>OZ010738.1:43523673-44203673 GCA_963932295.1 Tipula lateralis
GGTCCTGACTAATACACATATTCGTGTATTATATCACAAATTTGTATAAAAACATTTAGATTAGCACATGAGATAAATCTTAATATATATGTATAAAATTGCAATAATTGCTAGAGTTTAATACGATTATGTACTAAAACTCGCAGTTTGTATGTATGTGTATGATGTATAATTGTATAATAAAAATAATAATATTTAATTGTTGGCATTTATTACCTAATAAATTCCAAAATTAAACATTATTACTCTTGGTAAATGAATAATATTTTTTGGTAAATAAATGCATAAACAAGAGGCCAACAAACTTCGTTTGTTAGCAAAAAAGTTTTTGGCACTTGACATTTTGTGTTGTATAAGACCGATTTAACTTTCTCATATCAAAAAAAAAAAATGGCCATCACACACCTTTTAAGGCGTTATTACCACATTGGAACACGTTCTATGCCATATCTTCAAATAATTTAGCTAGCTCGATGGGAATGGCGTCGATTTATTTTGTTACCCTAGAAACCATATCCTCGTGTACTATATACGAGTACGAGTACAATGTATGTATATGCAATCAATCAATATTTTGTATCGCTGTATTCACATTTTTATGTTGAATACATCAAATTTTAATTAAATACATTGTAATTAATTATTTTTAGAATTTATAACAACAACAAAATTTGTTATTTTTCTCCCAGTTGAATGATTATTTATATTCATAAACAAAATGAAACGAGTACATGCCATTTAGTATTCACTATTCTATTATAGTATGTATTATTATTATTATTATTAGATAATATGGCATAGTGACTATATAGTTTAGATGAAGTAATCAATGAGATAATCACAATAATAATAGCCTTCACATTTTTATGAGAATTAAATTATTTCAATTTTCATTTATTTATTGTTTTTAATTTTTCAGTTTTTCAACTATCTACATACATGTAGACTGAACATATTTAAGTGCACATAAGACAGAACGATAACAACAATACCAAAATGACAATGAAACGATTATTATATTATGTACTCATGACTTGAAATTCTAATTAATATATTATGATTTGCGCGCGCCATTGTCTTTTCCAGTCACACAAATTGCATTTTGCATATTAAAATTTAAACAAAAGTACTATCTATGGACAAGTTCTAAATTAGCATTATATATTTATTTATATACATAAGTACTTGTTTCTTATGTCTATATGACTTGCGAAATATTTTAATATGCGAAACTTTCACTATATAACTATATATAATACGAGGGCTGCCGCAAAAGTTTTTAAAAAAAATAATAAAACAAACAATTCATCGAGACACTTTTGCCAGACTGAAGATAATAGCTCAAAAATATATGGTTTTATGTTTAATAAAACCATATTGAAAATCTTCGGACAATCAAGCTGATATATCAAGCTTAATTGACTGTTTTTTGATTTTCAAGAGCCACAATGGCCACATGAAAGGTTTTCGTAAAAATTCACGCCACCATTGCTTCCTTACGCTCTGAACTCGCATGATTTTTATTGATTTTTCTTCGAATTGGAAGACCCAAACAGACCCAAATAGATTGCCTTTCCGGATCACGTACGCACATATCCATGACTCGTCTCATGTCATGATCTTGTATACGGTTTTGGAAGTACCTCCAACGAATTTTTCAAGCACTTGGTGGCACCAATCGATATAAACTTTTTTTATGTAAGAAATTAAAATTTAAATTTTTATCGAAACACTTTTACCAGTTCGAAGATAATAGCTCCAAAATATGATTTTCGAACACTTGAATCTAATCGCTTCTTCAGGTAAAAATCGTTTTTCACACATCTTATCCTTAATTGTTGGGACCAGGAAGTCATTTGGAGCTAAGTCTGGGCTGCTTTCTCACAATTTGTTGAAAACCTTCGGGCAAACAAATGTTCGTATATACCATGCTGAATTGACTCTGTTTTGAGCTACAGAAGCCACATGACCGGTTTTCGTGAAGAAATACGTTATATCAATTGCTTCCCAACGCTCTGAGCTCGTACAATTTTTGTTGATTTTTCTCGAATTGGAAGACCCAATAAGTGCCAGACTCAAACAATGCAATTTTCTTAAAATTTTTAAAATTTAAATTTTTCATCAAAAGTTGCTTTATTGCTTTTCAAAATAGTCAAACCATTTAACGGAAAATTTTCCTAGTCCAAAGATGATAGCTCCAAAATTTTGTTTTAGAATGCTTCAATCTCTTATTCAGACGATCAAAATAGTTGTTTTATCTTTGATTGTTGGGAGCAGGATGAAGTCATTGGGTGCGAAGTTATAAATGATCGTATACCCAGTTGAATTAACTATCTTGATATGATATTCAAGAGCCACAGTAGCCACATGACCAGTTTTCATGAACAAACACGTTACTATTTGCTTTCAAAAGCTCGAAGCTCGTACACTTTTTTTGGATTTTCTTTGAATTGGAAGACCCAAACAGTCTATTGGCCTTTTCTTTCCGGATCATATACGCGCATATCCATGACTTGTCCCATGTCATGATATTGTATACGGTTTTAGAAGTACCTCAAATGAAACTTTTGCATATGCTCAGAGCCGGACGCTAGACTATTTTTCACCCGGTACACTTTATGAAAATGGCGCCCTATATAAAAATCCGTGTCCACTTATCCTGAAGGTAGGATTTATAATTCGTTTTTTTAAGGAGGTATCACCTTATCCTCTTTGGGTAAATAAATAAAAGTCATCAGACTCTTTGTTTACTTGCTAATTCATTTTTGCATAAAGTTAATTCGACGAGCATTTATTTAAGCAAAATCATCTATTAAGCCATTATAGTACAAATTTTAAATTAATTCGCTTTCAATTGATATCATAGCCAATTTTTCTAATTCGTCTTGTGCCACTGTGGTTCGAAGATAATTTTTAATTTAGAAAAGTTTCGTTTCCCTGAAGCTACAGTTACAGGTATAGTTAATAAAATTTTCAGAGCCAACGCTGTTGGAAAATAATGATTCTAGTTTTTAATTGAATTTTGGAACTTTGTTTTTAATCAATGTTTCGATTGTTGGTACTTTGAAAAATTTTTCGTTTTATCTTTTTTCGTATATCTGACTTGCTATTATGTGAAAGGAAGTACTTTAACCACATACAATTCTCTTCTAAAATATCAGAAGTATTACTTCATCTCTACCTTCATAAGAAAAAAGAGGTTTCTTTCGACAGAAGGAAAGCTGGCGAGAACGTTTAGATGTAAAGAGATGGTTCTTGTATTAAAATTTAGTCGAATGTAACATATTTACAGCTGACGTTAAGCATATAGCAGGACTTTGTAAATATTTACTAAACATATCAAACTGCGTACCAAATTTGAAGTGAACATTTTGCTGGATCTTAATCGGTTGTTAATTTCACTAAAGCTTCATAAATATCCTCTATATTTAACATTAATAGCGTTAATGCATCTATACGACTTTCCCACCTTGTTGTACATAGTGGCTGAATATTATACTGAATCCGAAAGTACCAAATTAGCGGTATGATATGCACAAGAAACAAAAAATGCACGAGGTTCCAATTGTCTTATTTGCTCTTGCATTCCAATACTTTTCCATTTCATATTTCAACTGTAATTAATAGATACCCCCAAACTAACGAATCGTTCTAAAACAATATGGGTTAAACCTTTACCGACCGGTTAGAATTTTTCCATGTTTTGAATGTTTCTTAAGTAGTTATATGGATTTTGGTTACATTTTTGAATGCATTTGTTTATTTTTTGCACCATATGCATGTATGGGCCCTGCATATGCTCAAACCATTTATAGAAACAATTTTACCAGTCCAAAGATGATGCTCCAAAATATGGTTTTGAACACTTCAAGCGATTTTACAGGCAATACAAATCGTTGTCCAAGGATCTTATCTTTGATTGTTGGGAACAGGAAGAAATTATTGGTAGCTAAGTCGGTGTTGCTTTCTCTCAATTAGTTGAAAACCTCGGGCAAACTGCATGTCTTTTGATATCTAAGAGCCACATAACCGGTTTTCGTGAGGAAACAAGCTACCATTTGCTTCACAGTCGATTGCCATTTTCTTTCCTGATCATGCGCACATATCCATGACTCGTCATCGCATCATAGGTGGGTCTTGTGTACATTTTTGGAAGTATACTTCCAATGAATTTTTACAAAAACCTTTTTTATGTAAGTTCGTATGTATGTTGGTGTTCCAATGCCTAGGTTTTGCCCAGATTCCACGGTAAGTCACATGACGATCATATTCAGTCAGTTTTCTCACAGCATCCATTTTTCAAGTCAATAAAAAAGAATGTTGCGATGCAAACTGACAGTTAACTTTTGAGTAACATAACCTCCAAAAATGTTACCCTTTTTGACCCTCAAAGAGATTTGAATCGGAAAAGACTATAGTAATACCATTTCCTAAAAACTTTTACGACAGCTCTCGTATTATAAACATGTACATATATGGTATAGTGTGAGCTTTTGTTGATTGTGTGGTGTGCGGTTTGGGTCTTAGATTGGATGGAAGCAGAAAATCAAAAGCAAAACAAAAAACAAGATTTTTAGTTTGTTGCCTTTTTATGGGGTGGTATGTTATAGCATATACTCGTATATGTATAGTTAAAATTTATGTTGTATACATTTTTCGATCATTAATCTTTAATGTTTACTCTCGTATTATATAGTTATTATATGATTATTATTTATAACTCAATAGCGCGGTTACACTATATAATATTATATTTATAATCGAACCTGATCGATAATATGCATTTCCTTTCTCTGATGCAACATTAAAAATAGAATTTATGTAACACATACATATATTATAAATTAAACGAGAGACCATGAATGGAAATAATTAAATTAATTTATTATTTTTCAGTTTATGTATATGGTTGACCATTTATGATTGTAAAAAAAAAAAAATTTAATTTAATTTTCATTCACACACATTTTTTCCACATACAATACACAAACTCGTTACTTCATTCATATTCGTTCAAGTTTTGAATTGGTGATGACGACGACTATGTACACATAATGCGGTGATGATGTTGATATAAAATATTATCGTTACCATTTTGTCATTTCCATTATTTTCCACGCGTCAGGTAAACAAATTTATATTTTCCGATCACGAATTTTAATAATTTCTCATTATGTATATAGCGCATTTTGTCTGTCTTGCCTCCCTTGTCCCTCCCTTTCGCTTCTGTGTGTCTATATCTGTCGACATCACTTTAAATTTATTTTAATTAAAATAAAATTAAATAAATATGAAAAAAATTGTCTTAACAGATGTCATAATTTTTTTTTTTACTATTTGGGAATAGAAGTTGTGTAAATAAAATATATTTAATAGAAAGAAAAAAAAAATGAAATGGGAAACAGCAGATCACTTGAATATCCGGGTGAAGTGTTTATATCTTTCTTATGTGTGTATATATAAATAAAATATTATTATTGTGAAGAAATCCATTCAAGTAAATTTTAGGCACGAACAAGAAATTGTTTTTTTTTTATATTATTTTGTCAAGGAAATTTTATAATCAATCAAGGTGTCGGTTTGATTGATTTGGATGTATAATAACAATAACAATAATAATAAGAAACGGGAAGGAAAATGATGTTTCCATTTTTCATTAAAAATGATCTATAGAATCAAAATTATATACTCGTATAATATGGTTTAAGTGGTACTTTTTATTTATTTTTTTTATGATGCTGCTCTTATATACCAATAAGAACCGTATCTTAATTTGAAAATAAATCGATTAAATTCGTATATAAAAATTAACAGCTTAATTATAGTGACTTATTGCATTTTCATTTTAAATTACATTTTATGATGATAATTATCAATTTTTCCAGTTAAAATCCAATTCGATATAACAGTTGTTGTCGGGAGCAGAACTTAAATTCACCAATGATCTATACATTAAATTTTAAATGAAGATTTCGTTAATTTATAGTTTAAAGCTTAGAAATGTACAGGGTGTTACAAAAGTAGTTGACATGAATGGTACGATTTCTATTCTATCAATGCAAAGATGACTTTACTTTTACCACTTCTCGTATGAAGTGTATCTTCCAACTCAATTTTAAAAATAAATTAGTTTTAAGTTAGGTGCAGTAATACCTCATACTGTATAGATGAGTTCCTGAAAATTGAGCGTAATATGAAACAGCGCCATAAGAGGCAAGAACTATACTATTGTCCTAACTTAATTGCATTTATTCCTTAAAATTTGTTCCAAACATCTCGCATGCGATCATTTAAAATATCATTCCAGGAGTCTCTTATATTTACAATGACATCACTTTTATGTTGTTTGAAAGTATTGTCCGAAATAATACGCTTTAAAATTCGTTATAACTCTCTGATTCATGTAGGCTGAATTGAAGAAGTAGTATTCGGAGGTAAAAATATCTACAGGTAATGATTTATCTGTAGGTACAGATTTTTGCAAGTGCAGTTAGATTTTTTGGATCTCGCAATAAACTTTAACTGCTGGGCCGCAAATAATTCACAAATCAGTGTTAAAAAATGGTAGCCGTAACCCATGCGTTACGATTAGAGATCCAAATCACCCGTATATTATCCTTAGAATGTCCCTTCATTGCCTGAGGGTTTTATGAGTGATACAGCAATAACGGTTTTAAAATCGCTTGAAGCGTTTCAACCTTATAAAAAAGGTGGAAGATCTTTGGCCTTTTTAAACCCAGAAAAGCATTTCTCATGAGATGGATTTGATCTTTTCGATCACACATTTTTCTTTACATAACCTAAAATTTAAAATCATAAAGCAGCATAAATAGCTCTTTACTTCATTGGTTAACCACCGATCCTGTTTAGTTAGGGAATAGTTTACATGAACACGTCAATCAATGTAACCTTCTTCTGACATAATGTACCAAAATTTCATACGAGGTTAGTATGAAATTTTGGTACATTATGTCAGAAGAAGGTTATATTGATTGACGTGTTCATGTAAACTATTCCCTAACTAAACAGGATCGGTGGTTAGCCTAATATAACACAACAAAAAATAATTTCTCACAATGGAATTAAGTGTTATATGCCTTCTCTCTCAATGTGGTGGTAGTTCTTTGCATGCATGTAACACCAAATAATTTGTAGTATTAAATCAATTTATATCATACGCCATACATTCAAATAAATTAATAAATCGCTATTTCGGGTAGAAGTTTTTGTAATTCGCTAGCACTTTATGATTCGCACAGTACATACATCAAGTCCAGTAGCACACAGCCATTCAATGACGTAATCATCAGATCTAAACGGCTTAACGCGAATTGCAAACAACTCGAATTACCTACAAAATAAAGCAGTAACGCTTTTTACAAGACTCTAAAGTTTCAGAAAAAGCTTTCTTATTTTGTCATATTTACATACAATGCAATTTTGTCTTTTTTTTAATGCTATCAGCCATGAGAAAACCCAATGGTTAATTCTCTAGATATTAATTTATCTTTGAAAAAAGTGATACGTTGGAAGCACTGCTCTTCAAACAATTATAACTTGATAGGTGAGGGAAGCTTTACAGTTCGAAGGGGTAGAAGTAAAGCTCACTTCGCATTAATCAAGAAATTCAATCGAACTATTCATGTCAACCACATAAGCGATATATTGTATATCAAATTAAGTGTTTAATGCACATTCCGTTGAGACAAACATGAATGACTTACATCCAGTCGACATTGGGTTTGTTCTGAAATTGAATGGAATTTAAATATATTGTGAAGTAAAACTACTTCCAACCAAGGTTTAATAAACAAAATGTATCCTTTGATTAAATTGTGGTTTTCTACTCTTTCGTAGACATCTTTACTTGTCAAATTGGCAAAATGCATAAAATATCTCTCGTCTACTTTAATTGAAATGGAATTTCATGACACTAATCCGGATCAGATGTGATCCATTATTTATAGAAAGCGAAGACCCAAATTTAATCTATTTAATAAATTTTGAAGAAGAAGAAATTTCGTGTTATAGAATGTAAAATTGTCCCAAGAAAGCAAAAGTTAGTCCAAGTTCGTTTATAAACGGACCGTTGGTCAAAATATGTAATCGGTTCATTTGATATGAAACTACGGTCTTACATAGAAACCATTGATATAAAAACATGTTCTACGTTTAAGATAACACTAAGACAATAATGACGGAGTTATATAAATAAAATAAAATAATGGATGTTACATAAATAAGATAAGCAGTCTTCGTCTGAAAATGGGCTTTAAATTATAACCAATCCGATTATTGTTGAACAGTTTCCTAGACTACGAAGAATATTGTCAAACAAAAGTTGTCGAAATTTTCCCAGGTTGATAAAAATATCATTGGTCTATACTATACCTCCGTTACGTTAACAACAAATTTTTAACGTAACCGAATTCTTTGATCTAAATTTCAATTTCTGAGAATTTAATGATGGTACTGTGCTTTATTTTTTATCTTGTTTTAAAATGTCCCGTAAACATTCCATTTTTAGATATTTTGTAGGAGATTCGCCTTCTTAATACATCTCACGTTAATATTGACATTGAGATGAACTTCCTTAATTTTACACATATGAATTTTTACACATATGAAAGAACCTCATTATTTAAAGTCGATAAAAAAACTTTATTTAAAGTAGCCATCAACAGGTGTCGCTGTTCCAATATTTGTGTAGAATTAGCCCAACTGAAGATTAAATCTCTCCTTAATTTCAACTGATATAGTTAAGACAGTCTTACCTTATAAATTTTTACCAAGATACGAAACCATAAATTTATCGACAGATATTCCTTCAGGTCGACAAATTCTAATGTTCTTATCAAATAACAACACAGTATGAGACATTCACAAACCACACGACTGCTAATGATTAAGATGATATATGGATAAGGGTGTGTGCGGTTTCTGTATCAAAATTGTTGTGGATAAATAAATTTTGAGTTAAAACCAAAATTTCGATTAAATTTTTAAGGTGGATTTCATTAGTTGGTTTTCAAAAGCTTGGTTTCCAGGTATTTTGTTTAACAAAAGAAAAATCTATTTTTATAGTTACTCTTGATTTATTACATAAGCCTTGAATTGTTATAAAAGTTTGGCAAGGAAGTCTGGGAGTTGCAAAATTGAGCAAATTTTGAAATTTCGTTCAATTCAGTACATTTTCAGTATTTAAGTTACAATTCAGCTTAGCTTCAGTGGTATGATTAAGAACTTTTCGTTACATCGCATTCTCGAGTTTATGCACGATATGAACTAAACAGCGATTGTGTGTAAAATCATTTGTTCGGCTGACTACTTACAATGTGCACCAATACGCTTGAGACTTGGTTAGGGCCGTTTACAGCCTTTAAGCCATAGATAATTTTCTCATTTAGAATATTTTGAGTTTATATATTAATCGCCGGTTGATGCTTAATGGTTAAGCGAGTTTCTCATTACGCCGCGGTCTCGAGCTCGATTCTCGCCGTTGACCAAAACTGAACATGTGACGTATGACATAAAAAGCGATTGTGTGTAAAAACATAACCGCCTACAATGTGCACCAATATGTTAAAATTGGTGCGTAAGGTCTCGGTTGAGACGCGGTAAAGACCATTTACGACCTCTAAGCCATTGATATAAATTATATTAATCCGCCATCCAATATTTTGGTGACATAAATAGAGACTATCATGTCAAATCAAAGTTATATTTACTCTTTTAAAAAATCCAAATTTATTTAAATAATTAAGTTTTAGTCAGCTTCAGTAATAAGTATTCAATCTCAATATCAAAATGTAAAACCTCAAATTGAGGATATACGCTAAATTGGACAAATGTCCGGAGTCGTAATCCGGTTAAGTGCTTGGAAATCGCCAAATGTCTCTACTCTACATTATTTTTGAACACCAAATGTAATGGACTGGACCAAGGACTACCACTAGTTCTTCAAATCCTGAGTTTCCTATGATAAGATTGTCAGGTGCCAGTCGTTGTGGTTTACATGCAATCGGAGGTTGCAATATATGCAATATGTTTGATGATTAATTACTGCAGGAAGTTTTGAACTAATTTTGAAAACACTGGGTCCGTTGCTGACTTGCCGATCTTCGAAACAGATCTATAAGCCTTTGTCGTTGTATATCTAAGAGCAAACCGGTGTTCTTGAGAAAATCCTAGCCTATGATAGGCATAAAAACTTCAGCAGCGACGAACTCCCAGGAGAATTCGTGACTTAGTGTCCAATGTCGAGTTTAGATACTAAATGAGCCATTTAGATACTAAATGAGGAGTAGAGTTATGGATTCTCGATGAAGCGAGCCGGCAAGGCCGAGACTGTAAATGAGCTTATAAGCTCAAAATAAGATGTATAGTTAAAGTTGTTGTAAATTAAAATTAAGAAAATACTTTGTCGTAGGCCTCATCCAAGAAAAGTTTATGTTCCATGTAGTGTAGATATTATAATGACTTTATCATGTGAGCTGTACTTTGTAACGTACAATTTTAGAGTAAATTAATAATTAACTAATTTAACTGCTCTAATATAACGTGGCTATAAACAAAGAAATTCAGATATGTTTGTTTATTTCATAATTGTGAACATACTCTCATATACATATAAGCCAGATCAAAGACGGCACAACTTTAATTTTTAAATAAATCATATTATGGTTCTCAACTATATATATAGTGAATTCGAGACATTCACCCACTGTGCGCAACAATCAGAAATATTGTTTTTTTTCTATTTTTCATCTCAAACATGAATTGAATTCCTCACATGCTGTGTCATCATCATCGTATTGCATGTTATATATGTAATACTACTAATCATATACATAAAATATAAATTTATAACACCTTTGACCCGACCTCCGAGATACATATATGAGTGTATATATTTTTATTTCCCAATCATCGTATAATAATAATTAATTCAATTAAAAACGATTATTAAATTTCATAACCCCTCTAATAATATCTCTATCGCATATCTTAAAACACCCATTCACACATATATCGCATATTATAATCAATGATTCATAAATTAAATAAATTCTCCGCGTCCTATCTTGATAAACACCAACCTACTTTAAGCAATGAAAAACGATTTAATACATGATTCAATTTTTTAATTAAATTAAACATAACTATATACACACACACACACACAAAAATTGTTACATATGTATTGACCTCATTAATTAAAGGTTAACACTCTTTTCTAAATAAGACTATGTATAAGACAATTACTTGATACATGTAAACGTTCTCGAAACCTTAAATATATGTATTATAAAAAGGGCCAAATATTTTAAATTAATTAAATTTGTGTACGTGTGTAACTCGATTCGAACAACAACATGTTTATTGTGAATTGGCCACATTTTGATGTTGATGCAATTTTAATTAACCAAATACTCATTAAATTCCAACATCTTTTTTACTGAGTTTCGACTACATCTCCTCTCAAACCAGCGATTGTGGTTTGTGTTTTTTTTTTGGACAACAAGGAAATTAATATATTGGGTTGGCCGTTTTGGGACCGACACTATATACTATATACTTACAAGCAAATTAATATATTTGTGTAATACATCAAAAAGGTAAAATTTACTTATAAATATTCATAAGACGTATAATAATCCCTTTTTAAATTCTAATGTACATAACAAGTGTATGTACGAGAGTTCATTGAGAAGTCTGATTGGAATGAAACACTCTTCCGAATAGCTAATTCGAATCGCAATTCATACATTTTAGCCATGGCAACTACACACTGGAAGAGAACTTTAGTCCTTCGCAAATGCAAGTTCCTAGATTAGAAAAAAATCGTTGCAGTAATATTCGCGGTTGACTGTTCTCCCTTGCATGTGGATTATGGTTGGCAGTTCTCCCCTGTATGTGGATTGTGCATCCCAAAAAACCGCCACCATAACCTTATTGGCTCATAAAACCGCTTTTAATTTCGATTGAACATCGCCTGTGAATTGTCGATACGCACACTTCCATCTAAGATGCCTACTATCTCAGCTATACCTGACACACTTTCACTATATGCGGTCTTGCAAACCCGTTTCATGGATTTTGTCAACCATTTTGGTGTGGTGACTTTATTCTAGCGTTCTGAACGTTGGGCATCAGTTGTGCTTGTACGACCACAACGAAAATCAGTTAATCACTTTTGAATCATTTATATCTATGAAATAAGCTTTATTGGATAGATTAAAATTTTTTGACATTAATGTTCAATTATGATTTCGACCATGTGAACACCAATTGAGGGAGTAATTCGCCAATAATCGAATGTTGATTTCCAGGTGTTCAATTGTCTCTGGTTTATCGCCGTAGATCAGTAATTTTACATCCAAATAAAATAATACAATGGGGTTAAATCACACGATCTTTTTTGGTAAAACAATTGTAGCGCGTGGTGTGTGGCATATGGTTCCGTCCTGTTGGAACAGCATATCAGCAAGACTGATACCAGTACGAAAAAATTTCTAATCATGTCTCTATACCACTCACCATTGACAATAACATTCTGACCATCATCGTTTTTGAAGACAT
Organism: Tipula lateralis; assembly: GCA_963932295.1. NCBI lineage: Eukaryota > Metazoa > Arthropoda > Insecta > Diptera > Tipulidae > Tipula > Tipula lateralis. The sequence goes on from OZ010738.1 coordinate 43,536,256, forward strand.
ATGGATCATTGGCTCCGCCAGCCCATAAATCGCACCAAAAAGAATTTTTCTGTGAATGTAATGGTGTTTCGACAAAAGCTTATAAATTATCCTCACTCCAAATGCGACAATTCTACTTATTTACGATCCCATTCAACCAAAAATGGGCTTCATCGGAGAACAAAATTTTGAATGGAAACTCTTCCGCCAATTTGAAAAAGTTGTATTGGCAACACTGCTTTATTTGACAACCCGTTTAACAGCTGATAGTTGCTTTTTGATTTGTTTGGCATATCATTATGTATCCCAAAATGTGAAACCAAACTAAACAAAAAGCAACTATCAGTTGTAACTGGGTTGTAAAATACAGCAGTGTTGCCAACTCAAAGTGAACCTCTAAAAATACACCATTTATTTATTAAATGGGTTGTCTGTTTTCAACGGCTGTCAAACCTGAACAGATCTGTTTGAAAATTTTAATTTGGTCTAGTGACAGATGCTTTTGCACATGAAATCTAGAATTTGCGATTGTGGCATCCTCTGTTGCAATTGTACTAGACTTTTCATTCCGCCCTCGTATTATATATACAAGAAATCAGAATTCGTTAAATTTATTGGAAGGAGCAGGAATAATGTGTGTTATGTTTGTTCGTTTCGTAATGATCACATTTAAGTTAAGCAAAATGGCAAATACTAATGGCAATGTCGTAATGTTTTCTTTATTTTTATATAAGATTAAATTATATCATTAAACTAGTTGTATTGTATATATACAGTGGATAGACGATGATCATACTCGTATAATGTAATAAAAATAAAATTTAATCACATTATTGTGAGTCACTGTAAATATGTATATATGTATATATGTACCCAGAATCAATCTGTAACTGGGAACACACAGCATATATATGTAGATAAGGAACAAGAGTTCAACAACAAAAAGGTTAAATGAAATGAAATTTAATGATTGGGTCTTCATCATATCTTTAATGTGGGTTCATCAAAATAATTTCAAAATTTTCTCGCACCCATTCCCTATTTATTGTATGTATCATGATGTGGTTCGGCATAATATAGATTTCAATTAATTTTTTTTTATTATTTTATTTCATTTTGTGCGCCTTAATAAGACAGACGATTCGAAAAACAAAAAATTTTGTTTTTAAATTACATATTTTAATTAATTAATTAATTAAATTACACAAATTATAATTGTACCGCCATATTGTTTTAGTATGCGTACTTGAATATAATGTCTATATGATGAAAATGATCGTCGCCATATTGAATTGTTCATATACTTATACAAATTAATTTTTCTTATAATGATTATGATTAATTACATTAATTATTATTATTTTCATTTTGCTTGATATTTAATATTTATTATAAAGAAGAGAAATGACTCAGAAATGTGAATATACAACAAATATTATAAAATTACACAAGAATAAAATCTCAAATATTTTACAATTACTTTACGTCTTTTATGAATGAATTTTTTTTATTTTATTTTATTTTTATTATTATTTAAAGTCAGTTATATACGCGATGAGTAATAAGATGGCGATAAGAAAACGAAGAAGAAATTAAAAAAATATATACATATATTAAATCTTACTCATTTTCTAGCGTATATATACCTCGTTACTACCACTTCTATATATGTGTTATAATGTAATGTTGTTGGCCTTGATTTGCCATTTGTCATAAGTTTTTAAAAATGTGCATGATGCATTCCATGCGCGCCTGTCACCTTGGCGTGTCAAATTCGATACGAATAATGGTGGCGCGATGCATCGGAACGTGATCGACGAATATTTTGCCTATACGCGTTCTTTTATACATATATTGATGTCCATCGATTATTGTATAAGACGAACTTTGGCATTTCAAGCTTGAGGCCAAATGAAATAACATATTCGAAAAGACCTAATATATTTCCAAAACCTTCTAATAGTCATTGCGAAGTGCGTCCATTCAATCACGTACGCAAATTATGCATAGTTTATTACTAATTATTTCTTGCTTCCTATATGTTTCCTGCTCTCGATTACTTGCTTCCTGCCTTAATCGCACAGCTGCATCAAAAGAAATACAATGAGTTAGAAAAATATACAAAACTTGATTTTCGATTAGTCGAGTTCGATGATCGTTGTAAAAGCCAACATCAAGTTGGACCAGTTTTAAGGTTTTTCGTTTCTTCGAATTTGTGTAATAAAAAAATATGTAGGTATAAATGGGTTTTATTGTTATATATTTAATGTTTTTGGTATAGATGTGACGATATGTCGTATTGCTCAACAAGTCATCTTTTTATAGAAGCATCTGTTAATATGAGATGTATGAATTCATATATACATAGTGACTGACACGAAGTGTTACCAACTTCAGACTGTCAAACCACTGATGAGCGCTCAAATTTACACTACTGATAGTTCATTTCATTGTTTGCAAGCGTACAAAAGCATTTTAGTGGAAAACATTCAGAAAATCCGCAATGTAATTAAAGCGTAATAGTTATCCGCAATCGAATTCAAGCGTATAGTGAGATTGCTTAACCTCTGCATGTGAATAAAATATTTGTGTAGCACACCATTAATCCTTAGAACGATACTCAAAAAAAAGTTAGAATGGAAAGAGCAAAGGAGTATGCCAGCACGAAAGTTCTACTGAAAATTTGGACCAACGGATTGCCACTCGAAACCAAGCGCCGCTTATGGTGATGATTTGGGCCGTCGTAACGGCCGAAAGCCATTCATCGCTCTTTTTTTTGGAGGGAGCGTTGAAACCTTGGGGACAAAAATTATTGGGCCAAAGAGCCTGGACATTTCAATAGGACTCGACGCCGAGTCATAAAGTGTGCGTGAATCAAGATCGACTGAGAAACATTAATCCGCGATTCTTTTCCACTGCTCACTGTTTGCCATTAAACTCACCGGATGCAAATCCGCTGGGTGCAAAGGTGTCGATCATCTCAAGCAATGGCTTAGCCGGGAATGGGCCAAAATACTGCAGAGCCACTTTCGTGCTGCATGTTGTAGTAGCTTTGTCGGCCGTCTGAAGGCCTTATTCGAAGCTAAGCGTAGCCAAAACGAAAACTGCTAATGCAATTCGAAATAAACCAACACTTTTACGCACCGCTTCGATATTGATATTTGAACGGCTTGTTTTTGGACGAACGATATCCAACTGATCCAGTCTCTCTGAATTTTTTAATTAACCTTTTCACAGATGATGAGGTTAAAACACTATTGTAACCATATGTTGACCATATTGTGGTATCGTATAACGCTCTATTTTTATTACCCCTACACTCTCAGTCAAATTGTTCTTTTTTCAGGGCTGCCAATTATTTATTTCAGGTCGTATTTTGATCCCCTTTGTTTCGTATAACTGATCTACCAACGAAATCTTTATTAAACGATTGACTAAGACAGGTTAAAGAAAATAATTGACTGTATACGAAAATTAGCATGTTTTTTATAAGCCAGCTTATGTACAACTCATCGTTTATTTGTCTACAAGTTGTGTTATATAAATAGTATTTATGTATATATTTACCATAGACGATGCAATCAAAATTGCTAGACTTGCCGCAAGGCCATCTCGTCGATGAAACCAGATTGTTTACATTATTTGTTTCAAAAACCTAATTAATTGATGGCTACGATGTATACAGCAAATAAGCTCATATTTCATTCAAACACATAACTTGAGTAACCTGCCAATCTAATGTATACCAAAATAAACCATATAATCGATATACTTCTGATTAATGTGTTGTAGTGTTTAGATATTCAGAAAGTCGCATGTTGATCACAAAATAATACCTCATATAATTTACGAAAATCATAATATATAATTAATGTTTTCTTTTTTTTTATGTTGTTACAGGTGAAAAACCCTACAAATGCTCGTGGGAAGGTTGTGAATGGCGGTTTGCGCGCAGCGATGAATTAACTCGCCACTATCGAAAACATACAGGCGCCAAACCATTCAAATGTCGTCACTGTGATCGCTGTTTTTCGCGTTCCGATCATTTGGCATTACACATGAAACGCCATGTTTAATTCCTACTTATCACATTTAATTAAGCGCGCTGATAACAACAAACACACAAACAAAACTGTATTATTTGTAATTTTTATTTAATTACATTTTTTATGTTCAAATCCATAAAAATAAAATATTATTTAAAAGCTGCCATATTATGTTTAAAAAAAATAGTTTTAATAAACTTGCAATAAAAATTAATTTAAAACAAAAATAATAATCAAAAATTTAATTAAACAAAAAAATGACTGTCTAATAATAATGAAAAAAAAAAAATATTAAATTAATTATAATATTAATATAATACTTAAATATAAATAAAATAAAATAAAAATATATCAGGAATTGTTGGTTATTTTATTATATTTTAGTTTAGTTATTATTTTTTTTTTAGTTTTTTATTTTATTTGTTTTAATATTACAAAAAGAAAATACATGATAAAAAAATATATTTAAATAAAAAAAAAATGAAAAAATAACACTGCCACAAAAATTTAATTATATATATAAATTTAAAAAAATATATACATACATTAAATTTAAAATAAATAGTAATTAAATATTATATATAAATAATATACATATTTCGGGGCCAGTTTTAGTTTTCTTTATTATTTTTATTTTTTATAATTATTATTAATTAATTTCTAAGGTTAAAAACCAAAATGCACAAAATACTTTATATATTTTTTAATTAAATAAATAAATAGACTAAACAAAAGGTTACCACTAATTTTTGTGTTACCAGATGTCACAAAAGAACAGATTAATTTAATTTATATTTTATTTTATTAAATTAATTTAAATAAATATATATATTTATATAAAGCAGACAAGCGAAATAAGCAAAAGCAGTATTAATTTTGTCGACATCACACACACACACATACATACACACACAAATACACCCACATACAAACACATTCTATAATATGTATTTAAATATTAAATAAATAATTACGGTAAAATATTTAATTTTCGTGTGGCTTTAAGCTAATTTATACAACAAAAAAAAATTATACATATATTTTTTTTTAATTTAAATATATATTTTTTTTTAATAAAAACAAAAAGCTTTAAATATTATGTAAATATTTATTTAATTTTTTTTATTTAATAATTTGTTACCCATTCGATACTAAATTATTTAAACTATATAAAATCGCTTAATCGTTTGACTGTAATTAATTTTTATTTTATTTTATATTTATTTTTAATCTATTTAAAATATTAAAAACGAAAAATAAAGTAATGTGTCAAAAGTATTATAATTAAAGACTGGCTAAATAGAAAAACAAAATACTAAAAAACGTTATTAATTTTATTTTGCTCCGATTATAATAAATTATATAAATAAAAAAAAAATGCCAAATAAAATCAAATAAATATAAAATAAATACTAATAATATATAATGGGTAAATTAATTATATAGATAAAAAAAATAATATTTGGAATTAAAATTTTAATTTAATATTTGTTTTCGTTTGCTTATTATTTTTATAAAAATATATATAATAACTCGAATAAAATATAAATATGTTATATACACATTTTGCTAATTATAATAAAATTATAAACTAATAAAATAAAACAAATATATATATAAATAATATTATTATTAAAATAATCGACATGGTCAAGTGTGATATGCTTCGCAAAAATAATAAAAAAAAAAATAAATAAAAATAAAAAACAATTTTTTTTAATTTTATAAATATATATTTTTAAAAAATACTAGAATGTTCTTCCGAATGAAAAACCGATTTAAATAAATTTTGTGTTTTTTGAACTCTCTCGGGAACCTTATTAATTTTTTCGCGCTATTCAACAATATTATTAATAATAATTAAAAAATTGTGAATTAATGACAAATATTTGTATTTTTTATGTTTAACTTATTAAGCTTGTTTGAATTATTAAATATAATTTTTATTAAATATAAGTGCTTCCAAAAAAATAAAAATAAAAAAAATGATATAAACATAATGAAAATATTAAATAAATAGATAGCTTAAAAATAAATAAATAAAAAACATAAAAATAAAAATTTATGAGCTGTGAAAATATATATTATTTTGTTTTAATTTTGGTTATTTTTCAAATAATTAATTAAAAATAATAATGAAAAACACAACGAATTTTTTGTATAAACAATTTTTTTATAAAATTTAATATTAAAATTCACAATTTTTTAATTTTAAAACATATTATATAAATTAATATATTGAAAACAAAAAATATATAAAACTAAAAACAATAAATTAAAGAAACGAATTTTATTTTATGTTTTTTATTTAATTTAATTATCATTATTATTTCGTAATATAACATAATATATATATATACATAATAAATAATTATATGCATGTGGTTTTTTATTATAAACTATATAATATAAATATTTAGTTAAAATTATATACATATAAATAAATATATTAATAAGTGTTTTATTGTCTTTAAGAAAAACAAAACCACGAAAGAATAATGGAATTAATTTAAAATAAAAATTTAAATTAAAACTGAAAAATAGGTGAAAGGATTGATGTAAGTTATAAAATAAATAAAAATAAAATTCAAAACATAAAAAAAACACAAAATATTTTTTATTTCTTTAATATTTAAAAATAAAAATACCTAAAATAAAATGTTACAAAAATAATATTGGATGTATTAATATATAATATAAAATATTAATTTTATTTTTTTTATTTCGTGAAACAAAATAAAAAAATAAAATTAAATAAACAAAACATCTTTTTTATTAATTCATATATATATTATATATAATTATATTTTTTATAATATTTTTTTATAACATATAAAAATAAAATTTAAAAATATTGAACTAAATGTTTTTTACTACACACAAAACACACACACATACACAAACATACATACATACACAATAAGAAATAAAAATTGAATGTTATAAAAAATAAAATATAATAAATTAATAAAATATTTGAAATTGATTTTTATTATAATAATTTATTAAAAACAAAAAAAATAATAATAATAAAATACATAATAATATAATAAATAAATTATATAAAGTAATTTAAAAATAAAAGGCATAAAACATTTTTTAGTTAGTTAAATAGTTTAATGATAAATGTTGTATTTATAATATCATTTTATTTTTATTTAAATTAAATTTATTACAAAAACAAAATATTGTTAAATAAAATTTAGAAATTTTGCATTACTTTTCTAATGTTTTGATGTTGTTAGTGTTGTCAACCATTTACATATATATATATTTTTTTGTATGTGTAACCCCTCTAAATTGCATAACGGTCCAAATAGGTACTCAAGTTTTAGTGTATAACTGAATTTATTTGCCTAAAATTAATACAAAATTAATTAATTTAATTATATAAATACAATAAAGAAAAGCAATTCCTTCATTATTTTGTTTATTTGCACGCAAAATCAAAAATAATTATTATTTGTATACACTTAAAAGAAAATTAATTTAATTTAAAAAAAATATAAATATAAAGAAAACATATCAAAACTCAAAATAAATAAATAACACAACTACTTGGTAGAACGGTGCCTTTTTTCCGAAAAATTAAAAAAAAATAATAATAAAATAATTTAAAAAGAAAATTCTTCACACTGTTCTTTAAATCAAAAAATATTAAATTTATTAACCAAATAAATTTAAAAATGATTTTTAAATAAATCAAATTCAAGTTAACATTCGACAAAAAAAAATTCTTAATATAAAATAAATTTAAAAAATAAAAGAAAAAAATATAAAAATTGTGATAAATTTGATTGTGATTTTTGTTACAACAAAATAAAAAAAATAAAAAATAAATTAAACAAATTTTTATAATAAAAATCAATTTCTCTAAAAATATATCAATTTGTATAAAAACAATATAAAAAAAAACAAATAAAATACTAAAATATAAAAAAATACTTTCATAAATATTCCTAATAAAAATATACATAAATAAAACAATTTTTTGATATTTGTTATTATAAAATAAATATATAAATAATAAATAACAACTTCCAAAGAATTATTATATATATATAATAAAATAATAAACTATATATTATTAAATAAAAGAAATAAATAAAATTAAATCACTTTATTAGTTATATATGTATGTATAATTTTAAATTAATTAATTTTTTTATTATTTTTAATATTTAAAAATAATTGTATTGATATGATACCTGGTTTTTAATAATTAAAAATTAAATAAGTAAATTTAAAAAATAATTTTTTTTAATTTATTTAGCTTTTTTATCCAAAAAAAAAATATATATATAAACATATATTTATATATGTGTGTTATTTAATTAATAAATAAATGTCTTTTTTATTATTATTATTATTATAATTATATAAATAAATAAATGTATAATCTAAATGTGTTATTTAAATTTATAATTGTTTTTTATTATGTTCATTTAATCTTATTTATATTTCATTTTGCTTCTAATTAAATTAAATAAGAAAAATATACGTAAATTTGAGTTGATAATTAATGAAATTAAAAAAAAATTACGCGGTGCTAATGTGGTTTCAAAATTTAAAACAAGTTAAACAAAAAAATTAGACAAAATAATAATCATTATTTTTAAATATATTTATTTAATTTTTAATTATTTATTTACATAAACAACAACGGTATCAAATTAAATTGAATATATAGTTTTATTTGTTTTTGTTTCATATATATTATAAGTGATATGAATTCAGCACAAATTATATTATTTTTTTTTGTATTTGTTAAATAAGTAAAACAAAACAAACTCTATAAATATTAATATTTATAAATATAAACTAATAATATAAAATAATAAAAGAAAAATTTAAATATAAGTTTTTAAGTTTATATATATATATAATTATATAAATATATACTACATATAAATAAAATATTATGGTATTATTATAATTATATATAAAAAAATATTATAATTATTAAAATATCAATATTATAAATATATTAATTAAATAATTTTTTTAATTTATAAATGTATAATTTATATGTTTAAAAAATTCCTCTTTTTTTATAAATATATATTTTATTAATTTTAATATATAAATACATCTATATATAAATATATATTAATTAATTTTTAATTATAATTATTATAATTTTGAGAGCCTAGCTTTCATTGTGCACGCATTTTTTTGTATAAAAAAAACAGAAAAAAACTCAAAAATTATAAAAAAAAAAATATTTACAAAAAAATATAAAAAAAACTCATTAAAAAAATTAAAAAATATGAAATAAATAAAAATAATGAAAAAAAAATATTTGAATTAATTTCGTAATAAATTTAATAAAAAAAATTTTAAAAAAATATATTGCTTAATGTTTTATTCATATTAATATATCCATAACCTTGACCAATCAAATGGTTAAGATTACTCGATGGAGTTCTATCTTATGAAAAGATTTGGACCAACGATTCGTCTCCACACATTTCGAATCACTATAATAAGACAAAGCAAAATGACCGAATTTATTTTAGCGTGGTTATCCACCATGTCAATTACGTGATGCTATTGTCAAGACCTTTTGTTGATCTGATACTAGGAGCACGAGTTCAAGCCATGTTAAGTTTGATGATTTGAAGCTTGAAGCCTGATTTTTACCTTTGTGAAGTTGGCCTAAAATAATATCCCAAAAAATACCAAAATATTAATGAAAAGTTCGTTTCAATGTATGTGAATTTTTTCCGTCTTGATTATCGGTCTCGCAATAATTCTTTGATAGTTCTGGTTTTAATCGTCACCAGTGCAAAGTATAAGACGATTACCATGGGGTTACTTCATTTCAATGTATGTGAACATTTTCGGTTTTGGTCATCAGTCTCGCTATGATTTTTTGATAGTTCAGATTTAATTCATCTCCAGTGCAAAGTATATATGGGCCATTATGGATATGAGATCCCCATGGTAATCGTCTAATACTATGCACTGGTGATGATAAAGACTTGAATTATCAAAAAATCGAATGTAAATTGAGAGTATTGGGTATTATGTTTGACTGTAAATTTTAATTGTCGTGATACAATTGGGCTGACATTGTTTATATATCATGATAGATATATATTTATCGCCTGACGTCAATAATATGTCGTGATATAATTTTTTTTGGGCTGACACTAAAATATGACAGAAATGTAAGTTTCAGTGTTGCCATAGCATTTTTTTGGGTCACGTTTTCGGCCAACTTCACCATAGATGTTTGTGTAATATATTTTCTATCAGTGCCCGGAATTTGAATTACTGTCATATTGTGTAATCGCATGCTTATATATGATACATATGTTAATGACAGACAGAGCGATAAAGAATCAGTTGTTATAGAAATTTACATAATATTAACACTTTCAATATTAATTTCGCCTTAATAGAATAACAATACGCTCAGAACAATACCCATTCATCTCAAGGCCTGCTGGAACTCTATGAATAAACAGTGCCAAGGGATATAGTCTAGTAACAACATTAATCTAGTACATCCTCAAAAAACTATTTGGATGAAAAGCAATTTGGTCGTTGTCCAATAAACTCTTACCGATGTTAATACTCGTTAGATTACAAGGTTAAAGCTGTATGTCGGTAGCTGTTGCCATTTGACGTCTCTTACATTTTTTAAGGAAACGGACATAAAAACCCACATATAAGGTTGTGTTTATCCCCTCCAGAAACGTGGTGTGGAAATCTAGAAGGAGGTTCGAGTAATTTGATTTTGCAGTGCTGTGGTGTCAACTCACCTTGTTCTGCGCTGGCACCCAACAAATAGACGAGGGAGTACAGAGTTTGAGCCAATAGAGTTGAAACATTCAAAATACTAATTATTTTTGTTGAATACCTTGGAAAAGCTTTAGTAGATTGAATTCATAACTCAGTTACTATTTAGTAACAAATTAGTCTGTTAGTTTCAATGAAATGTCAACTATTATACAGATTTCAAGTTTTGAATTCCTTTTATCACTGTCACTCAGGCCGAATTGAAATCTGCAAGCATCTTAACATTATTGTTAAATTATCCCACCTTACAGCGAGCGCGGCTATATGTTCATGCTAAAGCGTTTGGATCTCTTAGAGATAGTTATTAAAAGCTTTACCGGCAGTTATACATAATAGCTGAAGACAATGGTTCACGATGAATGTGATGTGCAATTATGTGTTTATTACGAAGCTAAAGGGGTTCAACTATCCACAAACTCCATGAGGAGGTTTAAAAAACATAAAAAAGCGAACACAAACAAATTCATAAATTCCTTAAGGACACCAAATTTTTGAAGCTTGATTATTCCGTCAGTAAAGTTCTTGATCAGTAAAGTTCTGGAAAAATGCCACAAAACATTGAGTCAACAGCTTAGACCACGTTATTGGCAAAGGGAACTGTATTGTTATGCAGAAAGTGTTGATACGTGTTACATTAAGTGTTAAATTAAGTTTTATTGTTTAAACATTTTTATAACACGGTATTGTAGCTAGTTAGAGTGTTAAAAAGTAATTTGATATCAATTTGTTAATTAAATGATCACGACCAAAAAATTATTTTCTAATAGAGCATCAATCAATTAACGATTTATATATTGCTCAAGTTCAATTATCTTCTTATTCGCTTAACCTAACTATAGGTTTGCCCTACATATGACCTTGGAATAATTTATAAAGATCATCTTGTATTTCTGATGTCACACATTCAGGCAAGGGTGATTCGGATAATTATTTGCGGTTTAACAGTTCATGTTATTAAGCCATGTTATTTACTTATGTCAGTTGTTGCACTGACTCCTAACTACCCGTATATGTTCGTTACATTGCTTTTGATTCATGCCAAAGGAATAGTACTGACATAGAATTTCGGAGGACTCATGAGTTCTTCACACAAAATACGGTCGTCAATGTGTTCACCCAAATTATCAGAGTTTGAATCCAATACTTTCGGGTTCAACTCTGGCAGCTTTAACCACTGCATCATTTGTTCGATCTATAATTACTTAAAGTTGACAGCTTTGTGAAACTAAATGCTGTTAACGAATGACTTGCTGTGTAATACCTCAGTGGCAACATTTTCAGGTTTTGACTATATATGGATATCATTATCATCGGCTTTACTGAGGTTCATCAGGTTGCAAAGCAATGGTGACACTATAGTAGTGCAGGTGCAGAGCAAATACTCTCTTGTGAGAAAATATTATCAGAAATCAGCTCGAATGGAAGCTAATCAGTTCGTGTGTTCTTCACAGCACTTCTATAGCACAAAAAGAGACCTTTAAAAATTAAAACAATAATTTTTTTCTTTTTTTTTCGTCATGGCAACACCACATAAACAGATCTCTTAATGTATAGAACTACTCTCCACCTCCAATTTTTTTCCAATGGTATTTCTACAAGAGTATAGGGCTATCATATCTGAAACCACTTGATTTCGGGAGTATCGGTATTATTACATAATTCGGATTCTACTATGTTACCTCCAGTATTAAACAGATCAACCATAAATCTGATCTTAATTTGGAATAGATCCCATCAGAATCGATCCTGTCTAACACAAGGATTTTTGTAATGAGATTTCTCACTGCCGTTTAGTGAGAATTCTAACTTCTAGATTGTGGTGGTCATCTCCACTATGGGACATTACACATGTGATAACATTCGATGTTTCGGATCTAGGTTTGTCCAACAACAACCATCACTTACCTCGATTGTACACGTGAACAAAAAGAAGTTGGCCTTATCCTCAAATATGTGCGTATGATGTGAATTCAGGCATGTCTACAAATCAAAATATGTAATTATGCTGAATAGCCTGAATTCATATATACTTACATATAGTGAGCTGACAGGTACATACGAGTATAAAGAAACTTTGTTGGAACTCAAGAAAACAACACAAAACCCAACAAAAGAAATAAATTCGGTTATCATCCCAAGTTATGTATATACAGGTATACAATATACCAGGAAATCAATCCCCATACGTTTGATTAATGGGATTGGATGTGACACCATAATTCCTTCAGACCGTTTTTTTTGTTCAATACTTTCGTTCTAATAGATAAACCAATTTGATAAATCTGTTAGAAGTACATAAAAAATATATGTATGTATATATTGAGCATGTGTATATATATATATATATATATATATATATATATATATATATATATATATATATATATATATATATATATATATATATATATATATATATATATGTAGTGTGTGTTTGTCTTCATTTTTATGGTTTCTGGCCCATTTCGTCTTCCCTTTTTTTTGTAATATTAATATGGACATTTATTGTTGTTGGCACACTCTTCATCCTTTCCTCTATATTATAAAGAGTGATCCAATAGGATGTACGTTGGTCCAATTGGGATTCATGCGTGTCATGTTTATATGACATTTTTGTTCAGCATCTCAGACGTACACTCCCAGCCCCGAAATCGGTTTGTTTTTCTAATGAAGTACAAATTATCTGGTACCCTCAAGGTCGTTAGTTGATCCTCAAATAGGAATTGTGATTCGAAGCGGTGCAGTCTCTGGGAAGAGTATGAAGAACAGGAGCACAAGAAGTGCTCAACATTTTATTCTTCTCCTCCCCACACTGTTCGCAATGTGTGATGCTCCGCATCTATCATTGTTTGAGAAGGACCTCGTGCTTTGCTGGTTAATTGATTCAAAGATGATTTTGGATAGTCAACAAGAAATGAGGTTATCCGTGCCCTTCTGGTGCAGATCACCAAAGTCATAGTCGATTTCTCTTTTAAAAGATAATACGTCACTCATAAAGCGGTCTCAGGTCTCGCAAAAATCAATACATTTCATTGATGTCCATATCACTGGGCATCCAGTGAAGTCTAGCTTTATTCAAACTGCTAAGTAGATTTAGTGAAATTATCGTTTCCAAAACCAGTGTCGACGAAACATTATTGGAACCAATCCTTTAGGACAGGTCGGCTCTCAGAAAGGAGGCAGATACGACAATCTCTGCAGTTCATCTCCTTTGCAAAAAATGCTGCTTTGAAAGATACAGCAATTTCCGCCTGAAAGATACAGTAGCGTACCTACCAAGGGGAATAGATAATTCGACCTGAGGATTTTGTATATTTAACCCGCCACCAGCTAAATTACAGCATACTTTTCCTTTGGAAAAATATCAAATTGATCCGCTTTTTAATCGAAAAATTGTGGTCAGCGATGAAGCTCATTTTTAGCTGAACGGACAAGAACCAAATTGTTGTATTTGGGCTGATGAACAGCCAGAAGAGATTCAAGAGCTTATAATGCTTCCTGAAAAATGCACTGTTTGGTGTATGGGCAGATGGCATCATTACACCGTATTTCCTTAAAAATGCAGAAGGACAGCGTTTAAACGTCAATAGCCTTTAACTACAGAGCCAACACCTCAAGATTTTGGTGTAGTCGACTTGTGGTTTTATCACGACAGTGAAACGTGCCACACAGCAAGGCAAATATAAGAAAATTTAAATCAGAACCTCATATCAAGAAGGGGACTCCGAGATCTTGTGATCTGACGCTTTTAGATTACTTTTTATGGGGGTATCTGAAATCACTTGTTTATATCGATAAACTATACAATTGACTTTTTCATTCCAAGCGAACATAACATGCGTAATTAACGGCTAACCGGCCAAAATTGTTTAAAGAGTGCTGGAAAATTAGACCTTTAGAATGGATCACCTAAGAGTTAGTCACTGACAACATTTAAAAGAATTTATTTTTAAACATTAAACGTCATAAACCGAACTGACGTCACAAATAAAATTATATTTTTTAAAAGTTTTCGGAAGCTCTTATTGGACCACTCTTTATATTATTTGGTCCAAACAAAATTGAAATGTATGTATGTCCTTTCCCTCTTCTTATTTGTTGTAGTCGTACATCGTAATCGTATATATATACTCTGGTGAAATGGAATATAAAAATCTAATCACTCTACCTACCCTTGGGTCAAAGAATTTTCCTCCATTCAAATCTACCGTAGATTATTATTTTTCACTGGAAAATTTCATCAAAAATATTTTTTTGAAGTTTTTGGGATAATTTTTCTATTTTGTGTATATCCATATGTGAGTTGTGTGTGTGTGTGTGTGCCTGTCTTCGTTTGAATTCCTCATAACATTTTATTTTCATTTTGTTTTTCCATCCATACCATATACTCGCTCGTAATGAAAAGCTATTAAATCTACAATCTATCTCACATGTGTGTTATGTGATGATATATTAACAATTTGAGTTATGTTAAATGTTTTTTGCTGTTGTTGTTGTTGTTGTATGTACACATATATATGTTTGTATTGTGTTGTTTTACTTCTTTGTTGACTTCGTTGTCTTCTTCGTCGTCGTCTTCCACTTTATTTTTTTGTTGTTTTGTGTGCGCTCTCTCACTGGAAAAACTTTTTCTTTTTTTTTTTGGAAATGTAATATGGTTTTTTTTTGTTGGTCTCATGTTCAAATATTAGATATCTATATATGTATACAGTTAATTAAATAAAGTTATGTGCGGTATGTATTTACACAACATACATTATATAAAAACATCTCGAGAGATATTCCATGTATATATACATCAAACATGTAGGACCGATGGCACTCGACGATTTTCACAGCACATATATGGATCTTTATCGAAACAAAGTCAGATCCCAGATGATTAGATTTTTTTAGTTTGCTGTATACGTATATACCCACAGCTGGTACAGTGTGAAATAAAAATTGATATAGGATTGCTGAAAACTATATTCTTTAACAAAACTTAAAAAGCTCGGTTCGTGTCAACAATCGCACTCAATACGAGAACACCTATCTTGCCTACATAAAAGTACCCTTTGTTTGCAGGAATTCCTTCGATTAATCATTAGTCAGTGGACGCCTTTATAGGAAGGAATTCATATACAGGATGGATCTCTGCCGTCTTTATTATGTGTCATGATCGTTTTTCAGACTACAATTGTTGCCAAGTATCGAATAGTTGTGATGCGCCTTTCATGAATTATGATAGGCGTACTTTGAAGATCTTGCTGGGCATTCTCACGGAACACTGTTTCCTGATTAATCATATGAACCATTGTGCTCCTATCCTTCATACTCTCCCCATTGAGTCCACTGATTTGGATATCTTATGCTTCATTAAGGACAAATTTGGAGACTAAGAGTGCCCATTTTGGAGGGATGTCACAATAGGCCAATCGAGCATGAGTAGTGGGAAAAGGAAATGGTACAATCTCTTATTGTGGTAATGATACCGCAATAATTTATAGGATTATTGTTCATCACACCAGAGTCTAAGGTTTTCAATACAGAATCCATTTCATCGAACTGGCAACTAAGTATAGCTCACCAAATATGTAACTAAGCTTTTGATATTTCAGACTATCCTTAGTCATCTGAGACTTCGGGTATGAAAATTTTTATCATTGACCAGGGCCAGTAGATTTCACTATGGTAAACTTTATTCATGTGGTTCCTATATACAGGGAAAGAATATGAGTGTTTTTTGAGGCAATTAGCGATTAGAAATTCATCTAAAATTGTAACAAATAATTCAACAGCTCTGTGAGTGCGGCTTGGAGCATTCAAGTCTCATAAATATTTCGACCACCTCGCTGGACTGATAACCCGTATCAGTAAATAACCACAAATGTTAAAAATGTCAACCTACTAAAATAAAACAAAAAAAAAACCTTAAGTATGCAGCCACGAGATTAAGGATCATAATCTGGTCACTCCAAAGCTACGATGGAAATGTTCGTACGTCAGGGAGAACTGGGGCATAGTCTGATAAATTAAGAAACGCAATGAAAATATTAAGATCTTGTCAGTATAGCTCTTACTTGGTTATAGCACTTACTGCAGTATAGCACTTGCTGTCGGCGCTTACTTACAGCGCTATAGCGTTTACAATCGTACAAGGAGAAACAAAGCAATTCTTGCGAATGGTGAAAGGCTCAGGTCTTAAGAGTACAACAACTCAGCAATGTGCGCAATGAGCGTGGTTTCTTTAAAAGTATCATTGAATTGCACCATACTGTAACGTCTCTCCGGCAACAAACACGTGTTTTTAGTGGGTTGCTTTAGTCGGCCAGGAGGGTCTTTCATTGCCGTTAAATCCGAGAACGTACAATATCACACGTGTTCATAACACTCACTTTCACCTGCTCAGATACACCATCACCAATTATTTAAAAGAATTTACTTCATGTTTTTAAACTTTTATTTCACAGGCAAAAAGCAATTGAATAGATTTTAATTAGTGCTTCAATTTTAATTACAACTATCACATATTATCTCTAAATATCAAAAAAAAATCTTCAAATTCCGAACCATTATATTTCAAAAAATAATTTAATTACGTGTGTGTAACAAAAAAACTTACCCAATTGCGCGATCCAGTCCCTCAGAGTACTCTTAGGCTGCTGGAGTGCTAAAATTGGAACGTTAGCTCCGTAAAAATCACACAACACAAAAATCAATCGACATAATTCTTAAACAAAATATAGAATTATTATACAAAAAAAAAGATATCGTTTTAACTATTTAGTAATAATAGGTAATACTGCAATTGAGCACATACATTGAATTAAAAAAAATAACAAAAACAAAATTCATCTATGATCTAGTGAGTAAGAACTAAGAACAACTTAATCTAATTATTAATTAATTATATAATGCATTTTGTATATATCGTATTGATTATATATCGTTGAAATACAAATGTGATAATTCATTCGATTGTTGATATATTTCTATATATTATCTCCATAAGATATTTTTCCAATGAGGCCCCTATATATGAAAAAAAACTTAGTATAGTTTTTTTTTTTAAACACGTGAAGTGAAAGTAGCTTACCGTCTATGCCGTGGCGATATATCTGTTCTTTAACAAATCCACAGACACCGCAAAAGAATTAAATAAATATTCCTTGGTAAAAATAAAAAACACGGAATTGTTTCACAACCTTAAAATGTACCACATATTACTAAAGAAAACTTACAATTCAATTATAATTATAATTATAATTATATAATTTCAATTTATTTTTAATTTATGTTTAGTTATTCTTTAATTATTGATATATTCACTACCGGAGCCTCACTCTAAATAAGGTTATTTTAAATGATTTGAATTTGCTTTATGTACCCGTGCATGGAACACCGTACCATGAAAGAGACAAAAAAAAAACAAACCGCATCTAATGTATTTATATAAAGAGATTATATACTCCTACATGACCTTTCCAATATGATTCGCAAATCCAATACATGAATGAGTCACTCCAAAACAACAACTAAAAATATATTAAAGTGCAATAAACCAAAACATACACATAAAATATAATTAGGTCATTGAACTCCAAATATTTACCTAATAAAACAGGATTTTTTTTCAATGAAATCAATAAAACATCAATAATAAATGCGTAAGCTGTATATACGTCAGGTATTTAAACAAAACAAAACATACAGCCGTAACAGGGCAGGTTCAATCTACGCGCATGCAAATGCTGTGTGGATGAAGCTGAAAAACGAGATTATGTACTACAACTTAATGTCTTTTGCGTGGAATACTCCTAACACTTTATCCGAATTATCTATAACTTGGTACATAGAATTTCCAATTTTCTTATTGATAATGCCTGGTCTAAATTGTGGTGCCAACTTCGCGCAAAACTTTTTCTCGGCGTCACTTTGATAATGGTTGCGAACAAATACTTTCTGTCCGACACTATAATCAATTGGTCGTGTTCGAAGATTATATCGCTTGGAACTTTTTTCAAATGCATGGGCAATATTAGATGTCACCTCACTGTGTAAAATTGATAGTCTTGTAGGTAGA
The DNA here is from genome assembly GCA_963932295.1 of Tipula lateralis. Taxonomy (NCBI): domain Eukaryota; kingdom Metazoa; phylum Arthropoda; class Insecta; order Diptera; family Tipulidae; genus Tipula; species Tipula lateralis. The sequence continues at coordinate 43,555,153 of OZ010738.1, forward strand.
GGTAATAATACTTCTCCTGCTGCTACACTGCCTAGTTGCCGCAGTAATTTATAATCATCACCGTGGTTCAGCTTATGGTATCCGAATAAAAGAAAATGAGGTGAATATTTTACGGTCTCATGAACTCCATTACGTAAGGCTGAAGCAATTTCATCCAAATGCTTGTCCCAATTAGTATGCTTATCACCGATGTAGGAGCGAATCGCAGAAATTACCGAACGGTTTACACGTTCTGAAGCGTTGGATTGCGGAGAGTAGATAGCTGTTTTCGTGTCAGTTACTCCAAAATTAGATAAAAGCTCTTTGTACTCTTTACTCTTAAATTGAACTCCGTTATCTGAATGTATTGTCTCAGGAACACCAAACACAGAAAATACCTGATTTCTCAAGAAATCTGTGATTTGTTTTGCTGTGCCTTTTGTGAGTGCTTCTAGCAAAACAAATTTCGTGAGGTGATCTAATACAATCAGGATCATCGTTTTCCCATGACTGGAGCGTGGATAAGGACCAAGCAAGTCAATGTAAATGCGCTGCCATGGCCTTTCGACCGCATATAATTTTCCCATAGGTGGCTTTGACACTTTGTTAGTTGGTTTCGTGGTTTTACAAATCTCACACTTTGAAATAAATTGATGCACTTGCTTAGCCATTCCTGGCCAATAATAAAATCTTCGCAATTTTTCGAGTGTTTTACGAATACCTCCATGAGAAGACAATGGATGATTATGTTCTTGTTCTATTAAAGAGATTTGTAACTTAGATGGAATCCACAGCTTCCAAACAGTTAGATCCGATAAATCCATATCCTTGGTTGGTTCAAGACGAATGTAAATCTGTTTATTCGCAATTCGAAATGCTGGATAGTTATTTGGAGACTCTTCTATTCTTTGTAATAGTTCCTTATACTTAGGTTCATCAAATTCGTTGGATTCCAAACTAATCTGTTCTAACCTTTTACAATTGGTCACAAATTCCTCAATTGAATCACAGTAGATTCTTGAGAGAGTATCAGGGACAACATTATATTTTCCTTTCTGATGTTCAATTTTAATATTATATCCCTGCAGTTTAAGACTCCATCTCGCCAATCTGCCACAAAGGTCACTTTGACTCATAAGCCACTTCAGGCTGGCGTGGTCTGTGATCACTGTAAATTCATAGCCATCTACGTAAGCCCTGAACTTTTTTATAGACAGTATCGCAGCGAGGCACTCTAGTTCGGTTACAGAATAATTCTTTTGTGCCTTATTAAGTTTCTGCGACATAAACGCAATTGGTCGCTCATTACCTTCTAAATCCTTTTGATATAACACACCCCCGACGCCTTCAGTACTTGCATCACATCTTATATAGAATGGTGAATCATAACATGGGTTGATGAGAACTGGGGCTGAAGTCAAAAGCTGTTTCAATTTGTCAAAAGCTTCTTGTGCCTTACTTGTCCATTCAAATTTCCCTTTTTTGAGGCAATCCGATATGGGTGCGGTTACATCTGCATAATTTACAATGAATCTGCGATACCAGCCACACATACCTAATACACGTCTAGTTTGTTTTACGTTTGTTGGAGATGGTAAGTCAATTATGGCTTCAATCTTGGATGGATCGGGTCTTAATCCTGCTTCGCCTACTAGATAACCTAAATATCGAATTTCCCGCATTACAAATTTGCTCTTTTCTACGTTTATTGTTAGGCCGGCCGTTCGTAGTCTGTCTCCGACCATCTCTAACAGTTCAAGGTGCTCCTTCAATGTGCCGGTGACGATGAGCAAGTCATCTAGGTAAACAAAAACTTTATCGTGCAGCTCATGTGGGATTACCTTATGCATCAACCGACACATTGATTGGGCTGCATTACACAGCCCAAACGGCATCACCTTGAACTGGTAAAGTGGTCGGCCCTGTACAGTAAATGCGGTCTTATCTCTAGCCGACTCCGCAAGCGGAATCTGCCAGAAAGCGTCTTTAAGGTCTAGTCCTGTTATATATTTAGTATCCGACAACCTACCCAACAATCCGTCGATTAACGGTAGAGGATATGCATCCTTTTGCGTTACTCCATTGAGTTTGCGAGCATCGAGGCATAATCTTGATTTTCCATTCGACTTTTGGACTATAGTTACAGGTGAGCTCCACGCGCTCTTACTCTCCTCAATTACACCTAAACAGAGCATTCGGTCGATTTCGTCGTATATTGCCTTTTGACGCGCTGGTGAAATTGAGTAGTAGCGTTGTTTAATAGGCTTACAACCATGTACAACGTCGATCTCATGCTCGTGCAAGTTAGTTTTTCCCAATCCATCTTTGGTAAAAGAGGGAAAGTTTTCGACTATTTTCTCTAGTCGATACTGGTCGCTCTCTGAAAGAATATGTTGATTTTTATTTTCAGCTTTGGAGTCATAAATACCGATTTCACTGATATTTGGCGCGATCTGGAACTTTTGCCAAAAATCTATCCCTAAGTAAATGGGTGACTGGAGGCTTGGAACAATGCAAAACTTAATGTCTTTAGTTTTATTACCGAATTTGACTGGAATCCACACATACCCTTCTATCTTATTTTTAGTTCCATCGGCTGTTGTGATAAAAGATCCTAGTTTTTGGTAAGTTATTTTAGCTTCAGACAAAAATTGCAAAGCGTTTTTTCCCAATACACTGACCGATGCACCACTATCAAGAAGACCTTGGAAGGGTTTACCAGCAATAGTCACTTCTGCATATGGCCTCGGATCGTTTTTAGACAAACACTTAATTATCGTGGTGACACACAGATTACTTAATCGACGCTTTTCTTTAAAATATGAAATTACCCGTTTAATTTTATTTACATTATCAATATGCGTTTGTGAATGGTATTGTGAATTTGGCTTGAGGGATATTATCGGGCTGGTAGTTAGACATTTGTCTGTTGATTCCCTGTGTTGCTTCCCGAGTGTGACTCCCTCGACATTCTCACACTCGAGCGCATGTTTTTCGCAGAATTTACCATACATTTCTGGCATGACGGTTTCCTTACGTTTTGCTCACCACAACCGAAACAGAAAATATTTTGGAACTCTTTTGTACAATCGTGATACCTATGTCCCAGATCCTTGCAATTCCAACAGATTAAGTTTGTCTGGTTATTATTGGCAGGTTGGCTATTTCCCGCTTGACTTACTCTAAATGCGTCTATTTCATTATTAAATTCATTATTATTTTGAATATTTGAAGAGTATACATAGTGAAGTGGATTGGTAATGTTATGATGATTATTTGGTTGGTTAGGCATACTGATTTCATGTACATTTGGTCGCTTTTTCGGAACCGCATCTGAAAATTTTCGTGGGTCATATCCAGTTCCTTCCCACATTTTTTCGTAATTTTGGCATACCTTTCTCAACTCCTCTACTGACTTGATGGAACTATGAAATGGTAATGTCACGTTCTTTAATGCTGGAATCATGTTTTGGCATAATCTGTAAATTAATTTATCTTCCGACATTCGATTTTGTAAACGTGAGTTTAACTTTTGGACACTCAAAACGAATTCCGAGAAAGATTCCTTATTTGTTTGGTACCTATGTAATATTTACTCTTGCGTTTCCTCCTCAAAATTACTAGAGCTGAAAAAAGAATGCATCGCGCACTTCATATCTGGCCAGCTGGAATCGTTGTGATCCTGCTTATAGATCCAATACCAATCTTCTGCCGTTTTACTGAGAAAATAGTGAACAACCCGAGGTAGTAGATAGATTGGAACCCCATCATTTGCAGCCATTTGTTCTAACCGGTATAAAAAATCATGGATATTAGTTGTTTCGCTACCATCAAATGACAGTTTCCATTGCTGTCTGATCTTATGCATGTCCATTAACCAGTTATTTCGTGTCATTCTTGTTTCCGGCATTGGGTTAAATGGAATTTGATTAGCTAGACCAGCTGGATCATTGCATGATGTATTATTACCTCGTGAAACTGAAACCGATTGTCCAAATTCTTGTTTTGATGTATTAGGTGTGTTAAATTGGATATGTTCCAGACTGTTAATATTAGTTGGACGATTCTCCATTTGCGAAAGCATATCTGTAACGGATGCTTTGAGCCGTGTGTGATCCATTTGTAACTTTTTTTGTAGTTCCTCACAAGAAGATCCTTGTGGTTCTTCATTGATTGAACTATCTCCGATATTAACCGAATGGTGCAAATTAAGGCTCCTAGAAGGACCTGCAATAGGACTCGAAGTTACATTTTGATGTTGAGTTTTGCTGTTACTCATTTCCGAAGCTCTCTTTGCCTGCAGAAAATCGGTCCACAACTTCATGTACCAGTTATAGAGTCGTCTAAAGTTGCTTTGGAGGTTTGATAAATCACCATTCTCTCCAACAGTTTTTATCAAACGTTCCGTTCTCTCCTTATAGTGAATCGTTTTAGCTAGCGCAGTGGTAACAAAATTTAATGAAGGAGAAACTCCCGCTCCTTCTGATTTCTTAGAGATTTCCGCATAATACGTAGAACAAATCCCAATTTCTTGGTCTGGAGCCACTTTTCCGTGCGAAATTTTTGGTTTTTCTCTGGTTCCAGCATTTTCTGCTGAGATACAGTTAACCAACAAAATTTTTGCATTGGGGCTGTTACTCGCTATTCCTCTCACTAAGTATTCTACCTCAACCTCAAATTGAGTAAGGTTATTTAGATAAATGGCGGGATCCATCATACCAAAGATAGAAAAACAATTTGTTATATTAACTTACTATAACCAAATCAAAGGGTTACCAAAAGATAAAGTTGTTTTTCAAAACTCTAATACTAAACCCCAATATGACTTAGAAAAACTAAACTAAAACGTGAAATTTTAAATATAAAAATGTATAATTCGTGACAAAAATAAACTACGACAACAATTTATCAAATATTAATCAAAATTAATTATTTAATTTATATTATATATGGTAATAATATTCAAAAAATTTAAATATGCAAGAGAAATTCTAATTGGTGATGATGTCTGAACTAGATCGAATGTGAATGAAGCATTATTACTTTAAAATTGGTATTTAAATTATACAAGAATTTTACGAGAAACAATCTCGAGTACCACTAGGAATAAACTACAGAATCACTGTATAATCTACCAATGGGACTCTGAGATAAAATTTCATTACCGTAAAAATTTTTAACAATAAAAAAGAATTGAAAATAAACTTGAATCAGGATATTGTAGTTTAAAATACACTACCACACATCAGTAGGAAATCTTGAAGTCATCAAGTATCTAACTAATGATGTAGCGGCATGGCATTCTATACCTTACATCAGGATTCATAAACATTATTAAGTAACTGAAAGTTCATCACACCTTAACAGTATACCTGAGCAGAGTTCGATAGCAAAATATCAGGAGGAACCTATGGACTCTCCACGTATCTAACCCCTGATGAAATGCTTCGAAATCGATACTCAAACCATCAAGATGCAAAGCAACCTACATAAATTATGAATTAAAGTTGAATATGATCAAAAAACTGAAATTGAATTGGCCGCTACCCGCTAGTATAAAATTAATAAGATAAATGATTTGAGAAAAAAAAATACAAAAAGAAAACTAAGCGGTTATCAAGGTGGCTGTTAGCAGAGAAGCTGCTTGGATGACTTTTTAGGTCAACCAAAAAAAAAAAAATAACTACTTTAGAACCGTAAGGTCACATAGGATAATCAAAGTTAAGTAACCGTTCTTACCCAATGACCTTCAGGTCCTTGCTCGGGCGCCATTTTGTAACGTCTCTCCGGCAACAAACACGTGTTTTTAGTGGGTTGCTTTAGTCGGCCAGGAGGGTCTTTCATTGCCGTTAAATCCGAGAACGTACAATATCACACGTGTTCATAACACTCACTTTCACCTGCTCAGATACACCATCACCAATTATTTAAAAGAATTTACTTCATGTTTTTAAACTTTTATTTCACAGGCAAAAAGCAATTGAATAGATTTTAATTAGTGCTTCAATTTTAATTACAACTATCACATATTATCTCTAAATATCAAAAAAAAATCTTCAAATTCCGAACCATTATATTTCAAAAAATAATTTAATTACGTGTGTGTAACAAAAAAACTTACCCAATTGCGCGATCCAGTCCCTCAGAGTACTCTTAGGCTGCTGGAGTGCTAAAATTGGAACGTTAGCTCCGTAAAAATCACACAACACAAAAATCAATCGACATAATTCTTAAACAAAATATAGAATTATTATACAAAAAAAAAGATATCGTTTTAACTATTTAGTAATAATAGGTAATACTGCAATTGAGCACATACATTGAATTAAAAAAAATAACAAAAACAAAATTCATCTATGATCTAGTGAGTAAGAACTAAGAACAACTTAATCTAATTATTAATTAATTATATAATGCATTTTGTATATATCGTATTGATTATATATCGTTGAAATACAAATGTGATAATTCATTCGATTGTTGATATATTTCTATATATTATCTCCATAAGATATTTTTCCAATGAGGCCCCTATATATGAAAAAAAACTTAGTATAGTTTTTTTTTTTAAACACGTGAAGTGAAAGTAGCTTACCGTCTATGCCGTGGCGATATATCTGTTCTTTAACAAATCCACAGACACCGCAAAAGAATTAAATAAATATTCCTTGGTAAAAAGAAAAAACACGGAATTGTTTCACAACCTTAAAATGTACCACATATTACTAAAGAAAACTTACAATTCAATTATAATTATAATTATAATTATATAATTTCAATTTATTTTTAATTTATGTTTAGTTATTCTTTAATTATTGATATATTCACTACCGGAGCCTCACTCTAAATAAGGTTATTTTAAATGATTTGAATTTGCTTTATGTACCCGTGCATGGAACACCGTACCATGAAAGAGACAAAAAAAAAACAAACCGCATCTAATGTATTTATATAAAGAGATTATATACTCCTACATGACCTTTCCAATATGATTCGCAAATCCAATACATGAATGAGTCACTCCAAAACAACAACTAAAAATATATTAAAGTGCAATAAACCAAAACATACACATAAAATATAATTAGGTCATTGAACTCCAAATATTTACCTAATAAAACAGGATTTTTTTTCAATGAAATCAATAAAACATCAATAATAAATGCGTAAGCTGTATATACGTCAGGTATTTAAACAAAACAAAACATACAGCCGTAACAGGGCAGGTTCAATCTACGCGCATGCAAATGCTGTGTGGATGAAGCTGAAAAACGAGATTATGTACTACAACTTAATGTCTTTTGCGTGGAATACTCCTAACACTTTATCCGAATTATCTATAACTTGGTACATAGAATTTCCAATTTTCTTATTGATAATGCCTGGTCTAAATTGTGGTGCCAACTTCGCGCAAAACTTTTTCTCGGCGTCACTTTGATAATGGTTGCGAACAAATACTTTCTGTCCGACACTATAATCAATTGGTCGTGTTCGAAGATTATATCGCTTGGAACTTTTTTCAAATGCATGGGCAATATTAGATGTCACCTCACTGTGTAAAATTGATAGTCTTGTAGGTAGAGGTAATAATACTTCTCCTGCTGCTACACTGCCTAGTTGCCGCAGTAATTTATAATCATCACCGTGGTTCAGCTTATGGTATCCGAATAAAAGAAAATGAGGTGAATATTTTACGGTCTCATGAACTCCATTACGTAAGGCTGAAGCAATTTCATCCAAATGCTTGTCCCAATTAGTATGCTTATCACCGATGTAGGAGCGAATCGCAGAAATTACCGAACGGTTTACACGTTCTGAAGCGTTGGATTGCGGAGAGTAGATAGCTGTTTTCGTGTCAGTTACTCCAAAATTAGATAAAAGCTCTTTGTACTCTTTACTCTTAAATTGAACTCCGTTATCTGAATGTATTGTCTCAGGAACACCAAACACAGAAAATACCTGATTTCTCAAGAAATCTGTGATTTGTTTTGCTGTGCCTTTTGTGAGTGCTTCTAGCAAAACAAATTTCGTGAGGTGATCTAATACAATCAGGATCATCGTTTTCCCATGACTGGAGCGTGGATAAGGACCAAGCAAGTCAATGTAAATGCGCTGCCATGGCCTTTCGACCGCATATAATTTTCCCATAGGTGGCTTTGACACTTTGTTAGTTGGTTTCGTGGTTTTACAAATCTCACACTTTGAAATAAATTGATGCACTTGCTTAGCCATTCCTGGCCAATAATAAAATCTTCGCAATTTTTCGAGTGTTTTACGAATACCTCCATGAGAAGACAATGGATGATTATGTTCTTGTTCTATTAAAGAGATTTGTAACTTAGATGGAATCCACAGCTTCCAAACAGTTAGATCCGATAAATCCATATCCTTGGTTGGTTCAAGACGAATGTAAATCTGTTTATTCGCAATTCGAAATGCTGGATAGTTATTTGGAGACTCTTCTATTCTTTGTAATAGTTCCTTATACTTAGGTTCATCAAATTCGTTGGATTCCAAACTAATCTGTTCTAACCTTTTACAATTGGTCACAAATTCCTCAATTGAATCACAGTAGATTCTTGAGAGAGTATCAGGGACAACATTATATTTTCCTTTCTGATGTTCAATTTTAATATTATATCCCTGCAGTTTAAGACTCCATCTCGCCAATCTGCCACAAAGGTCACTTTGACTCATAAGCCACTTCAGGCTGGCGTGGTCTGTGATCACTGTAAATTCATAGCCATCTACGTAAGCCCTGAACTTTTTTATAGACAGTATCGCAGCGAGGCACTCTAGTTCGGTTACAGAATAATTCTTTTGTGCCTTATTAAGTTTCTGCGACATAAACGCAATTGGTCGCTCATTACCTTCTAAATCCTTTTGATATAACACACCCCCGACGCCTTCAGTACTTGCATCACATCTTATATAGAATGGTGAATCATAACATGGGTTGATGAGAACTGGGGCTGAAGTCAAAAGCTGTTTCAATTTGTCAAAAGCTTCTTGTGCCTTACTTGTCCATTCAAATTTCCCTTTTTTGAGGCAATCCGATATGGGTGCGGTTACATCTGCATAATTTACAATGAATCTGCGATACCAGCCACACATACCTAATACACGTCTAGTTTGTTTTACGTTTGTTGGAGATGGTAAGTCAATTATGGCTTCAATCTTGGATGGATCGGGTCTTAATCCTGCTTCGCCTACTAGATAACCTAAATATCGAATTTCCCGCATTACAAATTTGCTCTTTTCTACGTTTATTGTTAGGCCGGCCGTTCGTAGTCTGTCTCCGACCATCTCTAACAGTTCAAGGTGCTCCTTCAATGTGCCGGTGACGATGAGCAAGTCATCTAGGTAAACAAAAACTTTATCGTGCAGCTCATGTGGGATTACCTTATGCATCAACCGACACATTGATTGGGCTGCATTACACAGCCCAAACGGCATCACCTTGAACTGGTAAAGTGGTCGGCCCTGTACAGTAAATGCGGTCTTATCTCTAGCCGACTCCGCAAGCGGAATCTGCCAGAAAGCGTCTTTAAGGTCTAGTCCTGTTATATATTTAGTATCCGACAACCTACCCAACAATCCGTCGATTAACGGTAGAGGATATGCATCCTTTTGCGTTACTCCATTGAGTTTGCGAGCATCGAGGCATAATCTTGATTTTCCATTCGACTTTTGGACTATAGTTACAGGTGAGCTCCACGCGCTCTTACTCTCCTCAATTACACCTAAACAGAGCATTCGGTCGATTTCGTCGTATATTGCCTTTTGACGCGCTGGTGAAATTGAGTAGTAGCGTTGTTTAATAGGCTTACAACCATGTACAACGTCGATCTCATGCTCGTGCAAGTTAGTTTTTCCCAATCCATCTTTGGTAAAAGAGGGAAAGTTTTCGACTATTTTCTCTAGTCGATACTGGTCGCTCTCTGAAAGAATATGTTGATTTTTATTTTCAGCTTTGGAGTCATAAATACCGATTTCACTGATATTTGGCGCGATCTGGAACTTTTGCCAAAAATCTATCCCTAAGTAAATGGGTGACTGGAGGCTTGGAACAATGCAAAACTTAATGTCTTTAGTTTTATTACCGAATTTGACTGGAATCCACACATACCCTTCTATCTTATTTTTAGTTCCATCGGCTGTTGTGATAAAAGATCCTAGTTTTTGGTAAGTTATTTTAGCTTCAGACAAAAATTGCAAAGCGTTTTTTCCCAATACACTGACCGATGCACCACTATCAAGAAGACCTTGGAAGGGTTTACCAGCAATAGTCACTTCTGCATATGGCCTCGGATCGTTTTTAGACAAACACTTAATTATCGTGGTGACACACAGATTACTTAATCGACGCTTTTCTTTAAAATATGAAATTACCCGTTTAATTTTATTTACATTATCAATATGCGTTTGTGAATGGTATTGTGAATTTGGCTTGAGGGATATTATCGGGCTGGTAGTTAGACATTTGTCTGTTGATTCCCTGTGTTGCTTCCCGAGTGTGACTCCCTCGACATTCTCACACTCGAGCGCATGTTTTTCGCAGAATTTACCATACATTTCTGGCATGACGGTTTCCTTACGTTTTGCTCACCACAACCGAAACAGAAAATATTTTGGAACTCTTTTGTACAATCGTGATACCTATGTCCCAGATCCTTGCAATTCCAACAGATTAAGTTTGTCTGGTTATTATTGGCAGGTTGGCTATTTCCCGCTTGACTTACTCTAAATGCGTCTATTTCATTATTAAATTCATTATTATTTTGAATATTTGAAGAGTATACATAGTGAAGTGGATTGGTAATGTTATGATGATTATTTGGTTGGTTAGGCATACTGATTTCATGTACATTTGGTCGCTTTTTCGGAACCGCATCTGAAAATTTTCGTGGGTCATATCCAGTTCCTTCCCACATTTTTTCGTAATTTTGGCATACCTTTCTCAACTCCTCTACTGACTTGATGGAACTATGAAATGGTAATGTCACGTTCTTTAATGCTGGAATCATGTTTTGGCATAATCTGTAAATTAATTTATCTTCCGACATTCGATTTTGTAAACGTGAGTTTAACTTTTGGACACTCAAAACGAATTCCGAGAAAGATTCCTTATTTGTTTGGTACCTATGTAATATTTACTCTTGCGTTTCCTCCTCAAAATTACTAGAGCTGAAAAAAGAATGCATCGCGCACTTCATATCTGGCCAGCTGGAATCGTTGTGATCCTGCTTATAGATCCAATACCAATCTTCTGCCGTTTTACTGAGAAAATAGTGAACAACCCGAGGTAGTAGATAGATTGGAACCCCATCATTTGCAGCCATTTGTTCTAACCGGTATAAAAAATCATGGATATTAGTTGTTTCGCTACCATCAAATGACAGTTTCCATTGCTGTCTGATCTTATGCATGTCCATTAACCAGTTATTTCGTGTCATTCTTGTTTCCGGCATTGGGTTAAATGGAATTTGATTAGCTAGACCAGCTGGATCATTGCATGATGTATTATTACCTCGTGAAACTGAAACCGATTGTCCAAATTCTTGTTTTGATGTATTAGGTGTGTTAAATTGGATATGTTCCAGACTGTTAATATTAGTTGGACGATTCTCCATTTGCGAAAGCATATCTGTAACGGATGCTTTGAGCCGTGTGTGATCCATTTGTAACTTTTTTTGTAGTTCCTCACAAGAAGATCCTTGTGGTTCTTCATTGATTGAACTATCTCCGATATTAACCGAATGGTGCAAATTAAGGCTCCTAGAAGGACCTGCAATAGGACTCGAAGTTACATTTTGATGTTGAGTTTTGCTGTTACTCATTTCCGAAGCTCTCTTTGCCTGCAGAAAATCGGTCCACAACTTCATGTACCAGTTATAGAGTCGTCTAAAGTTGCTTTGGAGGTTTGATAAATCACCATTCTCTCCAACAGTTTTTATCAAACGTTCCGTTCTCTCCTTATAGTGAATCGTTTTAGCTAGCGCAGTGGTAACAAAATTTAATGAAGGAGAAACTCCCGCTCCTTCTGATTTCTTAGAGATTTCCGCATAATACGTAGAACAAATCCCAATTTCTTGGTCTGGAGCCACTTTTCCGTGCGAAATTTTTGGTTTTTCTCTGGTTCCAGCATTTTCTGCTGAGATACAGTTAACCAACAAAATTTTTGCATTGGGGCTGTTACTCGCTATTCCTCTCACTAAGTATTCTACCTCAACCTCAAATTGAGTAAGGTTATTTAGATAAATGGCGGGATCCATCATACCAAAGATAGAAAAACAATTTGTTATATTAACTTACTATAACCAAATCAAAGGGTTACCAAAAGATAAAGTTGTTTTTCAAAACTCTAATACTAAACCCCAATATGACTTAGAAAAACTAAACTAAAACGTGAAATTTTAAATATAAAAATGTATAATTCGTGACAAAAATAAACTACGACAACAATTTATCAAATATTAATCAAAATTAATTATTTAATTTATATTATATATGGTAATAATATTCAAAAAATTTAAATATGCAAGAGAAATTCTAATTGGTGATGATGTCTGAACTAGATCGAATGTGAATGAAGCATTATTACTTTAAAATTGGTATTTAAATTATACAAGAATTTTACGAGAAACAATCTCGAGTACCACTAGGAATAAACTACAGAATCACTGTATAATCTACCAATGGGACTCTGAGATAAAATTTCATTACCGTAAAAATTTTTAACAATAAAAAAGAATTGAAAATAAACTTGAATCAGGATATTGTAGTTTAAAATACACTACCACACATCAGTAGGAAATCTTGAAGTCATCAAGTATCTAACTAATGATGTAGCGGCATGGCATTCTATACCTTACATCAGGATTCATAAACATTATTAAGTAACTGAAAGTTCATCACACCTTAACAGTATACCTGAGCAGAGTTCGATAGCAAAATATCAGGAGGAACCTATGGACTCTCCACGTATCTAACCCCTGATGAAATGCTTCGAAATCGATACTCAAACCATCAAGATGCAAAGCAACCTACATAAATTATGAATTAAAGTTGAATATGATCAAAAAACTGAAATTGAATTGGCCGCTACCCGCTAGTATAAAATTAATAAGATAAATGATTTGAGAAAAAAAAATACAAAAAGAAAACTAAGCGGTTATCAAGGTGGCTGTTAGCAGAGAAGCTGCTTGGATGACTTTTTAGGTCAACCAAAAAAAAAAAAATAACTACTTTAGAACCGTAAGGTCACATAGGATAATCAAAGTTAAGTAACCGTTCTTACCCAATGACCTTCAGGTCCTTGCTCGGGCGCCATTTTGTAACGTCTCTCCGGCAACAAACACGTGTTTTTAGTGGGTTGCTTTAGTCGGCCAGGAGGGTCTTTCATTGCCGTTAAATCCGAGAACGTACAATATCACACGTGTTCATAACACTCACTTTCACCTGCTCAGATACACCATCACCAATTATTTAAAAGAATTTACTTCATGTTTTTAAACTTTTATTTCACAGGCAAAAAGCAATTGAATAGATTTTAATTAGTGCTTCAATTTTAATTACAACTATCACATATTATCTCTAAATATCAAAAAAAAATCTTCAAATTCCGAACCATTATATTTCAAAAAATAATTTAATTACGTGTGTGTAACAAAAAAACTTACCCAATTGCGCGATCCAGTCCCTCAGAGTACTCTTAGGCTGCTGGAGTGCTAAAATTGGAACGTTAGCTCCGTAAAAATCACACAACACAAAAATCAATCGACATAATTCTTAAACAAAATATAGAATTATTATACAAAAAAAAAGATATCGTTTTAACTATTTAGTAATAATAGGTAATACTGCAATTGAGCACATACATTGAATTAAAAAAAATAACAAAAACAAAATTCATCTATGATCTAGTGAGTAAGAACTAAGAACAACTTAATCTAATTATTAATTAATTATATAATGCATTTTGTATATATCGTATTGATTATATATCGTTGAAATACAAATGTGATAATTCATTCGATTGTTGATATATTTCTATATATTATCTCCATAAGATATTTTTCCAATGAGGCCCCTATATATGAAAAAAAACTTAGTATAGTTTTTTTTTTTAAACACGTGAAGTGAAAGTAGCTTACCGTCTATGCCGTGGCGATATATCTGTTCTTTAACAAATCCACAGACACCGCAAAAGAATTAAATAAATATTCCTTGGTAAAAAGAAAAAACACGGAATTGTTTCACAACCTTAAAATGTACCACATATTACTAAAGAAAACTTACAATTCAATTATAATTATAATTATAATTATATAATTTCAATTTATTTTTAATTTATGTTTAGTTATTCTTTAATTATTGATATATTCACTACCGGAGCCTCACTCTAAATAAGGTTATTTTAAATGATTTGAATTTGCTTTATGTACCCGTGCATGGAACACCGTACCATGAAAGAGACAAAAAAAAAACAAACCGCATCTAATGTATTTATATAAAGAGATTATATACTCCTACATGACCTTTCCAATATGATTCGCAAATCCAATACATGAATGAGTCACTCCAAAACAACAACTAAAAATATATTAAAGTGCAATAAACCAAAACATACACATAAAATATAATTAGGTCATTGAACTCCAAATATTTACCTAATAAAACAGGATTTTTTTTCAATGAAATCAATAAAACATCAATAATAAATGCGTAAGCTGTATATACGTCAGGTATTTAAACAAAACAAAACATACAGCCGTAACAATACCTTTAGATCTCGGTGAACTGCCATTCGGGACCAAGATAGAAACTTCTGGGTTAAAGTCAATGCGGTTCTCGATACATGCCGTGAACATTTTGCTGCCGTATTTAATGTTCCACCTGTATCACAAGCTGTATTTGAATATCCTCGATGATCTTTGAGGATCCATCGTATGAGGAATTCACCATGGCTATACAGAGATTAAACAAAAATCTCATGATAATCGGAGGACTAATTTTCTGGAACTGGAAATTTCGACCTTATTCGATTGGTATGGTGAAATTAAGTTATACTCGAATAATTAGAAAATGGCCGCGTTATGCCCAATATTCAGGTTACTATCGTACCTTATCTTGGATAAAATTACTCCTATATCGGAGTAAATTATCGGTTACCACCAAGAAGGTATCCACCCAATTCGAATTGACGAATGTGACTTTTGAAACGGCCATGACCAGTATAGCAACGAAATAATGAAATTGCCCATTTTCAATGAAACCCGTAGTTGGTCAGCTTCAGGTTAAGCCCTCTGACAAAGTATTTCGACTTACGGCAAGTATGAGATTCGATAGGGCAACGGTTTCAATTGTTTTTTTCACTGTGTGAAGAGCTAGAAGATAAGCTGGCTCAAAACCTACAAACTATAAGCAAGAACCAGTTTTAGCCAAACAGTCTACAACCCACATGACCGTTACCTTGTTGTTATAACCAAGGAGGTTCAGAAATTTCTCAAAGTCCCCTACCAATTTGGAGTTGGTCAGAGGATTGTACAAGGAGTAAATAATTATCTCCTTGTGGTCGGTAATGAGACTTAAAGCTGAAAACACGTAGTGAGTAACCGCAACTAACTCCGCATGATGAATAGTACAGTTGGAGCCCAAACTGCCCAAACAGTTGGAGCCCAAACCTAACTAAACCAGTATCCTGTTTAGAGACAGAGCCATTTGCAAAAAAGAAAATATGATTCAGATATCTGTTTGAGCAACTCTGGTGAGAACCATCATATCTCTGGATGGATAAAACACCTCAAATGATTTGTGGAAATTATAAACAAGCAGACGCCTTTCAATAACCATGTCGATTTCTGGCATAGCTAGTATAAATTCATAGGAATTGACCTATGGCCTGAATTAGTGCCGAAAACATTCCGCGCCCCAGCATTCCTCAACCGAGAGGCAGTCAGGAACAAGTCGAACGTCAACTCAATAAGTATCATCATTGAAAAATCTAGCGAGTGGAATTCACCACAGTATCTGCTCTTTATCGATTTCGAACGCGCATTTTTTTTCTGGTCTCTACAACTAACATTGAACTGCATAGAGAAACAAATCAATCAGACATAGAGATCAACCCAAAGAAACGAAAATCGAGATGGATTGGTCGTGCACTGAGGAAATCAAAAAGTGATATAACAAAGATGTAATTGGCCTGGGATCCGCAAGGGAAGAACAAACTAGGGAGACCAGCGATGAAATGGAAGAGAACGCCAATATTCATCGCATTGAAGTGTGCAGACAGTGCTTTGATGATGGATCCACATTTGCACACCGACTTACTGGCAAGCGTCTTTACTTCGAGCTCGACCTTAGTTTTCTCCGATCGAATTACGCCTCCATCAATGCCGTATTGTGGATCCAAAATGGATCCTGACAACATCTCGGAGGAAATTGTTTTCAGGAACTTGAAGACAATGGAGATAAATAAGGTCACCGAACCTGACGGAATTCCTGTTCGAATATTGAAGGAGTTTGACAGTGACTTGGCTTCAATATGAACTAAAATAATTCTCCTTTCTTATAAGCAAGGTACCCGAACGCCTGGAAGAGTGGCTAAAGTTTTTGAGAAATGCATTTACCAACAACTGGTGCATTATCTTGAGATTAATAAAATAATTTCAGATAAACAATATGGCTTCCGCGAAAGCCGCTCCACAACCGATCTTGTGACGTATATATTACAAACAAATGGAATCTTGGAGACGCATTTGCAATCGCTTTGGGTATATCCAAGGCTTTTGACAAGGTTTGGCATGAGAATCTCGTTTGTAAACTTGTGGCATACGGCTTGGATTCGATGACCATCAAGTGGATAAAAAGCTTTCTCAAAGACCGAAACATCAACGTTGTGCTGAATGGGAGATCATCACACACTCCCTAAATGCCGGAGTCCCTCAAGGATCAGTTTTGACACCAACTTTGTTTTTGTTATACATTAATGACTTGTTGGATAGCACTGTAAACCCTATCCACAGTTTTGCTGATGATACAACATTGCACTCTTCTATTTCATTCGAGGTCGAGCCTACTCCTTCACAGTTAAACGGTAAACGGCTGGAAGTTGTCACTTCGCTTACTTCCGATTTGAGTACAATATTTAACTGGGAAGTAAAAAATCAGGTCAAATTTAACGAGAAAAAACATGTGTTCTTGTGGGTTGTGGACTCAATTCGTCTGCTTGGTGTTCAGATTAGCAACAATTTAAAATTTAATGAACACATAATCGCATTAGCCAAATCAGGTTCAACGTCAGGGTCACCAATCTCTAATATGTGATTAATGATGCAGGGGAGAGCTGTAATCGTGACAGCAAATGACAGCAAAAGTTAAACCAGAACTCCCACAGAGTGGCATTGAATGATAGCTAGGGCGCTGAATCAAACAGCCGATGAAGACGTTTGTCTTATGAAATGTAGTATGGCATGTTTATGTTGTATGTGATCTGTATTCGTTCGCTAGGCCGGTTTCGATCTGATGACATCGTTGATTTGTTGTGTGATCGAAAAGATCAAATCCATTTCATCGGGCATATGCGACCGGAGTTGTTTTTTATATATATTGTGAGCCTTTGCAAAAACTGTTGCAAGGTTCTAGCGAATTACAGAATTTTGAACGAAATCTTAAGTCTGCACCTATCAAACAGTAACAGTTTAAGTGTAGACTATTCTGTTTTTTGTTCAACTCAGGCAGTTACGGTTTGATTGGCTCAACGTTGAGTCGTTGTTAAGTGACCCCTTTACTCGTAATTATTACAGTTCCAGCTCACCATTCAACTGTACATTCACTCATATTCCCTTTATGATATATTTACGATATGTGAGTATATACGCACACACACAATATATGACGGGAAAAACAACAAAATGACACAACAAGAAATTTTTATTTGATAACAACAACAGCAGAAGCGGCAGCAGCAGCATCAACAGAAGTACATACATATATAGAGAAACAGCAGAAGCAGAAAAATAAAATTAAAAATAAATGAAATTTCTTGCGGTCATATTTCTTGTGTTGTTTCCATTAAAAACAAAACAAAAACAACAACAACAACAATTATATGAAAAACAAACCGGGAAAAAGCCCCCAAAACGTGAAAAACAACAAACAAAACAATTTTCCTCCACATCCATACATATATGTATACGACTATATGTATGTACATCCATATATATAAAGGGTAGTCCAATAAGAGCTTCCGGAAGGCTTATGACATTCAATGGATCTAATTTTCCAGCAATCTTTCGACCATTTCCAAGAATTGCATCTAATTCAAGAATCGATTGTGGTTTATCGATATAAACAAGTGATTCTAGATACCCCCCTAAAAAGTGTCACATCACCAGATCTAGGAGAGTAAATCACGGGTTTCTATTTTGATGTGCGATGACTCATTAACATTTTCTTTCAATAAATCGATTGTTTGGCCTGTTATGTGGGGCACGTTGCACCATCCTGTTAAAGCCATAAATCGTTGATCAATGCTCGATAGTTTGCACCATTGACGTTTACACGATGTGCTTCTGCATTTTTAAAGAAATGCGGTTCAATGATTCCACCTTCCCATAAACCTCACAAAGAAGTGCATTTTTCAGGATGGATTGGAAGCTCAGTATTTTGCTTGTTGACGTATCCATTCAGCCAAAAATTAGCTTCATCGCTGAAAAAAATTGTTCGTAAAAAAAATCGGATCAATTTGGCTGTTCCAACGTCCATAAACCAAATCTATGACACAAAGGAAGATCAACCGGCTTCAATTCTTGACCAAACTATATTTTGAATGCCTTTTACCAATATCTCGCTCCAAATCCAAAATATGCCACAATGTGCCGAGAGTACAAGAAATGTATCCGAAGTGAAAAACCATCGAAATGGAGATCTTTGTGTGAGGAAGTGGATAGCTTTACGGTAACCACTAAACTCAATAGAGTTCTCTGTTGGTAACACGAAGGCCACTATCGGAATTCTAGAGAAACCTGATGGAACTGATGCGAGTACAAATGAAAACTCATTTTCTCGAAAGTGAAAATCTAATGTATAGTAAATAGAAATCTAATCCCCCCCCCCCCCCACCAACTCCAAGTTTCAGAAGGTGGTGACAAAGGATATAGAATCCGATGGAGCATTGGTTCTTTCTCAAAATTTAAAACATCAGGTCCAGACGCGATATTTCCGAATCCCCTACAGGAAGGACTGGAAATTATCTTAGACCACCTTGAACATATATTCAGAGCCAATTTGGCGCACTGGGGTACATTCCAAGATCATGGAGAAAAGTCAGGGTCGAAAACTCATTCCAAAGTGTGGAAAATCTTGATATGACCAGGCAAAAAGTTTTCGACCTATCAGCCTGTCCTCTTTTATACTTGTCTAGAGCGATTAGTTGATAGGTACTTTAGGTATAATGCACTATGCCTTGTGAACGTTTCTATGGACATGGCATGGAGACCACACTTGTTCGGTGATTTAGTACGGGAATAACTGCAGACTTAGGTAGTGATACGACGACGGTGACCGCCCGAAAGGAATGTCCTCAGTGTAGAGATCTGTCTTCGCCCTTGTGGTCAATTCACTCCTTATCAAATAGCAATTAACATAGTTGTATAGTCTGGTGTAGTGGTCAGAGTCTATCAGTCAATCCTAGAAAAATTTCACTAGACGCGGGACTTTCGGAAACTTTAGTCTTTCAAAAATTAGTCCTCATACGATCTCACTCTCTTGGGAAGTCAAGTATCTGAAGATATTTACTGAAAATTCAAACATTCATTTGGTATATTATGAGGGATGAAACCCAGACACGTGTACTGATTATACGTTTCGGTGATCAGATCTCGTTTGTCGCACTTATTTGGTATACAATAGAACAATGAATAGGGTTGGATGGAGTTTGCTGGGCATTGTTGGAGCTAGGTACACAACACCTGCTGCAGCTCTTAAAATGGTTGAAGCTCTCCTGCTGCTTGATCTTTGGATCAGAAGGTGTGCAGGAGAACAGCAACTCGCATATAAGGCAAAGATAATCTATTTGGCCCTTCTGGCCACTGTCAAATATGGAGGGAGGTGCTTCAGCACACAACTGTCCACATGTCTCACAAGCACGTTTTCGGGAAATTATTTTGTGTAATTATTACCGTAAATCCCATATGGGGCCACAACATCCCATACTACCTCTCTGGTGACGATATGATAATCTTTACTGGCGGATCAGGATGCTGTAATCTGGCTGCTGACGGGTTATACATACAAAATCCTGAGGTCGAATTATCCATCCCTAATGTTAGGTACGCCATTCTTGACAAACGAGATAAATTGCACAGATCGTCTTATCTGTATCCTTTCTGACAGCCCGACTGCTCTGGATACCTAGTCACATGGATATCAAATCGGCAGAAGCCAATGAGTGCCAATGAGAAAACGAAAACTGATGTGACGTATCCAATGTTGATTAAATAAGGATGGGACCTCCAAGTCACTGTGATGTGATACCTTAGTGGGTATAAGATCGTAAAAATATCAATTGACGAGAAAA
Organism: Tipula lateralis; assembly: GCA_963932295.1. NCBI lineage: Eukaryota > Metazoa > Arthropoda > Insecta > Diptera > Tipulidae > Tipula > Tipula lateralis. Next base: position 43,575,716 of record OZ010738.1, read on the forward strand.
AACCCGTCTATGTGTCAAACCATCCATTCAGCTGGCCACCTAGAATGAGCACTAATAGGTATTGACTCGAATTATACTCGATTTGTGTCTTTTACAGTCTCTAAACAATTCAGATTTGCATGCAATCCGATATCGGTAAAGATGCAGATATTGCACGACCATATACCAAGTACTATACCATACGAAGTGCAAAAGATGCATTGAAGTATCTGGACAGCGGCTTCTTAAAGTTAATAATTCTGTTCTTTTGAAAAAAGTAAGGGATTGATAACTGATCTCACCATCGATTGTTGTCTAGCACGATTGTTATCAAACGAGTGGAAGAGATAGGTAAGATGATTACAACCATTGCTTGTGTTAGTGCAAATTTCAATGACCTTTTGTGAACATGATAGTAGAATAAAGATTAGGCATGTCATATGCTTTATTCAACAGCCCGAAGCTCCCTCGAATTTATTGGACCAATCATTCACTAATCCGAAATCACCCCGATTGCAAAAACGTGCACAAATGACAACACAAACCGGCAAAACCAAATCGACTATTAGCTTTCCTACACGGACACCAATCAAGAACATCAGAACCTGAGTCCACCATAGGAGTGAAGTCATTATCTCTTAAAAGAGATATCGGCTATCACTTTGAGATATGACATAGAGATCACACTTGTTCGATAGTTTAGCGTCATGCTTTAGTAAGGTCAAGAAGAATTTCTGCAGACTTCGGTAGTAATACGACGATGGTTACCGCCCGAAAGAGATGTTATTTTGTGGTGTCTTGTGGTCAACTCATTCCTAGCCCAACTAAACGGCAACGGATTTTGCTATGCCAGGGTTATGCTGATGACATCGCCATAATACTGGTAAGTAAATATATGTACGGGTGTAACATGTGATCATATGCCAACTGCGATTAACATAGTTGTAGCCTGGGGTAGTGACCAGGGTCTATCAGTCAACCCTAGGAAAAGCTTTAGTCTTCCACAAATTGGGGCTCATACGATTCTATTCTCTTCGGAAGTCAAGTATATGGGGGTCTGGTTAGATCGCAAGATTACTTGGCAAAAACATATAGAAGAGAAATGCAACAAAGTATGCAACATGTACTGGCAATGCAAATAGTCATTTAGTTAATGTTTGAGGCACTTATTTTGTGGGCTAGAACAATGAGCTGGATTGGAGGGACACCTTTAAACCGCTTTCAAAGACTTATTTGTCTTGGTATTGTAGGAGTTATGCACACCACATCTACTCTTGAGATGGCGGAGGGTCTGCTGCCGATTGATCTTTGGATCAGAAGGTGTGCAGCGCAAACAGCCGCTCGTCCACAATGCAAAGACAATCTGTTTGGCCCTTCCGGGCACTGTCAAATACGGAGGGTGGTGGTCCGGCATACAACTGCCCACATGCCCTCGGGCACTATGGTGACGAAGCATGTCTTCGGCAAATTATTTTGTGTAATTATTACAGAACATCGCATATATGGGATTAAACAGCCCACCTTATCTGTCCGGTTACGATAAGATGATCTTTACTGACGGATAAATATGCTGTAATTTATCTGGGGTGTTCATCGAGATACACATACAAAATCCTGAGGTCGAATTATCTATCCCGCTTGGTATGTAGGTACGTTACTGTTTTTCAGGCAGAAACTACTGCAATTTTCAAAGCAGGACTCTTTGTAAAAGGGATAAATTGCAGAGTTTGTCGTATCTGCGTCCTTTCTGACAGCCAGGCTGCCCTAAAGGCGATTGGTTAAAATACTGTTTCATCGAAACTTAAATCGACAGGCAGGCTGAATAAAGTTAGACTTCAATGAATAGCCAATCACATGGGTATCAAAGGGAATATTTTGGCCGATAAATTGGTCCGTGGCATCCTTTATTGTGGGACCTGAGCCCGCTCTTGGAGTGACGTCACTATTATCTCTTAAACAAGAAATTGACTATCACTTTGGAGATCTGCACCAAAAGAGATGGGATAATCTCATATCTTGTCGTCTATCAAAAATCTTCTTTGGACCAGTAAATCAGCAATGATCCCAGTCTTTCTGAAATTGTTATCACGGGTCTGCATCTTGAATAGTCATATGTTTTGAATGAAAATTTTCATACTGCGAACAGTGTGGGGACGGAGAGGAAGAAACTGTTGAGCACTTTTTGTTCTCCTGTTCCTCATACTCTTTCTATAGACTGCGCTATTTCGGCTCACAATTCTTATTTGAGGAACAATTGACGATCTTGAGGATACGAGATATCTTGGACTTCATTAGAAGAACAAACAGATTCCGGGACTGAGAGTGTGCGTCTGGGAAGTGATGTCACAATGGGCGAATTAGGCCTGAGTGACTTGGAAAAAAAATCATTTTGGTGATCTGCACCAGAAGAGATGGGATAACCTCGCCCTTGTCGACTGTCCAAAGTCTTTTTTGGATTAATAAATCAGCAAGATCACAGTTCTTCCTGAATTATGATAGATGCACTTTGAGGTTCTTGACTGCTTTGAATCACAACTCCTAATTGAGGATCAACTGATGACCTTGAGGATACCAGATATTTTGGACTTCAAAAGAAGAACAAACTGATTTCGGAACTGAGAGCCAAACGAGCCTGAGTGACTGGGGAACAAACCAAATGTTATATGAACAGTTTTCACGCATGAATCCCAATTGGATAAAAGTACCTCACATTGGATCACTCTGTATGTATACAAAGAACTCTCAGTACCAGAATTTTACTTTTTTTCCATTTTCTTTTTCCTTTTTCGCTTTTGTTTTATATCATTTGTTTTTTGTTATTTTGGCTTACAAAAACGACGTTAAGGATACGCACGCACAATGACTATATACATACATACATACAGCATTATATATTATGTATGTATATGTGTGTGTACGTATGTATACGTATATCCATCCGCACAAGAAGAAAAGATGGAAAATGAGCATCATTGATTTTACACATTCACAAGAAGAATACAACGGCACACATAAGAGCTGAACGAGAAACGAAACGCAAAAAGAAGAAAACGAAAAAGATTTTCTTCGTTTTCATCTTTTATATATAAATTTGTTGTCATAGAAACGTAAATAGAATATAAAAAAAGTGAAGAAGAAAAATCATCTTTTCTTCTAACATTGGCAACAACAACAACAACAAAAGTTTTTCTATTTTGGAAAATAAAAGAAAAACATGTTATCTTTTGATGTATGTACACACACTCACACACATCGACAGAATTATTTCGAAAAATAGAAATTTGATTGTACACACACACACACATGCACACACATGTGTACAAGTTCGATTTAACTTCTTAAACACAAATAAATAAGAAATTAGATTTCGGTTGTTTTCTAGGACAATTCAAATCAATAAAATTTTCAGATTTTTTGCTGCTGTTGAAATTGACTGAATATATAGGAATCGAGAAAAATCATTTCATCTCTTCAACTTTTCTTCTATATCGAGATACACGTCTTGTCAGTTCGCGTTGTTGTTGTTGTTCCTAATGAATAGAAGAAAAATTATGATTTATGAATTTGTTTGGGATGTGTTTTTTACGGATTTCGTTTGTATGTTTGAATCTCTCGTTTGTATCTTCTTCTTCTTCTTCTGCATCTTATATATACTCCTCTGGCATATTATACTTAAGGACTGTGATCCAATTTTCTTATAATTTTTTTTTTGTTTGTGGGTTAATAAATTATTTCGGTGACATATCAAGTGTTACTGTGTGTGTGTGTCGCGTGTATATGTATGGCTTGCGATTAACATAAAATGAACATTAAATTCAATGAATAATCTATATATGTTGTTCGTTTGAAGAGAAGAAAAAAAATGTAAATTATCCGGAGATATACATAAACTAGTGGATTAATGTGTTTATGATAAAGATAGGATTTATGTACAAAATGGCGGGAAAATTTGTTCAACGTTTAGATTTGGTTTGGTAATGGTACACTGGACAAAAAGTAATGAGACTGGATAATAATCATTTCATCGGCTACCGGCAAAATATCAACGAACTTATAGCTCTCCAAGAAACTCGATGGCCTCTCTTGTGGAGACCATGTGTCTCCTTTTATTTCGAACGAAACATAAGATCCATCGAATACCACGACAGTAGCCAGAGTTGTTTGTAGAAGGCAACTGTTTGGATCGCTGGCCAATAATATTATCAACCAAAAACAATCGGATACCGCCAAAACAACAATAATCTCCTCGCTTAAGAACCCGGAAACGAGATAGAGCATTGGCACATGGAACGTGCAGTCACATTAGAAAACCTGGCGCGTTTGACGGACTTATCACACTTATGAAGAGTATCGGCTAGAACTCGTAGCTCTCCAAGAAACTCGATGGCCGAAAAGGGATGACCATGTGTTCCAAGGCTATACATTACAACACAGTGAAGATGACCTCGGATATATTGGAGTTGGATTTCTCATTGGGCCACAGGTAAGGTAAAAAGGCTGTGTTGGACTATTCAAGCGATAATCGAATGTGTAAGCTTGGTTTTCATATGACATTAGTCATCCTATCAATGCGCCCACTGATGTAAGCCAACTCCAAGGTGTAATCCAAGTCTACACCGGAGCATGATGTCAGATTGGTGATTGATCACTTTAAAGCTAGAGCTGACAGAAATCAGACCGAATTATGTAATAATATATTGAAAAATGATTGCGATCGCTCATTCAGAAACATGGACACATCCGCGTAAAATATCCCGAAGCCAAAATGACCATGTATTGATTTCCAAAGGGCGGGCTCGGGTTGTCCAAGACGTGAGATCGTTTCAGTCTTCAACAAAATTCGTAGGCAGTGACCATTATTTGGTCACTGCAAAGCTCCGATGGAAATTTCGTACAAATCAGGGTGAACAGTGAAGGTCTGATAAGTGGAAAACCTCGGTTGTCGATGCCACCCACCACATTCTCGGTATAGTGAAAACTACGCCAAAAAATGATAAAGGAGGAGTGTCGTCTTGCTGTTGAGCAACGAAATATAGCCCACAATGAAGCGCAGACTCGATTTATAATTGGAAAAAGAAGCAAAGCAGTTTTTGCTAGGAGGACAGCTAAGCGAATTTGTAGACACAAGAAGCGCGAATTGTGGAAGGTTAAGTTCTTAAGAAATCAACAACTCAGCAATGAGCACAATTAGCGTGGTTTCTTTAAAGGGATCACCGAATTCCACCATACATTAAGATCTCGGTCTTAATGTATGGTGGATAACCGCCATTCACAACTAGGATGAAAACCTCTGTGTTAACGTCGATGTGGTACTCGATACATGGCGTGGACATTTTTCTGACCTACTTAATGTTCCACATGTATCACAGGCTGTATTTGAATACCCTCAAATACAGACTGTAGAGAAATTCATTGAGGGTCCATCTTAGAATTCACCATGGTCATGCAGAGATTAAAGAAAACTCGTTCGCCAGGAGTTTTTAATTCAGATTGCATTAATTCAGAGTTCTTGATATTCGAAGGGCCGACTTTGTGGAACTGTCTTTCCAATCTTGTTCGATTGGTATGGCGCAATGAAATAATGCCTGATGAATAGAAAGTGGCTGCGTTATGCCCAATATTCAAGAAGAGTGATCGCTTGAAATGCGAAAACTATTGCGGTATAGCTATCGTTTGCACAGCATACAAGTTATTGTCGTACATTATCTTGGGAAAAATCACTTCTCTGGCAGAGGAAATTAACGGTAACTACCAAGGAGGATTCTGTCCAAATTGAACGGTCACTGATCAAGTTTCTCGCTACGGATGATTCTTTCCAAGTACTACGAAACATCTCGCAATGTACACCACGTATTCCTAGATTTCAACCTACCCTATTACTAGATCAATCGAGAGAGACTATGGTATGCACTTGAATATTTAGGAATACCAAAAAAAAATACATATGTGTAAACTGACAGTACCGCAGTCACAATGCTATGTTAAAAGTAGAGAAAAGGCTATGAAACACCTCAAGCCAGTAACTTATTCCAACAATCCAATCAACATTTTTCTTATGCAGATGATATCTGTGTGATTGGATTAAATGGAGTCAAAGAGATACTTGATCGACGGGAACAATGTTCAACTGCCGTTGATCTCAAATTCAACGAATACAAAACCATCTGATCTCTGGTTTGAAAGGCCAAGACGCAATTGATTATAGTATATAGAAAGAATATCAATTTTTGACTTACCGATGGCAATCTTTATGTACTGATGGGAGAGTTGGACCTTGATAGATGATATATCACCCAAAACACGACATTGATGGAACATATCGAGTTCTTTTCAATCACGCGATCAGGATTTATTATCAGTGGGGGTCGAAGACAGTAGTCGAAGACAAACCTTGTTTATAGGAAAACCATCAACCTCAACTACTGTTGAAAATATCAACAAAATCATGGAACTTGAACGTTTCAATCGTCGATTGACTCAAAGAGAATTTGTTGATTGAAATTACTACTTCATGATCTTCGTAAAGGATTTACCGGAACTGTTTCGAAGACTAAATAAACATTGAATAAATGTGAATTGTAGTGGAGAGATTTATCTCCTGGTGATATGCTATAATGGAATTATTCTAATTAAAATCGGTGGTGAGATTCAAAGGTGCAGATCAAATCCCACTTTATAGAACCTACTGATACCATTTGATTAAATCAAAAGCTTTCACAGATTAAAGCTATTTTTACCGGTAAATTTTCACTTTATTGACTACAGTCACATTGTTTGATCATCCCATCTTCATTAATAATCTCAAAAATTCGATTATAAAGTGATTTATTCCGTTGCGCTTGTATGGCCTTAATTAAAGCGTCCACGGTACCAATCACTTTTCGTGACAGCAGCTACCAAACATTTTAAATTATATTGAGGTCTGAAGAGTACGGTGGCCTAGTTTAAATATCAACACTTCCTTGAGATAACTTATTTACGACAACTCCTGCGCTATAAGTTGGTGCTTTATCTTGCTGGAAAGTACATTTAAGGTTTTTTATAATCCTCACCATTAAGTTTGAATTTTGAAAATAAGATCAATAGAAGATTAAATAAGATCAATGTATAGGTTACAAATCTCCAGTATCATTCTATAGATTATAGATCCCCAGACCATAACAAATTTGCACGAAGCAGAAAGTCTAGCAAACGAACTTCTTTGAGAGTTGTTGAGTAAATTGCTGCATATAAACTCCAGAAAAACGAAGGAAGGAAGCAAAGTCGTTATTCACACAGATGGAAGTTCTTCACCGACAATACCATCCTCGAGAACAAGGTGGTTCATCTCTAAGAGTTTCCTGTATAGTTGCAGTGACTGCCTAAGCGCACTCGTCATTATTATACGCGCCGATAACAGAATTTTGCATTACATTCATGATCTCACGATTGTATAAAACTATGCATGAGTTTTCTCTCAAATGTTGCAGAAGGCTTCATTGAAGGATGTTATGACAATATCACCACAATTTGAGCTGATGTACTTTTGCAAGATTTTATTGCGAAATGAAGTTGGAAACAAACAACCACCATTACTAGTAAGGTGGCCTGGTCTGCATTCAATTAGAAGTTGTGACACATAATAAACAAAACGAGGGCAGAAAGACTTTCACGTTGTCACTCGCAACTATGATATATATTTTTCTGGTTTTCAGGTTCAGATAATGGCAACTGGTGTTTACTCGGTTTTTATGCGTCAAATTATGGTCTCCAATAACAACATAGGTTGGTGTTGAATTTTTTCCTGTTTTTGGTTCTTCTCTTTCGATGTAGAGCGACAACATCCGATTTTCACAAAGCCTAACCTAAAGCACCAATGATTTATGAACCAAAATGAACTTATATGGTAGATTTATGTAAAAAGCACTGCTTGAACACAGATTCGAACACAGTACGTTTCAATCGGAATACAACTATATGTACAAGTTAGGAATCTTCTGCAAAAATTTGATAAATGAAAAAGCAAAACTGTTAAGTAAAAGCACTTTCTGAACTACCGTATTGAACGCTTAAATTATCGATACCACGTTTGTGTATAATCCTGGGATTTCTCTGGTATGGTGCATTGGAAACTAAGATCGTCGAGAGAGTCAGTCACAACATCTATTGGACCAACGGGATCTTCTGTGGAAGAAAATTATATAATGCCCAACATTAGTCCTATACCGGGTGTTTCTTTTAAACTGTGACGATCAAATATCTCGAAAAATAGCCACTCTACGGAAAAAATGTCCATAATCAAAATTTAATCATACCGCGAGGGGAATACATCAGTGCAAAAAATAGTCCCCCATCCTCTGCTTTGTAGGTGGGGCGGAGGTATAACTTTTAAACTAAGATAAGAAGCCATATTTTTTATTGCAGATATGGATTCTACGACTAAAAGTACATATGATTTGAATGAAATATTTTGTTCGGTTCATGATAGATGGCGTTGTAATCGACGAAATTCAATATTTTCAATTTCTTCTTCTTAGAACACACGCATTCGATTCTGCAATACGCTTAACATAAAAAACATCACGTTTTCATTGGAAATAATCGAAATTCGTCATCAAAACAATTTATTCAGTTTTGTAAATCACATTAAACGTTTGTATTACTTCTTATCTTCATGTTTTTCGTAATTGCAAAATAAACGATAAAATGCTTTAGAATGGATCGTTTAACTGTGGCAGAGAAAATTGAAATGGTTCTGGTTTATGGAAAAGCTGGCAAAAATCTTGAAAATGCTATTGCTATTAACGCTCAACGTTTTCCGGATAGGATTCGATCACGTGCTTCATTTGGTCGTACTATCCAATAATTTATTACTGATGGAAATGTTCAACCGAAAAAAAGGACCCGTAGAGCAACAATCACTGGAGAAAATAATGAACACGAGAATAGTTCATAATTCCGGATTGTCCCTCACCAGTGTTTGGAGAATTTTAAAACGGCACAAGTATCATCCATATCATGTGTCTTTACACCAAGATCTTCATGGCGCTGATTTGCAAAATCGGGAAACTTTTTGTCAAATACAACAAAATCCCAATTTTTTCGTTGCGTAATGTTCTCTGACGAATATCCTATTACAAACCATGGAACGGTTAATCGACATAACATGCATTTTTGGAGTGTTACAAATTCGCACAAGTTGAACGTCAGTGCTCTTGGACTGTCAACGGATGGTGTGGAATAATTGGCAACTAGCTCATAGGCCCCCACATTATTAAAGGCAACTTGAATGGTCAAATGCATACTTGAAAATTTGAGCTTAGAAGTAAAACGGAACATGTGGTTTCAACATGATGCACATTATCCTGCACATTATTCGGTGTTGGCACGTGAAATATATAATTAAAGAAGGCGGAAATAATTCCAGAACTCAATGCCACTAGAGGCCCACGGTTCAACCCACATACACATACAGATTAAAAACACCCAATCGTGATTGATGAATCGTCACCACCCCGGGAATCGAACCCGAGACCCCCGAATGACAGAGTAAGTACGCTACCTTCTCCGCCACGAGAGCGACAAACAAAATACTTGATTGTGAAATACTTGCACGTGAAATACTTGATTGTGATTTCAATGGTCGATGGATCAGTAGAGCTGGGCCGATAAATTGGCCCACCAGATCACCAGATCTTACTGCGCCAGATTTCTGTTTGTGGGGCTATCTCAAAGACAAAGTTTACAAACAAGAACCAACAGCACGTGAGAACATGATTGAGGGAATCAGAAATGCGTGTGCTGAAATTCAACCAAACACACTTCTCAGTTGTGTACAATCATTTGAAATGCGTATTAATAAGTGCATTGAAGTCGCAGGCCATCATTTTGAACACTTATTTAAAGCTAAAATTATTTTATTCACCTACTATTTACATTAATAAATTGTTTTGATGACGAATTTCGAGAATTTCCAATGAAAACGTGATGTTTTTTATTTCAAACGTATTGCAGAATCGAATGCTAAGAAAAAGAAATTGAAAAAATTGAATTTCGTCGATTACAACGCCATCTATCATGAACCGAACCAAATATTTCATTCAAATCATACGTACTTTTAGTCGTAGAATGTGTATCTGCAATAAAAAATATGGCTTCTTATCTTAGTTTAAAAGTTACCTCCGCCCCACCTACAAAGTGGGGGTGGGGGACTATTTTTTCACTAATGTATTTCCCCCGCGGTATGATTAAATTTTGATTATGGACATTTTTTCCGTAGAGTGGCTATTTTTCGAGATCGTCTCAGTTTAAAAGAAACTCCCGGTATACTGCTTGCAAAAATGTCTGACCTCATGTGTTTTTTCGTTTATTTCTATGCAATCTATTATAGGGCTCAAGGCACTCCCAACTCTTTCGCGGTTTGCTTATATTTACGTCCTTACCTTACGCTTTGCAGCCAAATCGAGGACGTACGGCTATAGGTCCGATTTACCTAACCATCTGCACATTGCATAGCTCCATGCCAGCCTATAGTACTGATATGGAAAATGGGTCGGCCCATGGATTCCGCACTCCGACAGGGGGTCATAGTTGTGTTTCAATCACACCACCGATCGTAATCAAGTGGTGAAAAATTCCTTTTGCATCCTGTACCTATCGGGATTCGAACCCGGTACCTCCCGCTCCAACTGCCCCAGCTTTTACAACAGCGCCACCTGGGCAGTAGGTCTGGAATTTAAACAACTTCTTGATATTTGACATAAAACTAATGGGCACGATCTGGCATCAAGTATACTAGATAGCTCGATCGCATACTAAGTGCTGATTTGGCACTAATGGTGGAAAAATCAATCAAGGTGCCACGGTGATAACAATCTTCTTTGTTTAGAATGGTAAATGCTGGCGTTTAATTGAAACCAATGTTTTTCCTGCATTGGTTTAAATTGCAGACCAGCAATTACCGTTCTAAACAAAGAAAAAGCAGTGCCGAACACAGTCCGAATTATAGTCGAACAATCCAACGAATGGAACTCACCACTATATCTACTCTTCGTGAACATCGAACGCACATTCGATTCCATCAATAGAAGTGCAATCTAGAAAGCACTCTGTGAAATAGGCATCGCGAGGAAAATAACCAAACTCATCCGAGAAATGTATCGGGATGCTGGAAATAAAGTTCAACGCAAAGAGTGGCTGGCTGACTACAATACACGAGGAGTTAGACAAGGATGTGTACTATTTCCACTTCTGTTCCTCATAGTACTGGATAATTTCATGCACAAGCTAGACATCATATCACAAAACAGAATTCAGTGGGATCCAATTAGAAAACTCAACGATCTCGACTACGCAGATGATATATGCCTCCTAACACACGAATACACAGACATGCAGCAAAAGCTAAAAAATTATCAGAAATAAACCAAGACACAATAGAAGATGTCGACAAATTCGTATACCTTGGCTGTATACCGTATCAAAAACAGGCGGAACGAAAGAAGACATTAATAAACGTATCAAGAAAGCGAAAAACACGCCATAAGATCTGGAATGCATCCATCCTGTTAAGAAACACCATGATGCGAATGTTCAGTGCATGTATAAAATCAGTTCTGCTGTGTGGCTGTGAAACGTGGAATAAGATCACAAATAAAGAGTTACTGCGACAAACGAACCAAATGGACATTGAGAAGGAGATCAGGAAGCGGAAATCAAGATGGGTAGGACACACGCAAAAAGACACCAAATGACATAACCAGGAGAAAGAAAAGGTGAAAGACCAGCAATGACTTGGAATAGAACGGTGCTATAACTAAACCAAAACATCTTGAGAAAACATGAGGGGAACTAAAGAGAATATCCATTAATAGAGTTCGATGATCCAGCCTAGTAGTAGTCCTTTCCTCCTAAGAATGGAGATAAAGTGGAAAAATTGGACAATATGTGGTTCATACCATTTTCGAATCACAATACTGGCTACATATTGTGGGTTTTAATTTTAAGTAAGCTTTTTCCTTTCCTATATCTAAATTCCTTCAGTTCTACCAGCTTATTTAAGAGCTCAAAATAATCAGATAATTCATGACTTAAGATCCGAAATATCAGTTGATCTACTTTATTGAGATGCCAATCTCACTCCATAATTATTCAACGTGCTTTTATGTAGTTCGACAAATGATAATTGAAATCTCAAATCATATCAACAGGATCAAAATTGCATAGTTAATGAAGATAATCATATTACCATATAGTGTTGCTCATCATATAATTTATGTACATATTATATCAGCATTTATACTTCAAAAATCATTCACAGAACCTCGTGTCTATTAATTCTAATATCCCATCCATATCCATACACACACACAGCTCATACGAGTATATAAACACAAATAGCAACTCATCGAAGAATGTCAAAGTGCTTTTATTAGTAAATTTATCACGGACCAAGTATTCCTCAACTCTCGATTTATCACATACAATATCTACATCATGTATCATATCCATCGTACTCGTTCCACGCCTAATTCACATTCATCCCTCACAGCCAACAATTGTTGTTATACTGAACAAAATACAAAAAAAAAAAATATTTTCCTTTAGTATTTACTTTAAAAAGGAAAATAAAATAATATTTTTCATGTTCTTCTTCATTTTTTTGTTATTTGGAAAAACATAAAAGAAAATTTTGATTTGGGGAAGAATTTTATTTTATTTTTATTTTTTTGCTTCTCAAAAATATTAAACAACAAAGTATTTTTTTTTCTTCTTTAAGTTTTTCCAAAAATAAAAAAGAATTTTTTTTTGATGTTTTGTTGTTTTTCTAAAATATAAAATTATTAACATAAAAACAAAAATATTAAAAAATAAATAGAAAATTAAGTATTTGCCTTAAAGAAGATAATGTAAAGTGGATGAAAATTATCTATTATTTTGTTGTTGGAAGTATGACGACTGAATATAGTACAAACTATTAATAAACAGCTAACTCGACGATACAATTTACTATTTAGTTATGTTGTAAGATGTCGCTATTCAAGTACTAAACTATAAGTTTACATTATTCTCGGATAGGTAACACTTGCGTCTGATAGAGGATAGCGAGTACTCAAACCAATTTAATAATAAAATTTTAGTACTCGATTTAAATTATTTTCTTTTTTATTGAACTCAGCAATTATTTTTTAACAGCTGAAACGACGTGATTATTTTAAATTATAAATTGGTCATTCCAGTCGACCCTTTTCTGCTACACATAAATTTTTATTGAATTCTTCAATGATATTACATTTTTATGATTTTATACATACACATATCTGTTCGACAAGATAAATCAATTTCTACTTTACTTAAAGCATCTGTCACCGTGTACATTCGTACATACAGTACGTAGCACCACAAAAAGGAAAAACTGATAATGAAAAATTAAACCTTCGTAAATGAAATCCAGATGTTTTTGCTTCATCAATACAAGAAATAAAAATAATAAGACGTGATGGTCAAAAATACAACCGTCACACCACCACACACGTATACACATAGAATATAATGGAATGGCTGTACGGGGGGAGGTGTACCGAGAGAGGTGGAAATGATTTTTATTTTATTTTATTATGAATTGATTGTACGAACGATACTGGTAGCAATTATTGTAATAGGCAAGTGCTATTTGTTTGGATGATGAAATTATCGATTGTGGGCTAAAATTGGTTTCCAATAAAATGGATAGTAGTCGAAAGAAGATATTGGGAACACAGATAAATAGTAACCAATCTGGTAATGGTGTAATCTTTATGTGAGAACGGAAAATAAAATGAAGAAAATGTTGCTTTGGTTTTAAGATGTCGTTGTATATAGGTGAGATATACAAATTATCGTAGACAGCGACTAAATCTGGTTGGATCGGTGGGATGACGGCATCTATAAAAAAACATATCAACAAATTAAATAAATCGGATACCGCTCAAATAACAATGAACCTTCGCTTAAGTATCCGGACACGAGTTTGAAGATCGGAATCATATCGAAACCCTGGTGCATTTGACGGCCTTATCACATATATGAAGTTGGATTTCTCATTGGGCCACAGGTAAATAAGGATTTACTGGACTTTCAGACTGTCGATAATCGAATGTGTATTCGTTCGTATATGAGACCAGCCAATCTGTGAATTGTTTGTGTACATGTGCCCACTGATGTAAACCAACCCCAAGATAAAGACCCATTTTACAATAATTTGGATAATCTGATGGGCTCTATACCCGAGCACGATATCAGAATGGTGAATAGTGACTTTAGCGCTAGATCTGGCAGAAATCCGACTGAATTATGTAATAATATGAGTTTGTACTTCCGAGATGAAACTGCGACCGAAATGGGGAAAGAATGATGTACTTTGCGATCGCACATATGATCTCAAAGTGGCCAATACATTCTTTCCTCATAAAAACATCCATTTGGAAACATCCCGAACAAAATTGACCATGTGTTTAATTCAAAACAACGAGCTCGGGTTGTTTATAACGTGAGATCGACTATTATCTGGTTACTGTAAACCTATACGATGGAAATTTTTGTACACATCAGGGGGAACAGGAAGAATATACAACGCGATATCGTTCGCTGGGCTACTGCCTTCTTCGTAAACACAGTCTTGAGTGCCTTAATGGGTCTCTCCAACTTTCTCCTTTCCGGTAGTAGTTGGAGAGTTATACCTCGCTAGTTCGTCCGCCCTGCAGTTTCCCATAACGTCTGAGTAGCCGGGGACCCAGACTATCTGAATGTTGAAATGGTCACTGATCTCATTTAGAGACGAACGGCAACGACAACCCAACACCTTTCTAGATGTCAGAGAAACAGTGTCAAGACCTCCTCAATCGCTATCAGGAAGACGAAATGCGAAATGACTCCAGCTCCTACTTTATCGTGTAGCATGGAGCTCCTCCATGCTACACGAAAGATTCCGCTCCTCTAATATTTCCTTGATGGGCAGTTAGTTCGGAACCTTTTCTCAAAGCATAAAGTCGGTGTAAATAGTCTAGATTCACAAGTTCTTTCCTCGGCGATCTAACTATCGTCGAGTGTCCTGTCTGAAGAAATTTCCACTGAGATATAGCTGATAGTCAAGTGGCCGTAATCGCCGCCATCTGCTTACCATGAATGTCCACGGGGAGAAGGAGAAACATGACCTCCAAGGCTGTTGCAGGTATTGTCCTCAGCGCCCGCTTATCAGCATGCAAGCCGTTTTTTGCACCTTCTCGATCCTTTTTCTGTACAATATTTTATCAAGAGCTGGCCACCACACGCTCATTCCAACATAAGTACAGGTCTTACTATGGAAGTGAATAGTCAGTGTACCAGCTTCGCCTTTAGGCCCCATCGCTTTCCGATGGCGTTTCTACACGAGTACATGGCTATAATAACCTTGTTTATTCTTTCAAAAATGTTGGGCTTGCTATAAAATTTTGGGCTAAGCTTACTGTCCAAGATAACGCCTTGAAATCTTCCCTTGTCAGTAAAAGCTAGTCTCTTGCCATTTTTAAGAGAGGTGGATCTACTACCAGGATTTATATTTCCTAGTAAATAGTACCAGTCCACATTTGATGGTCCACCATGCAGAGCTGTGTCCACAGATTTCCCTTTACAGTAAGCATGGTGAGTCTGAGCCCAGTCACTAGGCTTTATTTTTGGGCGTATGTAGATATCCACTAGCCTTTCCAAGATTTTCAGTAGAAAGGATGATAGTGTCTTAAGTCTTTTGGGGAGCCTTGTGAGCATTTACCCGCTCTCGGAATAAAGACCTCCGTCCCCCCCGCAGAATACCGACTAGTTTAAGACATTCTTTGAAGATAACTTTCAACCATGGAAGCATAATCCTCGAGTTGTTCTGAATCTCCTCGGGAATAATTTGGTCAGGACCAGTCAATTTATAGGGTTTGAACCCTTCCATAGGATCCGTTCTTTGGTTACGATATCTTCTATGCGCAGTGAATGTGCTTCTTGGTGAGTTCTTACACTACTGTGCGATTTAATAACTTATAGTCTGAAAAATGAGAACTGTCTGGAAAGAATAGAAGCGCTCGGTGGTCGATGCTGCCTATGACACTCTCGGTATAGTGAAAACTACGCCCAAAAATGATTGGTTTGATGAGAAGTGTCGTCTTGCTATTGAGCCACTGCAACCATGTGCAGCTTCTGTTGGTCAAAAAGCGAGTCCAAAATCAAATATCTGATCGCTGGTTTTAGAGAATAAGACGAAATTGATTTCAGTCGTGGTAACCACACGTTTGAAGGAGTAATTAAATTCCAGTATCTTGGATCTCTCATTACTCACATTAAAAATGTGAGAGAGGATATCTATCAAGGTTTGCCTGCCGCTGGCAATCGGGCTTTGTATCCTCTATACGTTCATTTCTGAAATCAAACTATCTTGTAAATAAAAATATGCTGTAATTATACAGAGTGTTGATCATACCCGTTGTCATGTATGGATGTGAGAGTTGAACCTTGACGGATGAGTATGATGGCACATACCGAGTTCTTTTCAATCACGAGATCAGGAATTTAATCTGAATTAATGATATCGTGCATAAAATCAAAGGACAAGGAGTGTGCTGGCTCGGTCACATTCTGCGTGCTGATCCGAATTACACAGCGATCTTTGAAGGGAAACCCGCCTTTCGGTAGTTGCGAAGAGGTCTCAGTCGTCGGCGATGGCTTCATGGCGTAGTTAGCGATCTGGCATCTTCTAATTGTATTTGAAAGTGTTATCGAAGACACTCTTTTATACCCTTAAATAACCCGTAGGGTTATTCAGACGCCACACAGATCCACCACGAGAAATCTACTGTTTTATCTTCTCCGTTATCACTATGATAGATAAATATACGCATCTTCGAATTTACTAAAACGTTTCCTTGAAATTTTAAAAGGTGTGTGCGTTCATTGGTAACTAAGAACAACCTTGAGGATAACTTTCTCATTACCAGATGTGTTCAGATATCTACAACCTACCCAATCTCCAATACATTTAACCTCTGATGTTGACCAGATGCAAATTTGGGGTTTTATATAAACAAAAAAGTTGTTTTCGATTTTAATGGTTGTAAAACACAAACTTCAAGATGCACCTGTCTGAAATACTTAGAGGTTGAAACATACAAAAAATAAATAACGATCTGTCGTCAATGCCATATTGTTAATATTTTTCTTTATCACCAGTTTTTTTTTTTTTATATTAAGCTTTAATTGGTGCAGGGCGGACTTTTAGACAGTCCTAGCTCCTTGTAACTGTCAGAGCTCCTGCACCCAACGCGCGGTCCTTCAAGTAAAGGTTGATAGCTGCCTTAAACTTATGCATTCTATAATCCAACGGAAACTGAAAACCGGATAACGAATTCCACTTCCTGGATGTTCGATGAATGAATTCGCGCTTTGTACCTTCAGTTCGAGGTTTCGGCAGCTTCACCGTAAACCTATGCCCATTGACTGTTCCTCGTGTTACCCGTCCTGGCGTAACTAATGGTGGTATTTTCTCCTTTAATTCTGCAGAACATTTACCATTTATTAATCTATAGAACACGCATAGTTCTGCAACATCTCTGCGGTGCTGTAAGCTGTCTAGATCTTTCGTAAGTCTGGAGTTTCGTATTATTCGTATGGCACGCCACTGTTCTAGATTTTCAATCTATAGTTGTTTAATAAAAAATCAAACACAAATCACTTTAATAATTTTAACTTTTATTTAATGACAAATATTTTATTTCATTTCAATTACTGATTTCGACAGATAACAATATAACAATAATAATTTTTGGTCATCGCACCCTTTTATAGCGTAAACAACTTAGATGTGTTTGTATCATTTCTATTTGTTGATCACTAAACACGATCCCGTTCATAAATCTATAAACATTTTTTGTTTTAATATTAGTGCATTTAAATCACAATAATACTTTTTCGGGCGGCATACAATTACGTTAATTTTCTTGTCTAACATACTCCCCAGCGTTAAGGGAATTTTGAATTTTATGATTTGAATTGCCTTAACCAATAACTTAGATTAATAAAATTTTTTTTTTTTTTTTTTTTTTTTAATAATTTAGGTGTTATCTTCGTTGTTGACTGGTAGTTTTATTAGTTTTACCACTGGTCTGATCAATTCTGACTGCTTCGTTTTTATCTTGACTACTCGAACAATACCATCTTGGCCTGGAAACACTGACATAATTCGACCCATCAGCCACCTTAAGGGAGGTAAGTTGTCCTCTTTCACTAAGACGACGTCGTTTATGTTAAATATTGGACCGTCTGTACCCCATTTAGTGCGTTGCGTTAGCGTACTTAGATAGTCATTGCGCCAACTCTTCCAAAACCCCTGTACTCGTTGTTGAATCTTTTGCCAGGCATTAACTTTGTTAATAGGTAGGTGATCATAGTTCGGCTCCGGAATACCCATTATTGGCTCTCCGATCAAAAAATGTCCTGGAGTTAATGTTTGAAGATCGTCCGTGCTATCATGTAATCGGCACAACGGCCTAGAATTCAAAACTGCCTCGATCTGTGTTATCATGGTGGTCAACTCTTCGAAAGTGAAATTGGCATTATTGGTTACTCTTCTCAGATGGTACTTTACTGATTTCACTGTGGCTTCCCACAGTCCGCCAAAATGTGGTCCACTAGGTGGATTAAATCGGAAAACAATATTATTCTGCAAACAAAAATCGAGAACCTTATTAGAACTTTGTTGTTGAATTAATTGTTTATTTAATAATTTTAGTTCGGAATTGCCGGATACAAAATTGGACCCATTATCACACCAAATTAGAGCGGGTAACCCACGTCTTGCTACAAATCTGCGGAGTGCGGCAATAAAGGATTCGGTATCTAAACTGCTAACCACTTCCAGATGAACAGCTTTTACTGCTAGGCAGACAAATACAGCTATGTATGCCTTACACATAGGGGCTTTGCGAAGCTTGCTTGTTTTGATGTAAATAGGTCCAGCGTAATCTAAACCACTATTTAGAAATGCTCGATGTTCTGACACTCTCTCTGTCGGTAAGTCTCCCATTTTTGGATATTCAGAGATAGCATGATGCCGTGTACAAATAACACAAGTTTTAATGAAATGCTTTATATTATTTCTGGCGCCAATCATCCAATATTTGTTGCGAATGTTGTTAAGAACTAGTGATACTCCACCATGTAATAATGCGTGATGTAACTCTTGGATAATTAGATGATTTATTCGATGATCTTTCGGCAATATAATTGGGTGTTTGGATGAATATTTCAGACTCGCATTTTTTAACCGACCGCCTACTCTGAGCACTCCTGCATCGTCCATAAATATATTCAACGATCTTAATTTTGATTTTGGTTTTATAGCTGTCTGATTACGCAAACTTGATATTTCATCGTTGAATCTCTGAGATTGTATAGTGCGAAAAATAAGATTTGTATAGGTCCGCGTTTAAGTCCACCTACTGAAACTCGACAAAACCTTAAAACGTATACCAATGAACACTTGACTTTCAGATATGACGAACACGACTTTATCAGATTGTCGATAAAGGATAATTGTGATATGTTCATACAAACTAGTGTCGCTCTTGTTTCTAAAATTGTAGAATCTAAGTTTCGTAGTGGTAACTTTTGCGATGGCCAACGACTTGATGGTTGTTCCAGCCATGATGGACCTTTCCACCATAATTCCATTTTATATAATTGTGTCGCCGGTAAACCTCTGCTAAGTAGATCCGCAGGGTTTTCTTTGCTAGGTACATAGCGCCATTGTCGAGTTGGAATAATGTCCAAAATATATGAAGTGCGATTCGCTATGAATGATTTCCAACGTCTTGGTATGTCCGATAGCCAGTGTAGTACGATAGATGAGTCACACCAAGCCTGCACCTCTATAGGAATATTCGGATATAATACACTTTTAATAAATTTTATCAATTTGGCGAGGATATGTGCACCACACAATTCTAGTCGTGGTAAACTTATTTGTTTTATAGGAGCTACCTTCCCTTTTGAGCATATTATTTGTGTGCTAATTTTTCCATCAGTTCCTATTGCCCTCAAATAAGCCACCGCTCCGTACGCTTTCTCTGAAGCGTCGCAAAACGCATGAATTTGAATTGACTTTAGTTTTGACTGGGAAAATTTATGATACCGTCTTTGAATCGTAATTTTATCTAGATAAACGAGACCTTGGTAAACTGATTGAAATTCGTCATTCAACTTCAACGGTAATGGTGTATCCCAATCTAGGTGTGCTACCCATAATCTTTGAATCATTATTTTAAATATCATAACGATTGGTGCAAGCCATCCAAACGGGTCATCGATTTTAGATATTTCCGATAGTATTGTGCGCTTCGTCCAGTTATTGATTTCTGATAAGTTAATTCGAAATGAGAACATATCTGTGATCGCATTCCATACTATACCAAGTGTTGTTGTTGTTGGGTTTTCTTCGATTAATTTAGGTATCGTTGATATTTCAGCTTGCGAAAACGAATCTAACAGTTGTTTTGAATTTGATCGCCATTTCCGTAATTGAAATCCATGTTGCTCAAGTAATGAGGCAATTTGGGTTTTCAACAACAGCGCATCCTTCTCCGTATCTGCTCCCGATAGTAAATCATCTATATAAAAATGGTTTCGTATTGCATTAGATGCGTTTGGATAATCTGTAGAGTTCTCATGTGCTATCTGTTGAAGCGTTCGTACAGCTAAATAAGGTGAACAGTTAACTCCATATGTAATTGTTAATAATTTATAGACGTTAATTGGTTTCATTGGGTCTTCACGCCACAGTATTAACTGATAATTGCAGTTATCATCATTGACCCATATTTGTCGGTACATTTTCTCAATGTCTGCGACAAAAACGACCTGATGACTCCGGAAAGTTAGTAGTATTGTAAATAGATCCGCTTGAATTTTTGGTCCAACGTGAAGAACTTCATTTAACGATATTGCACTAGATGTCTTGCATGATGCATCGAAGACCACTCTTAACTTAGTTGTACTACTACTTTCTTTTATAACACCGTGATGTGGCATAAAATATCGATTATCATTGTCTTTAGGAATTTGCGACCAACAAACCTTTTGCATGTGATTCAAATTGATGTATTCTTGCATAAATTCTGTATATTGTTTTCGAAACTCCGCATTATTCCTAAACTTTCTCTCCATTGCTAGCAAACGGTTCTTTGCATTATTATATGAATCTCCCAGATTTGGCCTAGGAGACATGAATGGTAATTTTAACACGAACCGCTTATTACTATCCTTAACAGTTGTAGAGCTGTATAATCGTTCACATGGGTCATCCGACTCTACTAATTTAACTGGCAAAGGTTCTTCAACCTCCCAAAATCTTTTTAAAATTTCATTTAAATTTTCGTAGTCTATTTTCAACGATTTAACCATCAGCGATGTCTTACGAGCGGCTTGAATTCTTGAATTCATACTACCGGCTACTAACCAACCAAACTGCGATTCATACAAGGGTGGTAGTCCAGGGATATATAATCTTTGATTTCCAATGATCTCAAAGAAATGTTCTGCGCCGATCAATATATCTATTGGTCTTGATTCGTTAAACTTCGGATCAGCGAGATGAATATCCTTTAGTTGGTCGTAAGATTGTATTTTAAAACTAGTCTCAGGTAACGTGGACGATATTGATTGTATTATCTGAGACGTGACTGTGATGGTGTAATTAGGTTTGCATTTCGATTGTACAATTACTGTCGTTTTACCTCTAGTAGAACCGACAGTCAAAGAAGCTAGACCGATAATTTTGATATTTGATTTTCTACGTATTAGGCCTAGGCGTTGCATCATTGATTCGGTGATAAAGGAACATTGAGATCCTGAATCAAAGAGTACTCGAGCTTGTACCGTCTCACCACTGCGTGACTTCACATTTACGATAGCTGTGGGTAACATAATGCAAGAAGATTGTAAATAATTATTATTACATAATGATAAATCTTGTGTTGATGTGTTCTGGTATTGATTTCTGATCTGTAGAAACTGATTTTTCCTTTTTAGTTGATTGTTCCTGTGATAAGTGTAAGTGTTGACAGATTGGTACTGTTGTTAATTCATTACTTGTTGATTGAAGGTGTTGACTTGTTGGGACTGTTGATAGTTGACTACTTGTTGATTGAAGAATTGATTTTGGGTGTTCGATGAATACTGAATGTGCACTTGTTTGATGGCCTGAATCTACTTTTATTTGTTGATGCAAAAGCGAATGATGTTTTTTCCTACAGATTAGGCATGAAGTTTTCGAATAACATTTTGCTGAATAATGACCCTTCTTTAGACAATTATGGCACAATCTCTCTTGATTTACTAATTGAATACGAGCCTCAAAACTACTATTACGAAACGTTGGACACTTGTACAATAAATGTTCTTCCTTGCATGCATAGCATATAATCTTTGAGGCTGTGTTCGATCCATTTTCCACCAAGAATACTTTCGACGTTGAAGAATAACCTTTTCTCTCTTGTATAATACATGATTCTAGAGTATCACATCTTATATTGAGAAATGCTAGAAACTCCAAAAATGTTGGATGAGATTTATTTACGGATTCTCTTGCCCACAACTGTTTGGTATCAAGATCAACCTTTTGTAACAATAAATGGATTAGCCAAGGATCTCTTGTTTCATTCTCCTTTCCAATGCTCCTTAATGCGCGAACTACTTCGTCAGATTGGTCATAGAGGCGACGTAACTCTCTATAGTTACTGCTTTTACAAGGTTTCTGGTCCAGAAATTTTTGAATGAGCCCTGATACAATTGGCTTTGGTTTATTGTACCTCTCTTCCAACTTTTCCCAAGCTTCGTCATAATTTTGATCGGTTACTGTAATATGGCGAATTAGTCCAGCTGCTTCTCCACGTAACAAGCTCTTTAATTGTTGTAGCTTTTGTGACCCCTTCAAGTTGGGATGGAAGTGTACTGCATTCACATATAGATCTCGAAACGATGGCCACATTTGATATTCACCACAGGTTCAATGTTTACTTTAGGTAGTTTCACAGCTGCGGTGGTATTAAGCGCCTCATAAAATGTCTTTTGTTGCGCAACGAATGATTCCAATGTGTCATTTAACTCTTCGCCATTTCTACTTTTTTGTGAATTTACACCGGTACGTTGATATAATGCATCTTCTAATATCGTCCTGGCTTCGTAATATTCAGCATTTATTTTCGCCGTCACTGGTTTATAGTCCGCAAATTCTTCTAACGCGATTTCTGTATCATGGAAATCCTCATGTAATTTTATTAAATTTGTTAATCGTGGTCGAATAGCGTTTTCCGTTATAGTGTCGTCAATTTTCTTCGCAAAGGCCAGTATTGCATCCATTTGACCTGTTATACGGTTTCGAAGTCTAATATGACGCTCCATATTTGTTTAACTTTTTGATTCTTGAGTAAAGTAATTTCAATCCAACTACACAACAGTATCACTACACTCCAATTCAATTTGTTATTTAAGATTTCCCTGACAATAGTTGTTAATTTGAACGTTTATTTCTTTAATCACTACCACCAACACGATAATTTTATGTATTTTATGACTAACCGATTTTGACCACGTTTCTACGATACGATCGAACAGTTTCGATAAACGACCTTGAGTTTTCCAACAAAAAATTTTTTTTTTCTATCCAAAATTTAATACTTTAATTTTCCGCACAATTAGTAGCGCATATAGAAAATGTGATAAATATATTAAAAATGGCTACTTATCTTAATTGTACGTCTTGTACGTTGATTGAAGTCAATTTGATTGTATCCCGTATTATTCACGTCTTCAACTCTTCATCTGCATGTATAATGGCGTTAATTATGCAATCAATCCAAAACTATCACACAGTAATAATGTTTTACTTTATTTTCACTATAGCACAATCGTATCTATTAATAATGTGTTTAATAATTTATGTGTAATCAACACGAAATTTGTATATGAATTTTTGATACAGTTTTACCATCGCATGGTTTCTCGTATACTTAAAAGTCACATGTATTCACTTTACACAACACTATACCAAACTGTCCCGGGTTTCGGCACCAAAAATGTTCTAGATTTTCAATCTATAGTTGTTTAATAAAAAATCAAACACAAATCACTTTAATAATTTTAACTTTTATTTAATGACAAATATTTTATTTCATTTCAATTACTGATTTCGACAGATAACAATATAACAATAATAATTTTTGGTCATCGCACCCTTTTATAGCGTAAACAACTTAGATGTGTTTGTATCATTTCTATTTGTTGATCACTAAACACGATCCCGTTCATAAATCTATAAACATTTTTTGTTTTAATATTAGTGCATTTAAATCACAATAATACTTTTTCGGGCGGCATACAATTACGTTAATTTTCTTGTCTAACACCACTGAACTCTATCCAGCAGCTGGAGAGCAGTGCCATATGCTCCACCCCAATCTTGACAGCAATATTCTATACACGGTCTAATAAAGGTATATATCTGGAGAACCTGATGCGATTTAAAAAACCGTCTGTTGAGGAACATTATCCGTCTTCCATCAGTCTAATCTATTTGTCTTTGATGAGTTTGTTCAAATCTCCTCATGTCTTTTCGAAAGTTCTTCTGTCATTCGTTTGTTTTCATAGAGTCTACCCTATGGTGATTTGGCCGATTTGGCTGCATGTGATCATTGTTGCTGCTACGACCTTCGGACAACTAGGATGGTATAAAACTGGAAAGCGGCTACCAGTGATCAGACCATTTCGTCATAGTTGCGGTAGACATCAATCATAGACCATTGATCTTTTAAAGGTGTACTGCCATCAAATATCCTTGCGTCTTTTCTGGAGTACCATCTAGAATACTATATTAGGAGAAAACTATATAATGGTGATTTGGTCGAAGTACTGCTTGTGATAATTTTTTAAGCTGCAACCTTTCAAGGTCAAAAACATCCATAAATTTTATACAGTTTGTATTGTTTTGGTAACACCACATCATCTAGATCATTAAATTAAAGGTGAAAGTTTAACCGCGTCGAGACATATTTTCCAGAAAAATAAATATTTTACAAATGTGGAAAAATAAAAATTGTTTTCCCGGAAAAACATTTATTTCCTCGATATTATTCGTTTCAATGAAATCTCCTAATGCTCATATTGTTAAACTTGAACTCTTAATTTGGTGTTGAAAATAGATTTCCTAGAATTTGTTAACTTTAACATTTCCATTCACAGTGAATTACATCGTGGGTTAGTTTCTAAATCCAAAGTACATGTGCTAATTTAAACGATTTCTGTGGTTCTGTGGTACACCTTAAATGCCTTAGATACGTAAACAAAAGTACACAAAATTGTTTTTTACCTGCACGAAGTGAATATCGTCATACTGAAAATAAATACCTTTCATGGCTTCTATTTACGAAGATATTAAGGATTTGAATTAATTTGTTGCTATGTTTGCTAGATAGATGGAACAGTTGAACCCTTGCCATCCTTGAGTGGGTGCGCTTCAACGACTCTGTCTAGTGCCTAACAAGTTCACGGCAAATTTGTGTCGGCGGGTAATATGACATCTCATGTTGCTAGGTTTTTTGATTCACTCGTCCATTTCTTTCTTTGTTGTAAGGTAATAAAGTAGTCCTGATGCCACTGATTCCAAAAGTGCTGTTGCATCCTTTTAACTAATTGCCATCTTGCCATCGGGAGAATAATTTTTTTGACACATCCTCATCTGAAGTGTGCTGGTGTTACATAGTAAATGCATCAGCTTGCACTATTACTATCGGCCTCGAATTCATTATTGCCTCTATTTTGGTCAATAGCGTGGAAAACTCGTCAAAGTATTGATTCACCGACCAGTGCCCCAGGGAGGATTAACAGCCACTATATTTTATATTTTAGAATTGAGGTTTTTATGTCGGATAACATAAAATAAAAGTTATTAGAACAGTTCTCTTAAATGGTTGTTTGCTCCGACGAAATAAGGTCCGTTGTCATCGTATGACAATTCCTGGATTATTGTGCATGATATGGGCATCTCTTACTACGCACTTCACTAGAAGCGATATTGTTGATAGTTTGATCGGATACTTTACCTCGAATCGCTCAAAAGACTCTTGGATCCGCCCCCTACTCGTATAATCCCTTGATCATCTAA
The DNA here is from genome assembly GCA_963932295.1 of Tipula lateralis. Lineage (NCBI taxonomy): Eukaryota > Metazoa > Arthropoda > Insecta > Diptera > Tipulidae > Tipula > Tipula lateralis. The sequence goes on from OZ010738.1 coordinate 43,601,880, forward strand.
AACTGGATTTAAGGTAAGTATAGTGTACTGTTTCGTAGTCAAGTGCGCTTCTCTTGTAGTAAGTATGCATCTAACTCCATCGAAACCTCCAGCTGCTGTATTCATGCCGAATTAGAACTAACTATATGGGAGTTGACCATGAATTTATTGTCTTTAACCTTTGAAATAATAAACACTTCTGTTTTCATCGTAGTCTCGTTGTTCAAGGATGAAATTGTTAACTATGTGATGCCTTAACTAGGTGATGCCTTGGTTACCCCAATTCCTACTTCACCTTGTCCCTTCACCAGTACACTTGCATAACGACGGTCGACGTTGAGATGGTGCATACATGTTTCGGAGATAACTGTTGTTTTTGATGCGGAGTCTAAAAGAGGTCTAAAGGTTATAAACTGTCCCCTTCTATCCCTTATTTTTACCAAAGCGAATAGTATAAAACGTGTTTGTATGCCGAGTCGAAAGTGTTTGAATGCCGCACATTTTTTTTTTTTAGCATACTTTACTGTCGCCAAAGTCAATCTGCTATTTGCCGGTTTCACTTGTTGATTATCTGAAGCTCTTTGTTTCGTCCGAAGAATCGTGAAGCGATGTGTGATGTTTTCTGCGGCAGTATTGTCATCTCGCTCTAGAACTGCAGTCATGTACTCGATAATTTCCATTTAAACAATTAAAATATTTGTTATTTCTTTGAATGGCTTCCGACCTCTGTTTCGATGTCATTCGGTTATAAGTGCTGCACTCATAGATTCCATGACCCTCTTCTTTGTGAATTGGACAGGGAATCCTGGCAGGTGCGATAACCGCATATGCTCTAGCTGTTGTAGTTCGGTTTGGATTTATTTTCCTTGAGCATCACTTCCATGATCGATGGTAGGGAAATGTTTATCTATAGTTTCTTGTGCCCAAAGCGATTTAGTTTCCTTATCCAATTTCACCAATGCCGTATATATTACCCATGAATCCTTTTTTTCTGCAACTGGGCCTACGCCATAAGCCCTCTTATTGATTCATTAAATGAATCTGCCTATTTTCGAATGTTGGTAGCATGTGGTTGTATTATGCTCTGTTGATCCATATATTGTAATTCAAATCCGTTACAGCTAAATAGCGAACTAGTGATGCTACTGGTAATTTTAGAAGCCCCTTCAGATACTGAAACTTTTGTGTTGGAGTTACATTGTCTCGTTCATATATTGTCAATTTGTATATATCAAAAAACGACTTCCACTCCATGTAATCTCCATCAAATGTTGGAATATTGATTTTCGGCAATCTCACCTCAATAGCCAACTTCTCATCTGCTTTAAACATTTCCCTTTCTATGCTCATAAACTCACATAATAACTTTGAGTCCTCGTTCACGGTATCCATATTGCCCTTTACAAATATGAATAAGTTTGCCATGGAACCCTCTATTTAGGCTCTTTGGTTTTTCAAGCCTTCCATATTATACGTGAATGATTATCTATTGGTTTCACTATAAGTACACTTCACCTTAGTTTTTATAAGCACACGAGTTACAACCCGTTTCGTTGGTATATATTCTAATAAATTAACTAAACGCTGTATAATCGTTGGCTCTTAGTGTGAATAAAGTATACTCACTCTATACGACTATGATCAACTGGTCACATAATTTTACACGTGGTCACCTTGTTCTAAATTTTTTATAAAGCTTTGCATCGTAGTTTCCCCGTAGTTATGTACAGTAATACTGGTTTCGTAACTACAGTTTCGAGTTAACCATTTCGTTGTAATGTGTCCCTGCTAACCATGGTTTGCAACTTGGTTTAAACATGGTTTCGGAATGAGCTATTTTTTCTCATCCCATGGCATTTTAGTGACGATAGTGCCAAGTTATACAGTTAGTGAATAGCGAAAACTATAAATATTGGATTTTTCATGTATTTGTTTATTTTTTTTTATAAAAATTGAATTTTTCAAAAAAAAATAAATTAATACAGAATTCGATAAATTAACGGATAAACTAAAACAAGAAATAGGAAAATTTGGGTGGAAGAAAGAACAATAATATTTTTAAACCACACAGTTAACATAAGAATTTTAATGAATTATGATAAACTGTCAAATTAAATGAGAACTGTGGTGTATTATGTATTCTCATTTCGAAAATCATAGTTTCCTAATCATGGTTACGAAACTTAATATGTGTCTATGGTATAAGTTTCGCTTAATTCTGATGTTGTGGAACTTCAATTGCTATAACTCTGTTGCTGATCTGTTGATCGTAGTTCTCCACAGAATATAAAATATCTAGGTGCCTGTTTTGTCGCCAATGTTGGTCCATATTCTTTTTATAAAAATTTAGTCACCATTTCACCACCACTAAGAAGGCAATGAAATATGAGGACTCGAAAATTTGAAGTTTAATTAATGACACAAAAAGAAAAGCAGCAACGAGAACCTGCCGTACGAAAAACAGATGGAGTGTCAGGCTAGTCAACCTCAATATTAGCACCTGGCAAAACAAAACTCACTTACTAACGACAGAACAGCATTGTGGTAGATATCCGATTCCCATGGTATATAGGAATTGATGAACCACAATTTACGAATGAACTGGTATTGGCATTATGTGGTCCAGTCTTGTTGGAGTTGAAATACGGTAAGGATCATAAGTTAAGATACAGGAGAAGCACCGAGTGAACTTTTCAGCGAAAATCATGTTTGGTTCGGCTCAAGTAAATAAACTGAAAACGGCAGATAAACCAACGAAAACTAACTATTTTTTGTATCCCAAATTAGCGCTGAAGCCTATATTTAAGAAAATATATAGGATTTTATGATTTTATAAAAATTTAAAGCTTAAATTGCAATTATGTAATGTATCGAAACATGAAATTATCATAATCAACACCACACAATTTCTTTTTAATTGACTTTAAATTTTCTAGATTTTAATTGTCTTAAAAATTCCTATTTTTGTTATGTACCAGTACATCTTACTCGTACTTCAGATAAATCAAATAAATGTTTCTTCCTTTTTCAGTTTTAAGCTTTCATCTCATAATTTTACAAATAGAATTATACTTAGAAGAAGCTTTTTTCTAAGAAAATTTGGATTATGTTTTTTATGCTTTCGCCGAAATGGTTGTATTGAAAAGTTTATTGGCTGATGTACAGTTGTTTTTATTGATTCAATTAATTTTTTCTCAATGACATCTAAGAAGGTTTAATTGAATAAATACCAAACCAATCAAGAACATAAAAGTGAAATTGATTCTTGTAAGTTAGTTTTTGTGTATGGTTGCTACTACGTATATATGTGTATAGATTCGAGAACGTGCAAAAATTTTCAAGTAAAACTCTATATTTGTAACACAACTAGATATTGGGACGTGGAAGAAGCGACGAGGGTAAAGCCTTAGCTAAAAAACGGGAAAAAGGAAAATACAAAGAAAGTTCAAGGCTACAAAAAATTACCTGATACATGCTTTAAACGATAACATTCATATTCGACGCGATAATGCGAACTGGTTATATATTTAAAAAATGGAATATATCCATTAACGCGCAATGATACCAAAGCCCGGAACCAAATGAAACCAGAGCCATCTAAAATACAGAGCTGTAATGATATGACATATTTTTAGAAGCTAAAATAAGCGACTGGTACATTTTACACTTTCTCGGTATTTGAGACGGTTCTGATGAAACACCAATACCGTCATATCACCCAATAAGCTTTCATCTCAAAGTTTGAATAGTGACAGATTATACCAGGCCATTAAATTTGGTTTTTGAACCCAATGAGCAAGTTTATAGCATTGTTAATTTCATTAAATATATTTCTTGGAGGAAAGGAATATTTTTCTGCATTTTTTTCGGATGTAAGATTTTGACAAAGTGTATTATATATAAAAAAGAACTTCTAAGAACAACTTTCACTTATCACAATATCACAAAATGGCTCAATAACAGGCTTAAATGACATAACTACAGGTGTTCCACTAGTCACCGTACGTGGACTATTACACTTCATATGGACAGCCGATTTACCTATTGCAAACAACGCAACAATATCAACATTTGCTATGATGATATAGTCATGTTGATGTCACTAGAAATGACTAGAGAACTGGAGGATAAAAGAGGAAGAAAATAAATCAACTTAATTGATAAGTCATCAAAATATTAAATAGCAAAGGTAAACGACTTAAACCATAAAATCCACTTGGGCTTATATCACTCTTTAAAATATTTATCTGTTCGCGTTCAATGATTATGTATAGACTAAACAAATAACATTGGGTTAAGACTTAAACATTGTTAATTTCTTCCGTTAAAAGATTCAAGAAAGCCATTGTCACGAAAAAAGAACATCTAGCTTGTCATGAGCAATAGATTGATTTTGTTTGAATTGACTGTATATGTTAAGAACTAAAGGCAAGATTAAGGCAGTCTAACAGTATAATAACCAATAACGAATCCGTTTCAGAGACTCAATAATTGTACGTCAGAAGACAATTACTGAATATTTCTTTTCAAGCAGCTTTAGTTGCTCTCGAAACAGTTTAATCAGCAATCTGTGACAAATTTACTAAATTATTTAATTTGTTTAACACTAAGGCTATTTTCGTAACGAATACATATTTGAGAAACCTAACTTATTCAAATTAGTATCCTATTTTTTGTGACATGTTCTATCTCTTTCTTGCAAAAATTTCTGAATAAAATATTTTTTGATCTAGTTGTATTTGCAAATGTAGCTAATCAAAATTGATTGTTTTATTTTTTTGACAGTCATATCTGTCAAAATAAGTAAATAAAATCAATTCGAATGGTTTTACATATTTATTTAAAATGGCGGCGAATAAGTACATAAGTTTCAAATAAGTATCGGTTTCGAAAACAGCCCATGTCTTTCGCAATAAATATGACAGAAGAGTGATTATTTTTCTCTTCCGTATTTGTGTTAAGTTCATTTGCTGTTCGAATCTCGAAATAACTTTGGCATTTTGAACAAGAGATTATTACCGAGAGGTTGATAGATGTGAAACTCCGCCAAGAACAGCCGCCAGTTAAAGGGATAAAACTGACAAGTAACAGGGTGAAACCTCGATATGAGAACCAAGTGAATAATAGAAGACTTAACAAAGGCCAGTTGGTCTGGCTTTACAACTTACAATGAAAGAGGGCTTATCACCAGATGATTACAAGGATTAATGATCTAATATACCGTATTCACAGGCGTCTTTGACGAAAACTAAAAGCTCGGCGCGAACAAGTTTGGGTGGTGGGTAGTGTTACGGACGCGGGCGACATATCTGATTCAATAGAAAAACTAAACAAAAGGAAACTTCTACTATGACCTAGAAGCAAACCAATTGAGTGTAAATACGCGAACGAAAGCATATTTTCTGTTTGAATATAGTAAGAAGAGAAATAATTAGTGAAAGTTATAGTGAAAAAGTAGTCGTGTAAAAGTTAATTGTTTTGATGAATAATAAACGTTGGTGAAAACAAGCAAGTAGTATTTTATTCACAATCCAGTGATCGAACCTTGGTTTGGTTGGAATCTCTATTAGGGGAAATCGTAACATTTTTTTATAGGTTATGTTTTACCCATATAAGTGGGCTCCTTTCTTTGCTTAATAAGTGGTTGGGTTCCTATCTTTGCTAAATAAACCATAGTAAATTTAACAAAGATAACGACCGAACTACTAGCGGGGACTATCGATTGGTCGACTAAATTAACGTACATCGGGTCGTTACACATTTACCAACAAATCTCATACTAGCAATTTCAATCCTTTGTTACATTTCTATTTGAACGACATCTGCACCATTGCATAGTGCCCTTGTGAAATCGGAATCTATACTATCCAGATGTAAATACAAATGATTGGAATCAACAAATCTGTTATCGATTAACGACATTTTTTTTCGAACCACCTTGTTTATTTTAAGCCTTACATGCATATATACATAAATACAAGAAGTATGCATTTTGGTAGGTAAATAAAACATCATAAAAAATACACAGGTGCACCGCAGGTCATATATACGAACATTTTGTACAAATACCATAATGAATATGTTAACCATGGATTTTTGCATGTTATTAATGGGTTTTTCGTCAGTTGTTTGCCATTACAATTCTAACAGAAATTTATATTCATAACTACAATACATATGCTATAACACAAATACACACACAATTGTTGTTGTCATTTCGATGTTATAATATTTTGGTCGGTCGATTTGGACGATGAGGATGATAGCCAACTGCTTGTTTTATTTTAGTCGGTTATTTGTTGCTCGTCTGTATGTATTGTTGAGTATAGGTTGTTTTAGGATACAAATACATACACACATACATTCATACATACAACTTTTGTTGCTATTCGATTAATAATTAAATGGAATTAATTTCATTATTTTACAACATAAACGGATGTGGAAGGAGGGCATTCGTTGATATACGATTGTTGAATTTGTTTATTTATAATATAATTTGGGTATAAAATGTTGAATATCCAAATATATACAAAGGTTAGAAGTTCTCGTCATTATTTAAAAATGAACAACATAAAAACATCTGTCGCTGATAGTTTGTGCAAAAATTAAAAAAAATTCGTTTATTATTAATTTGTATAATACCATAGGGGGCTGAATTGGCATATAAATATATATATTGTTTGATGGCTTTTACAGGCCATTCGCCTACCGAAAAGCGACTCTCGCTTTAAAGTTTGTTGTATCATTTTGTTCGGATCAGCCCGCAGAACATGACCGAGCCAGCATACTCGCTGTCCTGCGATTTCAATCACGATATCAGGAATTCGGATTAAATTCCTGATTTCGTGATTGAAAAGAACTCAGATTGAGTCTTCTCTCGAATGTTAGAAGCCATCTTTCGTACTGATCATTCAAGGTCCGATTCTTACATCCATTCATGACAACGGATCTGATCAACACTTTGTATACAATTTCAGCTAATTCACATTTGCAAGATATCTTGATTTCAGCAATGGCCAGGCGAACCTTAATATCCTATCCCACGCTGTTATTGTGAGTAATAAGAGATCCAAAATACTTGAATCTCTTCAATCCTTTAAACTTGTGGTCAACAGTATTGAAATCAATTGCGTCTTGGTCTCGTAAACCAGAGATCAGATATTTAGTTTTGGACTCATTAATACCCCGTATAAAGATATACAGTGCTATAGGACAAAAGTTGGGCAAACATATTTTGTAACAAATTGGAAGCTTTTCTTCCTCAAAATACAAAACTTTTCAAAGCAATTGGCTTATAGTTTCATTTTAAATATGACGCAAGTCTCACCAAAAAGCTTTAACACAGAAAGCTCAAATTCGTTTTGTAGGACCTTCAAACAAACATAACTGCCGTATTGCTGGAACTAAGGAAGTACAATCGACCGATTTTATTTCCAGAAAACCATCCAAAGACCATATCTCCTTCTATCGGTCGAAGTCTTAATAGACATTCGTTGCTAAGCGTCTCGCCCGGTTTTCTCCTTACAGGAAATCTTCCATCTCCAACATGCAACAGTTGCTGAAATGCTGGAACTAACGAAACACAACCGACCGGTTTCATTTCCAGAAAAGCATCCCTAGACTTCTTCATTTTCATGAAAGTCTTCAAAAGACATTCGTTGCTAAGCCTTTCGCTAACCATGCAGCTTGAATTTGAATTCATCAGAGAAAATCACATGATTCCAAATCTTTTTTTTTCTATCTCTATAATCTGTAGAGTTTTTTCTATCTGCCGCTGCTTTAACCACTATGCCATCTGGGCGGTGAATCCACATCTTTGGAGTCCAAAAAAGATGCTCCTGGCCCCATAGCAAACGTTTTTATTTTCTTCAGTAATGTGAAGTCAGGCTACTGGACTGGTTCAAGTTTTCTCAAACTAGCTTTAACAACTCACGAAGTTGGCTGAAATTTGTTCTCACAAAGTTGGCTGAAATTTGTTTTCCCGTTGCTCTTACGACTTGACATTAAAAATGACGTAATTGTCAGACAAATAAAACATTAATTAATAATAATTAAAATCAGGAAGAATTTAAGTGTTGCTTCAATCTTCGTTTGAAGGTATCCTTGCTAGAAGTAAAATCGAACATGTGATTTATCTGATTAAAGCTTTTGCACATCATGCTAATAGGTTCTTTAGATCCATAGTTTCTTCTATGTACATCAACTCTTAGATATCTTAGTTACTTTTTAGATGTATACTGGGTACTTATTATGTAATTTTTCAGTTTTGATAGTGCGTCAATGTGACCCAATGTTAGCAACGAACAAACACATTAAAAGCTCACGTCTATTTTCCAGAGTTGCTATTTTGTTTGTTTTACAACCATCCAGTACATATTGATATTCATTCTAAGAAGATTTCACACCACTTCGCTAAATTGTCAATGGGACCTTGAGGAAGACCCGATGCAGCTTGAATTGAGTTGGACCTGCTTTTTCCAATATCGATGCATTTGATGCGGTTGCTTAAATAAGATTTGAACCATGTCATAAAGTTGTTTGAGAACCTAACTGAGTCAAACCATTCTAGTGCTTTATACAATGGCTAATGAATGGAGAGTCAAACGCCTCTGGAAAGTTAGTGTATCCAACCACATCAAGTTGCTTGTGAAACTTTTGATAACTTTGATTGTACTGCTGGGGAATTCAATAAGATTTGTCCTGATTGGACAGCGCAGGCAAAACGGTAGTTCCAAACTGGTGTAATCTTTTAAAAAAGAAGCAGGTATTTGGTCTGGAACGTAGCCATTGCTGAATGTTTTCAGAGCGTTGTTTATGTCGTCTATTGTGAAATGTGGTACCTTAATGGACAGGTTGCATTCACTAGCGTGATGGGGATTTTCGTACATATTAACGTCTTCTTGTTTAAAGACAGATTCACTTCGTTCAAAAATTAAGTCAAGTGTTCTATCTAAGCCATTTTGTATTTGGCAAATTTGACTCAGATTTGAGCCGTAGCTATATCAGTGAGCAAATGTTTCTCATCCGACATTATATTTATTGGTAAAATTTCATCCAATTCTTCGTCTAAAGGTTCAAGTAATAGAAGGAAAATTGAAGTCACCATTGCTGAGATAATGTCGTATTGGTTCCCACAGTGTACAGATGTGCCAATAGCTATTGGTACTCCACCACCAGATTTTTTAGTACTGGTTTCTGGCGAACGGTCACATCTATCGACAACATACTGACTGGGGAAAAAATCTATCGACAACATACTGACTGGGGAACTCAAAATCACTGTGTTGAATGACGTCTCACATGGCAGCTTTCGACGACATTTTGTTTATATTTTGAAAATAAAATGCAAGTTTCCATTTACTTAGTGTTTCGGCTTTCGAGGCCCCTCATGATTTGTCTTCAGGTTTATGAGTAACTTCATGTAGATTCTGTTGATTTGCATTGATAGCCCTGTAGTAACTTATGGAGTTGGTCACCTTCTACTGGAGAAAAGTATTGAAATGTGTGTATGTACTATTGCATGTGGCAAGATGTTAAAACTTGAGCTTCATGGAGGGTTAGTATTTTGCTTGACTCCGGCAGTTTGTTAGTTAGTTCTCATTTATCAGCCTTCGTAGACGTCAAATATAATGTATTAAGCGTTATTGGAATGTCAGTTATTCATTTATTAATGTTGAAACGGACGGTGTTAGAAAAGATGTTAGTGGTACTGTTGCTCGGATATATTTCTTTTAATGCGTATACCACGTCAGCTGGACATAAGTTGTTCTTAAATATTTCGAGTTGGTTCAAAAAATTGCATATTGACGGAATTCAACCTGTATAAGGATTTTGATTTTGATCTCACAGGATGAACATTTTCCGACATTCACTCAGCCGAGCTACTGAACCTAATAAACCCACATTGCTTCTCCAGATTTTAATTATAATTAGTTAATGTTTTTAATGTCAAGTCGTATTGAGCAACCACATAACAGAAGCATGAGTTCACATTACTACTTAAAAAAAGTTTGCTATGAGCCCAGGAACATGTTTCTTGGACTCTAGAGATGTGGAATGATCTGATTTTCTCCGATGAATAAAAATTCAAGCTGCATGTTGGAGATGGAAGAATTCTTGTAGGGAGATAACCGCACAAGAGGCTTAGTAACAGATGTCTTTTTTTTAGTTTTCCACCGAAAATAGAGGAGTTTTAGTCTGGCGATGCCGGTCGATTGTAGTTCCTTACCTTCAACATTACAGCACCTGTTTATCTGCAGATCTTACAGATCTCACGTAATTTGACCAGTAATTTGATTTAAATGTGAGACTTGTAAATTTATTTTTCAACTGAAGAACGGTCCGTCCCATACCGCAAAATTTGTAAACTATTAATTTTGAATTGTAGATAGAAAAATTGACTTTCAGATAAACATAAATACAGGTTGGCTGAGACTAAATGTTACTAACTTCACTCTGCTGTCATTTGTGTAGTTGTCATTTTTCGCGCGTCAATTTTTTGAAAGATTGAAGTTTGGTTAGTTGTTTATATGTGGTTAATAAATAATTGTTCTAAATTAATATCTTGATAAAAAAATCGTAATGGAATTCAAACGTAAATGTGTAATTGCACTGTATTTGGGTGGAAATTCACAAACAGCAATAGTTCGTCAGCTCCAGCATTTGAATGTGAATAAAATGTTTGTGTATCGAACCATAACTCGATACAACGAAACTGGTAGCATCGCTAAACGCAACAGAGGCAGTCCTAAAAAGACAGCCACATCAAAAGAAATGATACGAAAGGTGAAGAAACGAATCCAACGAAATCCTCGTCAAAGTGCCAATCAATTAGCCGCACGTCTGCATGTTTCACGATACAGCATTCAAACCATATTGAAAAATGAACTACACTTGAAGCCCTACAAGATACAAAAAGTTCAAGATGTTACGGGGGCACAAAAAAAAATTAGACTTGAAAGAACACGAGCATTGAAAGCCTTGGCAGAACGTGATAAGATTCCAAAAATTGTCTTTTCTGATGAGAAAATTTTCACCATTCAACAGTATGTGAATAAACAAAATAATCGTGTTTGGTTAGAGCACAAGTCCAACGATAATTTGGACACAAGAGTTGCCATGCGCAAGCAATCACCAGCTTATGTTATGGTTTGGGCTGCACTTACTGCAGATGGACGCACTCCTCTGGTTTTCATCGAACATGGAGTCAAGATAAACCAAGAGATGTACCGCCAAAAGATCATAAACGATGCTTTGCTACCTTGGGCACGTAAGCACTTTGGTACGAACCGTTGGACATTCCAACAGGACTCGGTACCGTCACACAAAGCTCGAGCGACACAGCAATTTTTACAAAATTGCGTTCCGCGGCTGATTTCATCGAAAGAATGGCCACCATATTCACCAGACTTGAATCCCATAGATTTCTCCATATGGTCCATTTCGGAGAGTAAGTTGTCCACTAAAAAATACGAAAGTGTTGATGCATTAAAGTCAGCTCTTGTTCGAGAATGGAATAAAATTCCGCAAGCCCACGTACGGTCAGCATGCAATGCTTTCTATGGAAGACTGAATCAAATAATCAGAGCCAAAGGAGGTTATATCGAGCAGTAACATGTTTTTCATAAAATGTAATATATTTTCAACATATTCCACGAAATTTCAATTAAAATAATCAAAATTAAAAAAATTACAGCGTTTTCATTTGGTAACACTTGGTCTCAGCCACCCTGTAATTTGGTAAAACCTGTTTTTTACTTATATCTCCATTTAAAGGTAAAAAAGTACTTCGAAGAAAAAAGTATCGATGTGTTCAGCTAGCCTACGTATAGTCCAGACTTAAATCACATTGAAAATATTTGGTCTATAATAATGAAGCTAGAAGTAGAAAGAAAGGGCCCAGATCGAATCAAGCTTTAAAACATTTTTTGTTTTTTAATTTTCAAGCATCTTATGAGATGAGCAAAATCGGTTCGTCTCAGTTCGTTTTGATTTCAGTAGTTTATGACACCTCTAATTCTAAAGACTTTGATCTTTAGAAGCGCTTTGATTCAATAGTGTGATCCAGTAGATTCCACAGCGCTAATTGCCATGTTGCTGCAGTCGCAGTACATGACTCCTTGCAAAAGGTATCGATGGAGGTTGTCATTTCTAATATATACCATGGAGCATTCACAATGCTATACGTAGTACTTTGTTTTAAAATGTTTGTATGATCTTCACCATCGGTTTTTTTGCACAGCCCCAAAAATGAATGCCGTATGTCCAGATATAGGTTTAAGGATTTGTTTATATAACAGTAGTTTGTTTTGCGTTGCCAGCTCAGAGTTTCTTCCAATAAGCCACTGCATTTTTCTGAATTTAAAATTTTATTCTTATATTTTCTTTTTAACATGCGTTTTCCACCTGAGCTTAGTGCCAATGTATTTCGCACTGTCCGAGTGCGGATTTATTTTGGAAATTCAGCCTATTCGGAATGCATTCTACTTTCTTGTTTGTGAAGTTGATTTTGATTCGGTTAGCGTTATTCTCCAAGTTTTTGTCCAAGTGTTCACTGTATTTATAGCATTTTGTAGTCTCCGCGTTAACTCGACAAGACCAGTATTCTCATATTGACTTGAGAATACTAGTACTGTCAGAGGTCCTAACTACAGTGCCATGACCAAATGTCCCTATCTGGTTTCTAGTATATTAAGTTAATCATACAGTACACAGAAGGTGTAACACAGGACAAAGTACAGTGCCTTGTTGGACTCCTGCCAATATTTTCTTCAGTTTTGAGTACTCTTCTTCCTGTGTCACCTGAAAGTAACGGTCGTTTATGTAAAACCTTAGCAATTAAAACTATTGTTTTGATAGATCTCGTTGAAGCTTAAATTCCAGGGTAGAACTTCTATCCTTACTTTAAATATTTTGGCGTTTTTACGGGGTTTTGCCCTTTTTTTTCAAAAAATTACGTCATACATGTATTTAAAATGAAGCGATAAGCCAATTGCTTTCCAAAGTTTTGTAATTTAGCAAGAAAATACTCCAATTTGCAATTAAATTTTTTTTTACCCCAGTATTGTATAGGCTATTTTGTTTTTTGATAATTATGAAACATTTTTCTACTTATTAGCTACCCTAATTAAAATTTTGTAAATTAATCCGAAACGTCCATCTGGCTGTTGTACTTATATATATATTATCGTTGCCAAATCAACTGATTAATTTGATTCACATAACAGAACCTTTTAGGCACAAAAAATTAAACAATAACAATACGATGTGTATTAGTTACCGCACCACCCTTATATACACCTTTTCACCCTCATATATACTCGACAGTAAAACGCACCCAGTACGTACGCATATTATATTCGTTTGTATATCATTTTGCAATTTTCCACTTGTCCATGCTGAAAATTGTTGTTGGTTTGGTTTTTTCCACTTTTTTTTATTAAGGGATTTTATATCTAATTAATTAACCTTTTGTGACGTCGACTTATTTTTGTAAATAATCGTTAAAATGTATTTATTTATACAGAATATGTTCTAAGTCCCTCAGTTTATAATTAAAATACGTTGCATAAATAAAATATAATGTTGGCTTCTACCTCGTTGCTGAACGTCGTACGATACAATTAGCCTCTATTTTCCTTCTCATTACACAAACGGCTGGTAAAAAGGGAAGATGCATGCGTCATACATACATTGTACACACAGATTGACCACCGATCAGGCTTCAAATTATATACGTACACATTGCTCATACCAACATGCAACATCTATTTATAATGTATTTACGAATACATGTGGTTACCAAAAATACTCGTAAGAAAGACAACAGACGATGATGATGATGATGATAATCAAAAGAAACCAGAAAGAAGAACAGCTGCAAAACGATTAAAAAAAATCAGTCGCGTGGCTCTAAATTCTTCTTCCACTCTTGTTCTTCTTCATCACCATATTATTGTGTCCAAAATTCTTGTACAAAACCTAAACTGGTTGAAGTTACATTTTATAAAGATTAAAAAAAAATGAGTTGAACACATATGTAGAGGTATACCAGCGGCACAAGGTGAATTCTTAAAATTTAGCTTAAAACCAAACTAGTGCTCAAAGCAAAATTGCATTGCAAGTCTACCCGTCTGATTGAGTATAGTAGTCGTTTACTACATCAGATGGTATTTGGGAGGCGGTAAATTATGTTAATGACTCTTGAGTCTTGAAAAAAAACCAAATCTCCTTTTTTTGTTGTATTTTATTCTCGTCGTTTCTACATATATACGTTTCCCACCTGCAACAGATGGGATTATATTATGTATATACAATAAAATATATCCTTATCATTTAATTTAAGGTTCTGTATTTGATTAAAAACTAAAAATGATTTTTTTTCTGTATTTTTAGTTGTTGGGATGGTGGCTCGTTGGTGTGGAGGTCTAACAATGATTATCACGTTTTGAAATTTTTATATCATTAACCATCTGTTATTGTTTATTTTATAAGCGTGCTAATCCCTAATTGGCTAAAAATATATGTGATTGAAAAACTATCGTGTATATAAAGACGTGCCCTTTGGGTGGAGGCATCCATGTTTCGTAAATATTTTGTAAATAGCTTGTCATTGGAGACGACTAAATCTGGTTGGATCGCTGGGCTGACAACAAATATTAAAAATGTCAACCAACAAAAAAAATCGAATACTGTCGACACAACAATGACCCTCGCTTAAGTAATCGTATAGGAGATTGAGGATCGATAGCCTAAAGGTGGAGACCATGAGTTGGATTTCTCATTAACAGGTAAAAAAAGACTGTGTTGGACTTCCAAGCAGTCGACAATCAATAAATTGACCATATGATCATTTCAAAAGAGCCGGCTCGAGATAGGCAAAATTCATAGGCAGTGGTCGTTACATATGGTCATTGCAAGTGATACACAATGCAATTGTACTGTGAAGGTATGATAAATGTAGAAACGCAACGAAAATATCGCGATCTAACTACCTGATGGAGTGAACACTATCTGGGAAGTATTGAAAACCTCGGTTGTCAATGCTGCCCAAGACATTCTCGGTATAGTGAAAACTACGCCCAAAGGCTCGATCGAGAGAGAGAGAGAGACTATGGTATCGTTAAATTGGAACACCTCAAAAAAATATCTTATTCCGACAATCCAATCAATTTGTTGCATATGCAGATGATATCTGTGTAATTGGATTAAATGGCCACAGAGTCAAAGAGATACTTGATCCACTGGAACAGTGTTCAGCTTTCGATGGAGTCGGACATCGATATGTCAGCAAGGGTATATACAAAACAACTCTCGTATTAAGGTCTGCTTGTATTTTTTCACATATTAAGTACATTTGTATATAGCATAACTTTCAACAAATTGGTTTCATTTTGAATCATTAGTAATTGTATTGGATTTTGGAGTGGATTATGATTTATTATTGAAGTTGGCTAGAACCATTCGATAAACCACACTCCATGCCACAAAGGACCCATGGTGCACTCCATGTCAGACTCTATGTCACAAGGGTTGCCGGCGCACTCCATGCCACAAAAGACGCATGAAGATCGTAAACGCGTTCTGCTTCCAAACTGGAGCAGTTTGAAATAAGGTAGAGAAAACATCTGATGCGATTCCAATACGGATAGCTGGTGATGAGGTGTAAACTATCATCAATATCTTCAAGGCATCCGTCACATACGGCATCACACAAACGACAAGTTATCCTTTTTCATGTATAAAAAGTATAAATGGTCAGCTTTGAGATAAACCCTTTGACAAAGTGTTTTGCCTTACGGCAAGTTAGATGCTGACTGATAAAGAAGCAGCTGCGTAAGGTTTGATGAAACAGAAGCGAGAACCTGTTTTAGCCTAACAGTCTGCAATTTCGTTACCATCAATGTCGGAGCGGGTAGATATACTCACATAACGGTTACCTTGTTTTTGGAACATAGAAAGTTCAAAGATTTTTTGTTATCCCCTACTAGTTTAGAGCTGGTTAGAGTCTTGTTCCACGAGTTAAGAACAGATTTGCTACCAGTACAAAATATAGTCTCTTTATTGTCGCCATCGAAATTAAAAGCTGAAATTACGCAAAAGATACCAAGAAGGACAGTAGATACCAAAGACAGTACCCTGTTCAGAGAGAAGGGAGAGAAAAGAGAGAGCCCCACTGAAAAGAATACAAGCGATTCGGATATGTGATTGAACAAGTTTCATGAGAACCACATTTCCCTGGATAGATAAACCATATCAAATGGTTTGTGGAAATTAAAAACTAGCAGAAGCCTTTCAGTAACCATATTAATTTCTGGCACAGCTCGTTTAAATTTATTAAGAACTGATCAATGTCCTAAACTAGTACCGAAACTAAATAAAAGATTTTTGACTGATCTAACTTCGACTGATGAAATCGTTCACATAAAGATTAACAAGAAATTTGTCAATGACCAGAAACCAAAAAAAGGGTGAAAGCAAACTTCCTTGGGGATATCCTCAAGCTCGCATATCGGCATATCACAAGCGATATTCCAACGTATATGCAATCCACCTGATGAGACGAATATATGGTATATTATCAACGGCTCCTGCAATATCCAGAAAAGTGCCGACAAGAAACTCTCTATTATGCATAGATCTCTCAACCCTAGTTACGAGTTCATCTAAGGCAGTCTAACAGGATTTTCTCAAACTGTAAGCATGTTTCATGTTATTGAGCGGAGGAGTAACTAAATGCTGATCCCTAATAAGCCTATCGGCTAGGTGGTTTAACTTGATGCGTTTCGAAATAATCTGTCGACATTTTATTTAAGAGTTAATAGCAGCTGGTTTTAATTCGAATGCTAGTAATAACCAGGTGATGATTTGATATGACCTTTTATAAGAACATAAGAATTGTTTAAGTGATCGATTTGGTTGTTATGTGTGTTTGCCTACTAGCATATTTATTACACAACAATCAACGAGTCTTCGTCGAATATTTAGGTAGCCGCTCGCATAGGGTTAGGTGATAGAGACACATATATAAATGAAGTGAAGGATGGGATGATCTATAGAAGGAGTATAGTTGGGATAGGCCGGCTTGTTTTATATGGGAAGTTACTAACATGCATGTGATAAAACATATCGTTGTTGGCCGGTCACAACTGGTTTGTGCTGGTATAAACTAACCTAGCAGATTGTGTATGTGGATTGAATGATGACTTTCGACCGGTTGCTGCAACTGGTCGTTTCTGTAATTTATTAAAGAAAGAGAGGAGCTTGCCCTCACATGCTTTGAGAGTGTGGCGAGACATTTAGTCGAATTTGTTCATAAAATCCTTTAAGTCGTAATTCTACATAAATCCTTGCACGTAAACAACGGTGCTTTACTGTAGGGCTTCCTCATTTGCAATTTTAAAACATTTTTTGACTGAAACATAATCTTGTTTCCACTTATCTAATTGTTTCTAAAAAGTTTTTTGGTAATTGGACTTAGATGTTGAAAAAATATTTTCAGCTTGCGTGCATCCTTTAAAAATAATAAATCTATTACATCGGTATATTTGTAAGTCACTTGACATAATTTTGATCCTTCTTGTTGTAAATGGTACCAAGTACGAAATTATCATCTTTTGTTGTTTTAAGTATTCCGGCGTGATTTTTTTCAGTCCTGGCTAGAGGAGTTCAGTTTCTAGTTACTGCAGAAGATACTATAATTGACTGTTGAGATCTTGTTAAGAATTATTAATAACGATGAGGTCAGAAAATCAGTGAAATCATTACTCGAAAACGCTACTGACTCTAATTAATTCGTTTGAATTGAACACTGAAATATGTGGAAAGATACGGCAAAGTGCTCGTTCAGCATTATAATCTTCAACCTCATGTTAAAAATACAAAATAATGATAATAATAACCTTGATAATGTATATCGACAAACATTAGTGAAACGGGTATTGAACATTACATTACGGTGACTTCAAAAAAAAACGTAATCTCAAGTCTCCAGAAGAGGCTGTTTTAAAGTCTTAGTTGAAAAGTGTTAAACTAAATCCAGATGGAATGAAGTCGCGCAATCGGTTCGAAGCTCCACGTATGAAAGATCACCATCACAGTAAAGATGAAAAAGAAGAGCTCAAAGAGAGATTCCGTCGATTTACTTAAAAGAGGCACCATCGAAACAATTGGTAACTGTATACTCATCGCAGAAACCAACGGTGAATTCTTTATTGCTCAAATTAAACGTGGCAATATAAGTGGAACTGGAATCCAAGCAAAACATATAAACAAAAATTCTTCTAAACGTATAGATTGAAGAGAAAATGCATCATATCTGCGTTATAAAAAACAAAACAAAAATTAAAGAAGGCGGAAATTATTCCAGAACTCAATGCCACTAGAGAGCCACGGTTCAACCCACATACACATACAGATTAAAAACACCCAATCGTGATTGATGAATGGTCACCACCCCGGGAATCGAACCCGAGACCCCGAATGACAGAGCAAGTACGCTACCTTCTCTGCCACGAGAGCGACCAAATCACCGAGACAGTCTATTATGAGCGAATAATTTCCGAATAACTTCAAAACTGTACAAGATAAGTTCATAACAGGAGTTGACTACAACACCAAGCATATTCAATGGGGCTCAAGATTTATTTCTCCGAAAGGAAAACAACTGTAGGAATGTATACAGAATAAAAATATAGATCAAATACCTACTGGCCAACTACATGCAAAAAATCCCCGATTTAATAGACTTTTGTGTAACAAAGAGTATACCTAGAACATTAGTAAAGGACGAAACGTGCTATGATTTGTCTTTTGATCACTCTATCCGGTAATAATAACACTTAACACGCAAGTTCTAAAACTAGCCCCATCTAGATTCCTGACGAATCAACATACTCTCTATTTAAGTCGACAATAACCTGGAAGTGTTGGTTAAATATTCCGTTAACGACAAAATATGAAATTCATGTTACTGTATACAACAATTAACTAGTATTCTACAACAAGCTGCTAAGATTGCTATACCGATTAATTCTACGCTGATCAATTTTGCTGATTTTAAGAAACGCAAACTTTCTAAGAATATTTAACAACAGACTAATGACAAAACGCTCAATACGTAGACAATGACAACTCCACCGGTCACATACTCTTAAATCAAGGCTTAATAAAGCCTCAGGGGACTTACATCTAACAGCTGAACGTAAGCTGAAACGACCAACACTCTCATTTCCTCCAATACGGCTCTCTGACGGAAGCTGGGCAATAAGTGATGTAGAGAAAGCAAATATATTTGTTAAACACCTTATTTAAGCCTTACGAGTAAGTTGGAAATCAAGAAAGTCTAATAAATTTTACAGAGATGTCAGAAAGTAAACCAATCAAATACACGTGGCGTAATGTTAAACAAACGGCCAAGTACAACATCGACCTAAAAAAGGCGCCCGGACATGATCTGATAAGTGAGATAATGCTGTCAAATCTATACCGGACAAATGTATGTCTATAATAAAGACAGATCCAGAAAGCTGGAAAAGATAAAACAAACGTTAACTTCTATCGCCCAATCAGCTTATTACCCACTCAAAGCTATTCGAAAAATGATCATGCAAAAACTTAAGCCAATTCTGCAAAATGAGAAAAAAATCATTCCAGATCATAAATTTGGACTTACAAAGAACACAGAACCGTGGGACAAGTTTACAGAATCGATCTGAAATCAGAACTTCTTGAACAAAAAAGTACTGCTCCGCAGCGTTTCTAGATGTAGCCTAAGCTTCCGAATAGGTATGGCATAAAGGACTACTACATACAATTAGAGCATAATTACCGACAAGTTTCTGCAAAATAATTTGCTCAATCGAAAGTTTTTGATGAAATATAACGAACACATACATTACAAAGTTATAAATTATTTTGTAAATTAGAAAATCGTAAATGCGATTCGTTCTAGTAAATCAATGCAGGCAAGCAGTTTGCACATTTTTCCATTGTACTTAATCCAGAATGAAGTAGCGAAAGCTATAGGGGTGAGAGCACCGGGAGTAAATCAACTAAAAAAAACAACATTATAATTCCTCAAAAAATTCTTCACATCACTTCTTTTAACAAACTATATACTTTGTTTGTACCGAGAGAAATTAATTGTTTTCTTGTATCTAACAGCTTCCCCTAATTAAATAAAATTTTCTTTTGTGCATAATTTGTTTTCCATTTTAAAATTTTCTTTATTTTTCTTATTTTAAATATTAATATAATTATTTCTGAACTCTGCATGTTACGTAGCTAATGAGTATTGGCTATATATGTACATAGTAAACTACCAGTACACATAAACTATGTAATTGCGAACTCCATTCATTTAATTAAAACTATGTTGTTACTTAGTTTCTATTTGTTTTAAGCTTTTCAAAAATAGTACCACCTCAAGTCAGGCTTATTATTTTACTTATTTCATTATCCTTTGAAAAAAAATTTCCTCGTTTTTGATTCATTTACAAAAACTTAATACCCCCATTCGCTTAATCTTATACACATAATTTCTGATGATAATTGTACATACATATACCATATAACATGTATTCGAGTATATGATGCAGTACAACGGTACATGCAACAATAATACAGCATAATAAGAAAGAAATCGTAACACAAAAAGGATCTCTCGATTGTGTATAAATACGAGAATTGGAATACGGAACAACAGTCTGTTGAGTGTGCATTCTATTATATCGATTTTTATGCTGTTCCTCTTTATTCTTCGGGAACACATACATATATATCATAACTATTGATGTGCATATAGGGTAACATTTGTACATACCAATTTGTTTCGTAAACGTCATTTCAACATAATTTTCTTCACAAACCTAAAAAAACATCAAAACATATTCTAATCGGGGGAGGGTGAAAAAACATACTACAACCATACAAAAGGATATAGTATTGTTCGGCACACGAACATACGAAATTCAAGGATCTTACAATAAGTTGTAACTGTTATGCAGATATTTAAAGAAATGTTTCTCTCAAAACAAAGAAATTTTTAAACAGTCGAAGAAATACTGAACAAGGAAAATGTTGCATCTGTCGCACACGTATCTAATCGCACACTAAGAATACAGGTAAAATTTCGTTCTTACATTTACTATACATATACGAGAAAGAGGAGAATTGAAGAGAATTTATATTTCTCCAAAATCCAAGCACGACATGCGTTTTAAAGCATTTCCCCTCGCCACATATTTCCCCATCACATCATTTATATTTTGTACTTGATGTGTGGAAAACGGAAAAAGATTTTCTTTTATTTATTAAATTTTGCTTTTGCCTGCATACAAAAATAAATGAATTGTTTTTTCAATTTCACTCAACAATTTTTTGTTGTTTGCTTTTTCTTAACAACCACAACAACAAAATAAAATTGAGTACTAAACTCGTAAATGGATGATTGAGAATAGCGCGAGTAGTTGTTGCTATATATATTATATTTCGTTTTGTTGTGTTACTGTACATAAAGCACAACATACTACGGCTTGATATAAAAACAACAGAAAGTTGAAAAATATTTTTAGTAATCGTTTTACTGTGCAACGCGACGCATCGAATTTGTTGTGTGTCCGCCGATTTAAGTTTATATTTTAAAAAAGCTCTTCACTATACAAGTGGTGAAAATTTGAAACCAAAATAGATTTTTTGTTGCTATTTTTAAATTTGAATTTCAAAGTGGATTTATTTAAAACAAAAAAAATGTTGGTTATCTATTTTGAGTGCGAAGAATGTTTTAAATAATTTTATAGCGAATTTAAATATAATGCTTTGGTAATTAAGTGCAAAATATAACGAAAATATCTTGTTCAGTGCAAATTAAGACTGCTTCAATATATATATAGTGTGCTTTTTTGTAAAGTGTTTTTAAAATTATCAAAATGAAAATTTCAAAGTGGAAAATATTATTTTATTTAAATTTTTTTGTTCAAATAACATTAACGCTTACATTGAATAACAGTAACAATGATAGTACGAATAATAATGATTACGATAATATTAGTGAATTAAATGATAATAACAATGAAGATAATAATGGATTAGTACAACAATCTGATCAAATTAATTTGCTTTCAAAACAAATGAATGCATTAATGATAAGACGTCGAGATGATATGAAATTATTAGAGAATAATTTAAAAAAGTATATTAAGAAGAATTTTTTACAATATCCTGATATGAATATACAAAATGAGATAAATGAATTAAGGTAAGCAGCAAGCAATATAAAAACAAAAAAAATATATATTTATACAAAAATAAAACAAAACTGAAATTTTTTTTTTCATGGAAATTTATTATTCATTTGTTTTTTTTTGTATTTTCTTTGCGCCCGAATTATTATGGCATGGTGGATTGGTTTATTTGGTTAACCAAAACCATGCACATACAAAGATAAAGAATTAGTTCTGCAAATACGGCATAAGCACAATGGTACTGAACGTAAATAAAAAAATCTAAACGATTTAGAAAATTTTCGCCTTAATCTATACGTTTTTTGAATAAAGTACCAATGTATTTTTACGACTGTTTTGTAACAACGATAAATGGTTGGTGTAAAGTGGGTGGTTTGTATTGGTATAGAGAATACATAAAATTCACAGGTTTTTCTTTATTATTTTCACAAACAAATAAATTTAATGTGAAAATTGGTTTACAATTTTGGATATTTATTTTTATTCATAATTTTTCAGTTCAATGAGCTTGAACTCAACTCGATTTATGTGTACATATATGAACACACACAAAAAATGATAATAATTGTAGTTTTAATACTCGGTATTGTATATTGAATTTTGTAATCTGTATTTTATTAAAATTGATTTTGCTAAGTAGATCGTATATGGTACTTAGAAAAGTAACAAGATATGTTATGAAAAACTTGGAAAAGCTATAATAGAATTGGATTTTATATAGAAAATGCCAATCTTTTGAAATAAAATCCGACCGTCTTTGAACGTAACATTTTTTCCGAAAAATAAATATCTTTTGACTGGTTTACACATTGCTTTCGAAAACAAAACCCATGCCTGTTATCTTTTAAGTATATATATGGAGTTTATTTCTCAGTATAGGATTATCTAAATAAAATAAAATTAATCCCAGGAAGCCAATTGGCTTAAATAAATGAATCGGAAATAAAATAAAATGACCGATGAATAATTTAAAATGCAGTTTCATGGAATTCTGGATATATTATTTTAAGAATTACTGTTCTGAGATCTTAATGTCTTCACCATCGTACTCTGTTTAGTGGTCAGTCAATTAATCGAGAGTGATGTCAATTTAATAATGTTTTTACACGAGATTATTACGGAAGTCAGTTGAGTCCTTGTTTTGAGAAATTGTTGCTCCAATTATGGTTCGAATTTACATAACGTCAATTGTGAAGTATCCGATTATAATATACATATATGGGTATTATAGTGAAATAAAAGTTTAAAATACATTTTTTGCAAACAGTTTATCGTATGGAATTTAACACAAGCGTTTCGTTCTGAGAATCCAATATTGCTGTTTATCATACATAATATTACCATAATAACAAAAAATGTACTGTAGTAAAATCGGTGGATCTTAAAAAACCAGTGAAAAAATAGTCAATAGTAATACTGTATATGTGTTTATAGTATGAAAGCCTGTTTCCCTCTTTTTTAAACAGAGTAGATCCTAATCCTTATTTACGATTTTAAAACGAGTTGGGTACAATTTTCTATTTTATATAGTTTGCACAAATCTACTTATGATGCTCTGATTTCTAGATGTTCATAAAATAGATACCATTTCTTTATGAATAATTCGATTGGAAACATTACCACAGTAGGGAATGTTAGATCGTTGGCTAGTTTGCGGAAACCACAAATACCCCATGTACCTTAAGGTCTTTCATTCTCCAGTTATGGTCAGTTAGAGTCCGAATGATATTAATCACATTTTAGCAACACTTTCGTTTATTTTCAAAATCCATAATTGTCACTTGGCTGAGTCTCTTTGCACGAGAAGTGCGTGATTATCCGAAGTTCCAATTTGCACAGGTGCCTTAAAAATACAACTCTGAACATTTAGTGAAGTTGAACGCATTTTCGATGTTCAGGATGAGCACTAATAAATGACGAACGATGAGCTTCTACCCTTTGCCACTCGTTACGTACTTTAGAGTTTCCAAAAAGTTTATTTGTGTTTTTGATCTTGTCTGTTGATATAGACAATAACCTGCACCGAAGGAGCTCACATTAGTTTTCTAGGACGATAAGGCGTTTATAATTTTGTATAATGTCAGCTAGTAGGTAGAATGTGACAAAATTGGATTCCGTACCCAAAACACATATGTATTCATTGTGTGTGTATTATTTTGTTTAAGTTTGTGTCTATCTCAATAACACAGAAAACAAAACGTTTTGAAATTTAATTAAGTTTTATGTAGCTATATCACATAAAACTTATTCATATTGTTATCTCGTTTAAAACGTTTCGATATAGTAAAGAATATTACTACTTACAATATATAAATGAACAAGCAGAGTCAGTTAAAAAAATTAAACATGACCATTTCTTAAATTGAATATACCATACTTGCACCATTATACTACTATTCAGTTTAATGCCACCTAAAATATTTTCAAATACGATAACTATACACACTTTATTGGTACAAAGGGACATAATTATTATTCAAAATATGAAAACTTTATCCTTACAATTTTCTCTTATTTTTCCCCAAACTAATGTCAAATATTTTCACTTAAGTTCAAAATTCTGTTTTAACCTGTTTTACATTCAAACTGCATCTAAAACAACGCAATACTGCTGAGAGCAAGTCTAGACTCGAAATTGGGCGATGTACTGAAACATGCGAATTACTACAGATGAAAAAGCTTTATATAATAAACACAATGTTTTTATGGTACATCTCTATAAGATATTCATGTTTTTTTTATCCACTAATTAAGGATAATCAAAAAAGGATAAAGTACATTATGTATACGTATTATCCGATCAGGCGAGGTATACAATATGTGTATAACATTATTTTTTTATGTTACAATTAAAAGATATAAAATCCTATTTAAGTTTAAACATCCCAAAATAGTTAAAAAAGGGATAATAATACCGATCTTTATGTATGTGCGGTTTTTGTACCGTGTAAAATTTTATCATTTGTTAAATTAGCATATCAAAATGGTTTCTCTAATTTTGTGTGTACAATGTATAAACGTGTATCTTATCTTTTGCAATCACCCCGCGTATGTACTACACATATATGTACTCCGCTACTTGTGTACATAATCAAAGAATCTCAGATTCTTAAAAAGTCGAATCAATCCCAAATATACCAAAAAAAAAATATATTTATTCTTTAATTCGATTAATTCGATTTTCACCTGAAGATAATTCAATTTTACTTTCTCACAAATTTTCTTTTTTTTTCACTTCGAAATATTTTTATTTGAACTTATTTTTTTTGATAATGTGCACGAAAAATAAATAAAATTGAAATGAATTTTCCGATTGAGTTTCGTACAAAAAAATAACGTAAATGGGAATAAAAAAAAATAAGAAGACGTTTTTGCATTTTGATCACATAAAATATAACCTTTGGGAGGATTATAATATATATGTATGTGTGTATGTGTATCGTTAGATTATATATTAAATTTCGTGGTACATCGCTTGTGACGTGTAATTTTCGGGTACACATTACTACACTAAATAAACGGTATATATACAAAGCTCGAATCGCCGAACTAAATTTAAATTGAGTGTAAACAAAGCAAAGCATCTCCTAACTCTCCTTAAACCATTTCACCCCAATTATTTCGCACATTAGCTTTTAAAAATGAAACAAAATTTTATTTTTGTAACTTTGTAAATCCCACCACGTCTCTATTTATCTTAAAATCTTTTTTTTTTGCTCTACACTTGTACCTCTCGTCTCTACGATTTACCATTCGAAAATATAACAAACATTTTTTCCGTTCTCTATAATACATATATACAAAACAAAAACGGAGACTTCTCATGATAAATATTTAATTTATTGCAGGTGAGCTTTGTGAAATATATGAAAGCTTTGTGCTAAGATTAAAGCTATATACATGTACATTGTATTTGGTTGGATATATATATATATATATATATATATATATATATATATATATATATTTATATATATATATGTATATATATATATATATATATATATATATATATATATATATATATATATATATATATATATATATATACATTGTTAACCCCTTTCATAGCTTAGTTATGTTATATTTAAACAGAGTACAAAACGTCCTATTGTAGAAATAATGTATACAACAGAACAAAACGAATTATATTTGTTTCAATTTGCATTCAAATTTATATAAACTTCTATATGTGCTGTATAAACTATCGTATATATGTACATATTGAGTTTTACCTCGCAGCCAGTCACTCTTCCTCATTCATTTTATATAGATTCATTTACAATAAAATCAATTTTTTCCATACTACATATCAATGGCAGAAATCTACAATAATGCTTTAGAGCACTAAGAGGTCAGTTTTTTAAAACACTGTTTTCGGTATTTTATAAATTTCAATTTTGTATTATACGAACCGTGACTCCTCCACTTTGGTGGATGTATGTATAAAAAATGTTTCGTTTTGTAAGTCAGAACTGTGCACAATGTAGGGTTCGTATTGGTGATTTTACGTCACATTTAATTTAGATTGAAAAAAGCTCGTTTTGATATTATGAGCTTTGTGGGTAAAAAACGCAATAATATTGGTTATACTGTTGATATAATGAAATAGTAGATATATAGTATCGAGATTACTATATTATTTAACGTTATGGTTTGATAGAGATAACCGGAAATTTACAAAATATTAAAAACGATATAGCATTTTCCTTTGTTCTATACGTACATACATATTGTACATAATACATTATATCGAAAGATGAAAAACATACAAATCAAATGCACTTTCATTACATAAATGATGTTTCCACATACAAATATAAATATAAAAAGATACATGACATCACCTTCGGGGTGATATACGAGTATATATTGTACGATGAATTTGAGAAGAAAATTGAAATGCAGCCTTAAAATTGTACCCATTCTGTTTTTAAATGTACCTCATCAGTATCATTTTGTCGTTTCTGTGATTTATTGTATATTAAAAACCATAACCGAGAAATAAGGAAATCATTTTCAGGATATTTTTTTTGTCTTTCTGAACCCTAGCATATAAATTGAGTTAAAATGTATATATACAATATATATATATAACACCCACCGAATATGATATGAAATCCAGATAATATTTTTGCTCCCTCGTTACTCATAATGGGATCTTAAAAGATTAAAACAAAAGAAAATGTAATAATTTGAAAT
The DNA here is from genome assembly GCA_963932295.1 of Tipula lateralis. Taxonomy (NCBI): domain Eukaryota; kingdom Metazoa; phylum Arthropoda; class Insecta; order Diptera; family Tipulidae; genus Tipula; species Tipula lateralis. Next base: position 43,629,305 of record OZ010738.1, read on the forward strand.
TAAACAAAAAAAAAACAAAAATGTTGATGAAATATAAGTCGAGAAGCAATTTAAAAACCTGTAGACTATAAAATTATGAAACTTTATACACACAGTAACAATTAGTATGTTGGAGAGTCGACCGACGACTATACAGCTTTAAATATTTAATGTTTCTCATTACAATGTATCTATAGGTTTTGATTAAACTAATTGACTGTAAATTAGGATCGACTAATCGTTAATCGATTTCCTATCAAACTAATTTATCAATCTCAAATTTTTTGGACACTAAACCACTATGAAAAAAAAAAAAATATCTACTTCCCCTCAAGAAATAATCGTTAATACACTGTCGAAAGCAATAATTTTTGAGGGTCGATGGAAATGATTACATTAATTATATATAGTTTTGATGTTGAAACTTGAGTTGATGTTGAATTTATTTTTCTATATTATATAATTTAAAATTTTAGAAAATTCTGATTATTCTGTAATAACGTTTCTACGAGTATAATCTATGTTGACGTGCACAATTTATGGGCTAGTTCATATTTTATGACAGTACTATAAAGGAATAATATATTATAGGGTATATACTTACAAATCGAACTGCTGAAGAATTGGGAGTGCTTTGGCTCCAGAATCTTGATCTTGTTGCTTGGACTGGTCATCGTAAAAGTTCAGCTTCTAAACAAATTTTAACAATTAAACCTGATTTTGTTAAGTTAGGTATTGCTTTGAATCAAATATGTATGTGTATAATTTTGTATACTTAAAACATGATGAATAATAAGAGTTCAAATCCATTGTCAATGAGATATTGTTTTGGGTTTACTGAATCCGATGTATACGTTAGTTAAGATATACAATTTTCGACTGTAATATCGAAACTGTCGATGATTACTGATGTTTTAAATAGTGTCATTTTCCTAGGTGTGTGCCATTTTGTCAAAACCTATCTCTTCATAATACTTTACTTCTAATTTGAGCTCGTTGATTATATCAACTTCTCTTTGAACTTAAATACTAAAATCGAACATTTTCTTGACTGGTTTAAGGAACATCCAAACTCTCAAGTTATGTATTGTACATGTTTTTAGATCTTTAGTTAAGATTTATTTCACAACCCAGATCAAATCAAGAATAGATCCTAAACTGTCATTATTCCAGTTCGAATGGCAAAAAAGTTGGGATGAACCAGAAAAAAAATCAGATCACACTCATAAAATAACGATTCGAAACTTCCGAGAACCTTAACGAAATTTCTGTATACTTCCTAACATTTATCAGTATTTATTGCAATTTTTTACAGTCGGAATTCTAACTTGCCACTCAGTTGAATATTTTAACCAATTGAATCATTTTAAAAAAGACTCTTGAAACATATAGAGTAGTTAATATTGAATTTGTCTGTTATAGTAAAATCATTCAATTCATTATACCGTTATACCCGTTTAGATTTTCATTGTAAAAAAGATGGTAGCCCACAGTTTATTTTAATTAACGCATGTGGTAAATGTATTTACCCTTTGTGGATTTAGAAATACATCACCCTTTCAAAATTTACCGCAGAAAGAATTTTTATGGTCAAACTAAGATCTTATTGGTGATGGTTCAACAGTCTCATTTAAACTAATCATTAACTTTTCATTCGCACCAAACAGTAATTTTATAGATTTTCAAATTCATATACAAGCATTACATATAATGAAATGCATTATTCAGTGTCGTATCTAAAAAAAAATATTTTTGAAATTAATATGTTTGTCTGTTTGTTTCTATCTTTGCAATCATTTTAAAGGGGCTAAAAGCATTCCCAACTCTTTCGAAGTTCACTTATTTACGTCATAATTTACGCCATTGCATAGCCTAATCGAGGACGTACTTCATATCTCCATGCTAGCATGTAGTATACTGACGTGGAAGATGGATCGGCCCATGAATTCTGCACTCCTTCAGAGGTTACGAGAAGGATTAAATAAAATACTTTCGTTTAGATTTACAAACATCAAAATTTTCTTTTCTCAGTAAAAACATTTATTTAAGACCACAAGTGCTCTAATAAAATTTGAAACCATTAGTTGCTTTCCAATCTTCCAACCGATAGTAGTTCGGTTCTTATCTTTGCTAAATAAACCTTAGTAAATTTAGCAAAGATAAGTACCGAATCAGTTGGTCGATTGGAAAGCAAATATCAAATTTCATAATGAAAAATCATTTCTTCGAATTATTTTTTGTGGAATAGAAATTTTTCTGTACTTGTGAAACATTTTATTTTGTGAACATTTAACAGAAATATCTCTTCCTCATACAAACGAAACTTGCAGTTTACAAAAATTTTTCTTGAGATCGATAGTATGTTTAGTCAGGACTAATTGAGTAGACGAGAACATGTGGTAAAAAAGCAATGTCTGAAAAATATAGCGAATTTGGTAGATTTTCTCAGTTCTGTCCGGTCAACTAATTCTTGGACCGTAACGTACCGTCACCAACCTTTTTACGTAATGATTTCACCTTGTTTCCGGAGTGCATTTGTATTCGCGCTAGATGAACCTTTCAGTTTTTCTATATGGTTCATTTACTGTAAGTGATAGCCACATTTTCTAGCTTCTGAACAAATCCTATTATTAAAATGTAAACGTTGCCAAATATTTTATGAGCTTCTTTAACAAAACATAATGAAAAACAACTCTACAAGTTTTCTACAAAAAATTCAACATTTTCAATAAGACAAAATATTTGTGATTTAGCTTGTTATTACATATATTCTCTATTTTTCTGAATAACATTCGACTTATAATTCTTACCGTTAGTGTATGTCATTTGTTTTAGATAGTATGGATCTATCTCTCTCATTTGGTTAGTTAGACACTCCAGCAAGTTCAAAGCTCTTGCATTTGGACCAGTTAAAATAGAACAGTTAATTTTATAAAATTGATCACGCCATGGAATAGCATTTACGCATTTACGATGCTATTTTAACTGGTACAAATGCAAGAGCTCTGATATTGCTGGAGTTTCTAACTAACCAAATACAGCTTTAAATACAATAAAATTAAAGTGCGTCTATCATAATTGAAAAATACTGGATCTGATTTATTGATCCGAAATAGATTTTGGTTAAGCGACAATACAAATTATTCTGATCCAAAGATGAAACGGCAGCAAACCCACAGCCATCCTACGGGCTGCAGTGGGTGTCGTGTACATAGCTCTCACCATTCTAAAAATATTCTTTAAAGGTTTCTCTCCGATCCCACTCATTGTTCTAGGCCACCATATAAATGTGGTAAATGAGATTTTGGCCGCATTTTATGTTTTTGCCAAGTATTCTTCTGATCTAACCAGATCTCCAAATAATTAACTTCTGAAGAAAGCGGGATCGTAAGAGTTCTAATTTTTGGAAGATTAAAGTTTACAACTATGAAGACAGGCTACAACTATGTTAATCGCTAATAAGCTATTTAGTAAACTATGAACTATTTTGACATCTTATAAGTAAATCTATATAAAATGTAACCACTTCTTAAGGAACAAAATTAATAAAAGAATCTTCCTTTAAAATATTAAGTGAGAAGTCTTTAACGCCTTGTATATATTTTTATCATTACCTAAATACCGAAAAAAGCTCTCGCCTTATTTGCTAAGTATCGCAATTTGTTTATAATAATCACTACTTTTCTATAATCGTTTAGAGCACATAAATTTACAATGTTCATTTGTGTTAATGCTAATATACAGTGGGGGAAAAAATTACAACCACATAATAGGAAAAATTATACTTTAATCCAATTGAGTGATTTTTGTATCAACCATTTCGTATATATAATAAAGGGCTCATAGTATAAAATCAAATATACATATTCGAACACATAATTATTGCAGTCGGTTGATTTTGAACGATTCTTCCTTAGCATACATATTATATACACACACATGATATCGTTAAATTCGATCGCCCCTTCTTATACGGGATAGACCAAATTAAGGTAATAACCACGAGAAAAAAAATCCGTATAAGTGAAATACGCTCATATATTTATAATAAAATATTGAAGAAAATAAAATTAATAAAATAGAATTTTTTCGTTTTGTTTTAAGGATATTATACTGTGTACAAAAAAAGGGATATAAATATTCTATCTTACGTTCCACAAAACAAAAAAAAAAAACATAACGAACTCAACAAGATGTAAGAAGGCAAAAGAAAAAAAGAGTTTCTGTTGTTCTTTATTTATTTATTTTGTTGTGTTGGTATTTTTAAATTTATGATAAGAATATATTTATATAAGAAACTCAAAATTTGGAAATTCTATTCTTGATACCATGTAGAACTATATACGAGTATATATTGTCTATGTTCCCACCCTTTTCGTTTCTAACATAAATAAATATATCTGGATACATTTATATATTATTATATTATACGAAAGAAGGATATTTCAGAATTATCCTGTCAAATTAATTGAGTATTTTTACAACATTCATTGTTATATACCTTTGAGGTATTTCACAATATAAAATTTATATACATAAATAAATGATAACTATGTATATAGTCGTTCGTATGTATATCTTACATATATACCACAAGAAAATGTCCCAAAGACTAACATCTTGTCTTCGTATATAAGTTTTTATATATTGTAGATTCAATTTCTTTTTCACTTTTAATGTCCTTAAGCCTTAAATCGTATTATTAAATTATTGTCTAATTATTTTAATTGTTCAATTCGTTGCGATGAAAAAGTACAAAAAAAAAACGTTTTGACCACTTTTTATTTAATTGTTATTGGATTACTATTATTGTTGATGCTGTTGGTGTACTATTTAGAATTTTAATTTTAAAATCGTAATCATCAGCATCCTTATAAAATTTATATCTTATACAACACACAAAACAATTGAATAAAATTAAAATGATTTCCTCTTTTCTTGTATAGAGAAAATTGTGGTCTGATTTATTTTTTATTATTCAAAAGAAAAAAATTTAACTTTATAAAAGAAGATAAAAACGTCTTAAAACAATTGAAAATATGTATCTGTTTTTAGCTTTTTTCATTTTAAAGTTTTATTATATCCTTGCGACTTATCTATATATGGACGATGACGGGGATGATGATAATGACGATGACGAAACGAAGAGGAAAATATTTATAATTATCAATGCCGGAATAAAGCGAACAAAAACTTTTACCAATTCAAGTATATATTACTTTTACCAAACTAAAAGTGATGATGATGATGGTTTTTCCTCGTTACAGATTTTCGAACATAATTATTTTGAAGCAGAAAACCTTCAAACAACAAACAAACAACAAAAAACTGATATTTATTGTCCAAACATTAATGTAAATATAACGGTGTTTTTTGTGCACTCTCAACACTGTGTGGTAATTGGTTTTTCGGGATTTTCTTACGATTATTATTATTTTTTTTTTGGTTGGGTACGCTTTCTTGGAGGAAAATCCATTTAACTGAAGAGAAAAAAAAAATACCCAAGCAGCACAAAAAAAAACTTTACTCATATATATAAATTTTCTTTTCAACAATGTTTTTATTTGTTTGCGTACATTTGTATGTATATATATATGTATAAGGGGTTTAAAGTCGACGATAGTATAGGATCGAAATGAAATGGAGAAAAAGAAAATTAACGTAACTTTTTTCAAGTCGTTTTCATTTTTTTGCTTGTTGGTTGTCTTAAATAAATATAATTTTTGGTTTTCTTGCTATATTACTGTTATTATTATTATTGTGTGGCAGTCAAATTTTATTTGGGGAATACCAACGATTTTTCGCGATTTTCACAAATTTTGTGTACCAGATGGGAATTGATTTTATATATGATGTGCGAACATTGGATGTATACATTAGTATATATTAAGAAATTGTCTAGGAGAACATTTTATTCAAATTTATGTCTTGTCTATACAAGATGTTGAAAACTCAATATCACGTACCTCGAACAGCTCCGTTTTAATCATTTTTTTAAAAATGTTATATGATGTCATTGACCATCAGGTGCTTAATTAATTGATATGATATGATAAGAGAAGTACAAGACAACCAGTTACGGTGATCCGTAGAATTCCAAATAGATATCCGAAAACTTCTTAATTCCAAAATTATGCGGGCCCAGGCACTGCTTACATCTCAACATATAAGGTTTTAAGGAAAGGGAATGTATGTCACAGAAACAAATAAGGTGATAATCCATAGCAGAATCATATCATTTTTACGTTAAGCATTTGAGTTTGTTAGATATTGTTATTATATTATTAGTTGGACAGGCTAGGACCATTCTTAATTCATCATATGTATTCGTATCGCATCATCTCATCATATGCTGTATTTAAAGATGTGTCCTTGCAATTCCCAATCCATCTCCATCTGGCGCGTGGGAGAATATAAATTTTCGCAATGAGCCGACAATATGATGATCTGATTCAATGATCTAGTTCATATACCGTATGATGCTCTAATTCAATGTCATTTCGATTTTAAAGGAAAATATTTAAATAAATAAATAGTTTAGTACAGTCATATTTACCTAACCTGACCATTCCATTATGTATCCTATCTTTAAGATTTCTTATATAACACACTACAATCCAATGAAAGAAATCACCAAAGCGACCATCCGTTACAGAAAGTTTTAAAGTTTGTTAGAGAAATATTTATATAGCAATGTAACCGCTAATTAGAATAAAATAAACTTTCTGGTCAAGACCACCGGTCAAATAATCTCCATCCAATCTTAAGCATACACCAATCTTAATCAGAACTATTTAATTTAGTTACTAAGTACTTAACCATACGCCTTGTACTTAGTATATATGTTGAAGGCTTATATATTCCATGAACATGGCAGTTCATTAAATGCTCTACAAATAAAATATTTAAGGAATTAAGGATGTTAATTACAGAAACAACTCACCGCAGTAACCACCTGAATATTATTATCTAACTAATTACTTATAAAAATAATTTGGTAAACCAAAATAATATCATATACTAAGTTAAACGTTGAAAACGTTTTGTCTTGAAAGGTATGGCATCTTGTTTGTGATCTGTAATATTCGTTCGCTAGGCCGGTTTCGATCTGATGACGTCATTGACTCATTGTGTGATCGAAAAGATCAAATCCATCTCATCAAGCATATGCGACCGGACTTGATGTATGTGGCATTTCGTTTTCTATATATGTTGTGAGGCTATGTTGCAGTTCTAGCGAATTACAGAATTTGAATCGAAATCTTTTTTCGATTATTTTTTTGATTTTCTATTGTGGCGTGACTGTTCATTGTATTTCAATGATATTATTTTTGTACTGTTTTATGTACTATGTTGTGAACGTCACAAAACATAGTATCAACAATTGGTTAAAGTATTGTTACATATGCCATATATTATACATACATATGTATTCCATCAAAGTTATTCAAATGGTACGTGTTGCTATGTTTCGGCATTTTCTTTTAATATTTATGACCGAAGTTATTCTATTCTTTCAATCTCTAGGTGTTTTTAACGGTTATCTTAATAGTTTCGAAATAAGAGAACATGGTCCTAATATTGTCAAATAAATATTTTCTGATAACATTCTTGTAATCGATAGTATATCTTTCTATCCCAAAGTGTTTAAAGCTTGTTAGAAGTTCCTCCTTCTAGAATCTGTTATTAAATCACTAGCTGAATCATTTTATAACAGACACTTCAGTTTAAACGGATATGTTAAATATTCAATTACAGCCAGGGTGACGACTGGGACTATTTAGTTTTCCACGTTATGGAAAAACATTTATCCGAATTTAATACAAATTTAAATTTTACATTATTCATGATCACGAATACTGGTACCGACATACGATACTAGCAGCATTCAAATGCAAAATAAGTATATACGTAATATATAAGAAAACTATTTGTTAGCATGCCAAATTTTTAACTCCTTGACGTAAGGTAGTCAGTAAGTTTTCTTAAATTATCCAATTACTCGAATAACCTAATATAAAGTGACTAGATGGGCACAACACAGATGAGATATCGATTCATGAAAAAAAAAATGGAACGATCATCCTTATCCATACGCGAATAACAAAATCCACTGATTTTAACTTATATTCTAAACTGTCTATGGCGAGAGTTTTTTATATATATGACATCAGTAAACATGGATTTATAAAATTCCTAACATTCAAAATTTTTCGGGGACTTAAACGGTATAGATTTAAACACTACATGTCAAATCGAATTAAGACTTATAAAAAATTCAGAATTAATTAAATAATATAGTTTTGTTTAGCTTCTAACCTCTACATCAAAATGTAAAATTCAAATTCAGCCTGTACACCATAATTCTCAATCGTTTCAAAATGTTAAAACATCATAACATACAACTAAGTCTCAATTTATAACATTGAAAAATGGAACGATAAGATTGCTTGCACAATGCGTCCCGATGATTTTAAAAACGACCAAATTCCATATGAGGTCTAAAGGTACCACCTCAAAATTTATCGATGGATTATAAAAATTAATAATCGTCGCATAGGAATGTCGTCAAATCCTTTAATGTTTTCATAAATATTTGGACCAGTTATAATAGAACTTAAAATGTGCCAATAATATTATTATAGAATAACGCATGCTTTATAATGATAATAATTAACACGTTTATGTCAATTTTAATGGCTTCAAACCAACCTTGTGTTTCCTTGGAAACCATAAAAAAAATTACGGAGAATACTAAAATTATTATAACCAAATACCTGTGTTCAGAAAATTGAGAAATCATCTTGTTATATGTTAAACTTCTCAAGGGAGACAGTTAATTTGAAAAACCGTTCGTATTTAATTTATCAGGATTCTATCAACACTTCTACTCTTAAATTTCGTATGACGTAGAGTATATATATACATATATACTACCTCCCTCCAAACCAATTTCCAGATTGCATTATCTCACCTTAATATATAAAATGAAAAACTTTCATCATTAAATGTTATTTCCGCTTGTTAAGAAATAATTGAAAGTTTAAAAATTACACGCCATAAATTTCTAGTGCGATAGAAGTTTATATTTTATCAAATCATTATCGTGATAAGCATCTATAAATTGCGATAACATTCCGCAAATCATTAAATTTGTGTTCATCGAGCTTTCTAACTTTATATAACAATTTATCAATTTGTCAAATGATTCGCGTTTAACTTCTGTTTATGACGAAGCCCAGTTTTCATAACATCTCGTTTTTCGGCATCAACCAGCAAAGCACAAAATTATTTATCAAAACAATAAAAAAAAAAATGAGAAACAAAATTTCCACCCAACTAATAATAGCCATCATCATCTCAATTGCCGCAGCGAAAAACACAAAACTCAAACCATTCGCTACCTCCATTGTATGTATGTACGGATATACACCATCGAATCTCGTTTCAAGGAACCATAAATCAAATTTCAAATTTTTTTTGTTGTTGTTCAGTTTTTCTTTTGTAATATTCATTTCAAGATGATGATTAAGTTGATGAGTAAAACGAAAAGCACGAAAAAGAAAAAAACAATGTAATAAGAAAACGTGGAAAAAATTGGTCGATAAAGTAGAAGTGGAATTGAAACGGGTAATAAAATTAAGAAAAGTGTTTTTTGCTTTATAAAACAATTTTTTTTGCTCTCCTCCTTTTTTGCTCTCGTTACAAGACGGAGCGAAGGAAAGAAGGAACCGTACTACGGAAAGGTTAATATTGGTTGATTCAATTATTATTCACTTGATTGAATTTGTTCTATAAACTTTACGTCTTAGCACACACACACATATATATAAATATATACGAAAAATATCTTGTACATAGTCGGCACCATTGTTATATGCGTGTACGTAATTCATGAATTGTTATAGTACATTGTATATACATTTATATTATATTGTATAAAGAAGCACTTAATCGAAAATGATTCAATCAATTAAATAAGAAGAACACAAAATGATTAGATGTACTTATATGTGATAAGGCTTAAATCTTTTAAAAATCGTCTACAAAATAGCAAGAAGAATAACAAAAAATACTAAGAAAACTTGCCTCAAACACAAGGAAGGAAGGAAATAATCGGAAGGAAGAGGTAAATTTAGGGATAAACACATTAACAGGTTATTTTTCGTTAATAATATTTTTATTGTGTGTGTGTGTGCTAATTTTCCCTTCTGTTAGAGGCTTGAGATTATATTTGCTTGTTGTACATAATATGTATTGTGTTGCTCTCCACATAGCCAAAATAATATTTTTAATCCAAGAAAGGTTCAGAAAAAAATTCAATCGAACCCCAAAGAAGAAACAATTTTTTTTTTTATTTTATTTTCCATTTTTATTTTGAATTTGTATCAGAAAAATTCAAATTTAATAAGATCAGCGTTGAGAGCGTATATAGAATGGGATTTTTTTTTTCGTTGGGATCAATAATTGGATTACAAAACAATCTTTTACAAGATTATGTTTAAAAAAAAATGATTTTTTTTTTTTTTTGGCAAAACAGAAATCAAATTAAGTTACAAAAAGAATTTAAGGATTCAATGAGATTGTGTATATGTATAAGTGTATATGAGGGTGGGTTATGTTGTGCACGACGAACGATCGGAAATTTGTACATGAGAATCCAACAATCGAAATGATGAGCGAGTGAGGAAGGTGATTGTATGAGGGGAGCAAAGGTTTGGTTGAAATTTTATTGAAAAATATGTAATTAGATGGAATACGCAATCAAGTATAAAAAATTCATCGATTCTTGATTGGATTTATATATATATATATATATATATATATATATATATATATATATATATATATATATATATATATATATATATACGCTCGATTGTGTATGTCCATACAACTCAGTATCAATATTTCATTCACTTTTCTCGATAATATTTTGTCGATGGATAAAATTATTTATACCAAAATTTTTATAATGGTTAGTATTTTTGACATGTTGTGTTTTTTATGTTTTATAAATTCAATAAAACTAAAATTAAATTAGAGATAAGAAAGAAAACTATATACAGATCAAACCTACATATATATCGTATGACTTGAGTCATTTCGGGCGAATAACGAATAATTTCTTATGGTACTCGTATATATCCAATTATATTCCGAACTATGCTAACAGAATAATTTATAGTCTTAATATACATTTTTATATTACTACGGAGAACACTTGTAGCTTTCACATCCGAAACTAAGAACATTGCGGATTTTTTTTATAGTTTTTAACTATACCACACATATGCTACATAAACAAATTTACATTTTTTTTGTGGCATTTTTATTAAGGGTTATAACCTATTATACGATCTAGAATAGAATTATAGTATGTCGGAAAAGTTGTAAACTGGTTAGTGGAATAAACAGATTTTTGTATTAAGGGAGCTTTCGATATTTAAAAATTAGAATTAAAAAATTGAATATGTATTTAGTTACTTTATTTTATTACAGTCTTTTGTTATTCACTTTACGATGAATAGAGATATAGACTCAAAATATTTGATGAATTTCGCTGAGATGGTCATATTCGGAATCAGATTTTCCTCATCAAATCGTTATAAACACGTAATTTAAACCAATTTAAAGCAGTTTGTCGAAAACGACTGTGATATTCTATAGAATGGGTTTCCCAAAATAAGTAATTAAATCAAGTTTTAATTGGATGTATTCCTTACCAGTGGGCTATTATGAAATAATCCGATGTCGAAAAATCAGCATGATATAGCAATGCGTTTTGTATTGTCGTGCTTGAATTAACTATAGGCATTATATTGAATATAAGCATTATATTGGATAACATACATAAAGTCGTCTACTCAATAGAAAGCGGATTTTGACATTAGATTTTCGAAAAATCCGATTTCGTTTTGTCGTTTTAGTTTCATAAAAGTGGATTTCGATATCGGATTATCATAATAGCAATATCAGCATTCGAATGGTATATCGAATTTTTAATAATAGGGGGAGTACACCTTAATTTGTTTGAATTAAATTATACAATTTCTTTAAATGGATTTTAACTCCGAACAATGTGTTGGGCTACTATTATAATAATGTTAGCGATTAAGAAGTTAATAACCTCATTTTTTTAAAATACTATTGGTACTTATAGGTTAATTATAGGTTATGTAAATGTCTAAGTTCTAAGAATACATCTAAATAAAACTTTACTGATGATTGAGAATACCTCCATCGAAATTTAAATAGCCTAGTTTCTTGCATGCTCTGGTTGAGTAAGTTGTCTGTATGCATAACTAGTTTAAGTGGTATATATTCTTTTCTAATATTATGAATCTCTATTTAAAGATCTGGATGTATACTATGTATATTGAAGATAGAATTACTATCCCTTTTCATTGTGGGTAACTCACACATAGTCTACATAAAAAATCCATATATCTGTACCGGGTTACACTATTGCAAAATAAAATGTAGACGATTTATCTATATGCGACACCTGTTTTGTTTTATAAGTATACGGCTTGTGTTTACAAGTACAAATGAAGAAACAACCCATTGTTTTTCCCGTCTTTAGAAACATTAAAAAAGGATCTATGCCGTGGCAGATGGTTATATCTTTTGGATAAAAATGAAAAAAAATGGAATTATCTATCAATTGAGCATGGCAATGGATTTCAAACCCACTATGAAATTTTTGGACGTTTTGACAAATCTTATTTAATTTCTAAACAGTAACGTGCTTTTGCGTTCTCCAATAAAAGCCGAGAATGTCTTTGTTGAATATATGTTAATTCAGATATCTGATAATTTCAAAATTTCCAGATAATCTAGCACTTTATCTGAACTGCCTACGATTCACCTGTCATCTTAATGTTATGCAGCTTGTATTGTGATTCAAATTTTTCGATTCAACACTGACTTGACGTGAATGCAGCAACATCCAAAGAATCAATAGCTTTTACTCTTTAAATGCTCGAACGTTAAAGTTTTTCATGAAAAAAAGAATCATAAATTTTACTTTCATTACCACCATTTTTTGTATCATTAAGATTAGCTGATAGTTCCCATTATTATAATATTTTGACTATTTTTTACTTTTCTTCAACTGGAACATTATAGAACCTAACCAGAAGACATATAATTCTCATCTATGTATGTTAATTATCACTCCGTTTTGACACATGCTAACATCGCTCTACAAGCCATCAAACCATTAAGCAACCCGATCATAAACATATTGATGTTAACTTTAATAGCGGCAAGCCAGTAGCTTAAATTCAGTCATAATCATTAGCTATTACAATCTTTAATCGAGTTATCGTTGTGTTTCCGTAGCACGTCTGATGACAAACAATTGTTATGATATCAACATTATTATCTAAGAAAACTACTATATAAGTTATAAACAAAGAAGCAAATAAAATCAAACATTAAAAACAAAAATGGCATGGTCGTGTATGCTTTTGTGAAAAATGTTTTTCTTTTATTTCTGTTTTTTGTTTCGTATAATAAAATGAAACAACAAAAATTGTGTGCACCAATAGACACCTTAACATCATGGTGTAAGAAGGAATTTCTTTTTTACACCATCCCTTAACATCACGTTTCATTATAATATATATTATACAATAAGTAATAATTTTTATTCTTTTGTTTTCTTTATATTTTTCAGTTCCCTCATCCTTATTTATTCTATACATGTTTATATAGGGATTTTGTTTGTTATCGACCTGGGAAGCTTTATTTCTTCCACTGTTGGACACGAAACCTACATAAATACCAACGTCTCGGAGTTATTTACTTTACTGATATTGTGACATTTTATAACAGCGATTGTCCTTGCTATGGTTTTATGATGTGTTTTCCAGTAACGAAATTGAAAACTGTTGTCTTGAGAACATTAAATTTCAATGATAACAACAAGATTTCGAAAGATAATTTATTCGAGCAATCGGCTCGTTAAATTGCGTCACACCGTGACGGAGTGTAGTATAAAACATTTGTTTTTTAACACGGGTGATGCATTAAACTGTCGAATAATTTTATGGAATAGTGCCCATAGTTAGTCGATCGTCGATGTTTAATGAAATATATTTCCCTATAATCAAACAAATATTTAAACAATGTTAAATATTTAATTAACTTTAAACTATGCCAAGCAATAAATATTTATTTTATTTTTCAATTTAATAAAATCAGGCCAGAAACTTTAATTATTTTATTAATTAATACATATCTACATATATTATGTATATATAAAATAATAATAATTACTTGTTTAATTGGTTAATTGAAGGCACGTAACATCGTTAAATTTATGTCGCGGGTAAAAATTATATCGTGTGCGTTTTAAATCGAGTGGAAAGTTGGAGCCGTACGAAATGGCCTTAACTAATTGGACTGGTGAAAAATGGAAAATGTTTACAATGTATTGACTGCAGTTCGACACTAAAGAACTGAAAGTAATTTTGGCGAAGAAAGTAGATTCCGTTTTTGGGTAGTTGGTAACCTATTTCATTTTAGTATTTTTCGTAAACTGCTGGGGGGCTATTACGAAACAATCCGATATTTTTTTCCGATTTCGAAAAGTCCGATGAGCCGCGAAGTTTCCTATTCCCCTGGTCGAATTTGTCAAATGTAAGTAAAAAGTTAGCAATAACGTGTTTTGTAGAGCATTCAAAAATCAAATTCGATGATATCAAATGAAATTCTTCTATTAAATAGTAGACGGATTTTGACATTCGATTTTTGGAAAATCCAGAGCATTTCTCATATATATTTTCTCATGGTTGTATACCATAGGCATGTCACAACGTTTTCAACCTATAAATAAATAATGAGTTGCTAAATGGAAAACCATAACCATACTATTTCAATGGTGTCTCTCAATGATCGGCATAATAGGTACGTTGCAACCTTAACAAGAAGGATCAACCTTTTAGATATCAAATTTCATGCCATGTTTTATAATAAGAGAATTTTAATGTCTTTTAAACGTGCTTTTATAATGTTTCCAAATTTTTTGTTGACGGGAGGCAAATAGCTTTCATATATAGGAGTGTTTATGTAGAATTGAGATAAGTTTGTCTTGAGCATAATCAAAACTGTCATTGTATTGCATGCGTGCAAAGAAAAGTACAAAATGACAATACTATACTCTGTGTCACCCTTAAATTTATTTTATTGTTTATTCATTTTGGATTTGATTTTGATAAATTTTCGAATACCACTAACCCCTGTTGACAAATTCAATACTCATGTCGAATTTTTGACACATTGTGTATCGTCACGAAATTTTTGTTTATGCAGTAATATCTATCATCTGTAATTTGTGATTCACTTAACCTATTCATAATTGATTGACATCATATATAAACTCCAACAATACAAATGGTATCCCTAAAAAGATTTATCCGGTAAACGATAAATTAAATTTTCTTATTAAATATCAATCTAACCTTTCCGTACTGTCATTGACAATTGTTACCATCGAGATTTAATCAAATTTATATTTTATATAAAAGGTCCAGAATATTTTTTTTTTGTGCAATATACAAAACAACAATGGATTTAGATCATGATTGAAAAATTCATATCAACCTGGTCTCTCCTGTAAATAAAAAAAACATCTTCCTTTTATTATTTTGTGCTCGTGGTATTTGCATCGTTATATCTTATCCTTTTGTGGTAACATCTCGGTACGAGTCTACATAATATATAAACACAAAGTAATTAAATAATCTTCGTCTTTTATATTTCCAGGGATGAACTAAAATCACTACGTGCCACAAAGCTGACGAGCAACAAGGAACGTTTAACAATCGAATGGCTGAAGGAATCGATAAATGAGCTGCGTGGCGAATTAATTGTGCTACAAGAACAGTCGAACAATATAACACGTGAAATACAAAAAAATAATCAATATTTAAATAATTTAAATGAATTAAAAACAAATATTGACAATATAAAATTAGACTATGACAAAATTAATAAAAATTATAATAATTTAGATAAAAATTTAAATGAATTACGTGATGAAACAGAATTTAATAGAAATAGTAATAATAATAATCATATTTATGTACAGGTAAGATGAGTTTTAAATAAAAATATATAAATTTTTTATTTTTGTTAAATTTAAATTTAAATTAATTATGTTATGTCATGTGAAGAAAGGATTTTCGGATGATATATAGTTGGTTTGGGGTGTATATTGTGTGAGTCGGCAAATTAACATAACCCTCTTTGATATATAAAAACACCCTCATTTTTCAAAAAATGCTGTATTATATACGTGTATGTATAAATTTACGGTCCCAGGTTTTTTTTTCAATGAAATTTTAATTTAAAATTTGTATCCTCGTCCTTAGTATCGAGGCAAAATTGTATAAAGACTTAACATTGTGCTTGGGATATTAAAATATATTGACCTTGTCAGTTTTCGCCGGTAAAATGATAAATAATAATTTTTTTTCCAGGTTGAAAATTTCACAGCACTCGTATAATATTAGGACAAAAAATTATGTTGTTATTTGTAATACATCAAGATATATACCAACATATAGAAGAGAGCGTTATGGGATTATGATTTTGGCCTTCAAATTTGTTTAATTTATTGAAGGACTGCTTTTTGACTTCAGTATTAATTAAAAGCATTACGTTTGTATATGTTTGTATTTGAGTTTTATGATTTAATTAAAAACAAACATAAAATACACAAGAGATTTCGTATTAATCTGTAGTTAATTTTTAATTATGTGTTTAAATCAATTTATGTTTTGTGCAAAGTTTTAGGTAATAAACCCACGAATCTCAGCAATTTATGCTAATTTCTTAATTCTCAGAATTACTGCATCAAATACCACAGAATTTTGATATCTTATTCCATTTGAAAATTAAATTCCAGTAAATTATTAGTATGTAACAGATGTGCTATAGATCTCGTTTTTATCTTATACTGCTACTGATTATATTTGACCTACTGTGCTTGAACTTTGGATTAATAATTTGTATTATTAAACCATTTTTATTCAAAATAAGAAAACCTGACCGTTTTGAATTCCAAACTTAATTTCTCGGTCAAAATATTTTGTCGTTAGTTCAACTATAGGACATTTTGATGGTTTCAACTTTTGCAATACAATTACAGTTAAATCAGTACTTTCATGTAAAGTTTGAACTTCAGTGTCTTTTACAGTTTGAACTTCAGTATCAAGTTATTAGACATTACGTGACGACATAACGTAAATCCAGCAAAGAGACTCAATCAAATGTCTTAAGAAATCAAAAGCCTCACTGAAACTGTATATAAGGTAAATGATTAGATTCAATTGTTCATGTTAAATTGATGGATGATTATTTTGTATATCGATTTAAGTGAAATTCATAGTGTAACCGATAGAACTTATCAGAGATAACCGATATCGATATAACCATAGTTTCTATATAACCGTAGGTGACACAACTTTGCTTTTCGAATGATCCCACAAAAAGAATTCCGAAGTGGTCAAATCTGGAAATCTGGGCGGCAATTTGGTTTCAAAAACTGAAATGTTTGAATTGCAGTGTGGCATGACGTACCGTTTTGTTGAAGCTAGTAAGCGTGAAGGCCTTTTTCGCGGGATTGTGGACAGACATAATAAGCCAATATCAACCGAAATTGGTTTGTACTGCCATATGATGGTTTTGGCGAAAACGGTTGCTCGAGTTGATTTTCCATTCTCTAAGAAAGTGTGAATCGGAGCTCGTCGGTCATCAACATTGGCAGGATTATTTATGTTAATTGCCCTTTATACAGAAACAAATGCAAACACCATTTAAAAATCAACGCAAAGTGATTTCACTGAAGCCAAAATGCTGAGTGCTGCGTCGATACAACACTTTTGGTTTCTTGCTAACGTTTATCTGTGCACTCAACCAATCGATTGGAACGTCTTGGTCATTGATAAACGGTATGTTGACGATCTTTCATTGTCTCGTGCTCAACAAACACCATATAATGTTGTCTGACTGTGCCTGTAGGTCACGACATTTTAGACGTTGACCACCTATTTCAATCGGTTGACAAATGTCAAAATGATTTAATGTTGACATATACCAAAATAAAAGATGGCTCACCCTGTAGAATAGAGCTCAACGAATTTGTTTCAATTTTAAAGTTTTGAAGTGCTCAAGTCAAGTGGATTGTCTTGGAGTACGTGAAGATTTAATAAATCATAGAATAGGAGATACTATCTCTTATTCTATAATTTTTGTTAACAGTTTTTACAGGCCATTGTTTCCAACACAAGCTCTTCATATTCATGTTAATAACTAGAAGATTTCATTAATTATTAAATCATTTTGAAGATCGTGAATAAACATTATTTTGCCTTTTTGGGATATTTAATGCAAATAGTTCTCTGATGCATCTCTGAATTATTTGATTAACGTCGATTTATCCTTTACCTTGTCGGAACCAATTAACGCAAAACCGACAAATAGACTATGAAATCAAATGCCTCACATGAATGTTAAATACAGTAGATGTATAGATGGAATTATTTACTTCTACTTGGTTTCTATGGATTAAAGTGGATTTCAATGTAATCCCTACAACTAGTTTAGATTTGATCTGCTTACCTGTATAAAAATCATTGTGGTATTTAAATAACCCAACAAAAATAAGCCAAATCTGTTGATCTGGGTGGCCAATCAATGTCGCCTCTTTTTGAAATCAGACGTCTACGGAAATTTCGTTGCAGAAACGAAATTGTTAATTTGCATAGCATGGCCGCCTTATTGAAATCTGTAACCGTCAAGAACTATTTCACCCATTTCCGGGCACACATAATAACCATCATATTTTCAGAGAAAATGAAAAAATCGATGGAAATCGACAACCATTGAAATCGATTTCCATCGATTGCTTCTTTTTATCTGAAAACTATGATAGTTTTGGCGCAAACAACGGACCAACCAGTCACTTGTTGGTTATGCAATGGAATTTCAGGGATCTCGTGTAGATTTTCCGTTTCCCAAATGCGGCTATTTTGCTGATTACCATCGCTAGAGAGTGTGAAATGGGCCTCGTTGGTGATTTGGAAAATCATGTTCAGTTTCAACCATTCGAGCGACTGTTTGGCAACGATACGACATTTTGTGTTGTGACTAACGATTTATATGATCACTCCAATCAGTTCATTTCAACGCCTTGGTCGTTGACGACCTGCCATTGTCTCATGCTCAGCAAAATTCGACACATAACAAAGTATAGTGTTGTCAGACTGTGTCTGTTGGTCGCGATATTTTCGCCGTTGAGCACGTATTTTGAATTGGTTGACAAATTTCAAAGTTAATCAATGTTTTTTGTAACTCACGAATTGTTTTCGATTTTAAAGCTTTGAGGAGGTCAAGTTTGGAGTACGCGAATATTTGATAAATTATAGAATTATATAACTACCTTCCATTCTAGAATTTTTATTAACAGGTTTTACATGCCATTGTGTCGATCACGAGCTCTTCATATTCATATTTATGTCATAAAGAAGATGTCATTGATCGCTTTCTGTATCTCCTTCCCTATCAAAACGCGAATCTCCCTTTAAAGAGCTTTGTATCATTTTGAAGATCGTGAGTAATGATCTTTCAAACGTGTGGTATTATACAGATATTTGCTTTTGGATCAAGTTGTTAAGAAACACTGTAATTGTGGTAAAAGTTTAGTTAAATGAATTGGTTTTTCTATTTTATTACTAACAAAATTTTGCCTCATACATTTTGGACTTTATGCTAAAATATATCTGTTCAATATTACCGATACTCACAACACGCACATTATCTCAAATTTGCATCTCTTTCAAATAATGTCCTTTCAATATATCACCAAATTAGAGAGAAATGTATTTTAATGGTTCTAAATTCGTCGAATACTTTGCCTTTTCGACCTTTTTGCTTTTGATTTTAATTTTTTCATCTAATTGGATGAAATTGTATGTGACAATACTTGAAGGGTTCATATACATATAACCATACATTGTAATTATACAAATGCTATTTTATATAAATGTTACCGACTAAGATCCAATTCAATTATAATTGAATTCAACTTAATTATATTATAATACCCTTAAACTCAATAAGATTAATCATTTTCATCCCCTACAGGTCATTCGGCTGTGTATAATATTATGTATGGCACAAAAAAAAACACACATTTGTGTACACACAAAACCATGACATATAATGTAACATGACACATGACAGAGGAATTTAAAAAACCAACAGAACAGAAACAGAACCAACCAACAAACAGACAAAAAAATCACACACATCGAGATTAAATATTCCGATTTAATTTGACATTATCAGAGATAACAAGAGGAATAGAGTAGTCGCTTCGTTTTGATTCTCGTTTTTCTTTTTTATTTTCCTTGTTATCAACATTATATTATAATATTACACAATTTATATTTATTTTTTTACTGTGTTATCCTTATAACATTTTTCCATGCTTTAACTTCTTTTATGCAAATTTTTGTTATATATATATATGTTGTACATATATGATATACAGAGTATTGTAACAATCCAACTAGAAGATTTTAATATACCGAACCAAGAATTTACCACCCATCATCTCGATGTAACACTGTCTTTTTATGTATAATGCAACATACTTTTTTTTTTGTTGGGGGATGGTGGTTGACAGTTTGTTTTTTTGTGAGTTGAGTTCCATTTGGTTTTTTTATGAGATCATATTATTCAACTTCTCGTTTTTTTTTTAACTGTATGTACATTCTTATTATGACATTCTAAGGATGGATTTGTTGGCAGATATATACATATAAAAGAAATCATTGATTCAGCAAATTTATTTTCTATATAACAATCTATACGTACGTTACATATAATATGTATACATGTATGTGTATTCAAACGATGTTGATTTTGGACTCCCATGTTACACATTGTGTATAAGATCGATATCCTTATTCATATGATAAAAGTATAGCAATTGAAATGTATATACAAAAAAAATTAACATAATTCTCGCGGGAATATGTTATTGATTTCAAAAGCACTTCTATTTTAGACATATAACTGATATATGTTTCAATTGAAACTATTGATTACGTATATTTTACAAGCAGTACAGTCTAGTGCAAAAGTCGATTCTCACATATAAAAGCTTCATAATTTTAAATATGAGCTTTTATCTAGCAAAAAAAATTCTATGCAAAAATTTATTTAATCCTCATCGGAATTCTATCTCTATTTCGGTATTATATTATTATATACATAAAGCAACCTGCCTATAGGGGTGATTGATGTATTACAGGAGCTCATCAATTTATAACTTTGCTTTTTTCATAAATAAATTAAAAACTCTGTGTATTTACGAACATTCGACTAATAATGAATATTTTCAAATCAATATGTTGCAAAACAAAACATAAAAAATCTTCCCATTGTAAAATTTAAAAAACATTTTCCATTTTCACACCTGTCAGATGCCATCATTTCGCAATGTAGGAATGCTAAAAAAAATTATGAAAAATTTGTTTTAATTAAAGTTTATTTTAACTGGTATTTTCTATATCATTTATATTTTTCGTTATATAATTAAAATGTAATTTGTTGTTGTTCGAATAGTGTTTTTGTAATCTAATCTACGTTCAATCAGTATAATTTCTGAGTTTTTCATCTTCTCCCATACCATGTCCTCCCGCATTTATATGTATTACCTATATAAAAAGTCGTATATAGTTTTTATTCTCGACATTAATTTTGTGCTCATTTTGGTATTGGTTTAAATAATATATATTTGTAATACGTGTACCAACAATAAGATTTCGTGTGCTTTTTTATTTTACACCCCATCAACGCACCATCATCATCTATAAATACTCGCACCCTTTTATTTTATGATGCCACATTTCTAGAATGTATATATGTGTTTGTATTTCTTAAGACGAAATAATCAGAATCGGCAGTAGAAAAAGTTTTGAAAAGTTTTTGTTGATATATACTTATGTGTTTATGTTTATATACAAAACATATATATGTTGATCAGTAAGTATATTTATCCAGAAACTTTTTAAGATGATTATCCTGATTATCCTTGGATATCCTTTTCATATAAAATATGTATACGATACAAAGTTACATAGGAAAATTTCATAAGAAAATTAAGTGTGATTGTGGGCGGTCTTATATATGACTTATTGTCATCGAATCGAGATTCGACAATATATATCATGGTTAACTGTTTGTATATAGTTGTTGTTTTGTTAAAATGCGGAAAGTTTAATGTTTATTATGTGCGGTTTATGATTATAGATATACCAATTTATATAATTTAAGTATGTCGGAAAAGTTCAAAACTTATATATCTATATATATATATCACCCTGTATCGAAGATTAACAAAAATGAGATGAGATAATCGATTCGAAATGAATTGTATATGTACTTCTTCGCTATATTATAGAGCTGTACGAGGATATATATATATACATATATACGAACATATCGACAGAGAATCGATGAGAAAATATTAATTTGGTTTTCAACTCCAATTTACATTTTAGTCGAATTTCGGCCTAATAAAATATATATATATACAATATGCCCATGTCATATATGTGTATACATATATGTACAATTTATACCAATGTAACAAAAATCGATAAATTTGTTACTTCATAGCATTCGAACATGTTTTGCATGATGATGATGCAAATTAACATGAATTTCACCATTATAATTCTTTCGTTCATATCTGTATTATATTTGGTCATATGACATTTTCAGCCTACAATCATTATATTTATCCTATATAAAAAACCTAAAGCAACAAAAAATCTTTACAATTTTAAAAATATAATTTTGTTTCATAAATAATAACAGCGTTTACATTTAAGTTTGAAAACTTTTACCCTTTTACATGTTTTTTGTATCAAATTTCCAAGAATACAATTTTTTTTTGTATCAAAACTAAACTTTTTTTGCATATTCATGTTTCTGTATGCCGAAATGACATATATTTTTAAAAATCCAGCATTCAAAAACATTTCAATTTTTTTCTTTTAAATTTAGTTATCGATTGGAAATGTTTTAAAATTGTGCGCATCCATGAAATTTTGATGTATCATAAATTGCTTTTTGGTTAAATTGATATTAGTAACAAACTGAGTAAAAAACCTAGTAGTTAAATAATTCGTTATTTCGCGAACAAACTAGCGCTCTGTCAAAAATTAATTTGTTTAGTTAATTTAGCATAATCCTGTCAATTAATCACATTTAAGTTTAACTGAAACCTACATTTTCAACACCAATGCTTAGGTTATAAATAACTATCTCACTTGTTGAAATTTTACTAACATCTTGATATGTTAATATACTTATGTGAAGTTAGCCCATAATTCATCCCAGAAAAAACTATGGCAACACTAATCTTAACTATCATGACACTTTTTACTCTCAGTCCAGAAAAATTTACTCTCATGATAACTTTTATAAAGTCGCCCAATAAAATGATTGTCACAATAAGCTGACAACTTTGATTGATGGCCATTGTAACTAATATAATATAAATAGATAATAAAGTTAGTCCAGGTGCACTAAAATTAATTTAAATAATATTTATTTAAATTAATTTTAAATTAGTTTTATAGTTATATTAAAAAAATAAATATAAATAAAAATAAATAAATAAATTTAAATAATATTTATTACAGAAAACAATTTTCAAATTCAAATATTTTCTATGAGGTCTTGTAATATAGTCACTCAAACATGAAAACGTGGTTTCCACATTTGAGTGACTATATCGCAGAAACCCATATCATAGTAAAATTCTGGAAATCTTACATGAACTAGTTCAAACTTCCTTAATTCTAATCCATAATCAGTTGGTCCAACGAATGGTTTTCATATATGAGTGACTATATATCAAATGATCAAAGTTGTTTGCTTATCGTGTTAGTAATGTTTTTAGGCTGAGCTATCATGATAGTAAATTTTTCTGTCGCGTTTTATGTAAATATTATAACTGTCGTGATAGACATTTTTCGAGGCTGAGAGTAATGTTAGGATTGGCTTTTTATTGAACTCTATATAAAGTTTCATATATTTTTTAAATATATAACCAATCATATATTATATTTTGTTTGGATTGTTGAAACTAACATTTTTGAACTTCTAAATTATTATGTCGTGATAGTATTTTAACACCTCATGTCACATGCATATTTTCTTCGGGGATGAAATTCTAGACTAACTTCACAAATATCAGCTTGGTTATTTTAACTGTAAAGTATAACGAAAACTCAGTCAAATAATAACTGTTGAACTGGACATTATTCTAACGCCACTCGAAACATTCAGAAATGATAATGAAACCAACACTCCAACAGTTTATGGTTCTAGTCTTTGATAAAATATTTCATCAAGCTCTTAAATTAAAATTACAACAACATTATGTATTTGGACCAATGTCAAGTCAAATTTGTAATTTTTTCTAATAATAAAGGAGTTAATGATACTCTAGACCTAATTTAAAATCATCTTCTGCGAACCAATAGAGAAGTAGTAGTAACAAAAACTTTTTGGAAGAAGCAACCAGTAAATTTCAGAATGGCTCTAACAAGATTAGCATCTAGATCAAGATATTCGATATAAGCTCAACAAACTTTTCTAAGTATCGAATTAACTAGATATCAGTTTTATTGAATTCTCAGTAATTCTATAACTATCTGGACATGTGGTATAAAAACGTTACATTATAGGACAGTAAAATAAATATTTTTCCTGTATCTCCAAGTTTAGGAGTATCTTACTTTGTTTGAGGCTATAGCTTTAATTTCTTTAATGAGTTACAAAAATGTTTTGCTTGAGCTAGCATTGTTTTCTTCCATGCCATTGCTAATCTTCCTACTTTCCTTTCCAGATTGGGAGTTCCAATCCAATGACTTTCTCATTATATCACTGGTTGATTTTCTCAGTGTTACCATACACTCCATCGATCTCCACTTTCATCTCTTTATTTCGGTCTCTATGTATGACTGATTTGTTATCCTATGCAGTTCAATGTTAATTATGGGGCAAGGTCAGAAGCATTTAGTATTCGTGGAAGACACTTATATGGTTTCGACGAACACCTATGTAGTTTCTTTCTCATTTATTTGTACATTGTTGATGTGCATCGGAGTGGTTATATTTGTATTTTGAGACCAACTATTTCGGTTGTATGTATGAGTTTTTGTATGTGAGCAGAGGTATGTAATGTACATAGTTAAGATCCATTGATTTTACCTACTAATCCGAATTGTATGTCATTAGAAGACGTGACATTCAATATACGCATTATCCAAAACTATCAGAAACAGCATTTGTGAGAGTCAGCATATCCTCGAGTGTTATAGTATTTTTCACTTTGTTTGTTTTTATCGAACACGGTTTATGATATGCACATCCTTAGTTCATTTACAATAGTATGTGCAATTTATCGATTTCCGAAAATATACAAAAATAAACATTTAGTTAGAAACATTCAACCGATATCATTTCTCTACAAATTCATACAATTGCATAGACCTAATCTTGCAAGTGTACGAAACTTATCATATCTCGAGATTGCTATTCGAAACGTTTGACCCAGTTTAAAATTAATTTTGAATTTTTTTGAAGTGACAAAATCACTTTGATTTGACATGATATAGTCAAAGCCTACCCTTTTCTTCCAGCATCCCGATTCCTTGTATAACTTCACTCAATTTATTCGGAATGTCCATTTCACAAAGTGCCTACCATATTGCAAACTATGTAATGATAGTATTTACGAATATCGTCTCCAATATTGTTACAAGTTACTTGGTTGCTTGTACGTCTATCTGTGGTGTACAACAGATATTTAGTATAGATCTATATTTAGTATAGATAGTATAGATAGATAGATAGTTCTGTGGTATATCAAATTTAATTTGTCAAAACTTTGTGTATATACAACCTGATGTTTTTATAACAAAAAACGTATCCCTTAGATATTATGTAGAAAACATGTGGTAAAGACTGATTAATTTAAAACTTTTCCAATTTCCATGAACACAGAACATAACAGAACAATTATTTTTTCCTACATGGCCTCTTTGAGTACCATCACAGTTATATGTACTATTATTAGGTTCGAATTTGTTGTAGTTGATAACCGCTTTGGATGTACTTGTGCTGGTTCCTATAGGCTATGTAGAATTAATCTGAAATATTTTGCTGATAAATGAGATGAGTCCATTAAAACGATATATATTTTACTCGTAAGGCCATGTGCGCCACTTCATGCGAACTGTAACGTAACATAAAATTGTAACATTGAGGTTTTGGAAATATCTACAGATGAGATCGGATACCAATTTGATAAATATTTTTGAATTTATATTCGTCTTCATTCAGTACAATCGAGTAAGACACCTCCAATTTTACAGCTTTTTCTCAACCTTATCTGTTGAACTCTTATTTTAATTTATTTTTATTATCAACATTTTGCAAATATATACGACAAACAATTCGTCATAGTACGATAAAATTTATGTTTTTCAATTTGACGAATTTGCCTAATTTAGACATCACAATTATTTAGCTTTATCAAATTTAGTATGTATATTGGTACATACAAGATCACGAAATTGTATTTTCTTAGAAAATGTATATATTTTTAACAAAACTAAGCGTGTGTTTAAAGCTTGTACGTTTTCAGCAAAAAATATATAATATATTTTTTGCACGATGAGCTTTAATATTTTTCAATTATATAAATTACATTTTGTATGAGCTTTTAATTAAATACCTTTCATATGCGGAAAATACGAAATTATATCCATAACATTTTCATCATATCCGAGTGATGAAAACGTACAAGACCACTTAAATAATTTTTCTTTATTTTCTGAAACCACATACAATATACATTCCAATTTACTGATCATATATCTACACATATATTATATAAATTGCATTAGCGGAAAAAACTATAACCTCACATCTCCATTACACTCAAAAAATAGAGATGTACTCGTATAAAAGTTTTAGACATGTATGAATCCATACTAGATTCTTCTTAAACCATATACACCACTAGATATGTACGTCTATATAGATTGTATAATATGTACGTAGCATATATATATATAAAAACAAAAAGGATAAAACTTTTTGTATATCCTTGAATTAATTTAACTATCTTGCTGTTGTTTGTGTTATGCTGGTGTAGTTCTTCTTGGTACGTATCCACTATAAAAACGAAATGGGAATTAATTTAATTTTTTTACTCGCTCTCGTAGTTTTTTTTTACGGATTTCGAAAATGAATTTTATTTATATGCGAATATGGTTTCGGTTTTGCGTTTGTGTCTTATTCTTAGATTGGTGTAAAGAAAACTCTAGCACAAAGACAACAACGTCGACGCTCTCTACGTGGAGTATGAATTCTTCCTTATAGTACGAGTAACATACATATATAAAAATTATATGTTTATGTTTGTTATTGAATTTTATGTTTAATACTTGCCGTATAACAATATAAATAAATTTTATTATTTTATTATGTAATATTATTATTATTATTATTAAGAGACACAACCACCTTAAATAGCAAGCATATATAAATAAAATTGGATTAAATATTGATAGCTTGAATGGAATTACATATATTTTTAATAGTATATATGCTTCTTACCTGGATATATATATATATATCCTTAAAGGATATAAAATGTCGTACTATATGTATATAAGGAAAATGGTGGTGCGTTTCAATCGACGCTAAATACACACACACACATACATATAATATGTAATGTATGGCGTCAGGCTGGCATAAAAAATATAATATTCACACATATTTATATAAATATCGTGATATCACTCCATAAATTCCACCTTGACGATTTTTAAAATTTTCTTTCGTTCGAAAATACCTTTCGAAATTGTTTTCCGCCTGCCAAATAGAGAAATAATAATCCCAGGACACAAACACACGCACAAAACGAAAATGATAAGAACATCGAATAACACACATCAGTAAGGGTTTTATGACCATACAAAACTGGTATATAGATAAAAAGTACAAAGTGGATATAAGAATTTAAATTTTGGGGGATGCATGAGATAAAGAATGCCATCATTAGAAATCAATCAATAAAACACCGAATTCTTAAATAAAAGGGATAACGGGAGTGGAAAATTTATTTTAGGCGGTAATAAATTTTTTATGATGATCTATTGTGTAAAAATAGCAATATAAATCAATTTATTATACGAACGAATGTGGAAAAAGTTATGTGTAGGAAAAAGTTATGTATATATATACAGTCAGTTCAAATAATGTTTCAGATTTCGTACCCAAATCATTATACAATGTAGGAAAGTGGCGCAATCCATTTCCCTGGGTTTAATTTACCAATTTATATTATGTTACTGATGGATTACGAAAATAAGTTAAGCAGCTTATTATCAAAAGCTCAGTATAAGGAGCTCTTTATCTTAAGTAGATAAAAATAGATTACTATATAGCGAGTTTTAAAACTGATTAAAATTATTTTGTAAAATCGATTAAAGATCTAGTAGATTATATTCAGATCCAATTTTAACTTTTATCGGGATGTGACCCGAATACGATACTTGACAAATGTTTTGAACTTTAAATTAAGTTCATCTATTTTTTTTTTTACATAGATGATTCTTGACTTGGCATTGAAAAGTAGTAATCTGTGTTGCATATGGCATTGCGGTGAACTATTTTCTCTTCTAAGATACATATATTACAGTTTTACTACTCACAAGTATTTGTGCTATTGAACGATTGGTACGAATCACTTCTTTAAATTCTTCAATTTTACTACGTTCTTCAGGCGTTATCTTTGTCTCTCGTAAAAATAATGCTCTTTTATTTAAACCAAAAAATGAAGAAACTTAATTTTAATGTTCTATTTCAATTGGCCTTAAGGTAATGAACTATGGACAATAATGTTTTGTACAAAAAACAAAATAAATTACTCGATGTAACTTAATGTGAACTAGACTGTAAAACAAAACCGGCAGAATTGCAAATAAAAACGGGAATAAATGTCGAAATTACTTGGCTTTAAGGCCGCTGAATAGGAGTGTGTATATAGCGCATGGTATTTGATACATAAAACTACAAATCTAAGATTTTCGTTTGATTTACCAATGGTTTGTTTCCTCGTTGCTTCAGTGACATTATCTCAAATAACCATAATTGCTTTGTCATCTGTTAATAGGTGCTGACTATATAGTATAATTGAGGTTGGTATATATTGCTTGTATACAGTTGTACAATTTTCAATACATAATAATTCGTTTAACACTCTGCTGCCCATCGGCAAAGCTTTTATTTATTTTAATTACAAATGTAGAAACATACACAATCTATATTCTTTCATATCTTTCCAACAACAACAAATTACTTCGAAATATAGCATTTATAGCAGATTTAGGATCTTTCCAAAAACAATTTTAACTTTTTTTCAAATTGAACTGTCGAAGTTAGATGAACAGATAATAAAAAATACCCATAACATCAATTAACTTTTATTAAAACAATTGCAACGATGTGTGGTTGAACGCCAGTAACCAAATAGTATAGTTATTAATATAATTTTTGTAATTCGCTAGTACATACTTCAAATTCCGTGGCAAATTGCTTATGAGATGTATTTGATCTTTTCAATCAAGAAGTCATTCAATATGACGTCATCATCAGATCTAAAACCGACCTAGCAAATTACAACGTACAAGCAAAAACTTCCAATATCAAATCGATAATAAATCAATCATACCGTTACATAGGTGCCGTTCCTTACGTCACTTGTTTATAGTTAGTTTTAATTTTACTGTCGTGAGGTTCAGATGTAAAATAAAATAAACGAAAAGTGCAGTGTTAGTGATTTTTATGTTGTTATATTTTTTTTCAATTGTGTGAATGACTTTACAATTAAATACACACGGTACAAAAAAACTAATATAAAAAATTGTAATTTAAATATTTAATAAGTGATAATGTAAACATGTTGGGCCTTTTTTCCCCAAAAAAGACTTCTTCGAAAATCGAACGCGTAACACAATCTACAACAAACTTGAACCAGTTTCATGTAGAAAATGTAAATATTGCAAGTGCAAGTGTAAACCAAGTGGGTAAAGTTCAACACAGCCCAAAGAAAACATTCATGCCAGTGATTAAAACTGCTTCGTCGACTGAATCAACTATACCGCCGTTTAAAAATAAAAATCAAAACAGCGAAGAAAAAATTAATTCATCAGCAAATTTAGCAATGCTAAACGAAAACATTAGTAATGAACACAGTGCGACGAACTCTAGTGACCGTGGCCAGTGTCAAATTAAATTAGTGCAAACCGGTTTGGATAGGTATATCACTGTTCAATCTAAAAGAAAACGTAGCCCGAGATCTGCCCAATTTGCTGGTAGGAGCAAAGTGACACGGACTGAACTAGGTGTTAACCAAATACCTCTTGGCAACCGTTTCTCTAGTTTAGAGATCGTTGACCACAATACAGCGCCGAAATCTAAAACTGTGAAACCGCCTCCAATTTATTTAAGGGAAGCATCTAATAATGAACTGGTTAATAAAATCGCAACATTATCAGATTCTAAATTTTATATTGCTCCGCTCAAAAGAGGTAATATACACGAAACAAAGATCCAAACACTCGAAATCGATGGCTTCAGAGCCGTAGCTAAACATCTTGACGAAGTTGGTAAAAAATATTACACATACCAACTAAAAAGTCAAAAAGGGCTGACTGTTGTGTTAAAAGGGATTGAAAGCTGTGTAGATGTTAGCGACATTCAAGCTGCACTTGCCGTGGAAGGTTTCCATGTTAAATCAATTGGTAATATAGTAAACCGAGAAAAGATACCTCAACCAATGTTCCGTTTGGAACTAGAGCCAGAAGAAGAAAAATCAAAAGGAGTTCACAAGATTTACAACCTGAAATATTTGCTTCATCGCAAAATAGTCATTGAAGAACCTAAGAAGAGGATTGGACCAGTTCAATGCATAAGGTGCCAAGAATATGGACACACGAAAGCATTCTGCTCCTTAAATGAAGTTTGTGTTATTTGTGGCGAACTTCACGACTCCAAGCAGTGTGACAAATCGCGTAATGACCCATCTGTGAAACGTTGTAGTAACTGCGGTGAAAACCATACTGCAAATTACAGGGGTTGTGCAGTGTATCTGGACTTAAAACGAAAAATAAACCCTAGAATGAGAGCTGAGCAACGATTGCTTAATATGCAATTTAATCAGAGGGCCATGTTACCAAAAAACACAATAGTCACCAAAACAACAAGTGCAAACACACAAAATGATAACTTGGAGGCGTTTGACAGCAGTTTAGCACAGCCAGGTGTTTCTTATGCAAATATAGTTAAAGGTAACAAACCCAAACCCAAAGTTCATTTTAATGAAGAGGACCTAAATATTCATAACATGGTAAATAAATTAACCGAGACCATCCAAAGTTTCATGATGATGATGGAAAAACAAATGAGCATGATGATGCAAAATATGAATACGCTTATGCAAATTATAGTCAAAAATCAAAAATGACAGTTCTAAAAATAGCTATCTGGAATGCGAACGGGCTTTCGCAACATAGAGCTGAGGTACAAACCTTTCTTATCGAACAAAATATAGACAGATCCTTTAGATTTAATAAACTAAAAATATAATCTAATAATTATATACACATTTCACGCATGTTGAGCTAAAACTAATTAGTAATATAATTTAAAAATAATAATGCATACTGATATTAAGTATTAACATTGGTTAAGGCTTAAGTTAAAAAAAATTATAGTTTTTAAGAATTTCACACTTCTTGTTAGTTTCGTTAAAAGAAAGATTCAAGAATAAAGCCAATGGCAATTGTTACAAAAAAAAAAAAAAAAAATCTTGTTTATAGGGAACAAAATTCCATTTGCACGGCAGTATAAAATCGGATGTACAACCTCCAAAACTTTCATACAACTTACCTCCTGCCTTTACCATAACACGCCAAAAATAATTTCGCACAATGGACCACTTTTTGCGTCCGCTTTTCTCTTAATGTGTTTGGTGTAGTTTAGTAGTCTGTTTTCGCGCTTCTCTTGGTGGCAGATATTTCCAAGGAAATGTTGTTCATTTCATTACTGCAACACACCCAGCAACAAATATACCTCAAAATGCGGGCAACCACAAATAAAGCGCCTCACATGCAGTTTAGGTTCGTTTTATAACGTAACAAGCCAATCAAATCACAAAGCAGGCGAAATCAGGCACTCTTCCCTCTCCCAACTTTGTACTTACGGCATAAATACAGATATATATTCAAAACACGGAGGGTTCACTTGTTTGCGGAGAGAAGAGAGTTTAAATGTTGTGGCGTTTCAGAGTGTACATACACCAACTAACCACCAAACGGATTGAAGAACAACTTCATATATATATATATATATATATATATATATATATATATACACATATATATATATATATATATATATATATATATACTGGAGATTAGATTGTGATCGTTTTGATCAATCAGTGATTCAATGACTGTTGATCAATAGATCGCAACCGTTCTAGCGAATTACATTATATACGAGCAAAAACTAGAATATCAAGAAACTATAATGCCAATATATGTATAAGCCCAACTCTTTACAACAAGAGATATATTTTTCTTCATTTGAGTGTTGGAATAGTCGAGTGTGTTGAAAACGGTTAAACATCTAGTCGATTTAAACATTGATCACCATTAAAATATTTAAATTTATAAATCATTTATATGTTATGACTATTTAGTGGTTTAACACTTCTTGCCGAGATATCAAAAACCTGGTTATGGTATCCAGAAACAAACGGCTCTTGATTCTTTATAGATTACAATTGAAACAATTTTCAAGTAAAACTGATTATAAAAGACGTAGTAAAAACTTTATGCCAACTGTGAGCACTCACATGGTTCTTAAAGAATATTTTTTATATTATAAATTCAAGTTAAAGTATTTTATGAATCTCTAATCATTTGGGTTTTAAGTTAGTCAAGAAGATAGTTTGAAGTTTTTAAAAAAAGGGATATCGATGTCGAAGCGATCTCGATATTTATATACAACGTAATAAATTTTCCGATTACAACTGCCGAAATGTGACCAAAGAATCTAGTGTAAATATACAGAATAGACAGCAGTTGTTTATATTGTTCGTTAACATCCGGCAAAATAAAAGGAATAGATAACTGATTCGTACAAGAATGGAATATTATTGTGTCGCTGTGTTCTAAGAAATCCAGGAGGGATGTGAAACTATATTTTAAATATAAATAAAAAATGTTTCTCGAGACAAGCCAAATGGGTCTTTAGAGCCTCTCCTCAGACAAGCAATTAAAGTTGGCACTTGCTGTGTCAATCATGGACATAAAAAACAGTATAGATGATACACATCAGCTTTGCTCATGTCTATACTCTTTTAAAAGTCGTTAAAATATTTCATGAGTTTATCCAATAAAAGAAAAATACCACCTGAAATCGCGTTCTGAACCGATAACGTAAGCTCAAGGTTCAATGGCAAGTTCGAGTCCATTGTATGTTTAACGTTCGTTAGGGTGGTCAAAGACATTATAATATGCTGATATTTTATATATAAAATTTATATCCATACCATTTGAAGTGTAAAATTTAAATGCACCTGTACATACCAGGTGGAATGTTAATTTCTTAATTATGTACGTTGGTCGTAAAATGAAATTGAAACATTCCATTCTTATACATGAGTCTACTACACTCTATACATGTATAGAGATCTTATTTTGGAGACGTGAGAAGGATAAACCATTTTTTTTGTTGCAAAAACAGTTATATAAAACCAAGGAAAGTAATTAAAAATTAAAATATAATCAATCATCAACGAATGGCCAAAAGAGCAATCCAATTATCAGTTACTTGATCCCTTTGTTATTATACATGCATTTTAATTTGCGATTTTTGTACAATGATAAAGAGACATTATTTATGCATAAACGTAAGCACGAAAGGGCTAAAAATTATAACACGGGCAAAATAAATAAAAAATTGTGTTTTTTTTTTGGTCCAGTGAACTTTTTTTTTTATTAATAATTAACTTGAAGATATCTTTGTATTTTAATACTCAAGAAATACTCGACGCATATTTCGGTTAGTTGTTTTGTAATTTCGTTACACAACAAAATAAACGTCAATTCTATTATCCAACAACATCAAGTTATTTAAAATTAAGAATTCTGAATAAAATTTACTTAAATTTTTTACACACACACACACACCGAGAGAAGAAAAAAAAAACTAATTAAAAATTCAGGTAGAAAATTACTTAGGGCAGATGTTTTTTCCGTGCGCTTTTGTTGTTTGGCGTTCTTATTGTAGCTTGGTATATATTGTATATAGATACATAGTTTTTAATTTGGTCTGTTGTCGAATGTCGGGATGAAGAATGAACCTAATTTTTTTATTTGGTTGGGTCTTATATACTCTTACAAATAATATATTTCATAAATATGAAAGGTTTTTCTAATAAGAGGTATCATTTTGAATAGCCTACTATTTGGGCAGCTGTAAATTTTGAAGATGTCATCTTTTGACATTTGACAAGTAAACACTTCAACAACGCATCGAAACTAAAGCACTTCATGGTCGTCGTGAAGCACCTTGTCGGCCGGCAGTAGTGAAACTGATGGAAAAATTTGATCTGATGAGACCCAGGTTTGTCGATTTCTGTTAGATCTTTGGAATAAGGCATTCCACAAACGACATTACACCGTATTTTTCATAAATATATAGGTCTTAAGGCTTTTAAAGTATACAGGTTAACTAAAACAACACCTCAAACCAGTCGATCACCATAAAAGTCGTATCTCTAGCTGATTGGGTCCTTCAAATGTATCAAAATGATTCGAATTTTCATCGAAAAATACCTTTTCATGAGGCCCAAGTTCACCTCGAAGGTTACGTTAATAAGCAGAATTGTCGCATTTGGGACTCAAATAATGTAAGAATGATTGTTGAAAAGGAATTGGAAGATATTGATGTGAACGACGTATATTTTTTCAAGTGCGCGCGCTACATTTTACACAAGTAACGAAATAATCTCAATTTTGTAAGAAAAGTTTCCTGGCTGTGTTATTTCTCGAAGAGGTGATCACAATTGACCACCGAGATCTTGTGATTTAACACTTTTAAAGTTTTTTCTTTGGAGCCACGTGAATAATATAACGTCTATACCAATGCTCCACAATCAAGTGGAGGCCATTTGGCTGATATCGTTTACAAATATTAATGGCATATCTTTCTCTTTACAAATACTCACTTTTTTACATGTCAAAATGTTTCATCTCTTATTGGAAAACCCTTTATATATATGAGACGTTGGGCTTTAATATTTCTAGTCGTTACGATTAAAGGACTTGTACTGCACCACTGGCGCGCGCAAAGGCCACACGAATCCTTAATGTGTATATTTATATACAATACAGCAAAAAAAATCAAGAAAATACCCAAAACTTGTCTCAATATACCAAATAATAACAATGATAATCGTTAAAGAAAACAAAACAAAAAAAAACAGGTTGGTTGGTTTTCATCTTGATTTTCATTTTGCACCTGTCGGATATACCTTTTTTTAGACTTAATTTTATTTTTTGTGTCTTTTAAACAAAACACACACACAACACAGTATAACAACAAAAAAAAAACGACAGAAGATAAACGATATAAATTTGACCTGAAGTTTGTTATAAGACAACAAAACTATTGTGTATATATAAGTAGCACACACAAGTTGAAGATAGATTGAGAATTTCTTGATTTAAAAATCAGGTCAACCAAACTTAATAAAACAATTCGATTAGATATCAAAATAGGAAATGTATAAATAGTTTAAAACTAGTAAGGATATTTATTTATTATATATAGTAAAGGACATTTTATGTAATTCACCTCCGCACACGCCCAACCCCGTTTCTATCGTTTTATATAATGTTATGATTATTTTTTTTAAATAAAACTATTAATCTTAATTTCAATTAATCTTGCTAAAAATAAATTTTGTTGTTGGTACAAACGTACATTTAATGTAAGAAGAGAGCTCGAGTGTGTACATTACAAAGGGTAGTGGGTGAGGTGGATACGGGCGATATCGTCCTACAAACAATAAGAAAACTTTTCGAATTAATATAAAATATATTTAAAAAAACAACAATTTGTTCAGCCCAAGATATATATATATATATAATATATATATATATATATATATATATATATATATATATATATATATATATATATATATATATATATATATATATATTAATAAGAGACGACATTAGTTTGCTCAGTATTATATAAGAAAGCCGCACACACACAAAATCAATTAAATTGATGAATTGTCTTTATAACTATATAAACATAGCATATAACATTGTATATAATGTATATAGTACAATAATAATATTGGATATACATATTTTGTGAGTTGTGTTTTTTGTGGTTTTATATAGTTAAATTAGTAACTAACATTATTAATAAATAAAGAAAAAAAACTGTATGAAAACCATAACCTCAAAATATATTTACACTCAAACCATCATCCACTTAACAAGTAAAAATATAAAATAACAAAATACGATAAAGACGACGACGAAGAAGTACCAACAACACTATACTTAATATTCAACAACTTATAAAACAAGAAAATTTATATATGAAGAACAAAAAAAAAAGAAAATCATATTTTCCTCTTTTGTTGCTTTGTTTTTGGAAAACAACTTTATTAGAAGTAGGTATAATACAGTGGGTAAATATTATCATGTTGTTATTTTATTTTTTTTTCGTCCAGCTCGGGTGATATGGGATTACTAACCTATATATGAAAATTCATGTTAAGTTAGTTCACAATACAAACGTTTGTTGCTGTGGTTAAGTGTGGATACTTAAAAAAATATTTAAAGTTTGCGAATAATGTTCATTTGTTTTTTGTCTAGTAAACATTTAACTACTCTAGTAAATTTAAGTATTTAACCTTTTGAACGTGGTTCAATATTTTTATAATTATAGTAGTTGCTTTACAGTTAGCTAACCCGATTTTCCTGGAAACAACTTTGTGTCCTAAATTGACTGCCACGATGGGCAGAGTGGCGAAATGAATAAGTTTTGACAAAATAGTATCAACCATTTTGGATGGCTCGGAAAGTCAAAAAACATCTTTTTTTTTCCTGCTACGAATTCCGAAATATAGGTTATTTCAAACAGCTTGTCATGCAATCTATAGGGATTATTGAATGAAAGATATAAGAATGAAAAAGTATTGCTTTCGTAAATATAAAACCGAGTAAAATAAAGAAAATAAAAAATATCAAAATCAATGAAAGATGGCAGCCATGACATAATACAATACCTGCACCATAAGGAATAATTTAAGTATTCTCCAACAAATTACTCTGGTGATGAAAGTGCTAAAAATGAATGCTATAATTTTTCAAGTAGCGTTATACTATAGTCGCGGAAGCAAAATAATTTTTTTATGTGTCATTTTTAGCCACATAATAGCTTCCATTTTGAGAGATTTAAAGTCCACATCAGATCAACTTATTTACTTAAAAATGGTTTCTTGTATATTCCCATTTTAAGTTTTGTCTTCAGCTTCCGCCTTCTGTTATGGTTGTCTATCGACTCTCTAACTTATTTTGCTGTGTATGTGTATGACTGTTTAACATGGAGCTAACATTCACATTTATTTTTGATGCATTTATTATAAAAATACTTTACCTCGCCATATTTACCATAAAGAATCACATCGACAATGACCAAAATATCAGGATCTGATATAATTCTGCAGAAACTGATATGAACTGCAGATATATACTCAACGTCAAGTGCTTCATGAGTGTCACTATAATAGAGGTTGATGTATATGCTGATGGAGAGTTCGGATCAACCTTCGTTTTGTATATGAGAACCAGCTCATTGAGAACCATATATAGAGAAAACTGATACTCTCTCTGGTGTATTGATTGAGGCAACATCCCCGATAGTTGAATATTATCACTTTTGATAAAATAGTTTTTAACAGAAATTAGTCATCTGTAGGTAGAGATTTAGCCAAACAATCGTTTTGGGTGGTTAAGAAAGACTAAAACTTCCTTTCTGACAAAAGAAAACCCACTTCTGATCAAAATGGTTTCTTGTATATTCCGTTTTCTGGTTTCGTTTTCTAAATGACAGTTTCCGTCTTTCTGTTATGGTTGTTCATTTCTTATTTTTAGTTTATTTTGCTGTGTAGTTGTGATTTCACAAAACATCACTATATGTCCCAGTTTAACATGAATCTCACATCATTCTGTTTAGTTCTTTATATTTTCTGTTGACTTTCCAACCAACCTTTCACGATAAGCCATGGTGGGGCAAGTAGAGAAATTCAGCGGTTTTAGAAGAACGTTCACATATAGAGAAAACTGATACTCCTTCTAGTTTATTGAGGTAACATCCACATTAGGTCTAGGTTCCAACCATTCAAACCAGAAATCAGAAATTTTGTTTTGGACTCTTTGAATTTGAGACCAACAGAAATCAACGATTGAACTATAGTGGATTTAATCAAACAGATATACATATCATTGTTATATCTAAAAACTAAATTGAATTGTCGAAATAAGATGTCATTGAATTGAAATTATATATTCCTCAATATCTGTATTTTGTTGAAGACCGAATTCGACTCAATTTGGCTTGGGGATGTTAAACGTGGAAAGGTCCATGTTTCGAAGTGTATGTTCTTGTAAGATAGAATTGAGTTCAGGAGTGATCGCAAATAACATTATTCTTGATCAACCATTGATGAAACCTACTCCAGTGAATAAATTATATGTTGTCATGCCAAAGTTTCTTAAAGATATTGCGGAAAATGGAACTAGGTTTTTACTCAAAATTTTCAAAAAGCAACTTATGTACAGTTACGAGAATCATTACTACAACGTTTTATTAGTAAATTTTAGTATGAGAACTTATTTTAGAATTTGAGAGTTTCAACAATAAGCTCAATTGTCCGTTTCCGGAAATGAAACTCAAAGAAATTATCCGTGAAAATATTAACTTTGATCTATAGCAAGTAACCTTACTACATAGAAGTTTCATCAGTGGAATATGAATTATATGTTATAAATATAAGCGATTGTGGGAAAAAGGACAAATAGTAAGATCGTAGACCAAAATGTTAGGATTTCATCAATTCTAGCAATCGGCTTTACGTTAAGGGAATTGCAAACCAACTATTTTAATATCTTTCATACTTGTAGAATCGATGTACAATTAATTTAATCAAGAATTACGGTTAGCACCATACGTATGACGTGTACGATACAAATCAATATGCCATTTATTTTTTAGTTTTTCGATTGCAGCGATTTAATGCAAAAAGCTTAACTGTATTGGTCTAGTCTAGTAATACACCCGTAGAATGCAGTTTATTAATAAAATAATTTGTTTGAGTTAAACATTTGCAAGCTATAGAAACCACATTAAGAACAAATCAAACTTTGTAATTCCTTATTTAAGATTTTAGGTACATGCCTAATTCGTAGCTTCCATCACATTATAAAATTAATAAAATTTTCCTTCAGTTGTATTTATCAAAGACACCTTTTCTTGATTACTTAACACCCAATCAATTTAATCAGATTATTAAATCTCTGATAAATATTTAAGAGAAGAAAAATTGGAAACTTATTTTTTTTTGTTCTAAAATAAACATTAAATAACAATTTAAATCCAACAAAATCAAAAACAAAATAAAACTTTTTTCTAAGCTTTCAGAAATTAAATTAAAAAAAAAAAGTAAAACAAACTTGTTGAGTATTTTTTTTATATATAAAAATATATAAATTTTCTTTTTATTTGATTCATTTACCGCACCCCCTCGTTTACCGAGCGTTGGTGGTTGGAAAATAGAAAATAACAATACAATAACAAAAAGGCTTATAATTTTATAGTTTTTCATTAAAATTTTATAAAAGCAAATACAATTTACATACGGAGAAAAAAATAAATTTTTAATCGTGATGTGGAGTGATGTGGAGTGTGGCTATATGTACGAGTATACCAACAAACCTTTTAAACGTGCATACTCGTATATATTATAATATTTCTGGTTTCCTCGGAACGGTTTCGATCACATACATAAACAATAATAAAATTAAAAGAATAACCCTTTTTCCTTTTTATTTTTGTATTAATTTAATTTTTATTTATGCAACCATCCATAAATTTATGTGGTTTGAATATACGAGTACGAGTATGTTTGTACAAATACATAGTGTTGAATACATTTTTGTATTTTGGGTGTCTTTGTTTGTTGGTATAATATTTAATTAGTTTATTTATTCATTTATTTGATCATTTGTTGTTTGTATAGCAGACGAAACATTGCTTTTATTATAATACAAAACGTACATGTTTTGATCAAAACTCAAAGTGTTAAAAAATAATGAAATTAAAATGCAATATTTTTTATAGTGCTTTTGTACATAACCAAAACCAATATGGAAGAGAGAACCATGTTTTTGTACATAACGAATTGTTTGGTTATACTTATTTCAATTACTACCAGAATTGAATTTTTAATGTCCATTACTGGCGTCTGTCTGATTATTATGTACGTACTCGTATATTTATGAATAGCAACAATATACATACTCATATATATATATATCTGTATAATAAGAAAAGCACGCGATAATTTTAACGATTTTTTTTTTGTTTTTAATTTTAATTTTGTGGTTTTTTTTTATGTTTATATTTCATTTTTATTGATCAAATTTGATGATTACGTAGAACTAAATCGAGAGTACGAGTAGGTTTAATATACAAAATATATCCTGAAGGCAATTAATTATGGTTTATCGTTGTATAGATAATTGATGATTTGAGTTTATACAATTAAATTTATTATCGAATCAGTATAAACGGAAAAATTTATATATCGAATAAATAATCCGAAAAAAATTATATTGAAATATCTCGCACGTACAAAGTGTTATATAATAATATAATGAGATCCTCACTTCCTCAAATTGGAAGACTTAACCAAAAATAAATTTAAAAAACAAAAATGCACAATAATAAAAATTAAATATCCGGAATTTATTATTTTTAGTTTAATTAGTTTTCCACTTTCGTTTTTTTTTCATTATGTCCCGATTAAATTTTCCCCGCAGTATGACTTTGCTCGCTTAAATTTTGTATACACCATAGCTTCGATTTGTGTTTTTGTTTTTCGCGGTTGCTTTGTTGATTTTTTCGATTCTATCGACTTTTTTGTTTGAAAAACTGAAATATAGATAATTATAATTTCATCATTTATCAAATGACTTAAAAGTTATTTTATGTACATAGTTGGCATTGAAAATCTCCCTGTTTTGTTTTTCGCTAGATATGGTAAGCAAATTTATTTTTGTTTTACGCCAATAAATTCAGTTCGATTTCATTTGTTCATACATACACAGTGATAAGCAAAATTTTCCGGACAAATCTTAATTTAGGAAATATTTATTTTTTTGTGTAAGAGCCCCTGACTCTGCCAGCTAACTTTATTCTACATTGTTAAGCTAAATGACTTTTGATGCACATAGATAAAAAAAACAAAACATATACCAAAACAACATCTCGCAAAAAGCTTCTAAATTAATCAATTTCAGTTGCAATACGTTCAATCTGTACACCAAAATATCCAGTTGTGTTAAACTATATAACACCACTTAAATGTTCGGTTGGTTATCATGGAAAAATTCGAAGATTCAGTGGTATCGATGATTCAATAATCCCGAAAGAGTATACAGTAGTGGAAATATGAAAAAATTTGCTTCCATCTGTATTTCCTGAAAATCCTGTATTTGTACATTTCCTGAAATCACTAAACTGCACATTCTATTATGAATGAGCTAAAAGCTCAAAATAGATTGTGCGGTTTACAAAATTACTGTTAATAATTAAATTAAATAAATAAATAAAACATATAATAAATGAGCAACATTTTTCGGACAAAATTATAATTTAAATTCTTTGTAAAAATTATTTTACAGTTTAGTTTTTGAATAAGTATGTTATTCTATTAAAATTTCATTTCTTGCTATCTATTACCACCTGTAATCTTCATGGCTTGGATTCGATTGACGTTTTAACGTCGATATTTTCCCATTCAAATTCCCATTTGGGGAGGAGTTTCTAAAACATGTGGGCAATCATATAAGCACCAAGATGATTTCGGTCTTAGTCTTGATAAAAAACAAAATCGATTTCACAATAGTTTTTTATAGCAGATCGTATTAATTTTTCTGACAGTACTATCCATTGTAGTTTCAATAAATTTGACATTTCCCATGTCATACTAACCCACACGACACTGAACCAGCGTATAAGAAACAAATAGGCTGATTTAAGACCAGAAAGTTATCAAATCACAGTAACACAATCAATATCACCATCGAATGGAAAATGGAATCATTTAATAGAGGCAAAATCTGAAAAACGAAATGAAGAAATTGATATACCGCCGTTAAAGGAATATAACTAAGCATTCGTGTTCATTGTTTCTCACATTTCTATACCATATCAATACTAAGTTGAGAGCCTGTCAAAAATTTCCATATGGTTGATTGATTGATAGAACTAATTACTTTACACGGAGAGATTCCGGAATTATAATAATTCCGTATATTGAGGGACTATCAGATTTACAGAGACCATCTACATTGATTCTTGTTAACATATACCACTGTCAAAGAAGATGGATTCAAAAAATAATTTTGCACTCCAACGTGGCATCTTAGATATGTTCATCTCCCATTTTGCCCCTGTTCGCAATCGAGACTTTCCACTCCAATGGACCCAGTTTTTAGTCACAACTAGATTATCTGTATAGCGAAATAATTAATTAATGAGACGCTAGAAATGTTTAAGAGCGATCAACCTGAAAATTAATCATAACTGCGGATGGTTACACATAATCAATCCTATACGGGAAATTGTTCCATGTATTGTATATATTATCTTATTCCACTTTCGACATACAGTAAAATTTTGATCCAAACGACGACGCAAATTGAGGCTTTAGTGTATTTCATTTCATGGTTAGTATACACACATATAGTTCGAATCACGAATTTTATTTATTCATCTCATTTCACACCACCAAAATGAATCCTTCAGTTCGGTAAGCGTTATAATCCGAAAGATGAAAAATAAATTA
The DNA here is from genome assembly GCA_963932295.1 of Tipula lateralis. Lineage (NCBI taxonomy): Eukaryota > Metazoa > Arthropoda > Insecta > Diptera > Tipulidae > Tipula > Tipula lateralis. The sequence continues at coordinate 43,672,626 of OZ010738.1, forward strand.
AATGATAAATTTTCTTCATTTTCCAGAAAATTACGAAAAAAGAAATTACATTTTATCTACCCCACCTTATGTACCATTTATATAAATATATATGTATATATACTCGTATATAATATAAGTTGTACACGTAGATTGCTAATAATAAATGATTGATTGGATTTTATATTATTACATAATATATTCCCAGATAAAATTAAATGAAATCATGTTGAAAATTAATAATAATCATCTGGAATATTAGACGAATATATATATACAATTTATATGAAATATATTCGAGTGGGAAAGGTAGGTTTTTTTTAACGGCACATTCACAGTGAGTGGTCTTGATTAAAATATTAAATAAAATTTAATTAAAACAACGCAAATATGTTTTGTTTTTCCATTTTCCATGCGAATAATATTTTTGTTTAAATATATGAACTCGAAAAAAATTTATGGTTTTTAACTCGCATAAAATATAATTTATGATTATGGTTAGACCTCAAATGGTTTGTGTACATATATATAGGTATATATATATATATGTATACTAACATAGTATTCATACATGTATGTACACACGATTTTTATGATATTGAGCTATGTTTTAATTTACTACTGTATAAAATGGTCGATTTTGTTTTCGGGTTTAATTAATCAAAAATAATAGTCGTGAATTAAATATAATCGTAAATCTTTATTTATTGTTATATATGTACGAGCTATTAAGACTAACTATATATATATATAAATATATTAGTAGTAGATTTACTCACAACATGATAAAAATGAAATTGCCGAAATAAATGAATTAAAAAGTTGTTTTTATCTTGTAAACGTATATGGTACGCTATAAATACTCCCACTTCACACTTCAGTATAACTTGTTTTGTGTGGCGTTCTTACCACAGATCTTGGTTGAAAAGAAAAACACAATTTTCCGAGATATATATTGTTATTAATCGTAAAGAATAAACTGCGTACGTGTAAAAGTTATTCGAATCGTTTTGCAACTCTATATACTGACTGATTCAAATGTCAAGCTGGTAATTACGCGCGTGAATTATGCAGCTGGTGTGATAATACCCGATCATCGCGCTGAAAAAGTAATACACTAGAGAAGTTCGTATTCTGGACTTGGTCATAACGCAGCATGTATTGTGTGCAAATATTATCCCAATTAGGAAATATTTTCCAACACAAGAGTCGTGCCTGCTTAAATTACGATGACATGTTGTTGGTTAAATTAAATATAATTACGGCTAGTTCGTTACTATGGATCCTGAATTAAAAAGAATTTTGCAAATGTATCTTGCTCTTAAATCTTAATTTTAATTGAGTAAGACTAATTTGAGTTTAAAAAATTAATTAATCTGATTAATCTGCGATAAAGTATATGACATGGATTAGTTCCAACAAAACTTAGGATACGAGACCAGATTTCCAAGAAGAAAACTGCTTTAATTAAATGGACACATTGTAAGTAGAAGATGTGGTCACCTCCACCACGAGAATGATACTAATATTACAAAAAGATTCGGTTGCAACTAGCAATAGGATATGGATTGCAATAAAATGTGCAAATGCCTTAAAATTAGTAGAAGAATTTATAACACGACAACAATTTAATACGACAGCAATTTAAAAATTAGTTGCTCCAATGAGTAAAAAAGAAGAAATGCGGCAGTTTAATAGATGGATTCATAGAACTCTAATACTTACATAGAGCGAACACAATGAAAAGATTACAAATGACTACTATATCTACAAAATCAATATTAAATCACCAACAGAGGAGGAAGTGCCAAAGTATTCATACATGCATTTACACACAATTTAATGGTAAAAGCACAAGCCGTTAAGTCTTACTCTATTGTTAGGAAAAGTGTGGTAATAATAAGAACTGACACTAAAATGAAAAACTTGCGAATCCTTTCCTAATGGAGCATAATCATTGAACGATCAACCAGTTATAAAAAGCAAACAGGCTGAGTTTAGACCAGAAAGTATTTAGATCAAAGTAACACAGTCAATATCACTATCGATCGAACGATGGATTAGATTAATAGATTCATTGATAAATTAATTTACTCAGAGCGATTTCGAAACAGAGTATGTATACATACATAGGGTATACCCTACAGTGCTTTTATCTAATTATTAATAATTATCTAATTTTGAATGGATTGCCAGATTTATTTTATTTTTTATATCATATCTACATCGCTTTATGTTCACCTATACACTACTGCCACGGAAAAAGGATTGACCGAACAATTTTGCACTTTAACAGGAAATCATAAAAATGTTCCACATCACCAGGTGTGATAATGCACTATCATCGCTGAAACTAAAAAATGTGAAGACTTGATATTCTGTACTTGGTCAAAACGCAGCATGATCGGAAAAGACGTATTTGGATGGATTGTGTGCAAAATTGAATCGAAACCTCACATAATATTATCCCATAATATTAGAAAATATTCGTTATATATGTATCCTGAAGTAAAAATAATTTTGTAAACGTATCTTACTTTTAAATCCTAATTTAATTAAATTAGACTAATTTGGAGTTAAAAAAATAATTAATCTAATTAAAAGGAATCTCCCATGAATGGTGTACTCATTTAAAGATGTTCTCATTTTTTGACTTCGGAAATCTACGTTTTTCGAAACCATGGATATTTTGCAACTAGTTTAGAAATACAGTATTAAAACAACGAATAATAGTTCCTAAAGCATCACATAATAAGTAGTTCTTCAAAATTACAAATTTAAAGTTCGCTTTACATAGATAGTTCTATAATCTGACAATATGTTCACTTTCTATAGTACGAATGTGCTCCATCATCATGATAAATAAAGAAAACAAAATTATAAAAATCGCAGTATGTCTTGCTTTCTAAAATTTTGTAACCAAACTCATTTGTTTTTCACAAATTTACTTCGTCAACTTTGATGTATTTTTTGAATTTGTAAATATAAGTAATTTAAAACCTACCTATTTGAATGCCAAAATCTTAGATGTACGAAATGGAATCAACATTTATGTAAGTATAGTAAGTGCTTAGCATATCATAAAGTGTTTAGCAACTTTTCACTAAACGATTCATGGCCAAATTTTGTTTACGCCACAGTCACTATTAATGTTGCGTACCTTATTCTGTAGACCTTTGGTTGTTACGAAAATAGAATTATTAATCTGTGATGGTTTTTGTCCTTTTTTTGGGTTGAGTGATTTTTACAACATTTAGGGCGATGGTGCAGTTTATGTGGTTCAAGATCATTTCAGAAATACGAGAAAAAGAGGGGCTTTCTATAGATTTTGGATTTTATTTTAATTTTGTCTCTTATTTTGTATTTCCATTTGTGTGTCGAGAGAGCGCTAATATTAAGTAAATGTTTAGATAATATTAAATCAAAACCATGAATATTGTCTGTACAAAACATGGTATAGAAATAATAATAATAGAACATTATAGACTGCTCTCGAATCTTTATATATGTTGTATAGTCAGTACAGTGTACCCTTAAAGGTTCAGTACTGTGGTTTTCATACTTGTGGTTATCGTTATAAAAATCAATGAGAATTTAAATGCCTTCCATTCTTCAGTCTTACACAATCGTAGTACTCGTACCACTTTTTATTGTATATTTTATTATATATTGAAGTATATTAAGTGAGATGGAAAGACCTTATCTGGGGTCTCGACGACTTTCACATTTCAACATTTTCCACTTTTATCATCGATCTGAATCAAAATCAATATTTTCAAATGTTTCAAATGCTTCACTATAGGCCAATAAAATTTGATCATTGATTTAAAAATTATTTATAAATTTATAACCGATTTCAATAACCAATTAATTGCAGTCGGTAGTTAAACCAAAGAAGATAGTAAAAGTTATAAAAGAAGTAGATTATAGTAATACCTCACAGATTTCAGAAGGGAGTGTCTACACCTCCTTTTCATGAGGAAACTGAAACTAAGAACTATGAACTGTAACTCTTCAATGATTCATAACTCTCTTTGGAGCAAGAAAACAGTTTTTTCTGCATCGATATATTGGAATGGAAATATAGCGATTCGCTACTACAAACAGCCAGTTGCACTTTCTAAGAAGAGGTTGACTATATTAAGACGCCATGAAGCCATGAAGTGAAGTTTGAAATGTTCTCCTTTCACCGGATCTGCCTCCATAGTAAGTAACTATAAACAATAAAGGAATCGAAATGTTTAATCACATCGATTATATAAAATCGAAATTGATTGGTCAATCTTAATTATTACAAAAGAGAAAACTATATTCCTTCCTTCATGTTTTATAGATATATATCTAACCTCTTATGATTAAATGATGTAATCATTAAAACTCAATTAAACATCGATTAATCGATTATTCAATTAATATTTTGCAATTACTGTTGGTACCTTCTACCCGATTCAAAATATGAAGATTTTTTTTTGTTGGTGGCCGGTGTTGTAAGAGAGATAATATGTGGATTGTGAATGTGATTTAGTACCCATTTAGTAATTTACATTTCATAATAATGTATTTGATTAGTCGGAGTATTACATCCAGTAGTTTGGTTTTTTGCAGTCTTCTTGTTGGAGTGGAATTCAGCATACAGTGTATGTCCAGATTTTCATGCTGGTGCAGGCGTTGTAGGTTTTTTGTTGCATGATGCTTAGTTTCATATTTGACAATTTCGATCTTTAGATCTCGATGGAGGTTGTCATTTGGAATGTTCAGGATTTTAGTTTGAACTATTTGTATGATTTTGATATTTGTCTTTTTTGGCACAATCCCATAGTTGGCTGCCACCATATGTCCTCACAGGTTTCTAAATTTGTTTGTATTTATAACATCAGTCTGTTATGAATCTCTAGTTCAGATTGTCTCCCTAAGAGCCAATGAATTTTTCTGAATTTTATGTTTAGTTCTCTCTTCTTTTTTATGTGTTCCTTCCATTTAAGTTTACCATCTAAAGACTTACTACTTCATCTATTTGATAAATTTGTCAAATTCCGCTTAGTAAATTTATTATATTTAAGTCGTTACGTCGCATCCTTAAAGTAACTTAGTCTGACGAAGCAGACATAATACGTTTGATTCGACGTTACGCACATTTGAAACAAACACAGTTTAATTGGATTAATACACTCATTGTGGTATCATCATATAGTTATGGCATTTCGTTATGATTAGTACATCACATCACAGATCAGTCACAATAATATATAACATACTCATAAGCATATAGCTGCTACCGAAGCATGTAAATCTAGGATTTAAATAAATTTTCAGACAATATTTTCTAAATATTTTATAATAAAAAGGGATTTAAAATGTAAATTATTTTAATTTACGCCTGGGACTATATAATAATAATAATAATAATAATTATAAATAATAAACAATTTTTTGGTTGTTTTAATTTTTTTTTTGCTGTTTTGGTATCATATTAATTATGATTTAGAATTAAAACACATAAAAATATCAACAACAACACAAACACAGATAATAATGAAAATTTATGATTATGACAATGAGCATCCTATATGTATATGTACTACATACATATAAATTATATTCAGAACAAGGATATTAATTTTTATGTATTAATAAATGAAATAGCGTGAAATGTATGTACGCTCGTATATATGGATGGATGGGTTTGCAAGAGCGATGATGATTGTCAGAATTCGTTTTCAAATGAATTCATCAATTTCAACAGCAACGAACTACAGAAAAGTAACACAAACCAATCCATCCATTTAATCATTCAATTAATCTTTTAAGTAGAATTCGAAAAAAGTACCTAACCAACTATATTATCAGTAATAAAACATAGAAAACCCCAAACGAAAGCAAAAATAAAAAGTTTTTCATCTTGCTTAAACTTGGATTTTTTTTTCTTGCTTGCTCGCCCCCGTCATCATTTCAATATAAGATAACAAAATTTCGGATGATTTTGTTTTTCGTACTTTTTGTTTTTAATAATTTATTATCATTTTTCCATTTTCTTATATAAAACTCGTATACATAAATAAAATTTTACTTATGAATTTTTTTTTGTTACATTATATTTCCAGAATGATGAACAACAGCAACATAAAAAACGACATCTACGGTATTTACGGCATCAAATTGTGAATTTAGAAAAATCAAGTGAAAATCTAAAAAATCAATTGGCCGAAATCAAAACCAATAATTACGATGATCGTATACACGAAGTCGAAATGAAACAAAATCATTTGATGAACGTTAATTTTAATTTAACACGTGAAATTGTTAATTTTGATAAATTACATTCGTCGATGCTCGAATTGCTCGAAGATGTCGAAGCGGTACAAACCAAAGTCGATAATACAATACCCGAAATACAAAAGGAAATATCTAAATTGGAATTCAATACGGCCCAATTGTCATCCGATCACAATAAAATACGCGAAGAAACACAGAGTATGAATAAAAAATTGGATTTGGCGATACAAAAAACGGGCTCCGTTCAAGATGATCAAATCATGTTGCGTACGCAGCAGGAACAGATAAGTCAATTGCGATACGATATCGATAAGATTAAATCGATTGCGAACATAAATCGTGAAAATTTACAGAAACGTATCGAAAAAATTGAAAAAGATTCGAAACAAAATTCAACATCATCATCATCATCCGTCTCAATTTTATTAACTAATTCGAAGGATATAAAATCGGCGACTGACATCGTAAAAGATTTAGAAAATATCGAACAACAATACGAGTCAATAATCAATAAATTACCAAACGATTGTTCACAAATAAATTTCGATTTGAATCAAAATAATCAAGGGTTGTATTTAATTGCCCCCCTGGGGCAACACAATCCAATATTAACGCAATGCAACAATAAATGGACAACAATACAAAAACGTTACGATGGCAGTGTCGATTTTAATCAATCATGGGAAGAATATGCAAATGGTTTTGGCAATCCGTCTGGTGAATTTTGGATTGGTAACAATGTTTTGCATCAGTTGACGCAAAAAAATTGTACAAAATTAAAAATTCGCATGCAAGACATCTACGACAATCAGTGGATGGCGGAATACGATGAATTTTATGTGGCGACACGCGACGAGGGATATCGTTTGGTCGTGTCGAAATATAGTGGCAATGCATCGGATGCGCTCGACTATCAAAATCATATGGAATTTTCGGCAATCGATATGGATCGGGACATTTCGAATACACATTGTGCGGCAAATTATGAGGGTGGTTGGTGGTTTTCACATTGTCAACATGCAAATCTAAATGGACGCTACAATCTTGGACTAACGTGGTTCGATTCGACGCGCAACGAATGGATCGCTGTCAAATCAAGCCATATGATGATATCGCAACGGAGCAACTGTAAACCAAAATAATAAAACAACAAGCCGATATTAATGACCGCATATAACATTTATAATTTATATAATTAATATTTAATTTTTTGCATATAATTTAATTTAATTTATTTATAATTTAATTATTTAAAAATGGCTAAACAAAACAAATAATAAATTACGGGGTACATGTTACCTAACTTCAATATTGTAAGTTTAATAAATAATAATTTGTTTATTTTTTTTAACGACAAAATGGCGTCCAATAACATAATTATACTTTTCTATTTTCTTATTTAACGTAAAAAAACCAAAGAATACTAATTAAATTAATTAAAAATATGTAAATTAAACATCATCGAATTTCTCTCTCTCTGTCTCTCTCAATCAATTTCTCTATGTCTCCCTCTCTTTCCGAATAACTAAATTTATAAGAAACATATCAATTCTTAATTTTAATATTATTTTTTTATTATAATTAAAATACGCAGTACTTTTAAGGCAACAACAACAACAAAAAAATTTGTATTTTCATTGTACATATAAATAAATAAAATTAATATAATAATAACTAATTAATTTAACATTTAAAGCACATAAAATGTATTATTTATAAAATAAAATGAAAATTATATTTAATATTTGTAAATAAATAACAAAAAATGAATAAAAAAAAAATTAAAATTAACAAAAACGAATTTTGCTTTTTTATTTAATAAAATTAATTATATTATATTATTTTATTTGTTTTACTTGCATTCGTTTATTAAAATAAAATACCTGCAGGCGATATTGTTTTTATAAATAAAACTGTAGATTTGCAATTGTACATAAACAATAGTCGTATGTTAGGATTCATCCACATTTCTAATGAAAAGTGCTCATCATCCGACCAAATGGAGTAAAGCTGCAGCAGTTGGTGCGGGAGGTACCGAGCTCGAATCCCGATACAGAATGAAAATATCTATAAGACCCCCTGTTGGAGTGCAGAATTCATGGGCCAATCCATCTTCTATATCAGTACTATAGACTTTACTTAAATCGGACCTCTAGACGTAAATAAGTGAACCGCGGAAGAGTTGTGAGGGCCTTGAGCTCCAAGAACAGATTGCAAAGATAAAGACAGACAGACGGAAAAGTACTCATGTACATTGTAATATTTTTCTGTACATACTCGTATGTACAAGACATATAATGTAAAATATATATATATATATATAGGATGGATAATCAGGAACAATGATGATATGGATTTTGTGACAACCTCGGCGACAACAAACGATATGTACTACTTGTGTCGCACAATATAAATTGGGGGATTGTGATTATTTAAATATTACAACATGTAAAATAAAATGTATCATCGTACTCGCATACAAATTATGTGACATTGTATTTTTATGTTGAAATCTCTCTGGTGAAATGTTGGGATCAGTATATTTATGTCATTTGAATATACGAGTGTGTTTTACAGAAAAAAACGAAATTTTATTTTGTCAAGTTATATAAAACTATATATACGAGATCAAAAAGGATTAATTTGAAACGAGTCCACGGTTTTGTTGAAATTAACAATTAATCACTTTTTTGAGGTGGTTAGTTAAAAATTTTCCTCGCGAAATAAGTATCATCGTGGCCGAGATCGATTTTTGCGTTAATCCTAAAGCGGTTCTCTCTCTTTAAAGATCGTTGTATCTTTCGATTCTGATCAACACGCAGTACGTGACCAAACTAGCGTACTAACTGTCTATTAATTTTATGTACGATATCAGAATTCGTATTAAATTCCTGATCTCGTGATTGAAAAGAACTCGGTATGTGCCATCAAGACCATTTTTCGTACTTAGATGCCATTTTTCGTACTCATTAGTCAAGGTTCAACTCTCACATCCCTACATGACAACGGGTCTGATCTAAAGCCCGTGTGGTCACCAATACTGAAATCAATAGTATCTTGCTCTCTAAAACCAGAGATTATATTCGGTTTTAGACTCATTGATCAAGTATCTCTTTTACTCCGTTACTATATTTAATTCAATCACACAGATATCATCTGCATGGCTTGTTATTTGTTTGGTATTCCTCAATATTCAAGTGCATACCACAGCCTCTCTCGGTTGAACGAGTTAAAGGCTTGCTTGAAATCTAGGAATACCTGATGGACATCGCGAGATGTATCGTGGTACTTGAAAAGAATCTTTCGTAGTGGAAAAGCGATTTCTGACTGACCGATTTGGACGGTATCCTTCTTTGAAGTCACCGATAATTTCCTCCGACAAAGGTGTTATTCTTCCCAAGATAATGTAAGACAGTTAATTGTATGCTGTGCAAATGAGAACTATACTGCGATAATTCTCACATTTTAATCGATCACGCTTCTTGAATATGGCATAACAAGGCCACTTTCAGTTACAAAAATCAAGAGCTCTGAATTAATGCAATCAACTCCAGGTGAACGATTTTTCTTTAAATTTTGCATGGCCATGATAGATATCTCATATGTTGGATTCTTAATGAACATGTTCTGCGGTCTGTTTACATTCGATGACTCCTTTAAAGAAACCACGTGAATTGCGCTCATTGTTGAGTTGTTGTACTTGTAGAATAATGATAATGATAAATGATGCTGGGGTGCTGTAATCGTGACTGCTAATGATGAATGGTGGGAGTTGAACTTGAACTCCACAGAGTGGATTGACAGCTAGTGCGCTGAATCAACCAGCCGGTGAAGACGTTTGACTTATGTAATCTGTAATCTTCGTTCGCTAGGCCGGTTTCGATCTGATGACGGCATTGACTCGTTGTGTGATCGAAAAGATCAAATCCATCTCATCAGGCATATGCGACCGGACTTGATGTATATATAGAAAACGTTGCATTTCGTTTTCTATATATATTGTGAGGCTATGTTGCAAAAGTTCTAACAAATTACAGAATTTGAATCGAAATCTTTTTTTTCGATAATTTTGTTACTACTTCACTATTGTGGCGTCACTATTCGTCGGATTTGTCGACGCAACATACTCTTAAGACTTTACATAGGCCACATACTCTTAACTATTCGCGCTTCTTCTGTCTATAAAATTGTTTAGCTGTCCTCCTAGCAAGAACTGCTTTATTTTTCTATACCTATTTTGTTGATCAACAGCAAGAGGACACTCCTCATAAACTAACCATTTTTGGGCCTAGTTTTCACTATACCGAGAGTGTGTTGGGTGGCATCAATAACCGAGGTTTTCATTACCTTCCAGACACTGGTCACATGTTCAGATTGGTAATTAGATTGCAAAAAAATACTTATGACAAGATAATAATTTAATACCAATGGAAAAACAACCTCAAGAAATAACTGTTCATCTGGAGGCTGTATTACTGTATAACTGTATTATAAGTTAGTTTCTGTGTATTGTCACTGCTTATTACGAAATTGGATAGAAATATGGAAGTAAGATTAGGTTAAAGTGACTGTTCTTAGACGATACTTAGTCACACAATGTCTGTGGTATATGTATACATACCACCAATTTTGTACATACCACCAACCCTGTTGAGCAGATACAGACAGTTTTTGCTCTTTTTTCAAATAAAATAATTTCATATTTTGGTGACTAAATTGAGAAACAATTTGATCATGCTAATGTACTTGCTATTTATAACTTAGTCCTGAAGAAACAATAAACATATTGCCACCAATATTTCTATTTGTATTAACCATGACTTTTAAAATATGGCAAAAAGGACTCTGTCAATCTAGTTCATTGAATTTAATGTTCCTGGTAATATTTAAATGATCACAAATAGCCCAGCAGTCACGTTCAACACAATTTATGATATGTATGGCTTCGTTTACTGCAGTCAGTTCAGTTTGAAAGACACTACATAAAATTATCCCTCGCAAAAAATTTCACAACCGAGCTAAACCTATTCATGTAAAAGTTCAAAACTCCTGAATATTCAAATGTATTTCACTTCGATAACGTAACGCTTATCATATTCTATGTAAGTATCAAAAAATATTGGCTGGAACTCGAGGTGATCTTGAGTTCGAATATTATACATCGCTACGAGAAGAGATTACATCGGCAATATTAGGGTTGACATCGGCAATATTTCTCATTGGAGCACAGGTAAAAATATTGTATTGAACAATCGATTGTATAACCTCCGTTTGTCTCCATGAGATAAGTCAAACTGCGGATTGTATTGAATATAGTAGATTGAATGCCAGACTATTGTAATACACACTATCTAACATTTTTTAAAGGAAATAATCAAAAATTATACCAACGAAGATTCCGTCCGAATCGGCCAGTCACTAGCCTATAAGTAATATTTGAAACATTTCGTGATATACACTATGTATTAATAGTATTCAGTCAAACTTTGGATTAAATCAGTCGAGGAAGTCTCTCTATGCACCTGAATATCTGGACTACCAAATAAATATATACATATATCTGGGTAAAAGGACAGTAATGCAGTCAGAAAGTTGAAAACAGGTTATCAAGAACTTTTGCAATTAATACCTGTGTTCGACAAGCGGATGTTGTAATTTATTATTCGTAATAGTGAAACATCTTAAAATCATGAACATACAAATGCAATTGAATTTGACCAATCCCATTTAAAAGAACTTAAATGGATTGAAGAAACAAATCTTATTCCTTCAATCCATTTAAATTCTTGCAAATGGGGTTGATCAGATTCAAATGCGTGTCTTTAAACATGATATTATTGTGAGAAACTTTAAAATGCGTGTGATTTATAGGTCAAATCGTTGATGTTCCATACACAATTCTTCCAACCACATTCTTATTCCTACTCGATAGACAAAGATATAGTGATCGAACATCGTTCTGGCATGTAAAAACCAAATAACTCATAATTCTATAAAGTTGTAATATTTGATAATAAAGTTCGCATTATGACTTCATTAAATGATATTATCGGTAAAGACCAATAGATGGAGGACAATACGATTCCAAAAATTTTCTAAGATAGGTGTTTGTGGCGTTAAGAGGTAACCCAAAAATAATTTGCAAATACAAATATCACCACACTTCGAGTTAAGTTCTTATAATTCGCTAGCATTGTCGCGACACGACTTTAACGTACATAATCACACAGCACGAACATTTCGAGTCCGGTATCATATGCCTGATGAGATTGGATTTAATAATTTCGTTCAAGCAGTGATTCAATAATGTCATCATCAGATCTAAACCGGCGAAGCAAATTACAACAACTCAAAAATACTATTCCTGTCTAATCTATAACTTGGCAACTTCTCAATGCCTGCCTTTTTCAATGGCTTTCTCAAGGCAAAGCTATTTCCAGGAAGTTCATCACATGCTGCAATACAGAAAATATCACTAACGTGGACGAATGTGACTAATATAAAGCGGGTGAAATCAGACAGGCGAGTGCAACGGAATTACGGCATAGTAGAATAATCATATAATCCATAAAACGGAGGGATGATTCACTGAGGTAATGTGGCGGTAAGAGGGAACCCAAAAATAATTCGCAAATACAATTAGCATCACGCCACCACAATCTAATCAATTAATAAATCGATATTTCGAGTTAATTTCTTGTGTTTCGCTAGCACTGTCGCAACACGACTTAGTATATGCCTGATGAGATAGATAAAATCTTTTCGTTCAAGCAGTCATTCAATGACGTCATCATCAGATCGAAACCGGTTACTTTATTATTTTCGGACTTTTCACGCGAATAATAATTTGTATTATTTTTCATTAGTTCGAAAATAATAAATTTACCGTCAAATTATTACCAAGTGCCTCTAAAACCGTTTGTGATGTGAAATGTTAATATTTATTACAAAAAAATAATTATAAATATTTCGTCGATTTTTGCATTTATTTTCGTTGAAAAAGAAAACAACCATGAACACAGCATTACCAAAATTGCTTCATCAAATTTCATATCATTGTACCTACAATAAAAATATCAGTCTTGTAACTCGCCTAAGAAAAAAATTGTTATCTATAATTTTTTTCTTAATATAATCAAAATATATATAATTAAAAATTTTGTGATAACTTTGTTTAGTAATAAATAATTCTTTGAATCAATAATGAAACATTTATAGATATAATTTAAAGCAAATATTAAAAGGAATTGTGTTAAAAATAATAAAGTGATTTTCTTTTGACAATCAACCATTTTTCTTTTGTTTTGTGTCATTTTTTTGTGCTGTCAAAAATGAAGACACAAATTTAAATCGAAGTGAAAATTATAAAAAAAAAATTTGTCATAAAATTTTTAAACAGAAATGGAAGAAAAGGAAAATAATTTAAATAATAATAATAAAACTAATAGTTTGAAAAAGAAAAAGTTGAAATTCAAATCACTTTTCACATTAAATAATAATAATAGTAGTAAAAAATTGAATAACAATAGTGATGAACAAACAACAACAATAGAATCGGTGTCTACAGTGAGGGTTACAACGATGGCAACGAGTACGACAGCAAATACTATAATGACAACAGCAACAACAACAGGGAATGAAAATAATAATAATACTAAAATGAATAATTATAACAAAAAATTAAATAAAAGTGCTAGTTCGTCTGATTTAAATAATTCAAATAATAATTGTACAAAAGATGCAATACAAAAATATTCGATATTCGGTACAATAAAGCGAAATTTCCAAAATAAATTTTCGCCAAATCGTAAAATTATAAATGAAGACAATTTTTTACCAATTCCTGTTGAGAATAATGACAATTTAAATAATAACAATAATAATAGCAGTAGTTGTAATGATATTAATTCGAATGGCAGTGATAGTGTAACACCATTGGAACTGCCATCGGCCGAGGCACTAAAAAAATCCGAAGAGGACGAAGCTGTCGATAAAGCACGTATGGAATTGACAAAATACGGTTGGTATTGGGGTTCATTGTCGCGTACCTCAGCCCAACGTACACTTACAGGAAAACCAAATGGTTCATTTTTAGTTCGTAATTCGGAAACGGATCGATTACAATTTACATTAAGTTTTCGCAGTGCCAATGTTACATTGCATAATCGTATTTACTATGTTAACGGATATTGGCAAATTGAATCGCAGCGATACAAATCAATTGTCGATTTATTCGAGGATACTATACGCAAATCGGAGAATTGTGTATTTTGCTATGTTAAACCAGTTAATCGTTTATTGCCACCAGTTCCTGTTCGTTTAACCCATCCGATTAATCGTTATTATGAAGTTGCATCGTTACAGCACTTGTGCCGTTTTGTTTTACGTTCAAAATTTCATCTTGAATCGTTTTCAAATATTCAGTTACCGGGCAAAGTACGAGCCTATATAGAAGAAAATTTCTATGAAAATATTTAATTTTTTCTCATTTTTCTATTTTAAATTATTTTATTTATGTGTGATATTATTAATTATAAACAAAAAAAAATTATATATAATTAAAACACAAAATTTTACATGCATTATTGTACATGTACATAAATTTTTTAGTTTTTCAAAAACTATCACACCAGGATCCAATTATTTATCGTCGATTAAAATTTATTTAACAATTCTTATTATCATACGGCTAGTATATAGTATGGTCTTTCATTTAACGTGTGTTGATGGCCATATAATTATAAATCTTTTAATTAGTTTTCGTTAATTAAAATATTTTTACGATGAAATCTATTTTTTATGGCCAAATGTCCATTTTCACGATTACTTACAATAAATGAAATTAAATTTTAAACTAAACTATGTACATTCTAATAACAGGGCATTAATTAAATAATCAATCAGTTTTTAATTAACAATTATTGGTTTGAGGGATTTTCAATTGTTTTACATTTTGAAACAATATTCGATTTTTATTTTCGCGCTTAAAAATTAATTATAATTACAAATAGGACGATGTGAATCGTTTAAAATTAACTTTATGTATGTTAGATGCCAACTGTTATAATGAGTCTAGGATAAGTACTAAAATTAATATGGCAGCAGTCCTTTGTTAAATTACGAGTATATGAATGGTTTGGGAACTATAAGTTATTTAGGGGCCAACCTATTCCAACAAAATCTTAAACAATATACATAAATCAAAAAAAGTTTAATTTAAGGATCGATTATTAATAATGAATAGCTATTAAACAAACCATTTTAGTACTCATCCTGGTTTCATTATACCAGTTAAATTGTGGATCAACTGTTATATATTTCTCAGATTGGGGCAAGAAATTTGTCTCATCCCGTACATTAGTTTTTAAGCACGAAACGGGCTAATTAAAAATCAAATCTTGTTTTGTATGTACATATATAATTTTATTTTGTCCAATGTAATACAATTGACAAACTAATGGTTTTTAATTTGAAACTGAATGTGATTTAAACTGTTATACTAAAATATTTAATCGAAACCACATTTAAGTTTTTACTAGTTTATGTATAATTTATAATGTCTTTATAATTATTTAATGTACATTGTTTAAATGATGTTCTGCGATATTAGAAGTCCTGTTGTTCTTAAGTTGGTCGTTTGGTCAAGCATATCGATGTCATAATTAAAGTATTTTAAATAATGTGGACTATTTAATAAGATTTTCGATTGAAATTCATTCCTAACATATTTCTCGCCTAAAAATAATAATTTTATTGTAAAATTGTGTAAATAAATTTAAAATAAAAGAATATATATATTATAAATATTAAGTATTTATTTTACAGTTTCAAATGCTGTTCCTAATACTTGTTGTACATTTTTTGTAGCCTCTTCACTCGGGTCCATAAAATTGTTTATGTATACTCCATCTTCGATACGTCGCTCAAGGAATTCCCATGTTTTTGCAAAATTTGGTGATGTGTCTTGGATCATATACAATTCAGTTACTTTGTAAATTGTGGCGAGACCAACTCGTCGTATATACCAACCGAACTGTGAATAAGTAAAAAAACTTAATAATTTATGATAAATTTTACAATTAATGATTTACATCAACTGAACGGTCTCCGGAATAATAACAAATATCATCAACCAATGTAAGTAAATTTGCCAATGATTTTGATGCATTCTGTGGAAGGCTCATAAGCGCTATAGCCTGTGGCCATGTTTTAAGATACGGTTCTATCATAAGTAATCTGCATTTAACAGCATCCCGTACAAATTCTACCGGCACATTTGGCTTCTTAGATACTACATCTGTTTTTGGCTGCCCTCCATCTACATTAACGTCCGGTTTGGGTTCAATTTTAGTTTTTAAAATTTCCACTAATTTACGATTACTATCCAAATAAAAATATTGCACTAGTTCAATCGGTCCATTCGAAAACATGCCATGCACAACTCCTGGATAGCCTAAACTTTCAGCTCCTTTAACAAGAGCTTGTCGTGACCATCCGTATGTAGGTACAAGCTCCAATGATGCTTTTAAAATTGCATTTCTCATATCTTGAAATTGTTCATGTTCTTCGGAATTTTTAACTTCGTCTGTACTTTTTAATGCATCCTGCTGTAGACTTTCATTGTATATGCGTTCCTTTTGTTCCTCTAACTCGCGAAAGTTATCCTTCTTACTGTAAAACCGTTTAATCTCGCCATTATCAAGTGATGCTGTAGTTAACTTCGTACAAGCAGCAGATAGTACAGCATATTTTCTATATGTTAAACAGACTGAAGGTGTTATTCCTATAAATAGACCAGTAAAATAGTTACATATTTGATTCAGTTATTCTGTATCACACTAATAAAACAAATTAAATTCTTTATATAAATATTTATTTTTTTAATTTTTTATTCATATCAAGACACTCGTTAGCTCTAGCCAATAGGCATTCAATAACATCAAAAGTGCTAAAAGCCGATTCAATTGCATTTAACTTCTGGCTCTTTGTTAATTCCGGAACTACTTCGCCATCAATTGTATTCACATTAAATTTATCCTCTTCAATTGGTTTACAGTCATCACCAGTCTCGAGCACACGAATTTTTTCTGCATGGTAATGGGCTCGCGAAAAATTAATAGCATCACGTAATGGTTTTAAAAATTTATCGTCCACAGTTCCGACAATATTCCAAAATTTTGTTCGATTTTCTTTATCGCGTATTGCAAAATATCTAACCATATTGAGGGCCGATAATATTAGATCAGAATTTTCCAATAAATCGGTTTCAACACCACTTTTCAGAGAACAAACCAATTCCAGTATTTCTTTGAAATTATCATCTGTATAGAATTCGGGTAGTTCGATTAGGTTGGTATCACTTAATACGTGATCGATTTGATTTTTATACAGTATGGCCATGTAACCGTGTAAATTTATCCAGGTAGTATTCGATAGTATTGACTTCACGTTATAGTAGATTCCAGCATCATCGAAAAGTAGAATATATTTCTTCAATATTTCTATACCCATTTTACGATTTCTGTAGTTATTATTATAAATAATTACATTAATTAAAGCCGACAGGTAATTATAATTAAGCGAACGTGAATATTTTTCAAAATATATTTTATTTTGTATTTGGCTCAAATGGAAATTGATCACACCATTACTGAGTTTCAGGCCTTTATAGATCAAACATCCTTTTGACATTTTTAAGAGGTATATCGATGATTCGATGAGATTTTCGATTATATATTCATTTGCATAAACCCTTGGATATTCGAGGGACGATAGTAAATTGTGTCCGAATATTAGGTAGTAAAATACTGCAAACGATAACATAGGAATTTTATCTTCTAAAAGATAAATATTTCGATTACGTAGCGAACGTCCTTTAGTTATATTCTCCAACTTTGTTGTAACATACGAGATTGGATAGAAGGGGTTGTTACGAAGTAATTTTGTTATACAATTAACAAAATTTTCACCACACTGTAATGTGTAGGATTTTCCAATGTTATTTTCAGAATTTTCAATGACTTCGAGAAACGCAAATTTTTCTGACAGAAGTTTAAACAAGAACGATAGAAGCACATTTTCGCGAGACTTTATCGATACATCTCGGAATGATTGACTTGTTTCACAGGTAGCATCAATAATCGGTTCCAAGAAAAGAAATAATGTCAGGTAAATGGTGAGTAAACGCTTAACCTGATCATCATTTTCAATTAGTTTTCCTTCTTCATCTTCACATTTGTCTATAAGATATTCAGGTATCTCCAGTTTTCCTATATAATCCAGCACAGTATCCAGAATCCATTGTAGTCCTCGTGTCTTTCCCGATTTACTATTAAGCACAGACACTTGCAATCCTTTAAGCGCAGATGTAAATATGTTATCACTTTTGGTTGTCTCAATGATTTCCAAGAGTTCGAACAGGACGTCATCTTCATTGGCCAACTTACATACCTCTTTCAATAGATTTTCACACTCGGTATAAAATTCAATTTTCTCTTGAAATGTTTCTTCTGTCAAAAATCGAAACAGAACTTGTATCTCTTCCGAACATCCACCATTATATAATTTATTATTAAACTTATTATTCTGAATTAATCTCAAAGCACCATTTACGTTTTCTTTATCTAAATAATTTTCCAAAATTTTCGATAAATTAAAATTTTCACTTCTATCTTCTGTCATTTTGCTGGCTATTCACAACGCTGTGCTGCAGCATTATACGATTTAAACCATGTAATACAAGTTGTTGTACTAGATCAAAATAAGACATTTTTATTGTGCAATCACACATTTAAATTGTCGTTTAGAATTATAAGAATCTCCTTATATGATTTAACAAATCATTCTTAGTACGTCGTATAGTTTAAATGCATATGAATATGAATTAAATCAAACCATGTAAAATGCCTCGCGAAATGTCAAGATAAGAACATGGACACATTTTATATTACATGTCTCGTCTAACATATACTATCGATAAAGTATTAACAAAACAATCAATAAACTTAACTTTATTACTTACTTGTAATATGTATAATTTGGTTTATTTTCATTAAATTAAATATTTTTCCAATGTTCGCCATTTTTCGATGTATACTAACGTGAATAGTCTAAATAAATTAAACGTAAATAGTATAACTTGACAGTTTAGTTTATGTTAATTGTGAACCATCCAACTTGTTTATTCACGTCAAGTCGTTGACAGTAGTAGAGTATTTACGGTTTCAAAAATTTTAACTGAAATGTGTTGACGCAGAATTATATTATAGTAAAAAGTTAAATTTATGAAACGTGGTTTTAATTACGAACGAATATGGAAAATATAGAGTATTTTTTGCAACAACACCAGAAACAGATCGAATTAGAACAAGCCCGATTAGGAGTTAAACAAAATGTCGAGCCCCCGGATGATAAAGTTCGAAATCAGGAAGTAGATGAGGCCATGGCGAAAGAAGAGGAAGGAAATCCATTTAAAATATTCGATGAGATAATATTAAAAGAATCAGACAATTTTAGTACACCGCGAATATCAAGTTCCGAAAGTAACACATCACGTCCAGTAACAGCTCGTAGGGATAACAAATCTAATTCGGTAATTATCAGTATCACTGTTTATTCCGACATAAAAATTATTGGTTTCTAAATTGTTGTTGATCACGAAACATTAAATTATTAAGTAATTTAGAATTGAAAAATAAACTATTCCACCACCACCCTCCATTACATACCCAACCTATTGTCTCAATAAATTTGAGATATTGACGAGACAACGAAGCGTTAAATTTGTTCTCTTTCCCAGAGTTGTGCCACCTACCACAAATCGTCTATATTTCATCTGAATATAAATAATTGATTCGATAGAATTAATATTGTAGCCATTAAAATGATAAATCGAAGTCGTTGCAAAACGAGATATTGGAATGGAATGGGTCTCCCTGTGAATGAAAATCGTATTTTCTTGTTTCGTTTGTATTTTTTGGGGGCGGTAAATATGCGAGTTCGTTAGTCTAATAAGAATGTATTTTGAGGGTATGCAAGGCATAACTCGGCTGAACAAATATTTGAAATAGCAGTATGTCAGCACCCACTACTATGTTTCACACTTAAACACCATGTGTCCCAGTACACCTCCCCTCGCTTCATTTATCAAAATCGAATAAAAATAATAGATATTTTTTATAACAAATATTCTATTTCCTATTTTAGTTTTCGTGTTAACCTTTTCAAGTTTAGTTCAAGAATTCAGTGGGAATTATATATCTTGTCTGGAGGCAAATCTTCGGCGCTTTTAAAACTTCAACATAAATAATGTAAGTTTAAATGTGTCGTGTGTGTGCTAAAAACCGCATTCCGTACATTTTAATTGCCTACGAATACGATTGACATGAATCACTCTCGTACATCGGAAACGTAAAAAACTATGCAAATCAAAACTATTGTTTTCATTTTATTATTGAAATGTGTTTTCTAGTGTGAAATTGCTAATTATTAATGTTTATATTTTCCATTTAACCGACCTTCAAGTTTATGATACGTCATTTTCATTGATTTTTCCATAACATTGTTTTGAAAAAATTTATGTAAATATGTTGGACATCAGTGCTATTCCACCACCCTTTTTATAGTAGTTATAGTTTTGCGACTTTTAGTTTAGAAATTTTGCTATAGCGTGCAAGACGAGCATTTACTTTTATCTTAAACTGTAGAAAAGTTTTCCAATTGTTACTATTTATCGTACCGACAAAATGGCGTCTTATTTAATGTGCTCGTTTATAAGGTAGTTTTACTGGAGGTTTAATTTTTTTTATTAATTCTGTCTGTGTGTTGAATTTTATTTCCAGAATGACATGGATCAATGGGTAACTGATACGTTTTATTCGTATTTTCCAAGTTTTAATAAAGTTGAAGTGGAAAAACGAACGAAATCTCGAGCTCAGCTGCGACAAGAGTACAACGACTATTTAAATCGACAGCCAACCGTAAATCATTTAAAGCCACCGATTGACAAAAAATACACACGTCGTAGTAATCAAATTAGTGAAATACCCCCACCAGTGGATAATAATTTGAGTGAAAAAGTTGAACGAGAAAATTTGATTGCACGAGAAAATAGTCCACGGTATAAACATCTAAAAGATCTACAGCATACGGATCTAACGAATATTATAAATTCAGATACAGTAGCAGAACGAAATAAACAAGTTATTGAAGAGGAAAATCGTAAGAAAATGGAATATCAGCGAGACTTGGTGAAGCAAATTGAAGATAAACGAGTTGAAATAGAACGTATTAAGCTAAAAGAAAAATATGAGGAGGATTTGTTAACAAAACGTTTAGAGGAACAATTGAAAACACTAGAGTTGGAGGAGGAATTAGAAAAGGAGAAGGTGTTTAGCGAAAAAACTAGGCTGGCCAATGAACAAAACCATATCCTACGTATGCATATATTGTCGAAACTGGATAACGACCATAAAATCTACAATCCATATGATGTTCGAAAAACTCAATCGGAAAATGGTCGAGATAAGCTAGTTGAACGCGACGACACATTGGGGAACGTCAGTCGGTCCAGCGAGGATAATAAAATTTATAAATACTTTAGTAATTCCGCACGTAATGAAAAATTTGTTCTTCCAGAAATTAACAATAACAATAAAAATCGTGCACAATATTGTAAGTCATGTCAATCGTTAATGCCCGTTGAATGGGTTACCTTTTATGGCGATAAATTGAATGTGTGTCCAAGATGTGTTAAAGTATGTCCGTTTTGTAATCACCATCGTGACGAAAAGCCCGCAAGAATCGACCACAACGACATTGACAACAATCACCTTCGAAATAAAACGAGTCGTCGAAATCACAAGGAAAATGAAAATTTACATTTTCTCGAAACACAAGATAAAGGATTAGCGCCCGAGGAGGAAGACAATGATGATGATTATACGGTTGATTTAAATCCAGTCTATATATCATCTCGAAATAAAAAACCATTTTCAATGAATTTGGAGAAAGATTCAATTTTTAATCCGAACCATAAAATTCCCGAATCAAAAGTGGCCGTTAATATTAAAAATGGTGAAATATTTGTTGATAAAATAATCGAAAAACCATTAAAGTTTAATAATAATTTGGAAAAGCTGAAAGAAAAAACAGATGAAAAATTAGGCAAATACTACAAGAATTATGATGATATACGGAAGCGTCGAAGTTCATTCGGAAATAATTCGATAATGCCAAAAATTACTAATGCATTCCAGGTTTTAGAGGATAAACCATTACACAAGTTAAACAATAATACACGTAATGATGATATTCGTGTTTTAACCAAGCTTGGCGCAATCCGCAAGCAACTCCAATTGGAACAGCTTGAAATGGATAATCAACATTAAATAAGTCTTAAATATATTATTTTTATTTGAAGTATATTTTACGGTTTTTTATTTACATACCAATGTCAATATTTATAATTAATTTTTTCTCTAACTTACGGCATCCAACCATAAATGGCATTTCTATTTGGTGGATACTCGAGTGCGACGATTCCATGAAAAATTAACACCGTAATTCTTGACTCGCTTCTTTTTTGGTTTCTCTTCACCATCTACATACCATGCCCATCCATTTTTTTCGCAGTGATCGATTGCTTCGTCCTTAGTGTTGAACTCAATTTTCATATTCGATAGTGGATCGCCAGATGAGCACCATCCCATTAATGGATTTTCCCAACGTTCACGCGTATCAAATTCCATTTCCCATCGTTGGATATTACTTGTTCCACTTTGCATTGCATTTTTAGATGGTATATAGATACGAACACGTCGTTCTTTGATGTGCTCCTCTGGTACACCCGATATTGGAGCAATCACCTCTTTACCAACTGATATATATCCCTGAAGTTTTAATTTTTGCTCTCGATCAGTGGGCTTCTGAGTTATCAATGCTGAATCGATAATTGGAGCTTCCTTGTGTTTTAATGGATCGTCAACAAAACGTATTGATGATGTTGAGAAGGCAGCCTTCATCCTAGGTAAAAAGAATTATGTCACAAAAGCAATTTTAGGTTATGATAACTAAATTTACGATTAACAAAACTGTATCTCTATTTAAACTAACCATTGTAATTGTTGTGGCTTCGGAAATATTCTAAGAACAGTTGCCATTTTTTAAACTGCGACTAATTATAGTATTTATGTAATTTAAATTAATTAAACCAAAAACTTTATTTTTTCCGTAAAAATAGAGAAAAATTTTGGTTGCAATCAAATTGACATTTATATAGTTTTTAACTGTCAAAGATTAGTTATCGTATTTCACGTAGAAGGCGATTAAAGCGTAATATTTAACCCTGTAAAGCAATATACATGACATCGAATATGTTAAAAATGACCGTTTAAGATTGCAGAATGTTTAATATAAGGGTCACCTCGACCCTATTTATATTATATTGGAAGAAATTTCTAGTTTGCTGGTTATAGCGAATGGAAAGATTAAATGTTGAATATTGTCCAGTCGAGTTAAGTTTTATTTCGGAGTACAATGCAAAACATCCTAAACTACACGCCAAACATTACCCATACGTATGCTGTAAGAAAATATCAACATTTAGTTTTGGTGAATATTTTTATATTCGTACATGGTTTTACAGTATTAAACAAATAAACAAACACATACAATCTAAGTAATATTGTGCAAAAATGCATAATATAAACCGAATGAGAATATCATCTAATTATTCAAATAAAATGTACATAACCAAATGCACTATTGTCATTTTGACACAATCGCTTTTTAGTAAAGGTACAGAATAAAATAAAAATGCTCAAATGGTACCAAACCTTTTGTAGTGTGTGTCTGTTTTTCTAAATAGACCTTAATTTATTTTATATAGACTTGTTCGTTTACCAATACACAAAAAGTTGATATTTTCCATGATTTGTTTCGTACAAAAACAATAAGCAGGCTTTTGTAAGCAAATTAACACACACTTACAACAAGTTTGCACTATGTGTTAGTAAGCATAAACTCAATTCTTGCGAGTCGAAAAGAAGGTTGAGTTCTGAAACCGAGTATTTATCTGATTATTTTATTTAAAGACCAATATTACGTGGTCAACGCAAATCGACTCTATAGTCGTAAGTACTCGATTTGGGTTTGGCATAAATTACACTGTTTACAAACAATTGTAAATATAAAAACAAAACAAAACATACTATATTATTAATTTTTAAAGTCGAATTTTGATTTGATCATTAATCACGTTTCGATTTATAAAACAATTTTATGTTGGGGAACATGTCCATAGATAATATTGTAATAAAAACGCCCTAACAACTATTTTATTTTCGATATGGTTAAATTTGGTATTTACTTATAACGTAAATTGCCTCTTTCACACTGTTAAATTAAATCACTGTCAATTTTATCTGAGTTTGTATTTTCATGAAACAAAAAATCAAACTTCAAACTTTGTTTTTGATACATTCACCGCTTACAAAAGAGAGTTAAATAGTTTTTAATTTTAATTCATATTTATATTTTGTTATTTTATTTATATTATATTATTGAAAAAAGACGTACAATTAAAAAGCTACGTAGAAACAGTGTGTTAAAATTAAAATTTTATTCGAATAATGCGATTTTCATACGGTTTTCATTCTGTGCAATTTTTTCATCTAAAGTGACAACAAGAACAACAACTCTCGTGAAATTGAGGTTATAATCAAGTGTATTTTATAATAGTTTATTTATTTTGTTGATTTATTAACTTATCGCAATAATTTCGAATTAGTGATACTTATAAATTATGTGTATATATTAATTAAGTCGATTAAAAGTTTATGATTTAAGTAGAAAATTATTGTATCTCTGCCCACGAAAGAGAGATTAGATTTAAGATTTTTGTTATATGTAACATGAAACATTGTGAAAGGCAAATGGTTAAACTGTGTGCAATTAGATAAGAATTTTTGAGTTAAAGTTTTGATATAATGTTTATTGTGTTGATTTATAAAAGAAATAACTTTGTAAGTTCATTTTAAATCGTAAAAAGGAATATAATATTAATATTGACCCATTTGGTTTGACATCCGTGTGTCAGAATCAGAGACAGGTAAGATACAGTGCTATATGGGTTACTTATATGGCGTGACAAAAATTTTATATAATAGTTTATATTTTATTGCATACAATATGTAAATATGTATTTTATACATGTTTCACAATATATTTGAAGAAATATTTATAAACAGTATAAAATTTATGTATTGTGTATGTATAATAAACATATATTCATATTTTATATTGTTTCGCACGATACATACAATCGAACCTACAATATGACATGACATACGTTTCATTGTTAAACAATAATTGGATTTAGTCGTTAAACTCAGTGCCACTACATTTCTAGTAAACCCATTATTTCAACCTGTATATTTTTAGTTCTATAAATCTAAAATAAATATAAATATAATAGTGTATTTACATTTACAATCATTTATCATTATTTGTTGACTTAGTGTTTGTTACTGATAAGCGGCTGGTAGAATTTTTTGTGTATGTAAATTTAAAATACAAGGCACCTATTTTAATTTTTTGCTGGTTGGTTTTTTTTATATTAGTTTATTAACACAAATAGTGTAACTACTTTTTACGGTTTGCTAACTTATATAAACTAAACATTTTTTGTGTGGTACATAAACATTAGTCAATTCATGGAACAATTAGATAATTAGAATTTGCTACGTTATGTTATCAATAAACTGATTTGTGTTAGTTCTCGTAGTTTATATGTTTATGTAACAATATATTTAAACAAGTAAAGGTGTATGTAGATATTTCTTGTTGATTGGTGTGAGCTTAGTAAAGCGTGGGTATCAAAATTGTTGTATTGGAACTTGCATCGTTTCCAATCAAATCGAGAACGACACGAACTGTTCCATGCCAACTGATGTGCTATTAATCATTGCGGCATTTGTTCGTTCACAAAATTATTACTGTACAATGTCGCCTTATTCTTTTATTTATCAGTTTAAGTTTTGTTGTATTTACCTTTTAAAAAAATTTGAAAGTTTTGCTGATTTCACTTATTGACATAAGACGACATACTTTTATATTTCTTAAAGTTTATTTATGTGTATATTTTATAATCAGTTAAACAAAATTTTTGTTGATTAAGAAACTATATACATACTATGCATACGAAGAACTGCAGTAGATTATATAAGAGATTATACAGGGTGTCGCGAATGTGACGGTTGGATTCCTTGATCAAAGCGAAGACGACTCTACTTTTACCATTTCGCACTGTAAAGCCTCCATATCATGTTATATAGACACCTCCTTCCAACGTAGCACCTTGTATTAAAATTAAACCAATATCTCGAGAAATAAACATTTGTTTTTCGCAAGGTTCATATCATTAAAAGATGATAATTTTTTTTTAAATAATGTATGTATAAGGGTTATGGACAAAACTTTTAGAATTGAAATATTTTTAAGAAATTTTTTGTTTCTGTATAGTTTATCTTTCAACAATAAGTGTACGACGGTAAATATTTTTTCTTGAAAACATAGTTCAGACTCTTAGCTTTCCAGAAAAGTGTGTATTTGCAAAATTACCTTAACTATATCAAAAAATTAAAAGTTTCCAATAAAATTTTTGATTTTTTTTTAATAGACACAATTATGTAGGCAGAACAAATAAGTACTGGCATTACATAATAATATTTCGAAAAATTAATAACAATGAAAATAAAGAAAATTCAAAATTTTGATTGGGATTATACATATTAATTTTTTATATAAAATAATTTTGCAAATTTGAAATACTTTTTAAGTAAATATTTACGACTCTTATACTTTATTTATGAAAAGTCATGTTCGCTTTGATCAATGAATCCAACCGTACCATTCGTGACAGTCACTTTCGAGACACCCTGTATACAATATGCTAAAGTTATAAATTCTCTATGTTATAAATATTCGCATACAACAGCTATACTATGAATTTAGTAATTTTATAATTTTGTATCATTTAATTATGAGCAGTATAGTTCGTTGAATTAACTATGTCGGGGTCAATATGGAGTGCATAGTTTAATTAATATTAATTTAGAATCGAGAGAAAAAACATGTGTGTGTGCTGTATGCCGCAACAAAACAATGACTAAGAAATTAGTTTAATTAATTCTTGATTTACATCAGAATTTTTATCATAAATTTTAAAAATATATTTATATTTGTCATGATCAAATTACAGTTATTATTTTATCTTAATAATAATTGTATTAAACCAAAAATACCAATTTCATAAAATAATACATTTAATTAAATACACTTTTACTTTTCGATGCTTTTTGATTCTTCCATGAAAAAGTTAAGAAATTGATGGTTTATATTTTGAAAGATATTCGATATTTCATTAGAAATCGAAATCTCATGAATTTATTTATAACAAAATTAAATAAATAATTTATACATTATTTAATAATAAAAAATAGATACATCTATATGTATGTAATATGTGAAAAGATATAAGTAAAAAATATATGTGTAATGTCAATAATCTTCGTATATAAGAAAGAAATGCTGTGTATAACAAAAAATATTAATATCTCTTGTCGTTTGGATCTCTTCTCCCTATAAGATGTTGTTTTTATGTATGTACAATACTTATATAATATTTTTATCAAATTATGATTTATGACTTTTTTGTTGATATTTTTTCCTTTTTTGGTGAAACAATTGAATGCAAGCAATTTGCGTGTCTAGGCAAAAACTTATGATGTGGATGATTAGCGATTTGATTAGCCTTAATACGATTTTTGTATATATAAATACGGAATGGATATTAATCATAATATTTCTCGAAACTATACATAATTAATTATTATAAGTGTGGTTTTGACTGATAAATTGTTTATTCCTGTTTAATATACTCATGTTTTATGCTGCAACAATTCGTTTGAGGACGTATTTAACATTCTTTCCAGAAATTGGATTAAAGTACTTAGGTTAATACTATTATTAAATTATTGGTTTAAGAGATCTTCTTAGCGAAGCAGGGTTACTAGAAGTTACTATTATCATCTTAGGATATTTATATAGCGTTAAATGTTTGCAATTTGTTACATAATTGCAACGACATTTCCGTAATAAGCGTCAGTCTTATTGATACGTAATGAGACTGTAGTTCATTTTGGAACGATTATTTATGATCACTTAGGCTTGATTGTCTATTGTGATAACAGTTCCAAATAGAAACATACTCAAAAGTCCCGAAAATTATTTGCTATCCCAATAAAGACCAAGGTATCCCGTATCTTCTCCCTCCTGAGCTGCCCGCTGCTTGCATTGTTTCGAATTTCCATCCTTTAAGTACGTCTATCGAAATTTAATAAAAACTGAGATATATACTGATATAAAATTTTCGCATCTCTCCTGATGCAAACTGGACGGTTAGGACTGGCTACACGACTTGATTCAGACTCACAAGACGATTTAAGGTGATTATTATGTCTAAACCTTTTTTGAGGAAACATTATTGGAGGCAATTGCTTGACTATCGAAATCAGCTTGTCTATCAAAAAATATTCAGATACGACTATCTCTGTAAGTTATCCTCATCTCAACGAATACTGATCTCAAAAGTGCAACAACATCGGCTTGAAAGACAGTGGTGTACTTATCAAAGGAGATAGATAATTTCATATAAGGATTTAGCCATGTATAGCCCGAAATAGACTAAACTACAGAATTGTAGCCATGTATAGCCCGAAATAGACTAAATTACAGAAAAGATCCGTAAATATTACTATATCTCCGTCAGAGAGCTTGATATGTTATTTTAGTCCCATTGATGCTTTTCGGTGTTTGTTACACTTAAATATTTTCCGAAGAAGAGTTTCAACGAAATTGTGTCCAGGGACCAGTTACGTGCCGGCTAACCTCTCTCTATATTTTATGTGCATAACAGTATGTACAAAGGTTTCTTTTCGATCCCACTCAAAATTTTCTAGGCCACCAGATATATGGGGAAAAGAGGCTATGTTTGATGAATAGGAAGTATACGTTTCTAAGTTTGAAGTCGTTTTTCGTGATGAAGGAAATATGTTGTACACTACATGAATGGTTGTTCAATTACAGTGTAAATTTATTTTGTGCTAAAACAGAAATACCTAAAATGTTGGAACTAAAAGCAAATATAAGGCCAAGTGTACGTCTGCTGGTTTTGGTTTAAACTGTTTCAATTTTACAATATCTCAGTGGTTAAAAGGGCACTAAATCGTTAATAGCATATATTTTCTTATTGACTGTAATTTTATTGATCTGCATATTATAAATATCTCCGGTCCAAAGCAGGAAAAAATTTAACAATGAGTTTGGCCAAACGACAGCTGGTCTAATATAGATTAAACTCTTCCAATCTTTGAAATCTTATTTAGAAATATTATCGCCGGTTGTAGCTTAATGGTTAAGAGAGTTTCTCATCACACCGCGGTCTCGAGTTCGATTCTCGTCGTTGACCAATAATAAACATGCATAGATGACATAAAAAAGTAATTGTGTGTAAAACATTCGTTGGACCACCTACAATATGCACCAATACGTTTTAATGGTTCGTAAGATCTCAGTTGAGATGCGGTAAGGGCCGTTTACGGCCTCTCAGCCATAGATTATTTTTATTCCCAAATAACAAGGAGGATATTTGTTAATTTAAGTCGTGGTGATTAAAAACAATAATCATTCTATATTACCTTTGTCTAGAATAATATAAAATCTCTCTACGTTAACTGTTAGCCCTTTGCTGTTAATTTCTTTTACTTAGTTGATTTCTGTTTTAATCGATCTTGATAGTTTTATTTACAGGTATATGTGTGTAGGATATGATAATGATAATGATACTGTGATAGAGCTGTGAATGTCACAGCTATATGGCAGTTAAAACAGAACCCCGGTGTGGCATTGATTGACAGCTAGGACGCTAAATCAACCCACCGTTGAAGACGTTCGTCTTTTTGAAATGTATGGCATCTTATGTGATCTGTCTGTAATGTTGGTTCGCTAGGCCGATTTCGATCTGATGACGTCATTAATTGGTTGTGTTATCTAAAATATCAAATTTATCTCATCAGTCATATGCGACCGGACTTGAAGTATTATGCAGTTCTGTTTGTATATATGTTGGCAGTCTTTGTTGCAACAGCAAATTGTATTTCAATGATGAGGATTTTTCTTCTGTTTGCACTATGTTGTGAATGCCACATGTGCAAATAAAATATTATATAACACAGCTTGTGTATAAACATATCCAGACCTTGATATGTTTATACACACACCTGAACAGGACTGTATACTATACGAGTCCAATCTATACTGTTGATATACCTAGTTTTCGACATTCAAATAAAATCATATTTTCTATTAATACTTTTCTTAAGAAAATTTTATTTTGTTTTTCCAATTATGTAATACATTTGTTTTTCTTCTAAAACAATAAATAATATCCAAACCAATTTTAAAATTTTACCTTAGAAAAATAAGGGAAGAAAGTTTTTCTATTAAAACTAACTAAATTATATAAATTTTATAAAATTGATTTTCAATTTTTTTAGAATTGGTACATTTAAGTATATTTACTTGGTTAATACTTTTAAGTGCTATTTATAAATACGAAAATTAAAAGTCAGTGTTTTCTAAAATAGTTTTTTATTCATTTATTTATTTTTTAAATTTATTTATAAATAACAAGTAAAATAATGTGTACATTATGTATATAATCAGATAGTATATAGTATATATCTAATTGCTATGCACAATAACACATTTCGAGTATGAAATTGGTAACTATTATGCTCATGATAATTTGATAAATAATATTTATAAACCAATAAAATTGGAGTACGAGTTTTTATGTACATTTTGTATAAAATGTAATTAAGTATTTTAATTTATATACATAGTTAAGTACTTATGTATATTTTATGCGCTATTTTTACTATCACATTTTTATTTCCTATTTAGATTATTTATTTTCTATAATTATAACTAGCGACATTTAGTTAAATGTACATAAGTGTAAATTATATTTTATTTTAGTAACGCACTTATATATGATTGCAACAATACATATACTTAAGCTTTTGTTTTTGTATAATTAAATGATATATTTACTAGAACAACAATAGTTTTAGGTATTAGACAAATTATATTGTTAGTTATTAAAAATTGATAAACCCAGCAAAAAATAAAAAGTAAACTATCTAGGATTACACGTTAGGGCGACATCTATATACAAAGTAAATCGGGATGCTTCAATGCACTTTCTTAATAACTTGATTTTATTTATAGAGAAATTAGGTTTATTCTGCTAATGTTATACATTACACGTATACACATACATGGGAAAGAATCAATTATACATATATCGTAATAGCGTAACAAAATCCAAAGTGAATCCACCGGAATTGTGCTTCGAAATAATTTGAAGATAAGGTATAAAAAATTATCCAGTGTAGGCATGAAGTCTGTTCACTATTGAAATATGTTGAAAATTTGATTTCATAATTATCATTAGTTTAATTTGGCAAACACCG
This sequence comes from Tipula lateralis, assembly GCA_963932295.1. NCBI lineage: Eukaryota > Metazoa > Arthropoda > Insecta > Diptera > Tipulidae > Tipula > Tipula lateralis. Next base: position 43,704,473 of record OZ010738.1, read on the forward strand.
AACCACATATACGATAAAATAAAACGGAACAGTGTTTATTCACTTGAATAATGTGACGCTGATTAAACTAAACATAACGAGTTTTTCAAGCCATGAAATCTATTTATGTTATTTAAGTTGTCCAAAATTGACGTTTCTATATAAGGTTTGATAAGATATATGCACTGATAAAACTAGAATCATTATTGGCGAGAAAGATTTATAATTGTATGGAGTGATTTAAATTATTCTTATGTTGCAAGGAAAGTCGTTCGTGTTTGTATTTTATACTTAATGTATACTGAGAATAGACAGTACATAACTTTAGCATTTTATTTGTGTATCGATCCCAAACTCCTCTAATTGGAAAATTTCAGTTTTTTAAAACCGTAAATATTTATAATAAACCAATATATAAGTATTGTTATTTTTTGTAGTAATATGTAATTAAAATTGCTTGTCGATAAAAATATTATTACTATTTTTAATGCTTTTTTTATAATTAAGTTATGTGGTTTGTGTTGGTGTTTTATTTATGTCGCTTGGAGACGTAACAATATATTCACTGCGATTAATTAACTTTAATGTATAACCATGGTCCATAAAAAAAAATTATGTTAATTGTAATTAAATTTGTCTAATTTGATTGTAGGCTGATCAACATGTCGTTAAATTGAAAGCACAGTGCAACTATTTCTTTTAAATATGTGTAATACCGCCAAAATTATTACTTTATACAGTTTTTCATTCTTATAGTTATCTGTTTTCGGTTGATTAATTTCGCTCAAAATAATAAAACTAATACGTATAGTTGCTAAGAGCAAAACTAGGTCACAAAATTAGTCTAATCCCCGTGCATAATCATGTAATTTTTACTTCCAATAATTTTGTACATATGTAATATAAAAAAGTAATTTTCAATTTCCCATTATATTTTTATTTTTAATTAAAAAAAAAAATTATATATATACTTAATTGAAAACCATTTTTTCTTTTTATTTTTTGTAGTTTGCATAACATCGTCATAGCACTATTAAAGATAATTAAAATATATTACAGAGGGAAAAAATACAAATCAATTTGAAAAAAGAAAATTTAAACTTTAAACAAGTTAAATGGAATGTAAATTGCAATTTTCTTTTTTCTTTTATTCTAAAATTAATTTAGTATTTGGGATAATTTCCATTTTATCAATTAAAAATCAATATAATTCTGCTAGTTAATTTAATACATAATTGGGATATTATTATAATATTTATTTTTGCTTTTTTATGTTGTATTCTTTAAAATAGATATCATATGTATGTATGGACGTAACATATATATATGTATATATATATATATATATATATATATATATATATATATATATATATTATAATATATATATATATATATATATATATATATATGTATATATATATATATATATATATATATATATATATATATATATATATATATATATATATGTATATATATATATATATATATATATATATATATATATATATATATATATATATATATATATATATATATATATTCACTTGCAACAACTAAAACATAAAATTGAATTTATATACAATGAATCTACATATTTTTTTATTATTATTTTTAAATTAAGTGATTTAATGGATTTATTTTAATGGATATTTAAAATATTCCAGAAAAACAGTTTTTATTTTATTATCTGTATATTTATTTATGCATTTTTAATTTTTGTGGTTGCAATTTTCTGTATAATAAAGTCTGCCGATTTAACGCTATTAGCTCTATGTGAAAAAGGGTTTGTGTTATATATATAATTAGTGATATGAATTATTTGTATTTAAACTATTATTATTATTATTAATGGTATTATTATAAAAATAGTAACATAACCATCATACATAACCACTGGATTCTAATTTTAATGCAGCTTCGTATGTTGGTAAACCAGTGTTGTCTATAATTTGGCTCATGTCGAGACGGATTAAACCATTTTCATTTAAATTATCAAAATCAATTTTATTATTACTATCGTTATTAAAATTATTCTCATCATTATTATTATTATTATCGTTCGTTGTAACCAATAGTGGTTGTGGATTATTATTACTACTTGTTGACGATGATGATGTTGAAGTTGATGGGAAATTTTGATTAGAATCTAAAATTTCTATATCATTATTATTGAGATGATTTTCAATATTTGATGTAATATTTGTACATCGACATTTATCAATAAAATTGTTAATATTTATATCATTATTATTATTATTAATATTAATATTATTGATACTATTATCATTATTACTATTTAGATAAATTTGTGTATATTTACCACAATAACGACACATATTGAGTATATTGTTATCGGTATCGCTAATAACTATAGTATTATTGTTTAAATATATCATTTCATTATCATTTTTATCATTACTATCACATTTTAAGCTATAACTATCATTATCGTTTGTATCCATGTTGTCTAAATTAAACGACGACGACGAAGATTGTTGCTGAGTTATCAGTGTTGGTGACAGTAATGAAGATTGACCGGAAATTGGTGCAAATGGACAATAATTATTTATTTGAAATTGTTTATATTGTTGATGATATTGTCTTGCTGCTAATTCATCATATGCAACTACTTGCTCGTAAGATGGAGGCGGGCCATGACCTGGTCCTTGCATTGTTGGTATTTGTGTTTGTGCCAACTGGGACGAGGCGATAATTTCTTGTGAATCCATAAATAAAGCTGATGTATCATAGCACTAAAATGAAATTGCAAATATTTAAAAATTATTATAGTACTATAGATTAAGTAAACATTGATGATATCGATTAAGACAAGATTTAAGCCAACGAATTGGTTTTTTATATATAAATATTGGTTTTTTATATATTTTATATATTAAGTTCCTATTAAGTTCGTACCTTCACATATATGTATATGTATATCGTATAAAATATCAAAGTAAGATGTTATGCATTCATATTTAATTTTTATCGTAATATTGAGAAAAAATTCTTATATACATAAGTATGTATTTAAGAAAAAATAGAATATTTCAAAAATTTCAAAGTTTAGTTTTTTGTTATATCTGAAATAAAATTATGAAATATTTAACAAAAAGAAAAACTATGTGGAAAATAGAATAGTTATAAAATATAATATATTTTACTCGTCGTGTAATACGCTTGGCAGATTGAATTCCTATCGATATTTGAACTTGTATAGATTACAAAACTATTAAAGTAAATTTGGGTTTAATAATATTTAAATCTTCCAAACTATAAATATAAACATAATTTAATCTCATCTAATACATATTATAATCATATTTGTAAATTATTTCAATATTAATAATGGATAAAATGTGTATTTAAGTATTATTAACAACAGCTCGAGGTAAACTCTAACTATTAAAAGCTTATTTCGTCAGGTTATAAATATAATCTATATAATTACATATTATCGCACACTATCTTATCAAAAGTAAATGAACATAATATCTAATACAGTAAACCCTTTAAACTAGTCTTTCCAGACTAACCATCAATTTATATCTGAATTCTTAAAAACTAAACTATAATGTGGTCACTGTTGATCCAGCGATGCACTAAAGACTGTTCGTTGGTAGGTAGTCGCTCACATACTAACGAGCTCGAAGGGTTTGGTTCTTTTTAGTCTTCTTACCAATAATGCGCATTATCCAGTAGCCGAGAGGCTTCCGCATTGACATATTCCATTAGCCTTGCTTCATGCTTCGTTACAAATCTTTTTATTTTGTGTTTTATATGCGAAATCTCCAAATCACAAAGCAAATCACTATTTCGAATGTACCAGGGTGCAATGACTATGCTCTGGAGTATCTTATTCTGGAAGTATTGTATAAGTTTGATGTTAGTGTTGTTAGTACAACCCCAAAGCTGAATTCTATATAGCCAGATCGGCTTTAGAACCTGATTGTATATCAGTATTTTGTTGCATATGCTTAATTTTGACCATCGTCCAATTAGCTAGTACAATTGTTTATATTTGAGATCAAGCTCTTTTTTTCTGCTTCACATGCTCTTTCCATTTAAGTTTAACTTCCAGTGTCCTACCCAAGAATTTAGAAGAGTTCTCGTACCGCACCATCACATCGTTTAAACCGATCAATTCGTAAAGTTGACACAGGAAGAGATTTTAATTCATTAAATTTTATTTTTCATCGCTTGGTCCACTGGCGAATTTCATCATTTGCATATTGAAGTTTATTCACCGCCTCTTTCACAGGATGTCCTGTTGCTAGTATAGTGGTGTCGTCAGCAAACGTGTTGTAATCTATTAACAGCATAAAACAATTGAAATAGTTAAGTGATAGCTTTCATTGGTAGTTGCTTTAGAATTTCTCCCGTTAAAAGATCATACCCAGCAGCCTTTGAATTTTATTTCCCTAAAAACTAGAGAAAGTCTACCCTTATAATTGCTGCTTCCATTTTCGATTATAATATCCGATTCGGTCTCATTCGGTTTGATATTATTAGATTTGTTATTCCTAAGTCCACGAGCCATCACTTTTTTTAATAGGGAGTCTGCGTAACTGAGGTTTTTAAACCTGTTTTTCCAAGATATAAAGGAAACGACTTTTCATTTAGCTTCAGAATTTCCGGCTTAAGCTGTTGTGATTTGTTACTTAGAATCGTTTTGTCAGATGGGCTGCTCGTTGTTGCCATCTGAATGATATCAGTGAATTTTCTACCTCTTCTTCTAGTTCCTGAATCATTTTTGTTGAGTTGTGCTTGTAGGTTAATCTTGCTTTCTAATTCAGATTTGAAGCTCTCCCAATCAGTTGTTTTATTGGCAAGACATCCCATTTCTACTATTGAATTTTTAAGTTCATTACCTTTGGTTGTTGTAAGCCTAGAACCAAAGTTAACATGCTTTGTATAAATATACTATTGAAATGTTGCTAGAATATTCAAGTAGTTCGGTCTCTTTCGGTTATAGCTAGGTGGACAATACACCGCTCCTATCTTAATTCGTTGTTTGGTAGATGTATCGATAATCTGTGATTTGCTTATATGTACTTGATAATCAAAATACATAACAAATTATTTTATTTATAACCGCAATAATAAGCTTCAGAAGTAAAAACTGTTATAATAATAAACTTCCTGATAAGAAACAAAACTAATTTTAGTTTTAAATTTAGTATAGAAATTTAAAGAGACGATAACAGTCGTTGAACTTCAGTGATTGGCTTTCTTCAAAAAGATAATATACAAATATAGGAAATAGTAACATAAGTGAGTTTTAAACGACGGAATAAATTAAATATTTACCATATACCTTCTGTGTTTAAAATGTATGCAAAATACAACCTAATACATACAAATGTTATATTGAACTATTTGTATAGAAATTTATCGCCATTTATAGCAACAGATAATGTAAAGATAATTTATGAAGGTGCTACAGTTACACGTTAATAATTTTTCATTCAGTTTTTTTTTAATATTTAGTTTGTGAATTGTATCTATAGGTAGTCTAGAAATAACTAGATTTAAGTTAATATTTAAGTACATAATGCAATTTGAATGTAGATACTTAAAAAAGGCCGTGTGAACCAACACATATTGGTAGTAATCATTAAAGTACTATATGCCAGTAATTAAAAACTAATTGAGTATGTATAATTTGTTTAAGCTCTCGTAATATTTTGGGCTGAAGTATTTTCACGGGTTATACGTTAGGCTTTATTCGGTATTGGAGTGGTACTTCACACTATTGTTTTTGTTTCATGCATCTTATTTAATGTTATTGTACTCAAACATTACAGTTTTGAAGAAATATTTGACGATGTTTTCTTTATACTTTACAGCTGCCAATTGCGTCATTTCGTTATAATTTTTTAACTTATATAAAGTTTTGTTTAGTTCAAACTATCGATATAGATATAGTATTTTATTCACACCTTAGAGATAATACTATGAATAGATTCACGTTGTGTTAGGTTAGAATATTTCGACTAAAACGAAATAAAAGAAATATGTTCTTGACAACTTAATAGATTTTAATTTTTTTAAAAATTATTTAACATTACTAAACAGTTTTTGTTAATTACCATTATAATGTCTAAATTTCATTAAATTGAACAATGTACATAACATTTTTTGTACATCTTCTTCACTTATCTATAGAAAATTTTCTTTATAAGTATTTTACACTTTTATTGCTTTTGAAATGGAAATTTTGATTATATAGAAAGATATAAGATTTGTTTCTTGAATTTTTCGCTATTTTTTTAAATATTAAATAACAGAGTTTAGGATTGCGAAAGGATTCCGTCATACTATTGCAACCTACTTGAAAAATAGTGGATATTTATAAAAGTAAGATTATATATATTAGAACATAAGGAGTGACTTTATATCTATATTTGACAACATATGGACATATCTCTATGTCCATGTTGCTATCGAATTTCTAACGTAACATTGGTTGTGTGTGAAGGCGCATCGTTTTGATAGAACTTTACGTTTATCAATCCCAAAAAATCGATTTCTGGTGTCAAAAAGTTAGTATCAGTTTCCATAATCCTATACTGAGAATTTATACATGTCTGAAACTTTAAAAATAATCTATGACTGACAGGTCGTAAACGGCGCTTATTGCATCTCAACAAAGACCTTACAATCCATTTAAACGTATTGGTGCACATTGTAGGTGGTCAGCCCATCGAATGTTTTTTCATTATAAATATAATGATCATGTATGGTAAGTGTTATTGAGAAACATTAAGGATATCGGAAGACACTGCTGCTCTCTATCGAAAATCAATGACGAGTATATTGAAAATGTTTTTCAAATAAAAAATTTTTTCCTCCAGCTAGATTGTGTTCCTTCAAAAACAAACCTAATTCAAGAGTGGTGTCATGTCAATTTACATGATTATAGCATCGGAAGAATGGCCTGCTGTATATCCGAACCTATTGAACTAAATTTTAAACCCCTGCCACATTTGAAAAATACAACTTTTGGAACAAACTATATAATTTACCGTGTTGGCTCTATGTACGTATATCTAACTACATATATATAAAATTTTCTCTTGTCTACCGACTAATTTTGTTTGTATCCTTTATTTTCTGTTACTTCCAGTCTTACAGTCAGTGTAACTAATTTAAATGTAGAGCAATGGCAGAAAGCGTATAATACACATTCATTTTATTTTTTTATACGTGAAAATTGAAATTGATTGCCTTTTATTTTTCCATTATTATCAAACATTATTATAGAAGTAAAGCAACCATTTCAATGTGATATATGTATATAAATGGGGTGTTGAAGTTGAATAGTAGATAGGTAGATATTTTGGATATGGTTTACTTAGAAGCTTTTACATATGAAAAACAAAACATGATGCTTGCACTTACATCAAATATTAATTGAAAGTCACCCATTCCTATATTTTTCGTGGCTTTTGTCTTATATTATGTATAAAGTTTAGAGAATTGTATATTTTGATTCTTTTAATATATGTCCTAATTCTTATATAAGAAAATCTATAAAAAATCTTAGTTTATTTTTGCTATTTGGAGATTATGTATATCACCCCGAATCACAAAACAACAAGAAAGATAAAAAATAGAATATTTACAATTTCTTCCTATCATACAGCTTGTATATGGTATTATATTTAGCGCTTTTGTTCTTATGTGAATATACAACAAAAATATAAAATAAAATAAAAAGCATTTCTTATACTTAACATTTTTTTTACGTTTTCTTAAATGCAATAAACATTTAGTTAAGATACATTTTTTGTTGTTGTTCGCTTTTCTATTCCCAACAACATCATGTGCTAAATTTTTTACTTCCTTCTCAGAAAGCGCAAAACAATGGTATTTTCATTAAAATACATAAAATTAATTACACTGAAAACAAAAAACAAATTGTGTTCTTCCTTCACTATATTATCGATTTTTTAGTTTTCCATTTTCCGTTAAGACTATATACGTATGTATATTCTGTATGTATATATTATATAAAAAGGAAATGAAATAAAATTAGCCTGTTGCTGATTAAATTAAAAAACATTTGTGCGCTTTTTGAGCGCGCACCATTTTGTCCTGTACAACATTAAAACCTTCACTTTAGTATATTGAAACTAAATATTAGAGGTCGTGTCTTAGATTATTATATCCTACCTTTTAAATACAATTATTTTTAATACATAGATATTATGAAACTTATGTAACAAATTGATCTTTTAGATTAAAGTTTTTCGTTTGACATTTTTTCAACTTATTGGACTACAAATACAATAATAACAACCAATAAATAAATAGAGAACAAACTTAAATCAACTTTTTCCAAGTTTTTCTTATTTTTCACAGGCTTTTAAAGTATGGGAAGTTAGAATTATTACACAATCGAATAAATGTAGAGAAAGCACAAAAAAGTGTAAGAGGTAGTTTTTTTGTGTTATATAAAAAATTGGATTAATGTTCATATATGTATGTCTATATGTATATAAAAAACATACTTTCAAATTTTCTGTAATAGAATTTTATATATCTTTTCTAAAAATTGAAAAGCCAAAATTGAGTTAAAAAGTTTATGTCTTTTTGGTTTAAAGTTTTACTATTTTGTTAAAAAAAATATCAAGACCACAAATCTATTCCTTTCCAAGAAATTTGATTTTGTATAAGATATAATTTTCACTGTATACAGCGTGTCCCGAAAGTGACTGACACGAATGGTACGATTGAATTTCTTGATCAAAGCGAAGACGACTTTACTTTTACCATTTCGCACTGTGAAGCCCCCCTAACATGTTATAGGCGTTTTAAGAAGTGCCTTCCAACGTAGCACCTTGTATTAAAATTAAATCCATATCTCGAGAAATAACCATTTGCTTTTCGCAAGACTCACATCATTAAAAAGGTGAAAATATAGTTTAGTATCTTAGCTTTCAGAAAAGTTTACTTTATTTAAAAAAATTAAAAGTTTCCAATAAAATTGTTTTTTTTTATTAGACACAAACACAAGTATGTAGGCAGTTCGAATAAGTACTGGCATTACGTAATAATATTTCAAAAAGTTTATAACAAATGCTCAAAATGATCACCATTAATTTCAAACATCTGTTCATGAACTAGTTTTGAACTCTTACAAAAACGTTTCTGTCTCGTTTGATTTCGTTACAAGCCTCTAATATTTGAGCAATCAAGGTTTCTTTATTTGGGATAGCAGAAGAATAAATTTTAGTTTTTAAATGGCTCCAAAGGATTTAGATACTAATCTAATGGATTTAGATACGGTGATCATGCCGACCAATGTATTGATCCTCCGCTTCCAATCCACTGACTTTGAAACAATATTTAAATGTGAACGTTTCTTGCAAAATATGTGGAGCACTATCATGCATAACCCACATATCGCAGATTAACCAACAGAACTTCTTCTAAGAGTTCTTCGAATTGGTTTTGTAGGAAATTTAAATATTTTGGACCATCTGATCTGTCTGGAAGTATTATCGGTCCTAGTAAATCATCTCCAAATACCACACCAAAAATTAACGGTGAATTTATGTTGATAGTTGTTTCAAAATTTTCTAATGGGGATTGCTTGAAGACCTTGAATTGTGTATTATGTAAATTTATACATCCGTCTCGGGTAAATGAATCTTCATTAGTGAAAATGATTCAAAAGTCTTGGATTTGTTTCTCGATTCTTGTTATATTATTACTATTCAAAATATCTTGGACCGGTTGGTAATGATAATAATGGAGGTTTTCCTTTTTAATTTGCCTGTGATTAACAGATTTTGCAATTTCGGTTTTTGCCGTAATTTTCCAAACACTAGTCATTGAATTGTTATGAATTTTGCACAAGACTCTTTCGGTATTATGGTGTGCTATTGCTGTACGTCCTGGTACATCCCTCCGATTAGTTAAAAACAGCCGTTCTCCCGCAAATTCCGATATGCATTAACAAACCTTTTACGGGTGGCAATCTGCGATTAGGGTATCGATCTCGATATATCCGTTGAGCAAGTGTCCGAGCTCCATTAGCTTCGTATAAAACACATACTATATCACACATATCTGGCGGTGTAAGGATTCATGATTAATCATTTTTAGATGACCGACGATTAAAGACTAATTTATTCGATTATTTTATGAAACAAACTCATTTTGTCAACAGTTCCTTTGATTAAACATACTATAAATATTCGTAATAATTTGATTAATTCAAATTTATAGATACTTGTCTACAGGTATCAATACATACTTGTGTCTAATAAAGAAAATTCAAATTTTTATTGGAAACTTTTAATTTTTTAGATAAAATAATTTTGCAAATATCACACATAGTGAGCTTTTCTGAAAGCTAAGAGCCTAAACTATGTTTCCCAGAAAAAATATTTACCGTCGTAGACTAATTGTTAAAAGATAAATGGTACAGAAACAAAAAAATTTCTTAAAATAAGTTCAATTCTAAAAGTTTTGTTTAAATTTGAAATACTTTTTAAGTAAATATTCTTGACTCTTATACTTTATATAAACTTTTATCACCTTTTTAATGATATGCGAAAAACAAATGGTTATTTTTCTATAGATATTGATTTAATTTTAATACAAGGTGCTACGTCGGAAAACCCCTCTTCAAACGCGTTTAACTTGATAGGAGAGCTTCACAGTGAGACGTGGTAAAATGAAACTCGTCTTCGCTTTGAATAAGGAATCCAACCGTACCATTTGTGTCAGTCAATTTCAGGACACTCTGTATACATATATGTAGTATACGTTACATATGTATAAGTAAATACGTAATACATATAAATAAATGGGAATATGAAAATATCGACGTTGCCATCTTATTTTTAATTTTCATTTTTTTTTATTTTAATATACATTTAGAGAATTGTTAAGTTTTCTTTGTAAAATTAAAATAACATCCAAATTGAAAAAAATTCATGGAAATTTGTATATTTTCCCCGGTTACATATTTCTCGCCTGTTATATCATGTGTGCGATGGAAGGAACAAAAACTTCACATATCTGATATATGAATGCTATTGATTTTTGTTGTTTTGTTTTCATTGTTTTCACGACGAGTCGAAATAGAAAAGTTTGTTGAAAATCGGTTTGCTTGTAAGAAGTTTTATTGGGTTGGTGTTTTACTTCATTTTTCGACTGTACACGAGATTGACGTTCATGATACATTTATTGTATTTTACTTTTATTTTTTTTTTGTTAATGGAATTTTTATATTTAACTCGTTTTTTGTTTTAAGTTTGTGGTTAGGGTGGAAAAAAGTTTGTATATATTGTAATACATGGCATGTTTAACACCAATGCGTATCAAATGGTGCGATAAGAACTTTCTTGTCAACCTTATAGTACATGAAGTATAAACTGTTTCAATTACGTGACTTTACATTTATATTATTAGTCATATACTTAATATTAAATTTCAAGTTGTAAAAGTTCGAATAACCAGCCTGGAGTAGTGAAAAATCTGAATATTATGAGAAACATGTAAATTTTCTTTTTGAACTACATATAATCGTTAGGTTTAAAATGACTTTCAGTATTAATGGTACTTAATATAGCTCGAAAAATTGCGCTCAGTTTGAGTATTTATAGGTCTATAAATACTTTATTTCAGCCGTATTTATTGAAGGTGGTATCTTAAGACAATGTGATTCATGATGCAATGAAGTTAAAAGCTTCTTTGGTCGCGTAAATAGGCCGGCCAGAAAATGTCTAGCTACGTATGTTTTAATAGTGAACGTTGCTTGATGCTATTTTACTCTACTCTTTTTTTTTGATTTTACTTTATTAATTAAATGAAAATAAGGAATTTTAATAACTTAAAACGCAAATAGAGTCAGATACTTAATTAAGTAACGAGAACTTAATTTTATTTCATGTATGCTCACAAGTGAATAAATATAAATGACATTTTACCAAACGAATCAATTTCATTAAATTTTAAGTTGTATTGTGATTTGTGTTGCATTTATGTATAAAATGAACAATACCAATGCACAAAATTACATATCCATATAACCTGATTTTAATGTTACACACACACGTATAATCTTAAAACGATTAAAATTATAATACGATAAACAAAATTTTTATAGTATAGTAACGCTAGTAGTGGCATTTAATCGAACTGTGACTCAATATAAAAAAATATTCTCTTGCTCTCATTTTTGACATTTATTCATAATCACTATTTGTTTTGTATTCAATGCATAACTATGCAATTAAATATAATGCTGAGCCTACAAATAACATAGCTAAAACCTTAAAAAGAAATGTATACGTTTCCTATAAGTTTTTTGATAAAACGTACATTATCATTTCAAAAACTGAGTATTCATTTAGGCTTTATTAATAAAGATGGCTTTGGTTGCTTATTAAATTCAATGGGAAAATATTTCGTACATCATACACAGAAAACTTATATGTAGTACATACATAAAAAAGCATCTTGGAGAAGAATTTGTATGATCTAAACCAAACAATAATTTTATTGTTCTTATTAAAATATGTACACAATAGAAATGTCTAAGTTAAAAATAGAAACTATGTACAGTTACATTAATAGCCAATAAAAAAAAATGTCATTGTAAAAATTTAATGTATATTTGGTGAGATGCACACACTAAACTGAATCCAAATTAAATGTGATTAAAAATGCTATGAAAATCAACAAAACAAGTATAATTTTCTTTTATTACCCATTGTGAATTTTCTATTTCCTAACCTCTCTTAGCAATAAAATTGTTATTTCTATTTTGGTTTTTTTTAATATCGTTTTCATTACAAATTTACTTTTGATTTATTTTTGTTCTACCTTTGATTTTTTAAGTAGTTCAAATCAAGATGTCATCAAATGGAATGTCATTTATTTTCTGTTGTTGGTAATTGTTGAAAAGTAATATTTTTTAATTATACTATAAAATGGTATGTAACAATATGGTTTGAATTGGCTAAAGTTTAATATATGCTAACACATGCATACGGGTTCTAAAAGTGTATGATTAAATAAATAATATCACAGTATTTCATGAATGCTTGTTTAATTACTGATTATTCAGAATAAGCATAAATGTAACTTATTATTATTAATAGTTGGCTGGAACCATTTGAGGTTCCATATTCAATGCCACAGAGAGCCCATGATACAAAAAAGTTTTTTTATAAAGTTAAGTAAATTTAATTAAAAGCGCAACACTATTAGTTTATAGGAAAATATTTTAATTTTTAATCAGTCGAATAGTACATATTTTTTTTCAAGATTAATTTTAATATCTTTATATCTGACTCGTTTCTCAGCAACAAAAAATAAATAAAACTTAGTCTTGTTTGTGTTTGCATATAATCTGAAATTCCAATTGATTATCTGACATCTGTCACGTTTTTAATAATGTTTTAGTTTTTTTGTTAGTTAATGATCTTGTCTTAAAATTCTTGGTATACAAGTATATTCATTTAATTTATTTTTGGTAGATAAAAATAATTAAATTTTAACTAGTCATAACTTATCTAAATTTAAATAGAATATTCTTTATCATTTTTACGTGCCAAGTCTGAGGTTTATCGTTTCAGTTGATCCTACTATTGATATCAGATCATTCTTTACGTCATGGATATATTATCACTAACCTACAGTTACCTCTTCATTTAACATCAGATGGAACATGTTTATGAAATTGCTACACCATTCAGTCCGGATTAGCTTCCAAATTGTGATGTACTCATGGCCTCTCCTGTATATGTATATTTAAATATAATTCGATATATGCACCATCAATCACATTGAAACAATTCCCAAAATAATCCGTCAACGTTCAACACATCCATATATGAGTCATCCAAGACTCTTGATGGTACGATTTGGTTAAGTCACATTACTATACACGCTATAATGATTATAATAACAATTCCTCAATGTTTAAAATTATATACTTAACGAAATAATCGTTACGGTCATTTATAAATCGACAAATTGTTTTTTTACGTTGGAATGCATAATAACATATAATATAATATATTGGAACAACAATTAAAACCAATATAATATATTATTTAAATATCTGTGGAGATTAAAGATTATAGAGATTAAATAAAAATGTGATAAAGCGAGTTGAACGAGGTTGTTTTGTAGAGAATGATTTGGAGTCTTAAAAAGTACATGTTTTAAATATATGGAATAATATTCGTTTAATATCAAATTAACTTAGTTATAATCGAATTAACTTAGTTATGCATTGCAAATACTAACTCAATTAAACGTTGAATAATCGGAAATTGATTAAAAATTATTTTGAAACTGAAAAAGAGGAAAATTATTGATTTTTGCTTTAAAATAAAAAAAAAAGATGAATTATTTAGTTTGTTATATTTGTTAAACGGCTAATTTTGTAAGGAGATTCCAAATTTTTTATGTTGTTTGATCATGTTAAGTATAGTTTTTTATTATTTGATCATAGAATTTTGTTTATAGAAATCATGAACAAAGCCAGATGTTTTAGAAATAATTTAGTTTCCAATAAGAGGTTTAATTTGAAAAGCCTGCTATTTGGGCAGTAAAAGCATTTGACAAGTAAAAGTTACGACATTACTGAAAATGGTACGGTACAGCCCTTAAAATTGTTGTACGCATTAAAATTGTTAAATGGTGAAAATTTTACACAGTTCGCAAAACTAATTCACTTTTTAGCCATCGTGAAACCACTTTCTCGGCTGGTAATGGTGGAAGGATTTGAGCTGTTTATGATGTGAAGAATCGAAGCCTTGTGCATCGCTCAAGAACAACTGAGAATATTGTTGCTGTTGCCGAAAGTGTTGAAGAAAACTCAGGTTTGTCGATTCCTCGTCGATCTTTGGAATTACACATTCCACTAACAATATTAAACCTTATTTTGCATAAATTGCATCTTAAGAGTTTTAAAGTTCACCATAAACATCGTATCTTCTCTGATTGGGTCCTTCAAATGCATCAAAATGATCCGAATTTTCATCGAAAGATTATCTTAAGTGATGAAGCCTATTTTGACCTCGAAGGCTACGTTAATAAGTGGAATTGTCGCATCTGGGCTCAGAAAATTCGAGAATGATTGTTGAAAAGCCTTTCTATCATCAACGTGTCAAGTGAATAACGAGCATTTATCGGAATTAAACGAGTGACACTTGGGTGTGTTAATGCTTTCATAGTTGCCCTTTTCCAATTTTTTTTTATTTTTTTATATTTTATACTATGCAATCTTTTTTGGGGCTCAAGACTCTTCCAGCTCAGTCGCGGTTCGTTTATTTACGTCCTTACCTTACGCTTTAATGGCCAAATCGAGGACGTACGGCTATATGTTCGATTTTCGTAGAACCATCTGGGCATTGCCTAGCTCTTGCCAGCCTATAGTATACTGACATGGAAGATGGGTCGGCCCATAAGTTCTGCACTCCAATAGAGGATCCTAGATGTGTTCATTCACACCACCGATCGTAATCAAATGGTGAAAAATCCCTTTTGCATCCTGCCCCTATCGGGACCCGGTACCTTTAGAACCCGGTACCTTCCGCTCCAACTGCCACAACTTTAACCACTGAGCCACCTAGGGCGGTCCTTTTTCAATTGAAACTTGAAATTAGGCATATTTTAATACTCAACTACGTGTTTTAAGACGAATTAATCATTGCAAACCTAAAGGGATGGTAGTGCAGATTAATTCCTTGTTTGTTTATATAATTCTCTGTATAAGTTCATTTACTCTATGAGTTTGTATGATCCTACAATAATTAGATAGTTACTTTCAGGGTATAACTTATTTTAGGATATATCCCTATAATTTTATATACTGAATCAACCAAACATAAATGTAGTGGCACAAAAACGAAAAATATGATCTGGCAGACCGTTGCATACATAATTTAAGATATAAGATGTAGTAGATATCACACATGTTTCATATATGTACTTCCATTTTTCGGATTGTTTAACGATCAAGGTTTCATAGAAAACTTGAATTGTATTAATACAATTTGTTTTATTGGAAATATTTGTTAATTTCAATCACTTGATTCCTACTCAGGTCGAAATTGTGGAAAAGGAAAGGAAAAATCCTGTAGCAAAATAAATTCCACGAACATTTTTTTTTTGGTTGTGTAGAGCAATTATGGTTACTTGAAATCGCACCAAAAGCTTTCGACATTTAAAATTTCCTATGTTATTTCCGCGTGTCAAAATAAATTTTTTAGGAACTTGATACTCATCTAATATATAACATTTATTAGACATATTAGGTTAGTAATTTTTTGGTTGCTCAAAAGTTAGAGAAAACAGCAACTTCTAGCTGGCACTTGATATGACTCATATAGCCATAGAAACTTATTTAGTACTCTTATGTATCGTGTAACATATGATTTTGCATGGAACCTTTTTAAATTTATATCATGTATTTTTACTTGGTAAGCTTACTCAGCTTTACTAAGTCAGGTTTGCCAATAAAATTTCATTAATCTGCTTAATTTATTACTTTACATCGACATAGCATAAACAAAATAACATAATACAAAATAACATTTAAATTGATCGGAATAAAACAATAAAATTATCACGTAAAAAAAGTTTAATCAACTAGAATACAAAATCAGCACTGTACATATTATATTGTATAACATAATAACATGGTTAAATTGGTCCACGGAATAGAGTCCATTATATATTATAATATATGCAATCAGCAAGCACAATAGAACATAATACAATGAAACATTATATTTCTTACCAAGAAGTATGTTCTGCCAAAAGTAGTGGATTTTAAATAAAATCTTTCCAAATGACAAAAACATACTTTTGTGCATCCTCCTATCGTACATATATTATACTGTAAAGATATAGGTGTCTGTATAAATAACTCTGTTGTATGTTGTATAGAGTGAGCAGATGTGGTTAATTTGCATAGATAAATGAAAGGTTTTTGGAGAATTTGAAGATCAGTAAACCGTCAAGTCAGTGGTTTATTGTGATTATTTCAAACATCTCATGATAACCTGCTAAACCGTTGTACTTTATGTACTGCAAATTTGTTGATGCATTACTTCTTCTGATATATACTGAGATATGAAATAAAATTTTTTATCATAACAAAATATTCACATTTGGAGCTACAAATCATGTAATCGTATGTATATAGTTTCATGTAATCTTTAAAAAACTTAAGTAGAAAACTAATCCTCAACTGACGTAATGGCACATTGGTTAAACCTGTATCTTTTGGAGCTGGAGCAAAAGCGAATCCCAACTTACATGAGCATACAAAAATGTTATGTATGCACTAGTATGTTGAATTATAAATATGTTTTATCAGCTCTTAACCATTATCCAACGACATCCAGTTATGTTGTATCTGTCTAAAGATTGTGTGCATATGTATTAATGCAAAAAAATTTGAAATCTGTCTTGTAAATATTTATTTCATTTGCAATAAAAAATAAAAATTTATAATATGTTGTACTCATTGAATGTATAAAATTTCCATTTATTTTTGCAGATTTTGCTGTGCATGTTGGATGCTGTGACACAAAAAATATTGGTTTGGTGTGGGAGACTGGCGACGAAACTATGAATTTTTATGAAAATTAAATTGGTGGTTTCAATTTTCCAATCGTTTATAATAATGAAATGGTGATTATAATATATTAAAGGTAATACTATTGTGTTTTCTATTTGTAACTCATATGTGTATATTGTTTGAGGAAGGCGCCTACACCAATTATTGTAGCGTTTCTTTCTATATAATTATAATTAAATAATTATATACATATTTGCTGTTGATATATTCAAATATTCAGTTCAATGACGTACATATTAAATTTCTACAGGTATAATCATAAAAACATAAAACCAATTTTCCAATTTTTTTTTTAACATAAATAAATTATTTTTAATTAATTTTATAGAGTTAACTTTTTATCTATGGTCATATTTTGAAAAAATATGAAAAAATAAAACAGGAAAAATAAAAACTGTCAAAATGCTATTTAATCTAAATATACCTTTTTTCTATATTGAGTAAAATTAAATTAAATTAAAATTAAAGCAAAACAAAGCCAAAAAAAAGACAGACGTGTATATGATAATGTAATCGTTTAATCCAGTGAGGTGACTTAAATTAAAACTGGTACAATTAAAATAAATGTATAACTATTAATTTGTACCGATTTTTTGTTTGGTTGGGTTGAGATAAAAACAGAAGTACGGATTAACTTAACAGAAACAGAGAACTTGCATGACAAATTATAATTTTATTAGCTCACTGGATATACCTAATTTGATAATACAATACTATACATATATGTATGTACGTATACGATAATTATTCAATGTCTTTTTGTTCATTCAACTGTAATTTAGTATATAATATCATATATAGAGAAGATTGATTGAGTGAAAAATAATAGGAATGGAAATAATAAATGGAAAATTTATATAAATAACATGAATGTTTACATACATATCTATATGTATTACGTACACTATGTGCTTTTTAATTAATTAATTAAGTGGATATGAGATTTTTACATTAAAGTTTGCGTATATAGTTCGAGTAGTTTTTTTTTGAGAACTCTTCTCTTGATACATTTGTGTTATTTTATTATCCTAACTGATGATTAAAATCTATAATATTATGTAAAGTATGTATTCGAATAATCGTCGTATTCACCCGTGCTTTAGTTGAGTTTATTTTAAAATAAAAGTTTTAGACACACACAAAAAAGCTTCTATCATTATTTTACCAAAACAAAAATGTTAGAACTTCGGCCATATTAACTAATAAACCTAATTCGTATCAGTGAATTTTGGGAAAAATGAATTGTAAACAAGCTTCAATTAGTACAGTGTGATTGAACGGTATAGTTTCGATGGCAGTGTTGAAACGTAAATAGGCATTATTAAAAGCTGCATTCCTCATTTTTTGCACTAGACATTTCGTATTCACTTTCGGGGGAGTACTGTGTCGTCCAGAGCAACTCACAAATTAGTTCACGCCACACGCAACTGTTAAAATCGATATTTCGAGTTAAGTTCTTGTAATTCACTAGTACTGTCGCGTCACAACTGAACGGATATATACGAATCGCACAGTACGAACATCAAGTCCGCTAGCATATGCCTGATGAGATGGATTTGATCTTTTCGAGCACGCAGTCATTCAATGACGTCACCATCAGATCGAAAACGGACTAATGGATTACAAGATACAAGCAACAACTCGAAGTACAACACACATTCAAAATTTACAGTAAGCAACACGCTTCAAACTCATGCGACTTTCATCAATATGGTATAAAATTATTTTGGATCCCAGTCGCCAAAATAAATAATTCTGTATTATCTGCAACATCTTTGTGCTTTTATCGGACAAATACAAGTTCCGGTAACACGGAATTAAAACATTCACGATTCGGAGGTTAAATTTCTAATTTCAGTAAATTATAATTCTATTAGATAATGATATATATTCTGAATACTGACAATATACGGGTTTTAATATTCGCACTATCCAAAGCTCGCTATCCGGAGCAACGGAAATTTCTACTCAAACTTATTCTATTATCCGCGAGTGTCGCTGTTATTCAACAAAAATATTTTACCTAACTTTAGCCAAATGTTGGTCGATAGAGGTGTGATGGTTTTTATGTCATTCACTAGTTTGCGAGACTAAGTTATGTTTATTTAATTTAAATTTTAACCAATATTATATTTGTTTATATACATACGTCCCATCGAATAATAGCTGCTCTGGATAGCGGCTTCCGATAGTGTTCTATAAAAATAAGTAGAGCTAAATATTTATTTTTACAAATTTTAGGTGCCAATGTTGTAATGATCACTCTCAATTTCACCCAACCATACCAGTGTTGATCTAGATATACATTCGAAGTTCTGTTTCCTGTGGCTGTGTTGTTATAGACATACATCCAAAATATCATCTTACTATGCTAGTGTTGTTGTAAACATACATTCTAAATGCCATCCAACCACGCCAATGTTATTCTAGACATACATTATAAATTCCATCCAGCCATAAGTATTTTCTGAACATACATTCCAAATTCAATTTGTCTACGCCAGTGTTGTCGTACACATACATTCCATTAAAATTATACTGTATGCCAGTGTTGTTATAAGCAAACATTTAAAATTCTTATCCAGCAAGCCAATGTTGTCGTAGACATGCATTCAAAATTCTATGTAATTATAAAGTGGAACATTGAAGCCAAGCGTCCATATTTCATTTTTACATGAATGCAATTATACAAATTTTGGTGATAAATATAAACTAGACGGTTCATATGAACTAGAGAATATGGCCAAAGCTAAGCTTATGGATATGGCTCGAAAATTAGGTTTGTCATGTATTGAAATCGAGGCCGTCGCAAGTGTGTGTGTTTACACAAGCCTGCCTATTTTTTTTAACGATCATAATCAAATGAAAATATCAACCTTAGGGTGTATAAGTGAAGGAAAAAACCCATATAAAAAAAATTAAAAATTACACCTTTCCCACTAACCCTACCACAAAAGGTTTAGTACCATTTAAGCATTTTTATTCTCTTTTCCTTCTCTACTAAAGTGCTATTGTGTCAAAATGATAATATTGCATTTGATTGTGTACATTTTTTTTTTCTATACCAATACTGCTAATGGTTGATATTTTCTTATAGTATACGTATGCGTAAAGTTTGGCTTGTTATAAAGGTGGGGGGTTTGATTGAAATCCAAATAAATAGACAAAAATGAATAGTGACATCTATATTGGACATAAAGTAACTAAATAGATGCTAAACGAATTGTACAGGGTGGTAATTTATAAAAATGCAAATAATTTGTTGTGTTTCTTACTCTATTAGATGTGTTTTTGCTAAGTTTACGATATTTATTGAATAAATAAAGGCAATTTCTGTAAACATTTCGATTTGGCCTATGTGGACATTTTCTGAAATGTATGTCCACGACAATACCCGAGTGGTGAGATGTAATTTGGCGTCGTGGTATATAATTTAGAATTTGTACAACACTTGTGTAATAAAATATAATTTGGATAGAATGAAATAGAATGGATGTCTAGAACAACACTGGCTTAGTGAGATGAAATTTTGGATTTATGCCCACAACAACACTGGCGTAATTATGTGGAAATACGAATGTATGGCTATAACAACATTGGCACAGGACAACAAAATTGCTTGCTCGGCATCACAATCTAGAGCGAATATTAAAACACGGCTAATACATATTTGTATATTGAAAGGTTGTTTAAGAAAAATATTTTGTTTTTATTTTTCTCAACCACCCCTCAATAAATTTTTTGTTTTCTCCGTATTAATGTTAGCAATTGAATAATAATTAACGTATTAAAATTACTTGTATTCAACTTTTATAACTTTGTAAATATTCTTTTGGTAAATAAAACCGAATAACATTTTTTTTTTTCAATTTGTAATAAATTTATATTACATGCCCTTTTTGCCCTTCCAAAATTACTACTGAATAATTCGAAGTTTTTATTAACCTTCCACATGGTCTGGGTATTTTAATTTATAAGCATGTATACTAATTTTCGATATTTCTACCTAACATACCATACCCGGTCAAAAACTGATTCTCTCAAGAAAAATTTCGAAAAACAAAACTTTTTCTGTATTTTTCGTTAAAATTACAAAGAAATTATATAACTTTTTAATTTCTTTTTACGATTGTATATTATATAGTATTGTGATGTAATAACAAGAAAATATGAATATTTAAAACATTATATAATATATTATTGTTGTTGTATTGCTATACTATTATTACAAGTATATTGTTGTTATTACTTTTATTATTATTGTAATTTTTATAAATGGCATCTTATAAATAATATTTATTGGGAAAATATAACAGAATATTAATGGTGCTAAAACTGAAAATAAGCCGGACTGAGGAGTGTTTTGTGTGCAGTGAACCATTTCAGTATTTTTGTTATATATGTTGATTATTCTTTAGTAGACAATCGACCATAAGAAAAGATGAGATAAAGATAAAAAAAATTGGACAGTGAAAAATTTATATTTTCCTTTTTTTTTTGAAAATCTACATAATATGTATTTCTTGAATTGTAAGTATATACGAAAAAAACTAGCTGCGTATATATAAATATATAACAGAGGAAAAACCGAAGTCATGTTTTCATAATTTTTCATTTTATTTATTGTGTTGTTGTATTTCTTACGCTTAAATAATTTTCTTTGAAAGCATATAAAAAAAATATGAGATATTATTTAATTTTCTTATTTAACATTAACCATATATAGAGTAATTTTCATCTTAGGTCGCGGAATTTATGAAAATTTATGTTATTTTTTGTTTCATTTAAGTATATGAGTGTATATATTTCTTATAAGTCTAAGGAATAAAACCGCATAAATTAATTTTCGTTTTACAGTAGTAATGCAAATATGGAAGACATAATAAATGAAAAACCAACGGGATCAATATTTAAGCTCGGAATTATGTTATATTAGTGTACATTGTATAAATTGTGCCAGAAATGGTTCGCCGAAGCAAATGTTGTTTTTATTCTCGTATAAATATATAATAAATAATATTAAGATTGACACATCAACAACCTGTATACAAACGCATTCATCTGACATTGTTTATACATGAATATAAATATTATAGTATTTTAATTAAAATGAATTGAAATTTAATAACGTCTTATTATAGAGAAAACATATGTCAACATTTTGAAATATTATTATCTTCTTGAAATTTAGATAAGATAAATGTTTCTTGTTCATGTATGTATATTTCTTTTCTTGTATTATATATATATATATATATATATATATATATATATATATATATATATATATATATATATATATATATATATATATATATATATATATATATATATATATATATATATATATTTGAAATATAAAAAACGCCATTTTCAATTAATCTTCTTGCCATATTGTAACATGAGTTTATTTCGATTTTTTCTGCCGAAGACTAATCTCTCAAGTATAAGGATATATATAAAGTTTTTCATTGTTATTTTTTATATTATTATTATTATTACTATTTTCAAATTCACCTGTGGTTTATTTGAAGTAAAATAGAAAATGGGAAAAATCGATGATGCCATTGAATGTAAAATAGTTTTTTTCTCGTTGTGTATACGTTTATCTAGATATGCCTTTCAGACCACAATTTTATTCGAATTTATACATCTATTTGTTGTTGCCTATTACATAAGTAAAAACGCGAAAATACGTGATAGTATTGTTATTTTGATATCGTGGTTGGCAAAAACCGAGTATAGGGAAAAAGAAAATCGACTTTAGTTTTTTTTATGTACATACATATTAAGCGGATTTTATTTATTTGATTTTTCCATATAAAGAATACACAAAAATTTTCGTTTCACAAAACGATTGGAATTTAATATATATAAAATGCATTTTTTACGATACGCCATTTTTTTATTTTCCTTCGATTAGCATATGTCATATTGAATTTTGTTATTGTTAATATAAAATGGAAGTAATTTAAATTGGTTTTATATAATAATACTTGATCATCGTGTATATATTTTTATTGTTACTTTTGTATTATGTATTATTCGATTTATGCATTATTTCGGTATAAAGTGCCTTTACTTTACAAAAACAATCATATTTCAACTCAAAACAGTTTCTAAATAAGCTAATTAGATGGTTGTGATGAAACATAGTGTAGCCTTGGTCTGGTCACAATTGGCGTGTGCCGGAACTAGCAATCTCGGTTCTGTATAGTCTGAGTATTGTTTTTGTGTTAAGCTGAGTGTGTATGTGGGTATTTGGATGATGACTTTCGAGCAGTTGCTGCGACTGGTCGTATTTGTAATTA
The DNA here is from genome assembly GCA_963932295.1 of Tipula lateralis. Classification (NCBI taxonomy): domain Eukaryota; kingdom Metazoa; phylum Arthropoda; class Insecta; order Diptera; family Tipulidae; genus Tipula; species Tipula lateralis. The sequence continues at coordinate 43,728,392 of OZ010738.1, forward strand.
TCACATATTTCGTCCCTGTATAAGCCTTGTTTGTTAAAGAGCGGACGGAATTTGGGCTCGCAGAGTTTGGAAGTGTGATGAACTCTCGGAAGGTCTGTTTCATACTCTGTTGAGCGTGTTCTAGGACTTAAAATAATAATAATTTAATAATGAGATTCCTTTATTGACATGCTTACGGTTGGAGAGAGTTTACTTGAATGACTATCCTAATCAAGAAGTTTATTTTAATTTTATTGAACAGCTATTCTGTTGTATAAATGGAAAGTAAATAAACTGAAAGATTTTCTGAAAGGGATTACCATTTTCTTGATTCAATCATTTTATGCTATAAGAGAAATCTACTTTTGTAAAAGGTTTTCCAATAATAGGTTTCATTTTGAATATCCTGCTTTTTGGTCAGCTGTCAATTTTGAATCTTTCATCTTTTGACATTTGATAAGTAAAAACTGAGCCATTACAAAACATGGTATGATACACGTTTCAACAACGCATTGAAATTATTAAAATTTACTACAAAAATGGTGAACATTTAACAGTTACAGATCGCAAGACTAAAGCACATTCTGACCGTCGTGAAGCTTCTTCTCGGCTAGTAATAGTAAAACTGGTGGAAAAATTTGAGCTGTTGGGACAAGTTAGTGATGCAAATCGGAACCGTGTGGGTCGCTCAAGAACCAGTTAACACAAGTATTCAAACCGGTCGATCACCATAACGGTCGTATCTTCACTGATTTTTATCGAAAAATCATTTTCAGTGATGAGGCCCATCTTCACCTCGGAAGTTAGAATAAGCAGAATTGTCGCATTTAAGATTCAGAAAATTCAAGATTGATTGTTGAAAAGCAATGATTGTTGTACATCTATCATATCATATCATGATATTAAAGTCTTCATAGTGATATTGTACTAAAAAGTTGAATCAAATTCATCAGTAGTTGTGCAGATAATATCCTTAATACAGTATTCACTTTTAAAGACTTTATTAACTTTTAACAATAAGGTCCTTTTTCGCCTACAAGTTATAATGTTATAGTTGTCTTGAAATACTAGAAATCAGAAATCTTGGCTTCTTGGCATCTATATTCAAGATTGTTATGGCCTGGGGTATTTTATGATCTTATTGCACATAGATGTTAGGTCAAATCATTATTACTAGATACATATTATACAAAGTAATAATTTCATCTAAAATAATATACAATATTTCGTCATATGTAAGCATGTAATCTAATTTCGTTATGGTTTGTAGCCGCATATCAAATATAATTTCTAAATTATATTACAGTAATTTATCATATAGTTGATAAACGTAAAACTTTTGAATTCTCACAGGAAAGCTTTTTTAATGAATATTCCCATTCTATATATGACAGTGCTAATCCAAAATATTCCTAAATTTAAAATTGTGTTTTAGTTAAATGCACATTCCATAAAGTTTGCAAACATTACAGTGAAGGTCAAAATGATTTATTCATGTTCAGCCATCATAATTCAAAATAAATGTAAAATTCATATAGTCATGCAAGTATATATTCACATTGGCAATGAAATTGGCATTGAATTGGACGTTAAACCATGATGATGAATTTTAAAAATTAAAATCATTAGCGGCACTGTGTTTTATACCAATTTACCCTTGACAATTAAACAGTGTACAAATATGTATAAAGTTCGTAATTTTTGAAAATCAATATTATGCTTACATTTAATTCGAGTATAATGTGCATGACTAAAAACATACATTAAATATTATATGTTAATTATGAAAAGTTTATTAGCGGGCGGTGTCCAATAAACGAAATTGCCTAATACAAAATTAATTAAATATGGGTATGCCCTTTTCATGCAACAAGATTAATATTCAATCTACATATACTCGCATGTATACGATTACAAGAAAACATTAATACCTATCCATATAAAATAAGTACAACCGACTTACACTAAAATGTCAATATTAAAAATAAAATTGTATATTTATCGATTGACCTACAATCATCTTCCCGCACCGGGTTAATAAATATATATATATATATATATATATATATATATATATATATATATATATATATATATATATATATATATATATATATATATATATATATATATATATATATATATTTATATATATATATATATATATATATATATATATATATATATATATATATATATATATGTATATATATATATATATATATATATATATATATATATATATATATATATATATATATTTATATATATATATATATATATATATATATATATATATATATACATATATATATATATATATATATATATATATATATATTTATATATATTTATATATATATATATATATATATATATATATATATATATATATATATATATATATATATATATATATATATATATATATATATTTATATATATTTATATATATATTTATATATATATATATATATATATATATATATATATATATATATATATATATATATATATATATATATATATATATATATAGCCTGGTAAAAGAAAAATGAAAACCTCAGTCTTTATGGAAATTAATTTTTTCTACTCTTTTCCTCCAATCCTTTCAATTCATTTTGTTGGTATAATACAAAACTTTATCTAGTATTTATTCAAGTGCGTTTTTATTATAGCAACGGATAAATAAATAAAAAATCATAAAACTCGAAATATGTGCTTTATGTTCCACAACTGCAATAATAATTATTTGGTATGTTAATTCAATATTAAAATTACATTTTGTTATTTATTGATGAAAATCAATTGAAATGAATATTTGATAGTTTTTCGTACAATTCCACGTTTGCTGTTATTATTCTCCGCATATTTTTTTATAATATCCTCTATATTGTTGGGAAAAATGAGTGAACCTTAATTGTTTTGACAATGATTTATTATTTGTAATGAGGACAACTAGTTTTTCTTTACTGCTACAGCGATGATGATTGAATGTGTTTCTGATTGTTTTCCCTAATGAAATAGATTATAAATAATCAAATATTAATGAGAATGGGAAAAAATTAAAGCTTTTACATTTATTTTACACCAATAACATCTGAATATTATGCATTTTATTGATAAATAAATGAGTATATATATATATATATATATATATATATATATATATATATATATATATATATATATATATATATATATATATATATATATGTATATATATATATATATATATATATATATATATATATATATATATATATATATATATATATATATATATATATATATATATATATATATATATATATATATATATATATATATATATATATATATATATATATATATATATATATATATATTTATATAATATACGAAAGCAAATTGAATAACAAACAATTTACAAAACTTTAACTTGACCAGAATAAACATTTTCATTTTCGCCTTAATTTGTTTTCTTACAGTCGTACTTATTTTTGTCACTTATCTCTTTGTGATAAAAATTATAAAATAATAAGAATATTTTCTTTATTTTTTGCATAAATAAATTTTAAGATAATTTTAATGACAATTAAAAATAATTACAGCGATAATGGGATAAAAAAGGATTTCGTGCTTTTGTATATGAGATCTACAAACGAGTGTAAACATATAGAACAATGTTAACAATTTTGTGTATTACAAAAGTTTTATTATTCTAAAAAGCTTATAATATGACAAAAATATAAACAGTCAGCTTAAACGAAATGTATCCCTTTCCAAAGATTATTTATTACGAAATGTCTGCACCTTGTTACATTCATATTAGCGAAATTTAATTTTGGGAAATTTTCACTTAGTTATTTATATTGGAATTCAATTTCTATTTTTATTTGTTTTTCACTATTAGTTACCGTAAAATCTACATATATATTTCTTGCCAAGCATCACAATTTGGTTTATTATTTAGTGGCGTTAAAGTAAGATATATTTGAATTGATCGTTTTTACATAAATTAAGCAACCTTTATATTCGAGCAAAGAGTATAAAAATATATTTTAGAATAACAACGACAAATAAAGTTACAATAAGTATTCATTTAAGTTAATCGAACCCCGATATCATTGTGTATTTCCGAGCATCACTAAAGCAAGTTACCTACAAACAAAAATTTTAAACACAGGAATCGAAATAGTACGTAGGCGATATCATTGAAAGAAAGGCGATATCATTTTACCTTTGATCTTGGGATCAAACAAATTGTGTGCAGGATGTAAAAGTTTCTCGAGATAATTTCACGTTGAGTTCTGATTTTTATATCATTAAACTTATGATTAATTTAATATGTTGCAGCTTGTTAACTTGATTTGGATTCAAGTTAAAACAATAAATATTAAAAAACTATCGATTAACTCAAAATCTCAAAATAAACATTCATATCAATCCAAATTTCTTAATAATTTAAATACGTGCGGTGGTGTACATGTGACTTTTCATACCACTTCAATGTCTAAAGTTGAATTAATGAATAATTTAAAACTATTGCTCATAATTAATTCGAACGTCAAATTGTTTCCTATCGCAAATTGATAAAAAAAACAACTTTCCGAATCCCCTATCACACTTTTATACACAATTAAAATTCACGTCAATCCAAATTAAATAAAAATAACTTTCAAAATGTAACATTGTGTATATTATTTTCTTTAACGTTAATATACATTTTTATTATTGCTATCAACTCCCTTTAATTGTCCTTAAACTTTGCCTATCGATCAAATTACATAAGAAAGCAAACACAGACCCATCGTAAAAATTATACGTTTCTCCTTTCTTGATTTTGCAAAAAATAGAAATGCTGCTAATAAAATTAAAATATAATAATAATAGTTATATACATAGCAACAAAAGGAACTTTTTAGGTTATACATTTAATGGACTATAAAAAGTCTAATAAACTAAATCACGTGAACTCCATTTTTTTCTAGTTTAAGTTTTAAAGATGTAGTTTATTAGATAAAACACATTATTATTATGACAATATTGTTGGTATGGGAAGAGAAAAGTTTTTTCTTTGGTTTGTTGTGCTTTGTGCCTTTCAACACAAATTACACGTTTTCCAAATAAAAACACAAAAATCAGTTTACATACACATATTACAGAGAGCTTTTAAGCATACTTTTGTGTATGTCTGTAATATGTGTATATACGTATATATAGAGACAATATTTATATAAAAAACAATGTTTCGTTTGTGGTTTTTATGTGAGCTTTTTGTCAAACAAAAATAAAATTGGGAGTTAAATTCACAAAAAGCATGCAATCCATTATTTGTAATTTTCTTTAAAAAAATGTTTATAATAATATTGGATAATATAAATTTATTTAGGTTTTAGTTAAAATTAAAGATTATATCTTTGCAGATTATAATTTGGGATACGTAATAATGAGATAAACAGCATTTTTGTATACTGATAAGGGTGACTAAATATAATTTTTTTAGCATAGTTTAAGTTTTTACCATTGATCGATATTGATATATAGAGATTTTTATATAAAGTTACTTTTGAGTTTAGTGTCGTATAAAATTTTATTATTATTTAAATCGAAATAACAACCCTTCGTTTGTTTATCATCATTGAATGAATAAATTGAATTGTCGCCTATATTGTCAAATATAAATTTTAAATTCAATGAATTTTGTTTGGTTTTATATTTTTGACTTTGTTCCAAATGTCGAGGCAAAAGAACGCATAAATAATTCATAAATAATTTTTGTTCTTTAATTATTTGTCATAAACGAATATATTATTCCATTCCGATTGCCAAAAATATTGTAAAACTAATTTAATGGTTGCGTACTTCAATCAATTAATATGGATTTTTATTTTGTCTATAGTTACAAAACTATTTATTTTCTCCACATCAATAGCAAATTGTTTAAAAAATGACCTGACACAATTCTGCTATTTATAAGAACTGACTTATTATTCTAAGTTAGAGATGAGAATAAATTATTTGAAGTATCTCATAATTGACAAAATTAACTTCATGAATTGATTTAAAATAAATAAGACTCGATTTAAAAGTATAAGTAATTTTATACATGAAATATTGAAGTTTTTGAACATTTTCACATGTATTAAATTTTTATGCTTTATAATTTTATGAGGTAAAACTGTCAGTCGATTTAAGAAATCGATAATATAGTTAAGACTTCAGTTTCAATTTTTTTAATGCAGCAAATATAATCGTAATGTATATTGTTTATAATATTACTTTTTTTTATAAATTGTGAAAAATAAAAAATTTTTATATCTAAATATTGGAAGAGTTGTCGAGATATAGGAGTAATTGTGAAATATGAAGATAATTCAAGAGAATTGAGGAGCCAAATCTTTAGTGCTGCATTTTTTCTTCCATCATTCCATCTTTCGTTCTGAATATTTTTATTGAAAAAATGCAGAACGATTTTCCTGCCATCTATAATTAATTATTCGTACTTCGTTATACATTTTAGGGCCTATGAAACTAATACGTTTGCGACCATACTCATTAGTAATAGTACATGGTTTCAGATTATTTTTATTACGTGTATGATATTGGTGGTTATATGAATTTAAATTAACATTACACACGCTCAAAGTCGAATGTGTTATTCTATAGATATATTTTCATGTAGACTTGAAATGTAAGACTTTAATCGGTAAAATGTTTTCGGCCTTTACAGCATATAAATCTATAGTTGAAAACAGAATAGGTAATTTATATATAGCTTTAATGCAACGGTTTTGTTAAACTTGTAGCTTTCTCAAACGCGATTGAGACGAGTTGCCATAAACAACAAGGCCATATAGGTAATTCTAGAGTGAATAAATGCGAAGTATATTAATCGAAGTATTTTCGTAGGTATATAATGAGAGGCCTTACGAGTAAAACCAATTATTGGAGAAACTTTTGAGCAAACTACCTATAAGTAAATACCTATAAGTTTCAACCAGTTCAATATTTACGTTTGCTGCAGTAAAGTTAGGTAATGTAGGAAGAGGTTTACAGATTGAACAGAACACCATGTATTTGGTTTTAGCCTAGTTTAAAGACAAAATATTCTCATTGAAAAAATCAAACAAAATATTAAGATCATGTGACATAAACTGTATTTCATCAATCGGGTTCCTAACCTCATAAAATAGAGTTGCGTCATCCGCAAACAACCTAAGTTTTCCCTTTAATGGAAGATTACCCATGTCGTTTATAAATAACAAAAACAACAGAGGAACAAGTACACTGTCTTGAGGTACACCGTACTTCATCTGTTAAATTTTTAACTGATTTAAATTTTTATATTAGATTTAAGAGCATTTTATTTTCGGCTCTTTAATTTAAATATCATGCTATCTCTTTCTTCACATGTTCGTTTCGTCCAAAAGAATTAAACCAACATTTTGAAAAAACACTTCATTTTCAACCAATTTTTGGACTGAAGAAACGCAACACTGAAGTGAAACCGTATTAAATGGTACAAAAGTTAAAAGAAAATCCAGTCAAGACTTGTAGAATAAAATACTCTGGCTATAACCCCCTTTTAGTCTAAATAGGATTATCACAAACTATAATCAACTGGTTGTGCATGCTAATGCAAAAGAAGACATTAACATATTTTCAATAATTTGTATTACATTATTTTGAAGTTTAAAAGCAAATCAGATTGAACAACAGTTTTTTTAGGAAACTACTAGTAATTGGATTGGAGATCATTTCCAAAGAACGTGTAATGTCAAAAACGCACGTGTTTCGAGCAAAAAGAGCACTTTTTCTGCTGTCAGAGCACTTTTTTTTACCAAAGAATATCGCATTAAAATATTGTGTAAAGCATTAACTATACATAACGTAAACAGAATTATAAACGTAACGTAGGAAAAATTAAGAGTGCAATTGTATGCGTAACCGTATAATACCCGTATTGTATGCCTTACGTTACGTTAAGTTAGCCCATGGATAACTTAACGTAACGTAAAAAATTTAATGAAATTTCGTTCATTTATTAGGTGTATTTTATTGGTATTATTACCATATATTTTATTCATACCGGAATAATTTCATTCCAACCTTTTGTTGGTTTTGGATTAATTCTATTCCACTTTTAGTTTTTATGTTCAACACCAGAGTGTTTTTGTTTCTACGTGTTGTCGCCCTTATGAACATTTCTTTGTGATAAATGTCATTTTTGGCAGTTACAAAGTAAGTTTTGGCAGTTCGTTGCTGTTTCCATGACAACTGTTACATAAATCATATAAACTATTCGGTGTCGTTTTATTGTGCATTATTTTCATTCGTATTCCTATTCCTATTCCAGAGTTCAATAAAACGCAGCTATTATGTGTCAAAGTTGAAACGTATAGATGGGATTTCTGACGTGCAAACCTTAAAAACATAAAGATAAATGATTAAATATGAACACCCCAAAAATAGGAACTAGTGTAAGGATCTTAAAAGTAATACATTAGATTCGTTCAAAAATCTTACAATTACATATAGACGTTGTCTATGGTTAGCCCATAGCATAGGCTGCTTTCAAAACCGATACTTATTTCAAACTTTTTTATCGCCATTTTAAATACGTAACTAAAACCAATTCGAATTGATTTCACTTACGAATTTTTGACAGAAGTTTTATTTTGACAGATATAATTTTCAAAAAATTATAACAATCAATATAGAAATTTTTCTAAAAATGGAATAGAAAGTAAGGGATAAGCCAGGATACTTAGTTGAATAAATTAGGTTCAATAATTAAATATTCATTTTGAAAACAGCCATAAGAAGATATCTAGTTCATTATAATTTGTGAGAATGCTATCAGAGGAAAACGCTATTTCCAAGATTTCGTTAATTGAAAAACTGATCAAATTACCTCTTAAACAAGGTTTAATAATTATTTTACTAAAAAATAAATAATAATGAAAATTTAGTCAGTAATTTAATTTTTCTTATTTATATAAGAACAAATTTTATATCTTTGTTAATGAATAGTCAATTTTTATGCTGTGTGTTATGTTGACGCTGATTTTTTTTTCTGAGTAATATAAATTGAAAACTATAGTCATCCCAATCACAACATTTTACTCTTCATACTGTCTGCCTCATAAATATTTCAAAGTAAACTTTTATGAGACCGAATGGCCCATGTAATATTTCTACAGGAATAAAAGTATAAACAGCGATACATTTTTAAATTAACAATTTGTTAACTACACATATACTGTTTTCAATCATAAACGAAAATTCATAAAAAAATTATATCGTAATGTCGTTTATATAGCATCTATTAAAAAATAACAAAATCTCCAGTTTTAAAAAGAATAGGTTGAAAAATCATCTTGAGGCACAAAGCAACAAACTCATGATAAAAACTTATTTAAAATATAAGATATAGTTAGCTTAAACAAATATTAATGAAATAGTTGATATTTTTAGTTTGAAGATTTAAAAGAAATATAAAAGTTCCAACTCACTCGAATTCCAGATCAACTCAGATCAAATTAAAACTTTATGGCATACTTCAAAATATATAATTTGTAAATATATAATATTCTGCATCAGTAACAAAATTTTACCAGTTTTAACATAAACAACTTTCTAAACTTTTAAATTTTCTAATTTTGTGGTGACAGTATCCTACAATTTCGAAATAATGAAGTCATTAAACGCTTCAGAAACCCTGTCGAAAAAACGAAATATAAAACCAAAGCTATTTGATAAAGTACCAGAAATTTTTATAGGAGGCGTTATCATTTTTTAAAAACGGGTTTTATCATACAGCCTATATAGGGCGTAACTTTACATATACGTACACCTGAAACTGATAAACCATATTGTAATTTTGATTCCGCTAATGCAAAACATATCAAAAATATTTTTAAACACCCACCAGATTTATTATATTTAGAAATGTGAATTTCGAAATAGTTTAGAATAATTGAAAGCTTTTTTTATTCAAAATCGTATAACAGTTCCTTTGTGACATAGTGACATGTTACGGTGAACATTTTAACTAATTCCCTTCTGTATGGTATAACAACAATAATAGTTTCTATACAATTTTGCAATCGAAATAGATGTTTCACCATGCATGAAAAGTTATTGATTTTGCATTTTATTTAACATTATATGAAAATTATATACGTGCAATCGAAATATGAAAATTATTGATTGGTGCGGTGTCATTTCTAATTTATAGCCTTAACATACTAGCATGTATAGTTACATAATGAAAAGCATCCATTTTGTCGTTATTAATTCAACCATTTTGAACAATTAGTTTTTTTTTGTAAGGTTATATTTTATTTATCAACAATACTTTATAGCTAGGTATTTTATAAGAAAACCAACCACTAATAATATATATTATATGGGAAAAATATTACGACGCAATTTATGAAAATATTTTGATAACAAAATAATTTTCTACATGATTTTTTATGTCATGCCAATTTTTATTTTGCTATTTTTTATTTGTTGTCAAAAGAGTTTTCATGAAACAGTGTGCGGGGAACGGTTTTGTAGAAAATTTGATATGTATCATATATAGAATATTATTAATAACCGTAATAAAATGATGAAGTAAGGTATGATAGGTGTGTCTTATATGATGCTATATATACTTATATTATATTATGATAACGATGATGACATACAATATGTCTGTATGTTACATGCTTTTTTTCTATTACCTGCTATATACATATATAGCATACATACATATGATTAAAATCATATATTTTTAGCTTGACTATTTATTATTATTATGATTATTTTTACTATTTTTTATTACCACTAATTTGATTTAAATGTTTAGATTAAAAGAAAAACATAAAAATTGTCATCACCTGTTCAACACTGTAAATTTCCATATTTGGATCATTTTCCAGCCATCTTTGTCGATATGTTGATGATGTTGAACGTTTTTTTATATTCCTATGACAGCAATAACATACAAAACAAACTACCGTAATGACAACTGATAACATTGCTCTGCAAATAGAAAAAAAAGAAGAAAAACAATAAATAAATTAGTGTTTACTAAATTGACTTAAATGTCCTTAAATGTAAGATATGTGTACGTCGCCGTATAAGATTTTCCATTCTAATGACGCCACTATATACCAACAGGAAAAACAATAGATTTGTTGATATAACCGTATATTGTAAAATAAAACAAGTGAAAATGACATTTTTTTTGGTGTTATCCGTATTTTTTTTTCATTTATTTTAATATCCTTGCTCGTCATTGTATATATTGTATGAATAAAATTACAATAATTTAATGTTACAATTTTATAAATATATTGTTGTTGTTTCTTGGATTATAAGGATTCATAAGCATTCATGTTTGCAAAATTTATATACAAACAAAAGATATTAAATGAATATTTTATTCCAAGATCTAATGTTTTTTTTTATAAGTCATCTATAAAGAATTCAGTTTATTTATGTTAATTTAATTATGAAATAAAATTATATTTTAATTTAATTAATTGTCAGTGTATAATATAAACAAAGTAATGAATATATAAATAAATCGAGAATGAAGTTTATGGGGATGTATATAGTTTCTTAATTACTTTATTATCTTGATTTTGAGCTTTGACAGCAGAATATTATTTGTATAATTAGAGCTGATTCATATTTATCTTTGATAAACTGTATAGAAGAAATAATTTTCTTTCAAGTACTGCAGTGTATGATTTTCCTTTTTTTCGCGTATCATTTGTTCATTCATAAAAACGAAGTTGAGTTTGAGTAACCATATTTCTTCCTTTTACTATACTGATTTATTTTATCATTCAAACAACAAAAATATATGAGAGTTTTTCTTGACTAAATTCCTTACTCTTCCTAAATTTACAAAAACAATTTATTTGTTTAAATGTGTTGTAAAACTTCATATTAACGAATAAAATATATTTTGTATAAATATGACAGTATAATGTTAATAATTATATTTAAATAAGTAAATTGATTTTCAAAATTTTTCAATTCAAATAAAAATGCTATATTGTAGTTTATTATGCAGTTTTTCAACATACGCTTGGGGGAGCACACAAATTGGGCATAAGCGATGTGATAGTCGGCAATTTGTATCGGCGAGTGAAAATATGGAAAAACCTTAAAATATGGGAATGAGCTCTGGAAATGTCTTAAGACACTTAAGAGGAACAATAACTAAGTATTTTGTTGTAGTTTTAAATGTTACGGGCAGTTTCGACGGTACAAATATGGGATGTAGGAACGACTAAATATTTAAAAACACTTCAGGCCTATCCAGATCCTGTTTTGGCGGTGCATTTCAATCATCCTGTTTAAGCGGTGCATTTCAATCGTGAAAATTTCCATCACACAATTGCTCCGTCTAGTTGCGATGGTTTATGTCAAATATGGGATACAGTAAGTGGACAATGTTTAAAAACTCTGATTGATGATGATAAGTGTCCGGGTTCGTTTGTTATATTTTCGCCAAATGGGAAGTATATATTGGCTGCACACTTGACAATACACTGAAGCTGTAGTATTAATCAAAAGGAAAAGGCTTGAAAACATGAAAAGAATGTAATCAAACTGTATTTAATTAAATAAAAATTGAATATACTAACATTATGTGTTGTTTAATCTAATGTTGAATTTACCCTAGCCCATTGTTTAAATTTACTAAATTTTTGGTAAATTTAAACAATCAATTGATCTATACAACCAAAATAATCTCAAACATTGACTAAATTTCGGGTTATATCAAATAACAAAACTTGTTAAATCTAACTAAATCGTATGTGAAATTTACTTTTTGTTAGGCTAATTTAACTTTTTTATTTAGTTATTAAAAACAAATTTTTTTTTTGATATTTAAAAAATAACCAAATACTTTTGGTTAAAGATACTTAATGTTTTATGTTAATAACCAAAGTTTGGTTATTTAAAATTAAAAATTATTTCAACCAAGATTTTAGTTATTTATTTTACTAAGGCATTTGGTTGGTTGAAAAATACTAAAACTTTGGTTAAATTGGCCTAGGTTTTTGGTGTTTTTGACCCAAGGTTTTTTCCAAGTGTACGGTAATTATTTCATACATAACTGTCTATAGAGTTTTCGGTTCTTCAGAATATCCGGGACCAAAATCTGATCTAATAGAAAAACTCATCATTTCAAATTCTAATCGTCTGGGTGATTAGTATTCAAAAATTCCATAATTAATTAATCACTTCGCACTAAAAGCACTTTCCTAGAGTTTTCCCGTGCTTCGGAAAACCTTGAATCAAAATCCTAAAATGTTGTTACATTATAATAGTTCTGATCTGATAGAAAGACACCATCAGTGGCAATTGTAAATGTCTTCTGATTAATATTCAAAAATTCCATGTATAATAAGTAATAATTTCGTACTAAAAGCACTTTTCTAGTGCAAAGCAGCTAGCCGATATCTATGCTAAGCACCAACAAAATCAGCAAAAATAACGTAAACAGATGGTTTACAATCAACAGGAGTAGCAAAAGTCATTCATAGAAAAGCTGTTACAAAAAACAGAAAAGCAATTTGGTGGTCAGGCAAAACAAGTATGTAATTTTTGGGATGCATTCGAGTCCAGATTGTCGTCGTCGAAGAAGAGATGAAAAACCTCAAAGAACTCCGAGTCTCGCTAAAACGAAAGCAGATTAAAAACCATTGAATTGCGCGATGAAATCCACAAGGTTCTGCGATGAAATCTACAAGGTGAAAACAGGTGGTGTATTTACAAACAGTAGTAGTTGCACTAGTCAAAATGAAACTTTTAACCTTCGACAGAGCTGCATCATACCAGACAAATAGTTTACAATGAACGAATGCACTGATGTTGGTATTACGTAGTCCTTCGCCGAAATCTTGCAAACTTTATCTATGGCGGAGCAGAGATATGTAAAACTGATGGTACCCTTGTAGCTATAATACGGCGATAATTTATGACTTGAAACAAGGTGCTACCGAGACATTGCAAGAGTTGGAATCCGACATCGTCCACCAAGTGAAGTTGACATACCTGAAACAACGCTAATCTCTGTGATCCGCTAGCGGCGAATACATGCATCAACGCTATTCGAGACGTACAAATGAGGAATCATCTGTTGCTGTTCGGAAAGAATCAACTCGCGGAAGTGTTAGCTTTGGCTTTGCAAATGCAAATCTATTATAATCTAAAACGGAACAACTTATGAAAGTGCATTAGGTGCGATGTGAATACTTATTATGTTCGATTTAAAATTATTCCATTATTATGCGTTTTTTTTACCATGAAATATTCATTTTATTTTGAATTGAAAACTATTATTGTTTTGATTATCATTAGATTAATATGTAAATCTGCTTTTTTAAATACAATTATAAACGCCATACATAAACTGTTCTTTTTTTGAAAAATACCAAATATATTTTATTCGTTAATCCGTAGTGTTACTCATTCATTTAAACACAACAATAGACTGTTATTTGTAAGTAATAATTTATGGCTAAACGGCCCTTACCGCATCTCAACTGAGACCTTACGAACCAATTTATCGATTGGTGCACATTGTAGCTGGTCAGCCCAACGAAAGTTTTTACTACCGGTTATTTGTAAGTAAAGAATTATTAAATAAATCATCTTGATGTATACACACGTGTGAAGTATTTCCTAAAAGTCTTCTATTTTTTAGTTGTATGTTTAGGATAGTTTAAGAAGAAGTTGACTTAATTAAAAATACTTATTTACTAAATATATTCTAATTAAGATATTACTATTGAAATGTGACGAGCATACACGTCATTCATTTTGGTGAGCCACACAATTGTATTGGAAGAAACCAAACCATCCATTCATTTTCTATAGGAACATTAAAATAATAATTTGGAAAAAAAACAATAATCCATATAAACTAACGCATTACATGACGTCTATCCTCATAGTTACTTTATACTTATTTAAAATAAAAACGTCTAAACACGTCATGTTTCACACGAACACCATAGAATGACGTGTATAGACGATATCGTCCGCGAAAATATTTTCTCAAATGACATTATAACTGCTCGCAAATGGTGTTTAGTCGATGAATTTGAACATATATAATAATATCTTAGATGCTATTTATGCTGTTAGATTCACATCAGTCCATTTACAGGATAATATAGAAAGTGTTTGACCAAATGTTTTCGTATTTTCATTTCTGGTAAATGATAGAATGATCAAACAAAATGTTGGTCCCTATACTTGGGTTAGTTATATCATCTAATTTTAACAAAATTGTGCTACATCATACATAGCAATTAATAATGGCGATTTTGATAGTAGGTGCGTGTCGTTGGTGACCACTCGACTTAGCAGCTCGAAACTGTTTTTATTGAAATATTTCAAAATTATAGCAATAGTAGAACGGATGTATGTTTTAGGTTATAAGATATAATCAACTGGAAATATAAGTTCGGCAAACATATGTCGTTTTTGATTCGATAATGATGTACATTTTTACTTTAGCTTAAGCGAATCTATTTAAATTCATTTTAAGAGTGCTAAATTGTATCAGAAGACATTAATTGTTTCATTTTGTGTTGTTTATAATCCAGCATACATTTTCTGCTAGTGATGAACAGTTAGTCAGATTACATGAAATATGTCCTTTTCGCCTATATATGCCAAATAAATCACCAAAGTGGGGAATAAAAATATTGAATAGAAAAATACTTATGGATGAAAATTGTATGTATACGGTTTTACTGGAATGATCCTTACTACTGCTCCTGAGAGACATCAAGACCGTCAAACCACGATAACTGTTCAAAACAACTAAAACCTTTTTGTCATTGGAACCTAATCAAATGCTATTACAGCATAAAATGACATACGAGTATACTCGTTGATGTGACAGGTAATTTTGATATCGATTCTGGTTTAAAGGTTTACGTTTATCCGAGAAACAACCAAGGTGTCCTTAAAAGAGAATCCTAAATATAAAAGAAAAAGCAAACAATACAAAAAGAAACAAACTGTTTTGGATATCAATCAGATCAAAGATGGAGTTCACAAGGCAGATAAAAAATTTGAATGATACACACCTTATAAAAATCGATTTATTTAATTCTGATGACGTGTTCCATTGAATATAGACTTTAATAGTAAATATACAAATTGGTGAAATTAAACAAGTTTGTAGTCCTTGGATATGAAATTAAAGGACTTCATTTATAGTATCTTTAATTAAGATGGTATCAGTAAAAATATTTCACATGCGTTCTGTAATCCATTTCAATAGACGTGAAGTAAAGAGCTTTCCAATAAGAGCTTCCATTTGAATAGCCTGCTATTTGGGCAGCTTTCATTTTCGAATCTGTCATCTTTTGACATTTGACAAGGAAAAACTACACCATCACTACAAATGGTATGATACACGCTTCAACAACGATTGAAATTGTTAAAATTCACTACAAAATTGGTGAAAATTTTGTTACAGGTCGCAAAACTTAAGCACTTTTTGGTCGTAGTGAAACACTTACTCGACCGACAATAGTGAAACTAGTGGAAAAATTTGAACTAATAGGACAAGTTAATAATGTGAAGAATCGAAAACGTGTGTGTCAAAGAACAACTGAACGCTCAAGAATAACTAGAATATTGCTGCTGTAGTCCGTAGTGTTGTAGAAAACCCAGATTTGTCGATCTTTGGAACTAGACATTCCATGAACGAGTTAACACAAAAACTCAAGCCGGTCGACAAAAATGTTGTATCTTCGCTGATTGGGTCCTTCAAATGTATCAAAATGTTCCTGATTTTCATAGAAAAATAATCTTACGTGATGAGGCCCATTTTTAACCTCAAAGGCTACGTTCATAAGCGGAATTGTCACGTATAGTAAGGTTCAATCACACTGGCGGTGTGGTTAGATCTTATACTTTTTGAAAAATGAGGTGGGTGCAACTGTTACGGTGAAGAGATTGCGCTACCTAGCTGTGATTTTTTATGGTCGGAATTGGAAGATATTGTTGTGGATGGCGTTCATTTTCAGTAAGACGGCGCTATGCGCAACACGAAAAGTATTCTGACTGTGTTATTTCTCGAAGAGGGCATTCCAGTTGGCCACCGAGATCTTATGATTTAACATCTTTATAATTTTTTCTTTGGAGCCATGTGAAAGATGAGGTCTATGCCAATGCTCCACAATCGATTTAAGACCTTAAAGCTGGAATTCGTGAAGTTATCGAGGACATGCAGCCGCAAATGTGCGAATTGGTTATGGAAAATTTCATGTAAAGGATATGCTGCCTAGCCGTGGCGACCATTTGGCTGATAAAATACTCTCTTTTTTATATATCAAAATGAAACCTTGTATTGGAAAAATCTTCATAATAAATAAAATAACAATCGTATATTGATTAATATGAAAAATAATATGATTTACTTAATATTGGTAAATATATATTGTATTTTTAATTCAACTGTCAATTTAATAGCTGATAATACAATTAGTACTGCTCTTAATATCTACAATCTTTATACACTATTCTGCCCTACAAGTATACGAGGTACATATAAATCGATTAAATATCAATCAAATTTCAAAACATTTAATTTCTCCTCTGTTGCAAACCCAAAATATTTTGAAAACTTTCAGTAATTTTCCAAAAATTAAATTATAATTTTTTACAAACTAATTTCCAAAAAAAAAAAAAATTCGGTAAATTAAATAATTTTCTTTCATTTTCCGTTATTTTTATTTATATTATATAACAATAATAAAAAAAAATGAAAATCTTACAAAAAAAAAGTTAACAATATTTTTTTAATGTTCATCTTAATTTCCTAAAATTGTGTATGAAAACACGGAGAAAATTATTTTCTTCTTCTCGTCGGTAAGTCATAGATATATTATATATAGACGAGAATAAGGAAGTTTTTTTTTGTATTTAGAGGGATAAAATAATTTAATATTAAAATATTATATTTTTAGTAACTTCATCTGGTTTTTATTTTTCATTTTCTCAAGATTTTCCGACTTTTGGAATTAATAAATGAAAAATTATGTTTTATAAAAAAAAAATTGTACCTGATTTTTCTTACCTAATTTTTTTCTTTGTGAACAATCTAGATAGGTTTCGAGTAATAAAAATATGTAATTTCACTTGAGGAAGACGATATAAAATGGTGTGTTCATTTTATGTTTTATATGGATATACTCGATTTGTGTGAATTGAATATATTATATAATTTTTTAAGTGGAAGACGTGTTTTTCACTCAAATATTTTATAATTCTGAGTTGAATACGATTTTAAGTATGATGTCGCATTGCCTAAAACACTAACAAAGGTAATTTATTTATAAGTTTTGATTGTCTGATAAATTAAAAAATGATAAGAGTCAATATTAATAAATAAAAATGTTTTTAACTTATAGAATTAAATATAATACTTGTAAGTTTTAACTGCTAAGATTTTTAAAAACATTATTTGGTTTATATGTAGATTGAATTAAATTATTTTTCTATTATGAAAATCTTTAATCGTCAAAGCGTGTCATTGACTTCCTCTTTTGTTGAATTATGTAATAATCTGATATATACATAATTTTAAAAAAATTAGACTTGAGCGAGCTTTAACGTATAGGATAAAAATTCTGTGTAATATATCTTATATTGCTACAAACTACCAACGTCGTTCCTCTAATAGTTATAGGAGCATTTCGTTACTCCATTTGCATCATTTGCAATTATCTTATCTAAACTGTGTAAAATCATGTTTTGTCATAAATTTACATCTAATTATCCTTCTGCGACGGTTCAGTTAATTAATAAAAATTGATATAGGTCCTTCTGCATTTAGAAATTATGTAAAACTTGAATTCTTCATATTGTACTCAACTGGTCTAATCTAATCGAGAATTTCCACAAAACAACATTTTTATTCTGTTATATTTAGATTAATAATTTCCATACAAACACAAGTTCCTCTCTAGATCCTTCGACTGAACCCTATCAATCTTCAAATAAATATTCATATAATCCTTCTTTTTGTATACATAATGTGTAAAATTTGTATCATGAATTATTGAATAAGATAAATTTTCACTGCAGTAAAATTTTATCTACATGAATATTTTTCCTTCAACAACCAACATATATAATAAACAAAATTTGTGGTAAAAGCTGAAAGAAACAACCAAGTATAAAACGTATAAAACATCGACTCGATGAAAGTAAAGCGTTAAATTGTTTATTTTAGGAATCACTCTTGTGCCGCACTCACACACACACACACACACACAAATAGGCAGACACACACACCAAATCATTTTTATTTTAATTTCCTTGAAGTCTTAATAATGTATGTATGTGCGGTTGTGGTATTCGATGATGATTATGATGATGATGGTATGATTGTCATATAAGTTTATTGAGTTTCGTCAAACGAGGGAAAAATTATCTTAAATTCGCGTGTTGGGAATAATTTACTTTTAATCAAAATTAATCATCAAACCGCTCATATTATACCATATATACAGTGGTATATACATGGGAAATTATATAAAGAATTCAATTTTTGATAGAATTACAACAATGTATCTTGTATCAGTATTCTTGTGTGTACATAATATAATGCTCTTAACCATATCCTTTCGTTATATATACGATGTATGTTTTGTTTCCTCCTTGTCTTATGATAAAATTGTGATTTTATTTATTAAGTGACATTATGTAAGTGTTATATGAGCTGTAACATACTTAAGATAAGACAATAATATAAATTTACGTGTAGATCTCATTCTTTACCCATATACACACATGATTCAATTTTGTTATAACCCTTTTGGTTTTACTCTATAGATTTCTATCTTAAGTGATTTTCTATAGTTCATTTATATTGTGTTTTGGTTTTGTTTATATATATATATACATAAATACTCATCCTTCTCAATACATAAAAATTGTTTAAAATTATTTTTTAAACTTAAAACTGACCCAATTATTTTTTACAATTGAATTGATTCAGACAAAAAACTCAAACGATCTCACCCTCTTGGAGTTGTATAAGAATTATATTACACAGTATTTTGTTAAAAGTTTTATTTTTACACTCTCTTCTCGTTTCGCCCTTCTTCAATAAGGTTATGAAGACGGAAGTGTTTTTTTTCGTTTGTATCAATTTTAAAAGCTTTTCATTTGTATAATCAATGAGGATGAAAGATTGCACGCGGCTTAATTCAAATTGAAAATATAGAAAAGTTTCACATTTTGATAAAGGATAAATGGTATTAAGTGTTTCTATATACTCGTATAGTAATGCCTGTGTGATATATTTTTTATTATCAAACTACAATCAAACTGGCTTGACCATAATTAAACTTTTTCGTTTATTTCATTTTTATGACTGTCACTATAAGTTAAGTTGTTAGATAATTAATTAATATTTATTGTGTTCTTATATAACACGTATATATATATTTAATACCTATATATAGGTATATAAATAGAGTGTTTTGGTTTTGGTATCCTAAAAATGAAATGAGATTTTATGATCTGCTCTGTGGTGCGAGTGATTCAATTTTATTTTTGGTGGTTTTTCGTTGTCGTTTTTGTATATATATACATATTTAAACATATAGTACGAGATACGAGATGATAATCTGGAAAAGTCTATTAAAAAGGTTGTAAGTGTAAAACGATGTGGAAATTTTACGCGTTGTTGTGGTGAAGTTCATTTTAATGTCAACGCCGAGTTTAGATTTTAATTAGATTAAAATTATAAATTAAATGGTTGGTGACTATATAAATTTGGTCTAACAGTTTTTTTTGTACATATAGAATTATTACCGTATAAATAAATATATATACTTAAGTCAAGGAAATTAAAATCATTGATAATGAGTTTTATTTTTAGAATATACGAACACAAACCAAAATCGCAATTTAATTTATGTTTATATATATATTATATAAGCTGAAACCTAAAACTATATTGTTTGGTTACTAGAATAAACAGTATCGAACTGGACATTTGATTTATATATAATTCATTAAAATAAGAGTGAAGGTATCAAATTCACAAATTATAGTGCAATAAAAGCTTATATTATCATAAATACTATATATAAAGCGTCGACTTATATATAGGCTTGTCTGAAATCCGGGAATATATGGGTGGTCATTTTGTGGTGCTTTATCACATTTAGTGATTATACTTATAGTATAAAATGAAACTCGTATCTTACTTCAAGTCGTATATTGATACGGATAAAAACGACAACAATAGCTTCCAACTCGCTATATACTTTTGAATATTTGTTAGTGTTTGCGATATGTCATGTTAAAATTGTTTACAATAGCATTAATTAAATTGTATTTAACTATTTAATTAATAATATTGAGCCGTTGGTTGTAGCTTAATGGTTAAGAGAGTTTCTCTTCACGAATTTTAAATTCGAGTAAAAGACTTCAGTCGTGATATAAAAATATGATAAAGCACCTGAAAATGACCACCCTGGTTTACATCAGACTGGTAACTAGATCGCAAAATACTACTGCTGCGGTATTTTCGCTGCGGTTCTAAAATTCTCAGACATTCACAGGAATATCAATTTTTATATTCTTCTGTCTTTCGAAAAAATTAAAGGATCAAGATTTGATAATTGCACTTTGAAAAGTTTTAAAATATTAATATTGGTATACATGTAGTCAGTTATTGTTTCATATATATCAATTGTTTGGATCCGTTAATTAGTTAAGTTAATCCCATTTATTTTATTCAAATAAAAACGCTGAAAATCATCAGTTTATTTTGAGCAATTAAAGTGACTATACAACATTAATTATTTTTTGAAATCATGAATGAAAGCTGAGGTTTCCGAAGATATTTAAGTGAATTAAAAGAAATTCCAAATATGCAATGGCCATCGTTCAGTTCCGATCTGAATCCGATCGAACACTTATAGGATCGTCTTAAGCGGCATTATACAAGACCGATCAAACCAACCAGACAAGTATTGAGTAAAATTTTATCTGTTTTTACTATTAATGTTATATTATTCGTCTGCATAACGAAATATAATAAAGTAGAACATTTTTCAGATTCAATTGGCCCATCGTATATGTCACCTCGATGTCACATTACATAGCTACATATGCTAGCCTATTGCACTGACATGGAAGTCAGCACTCCTATCGAGATTCGAAACCCGGTACCTGCACTGAACCAAATGTACCACTCAATATAACAAATTTTAGTGACAAAAATATTGATAAATATTTGTCAGTGTTTTTATGTTATTTTGAAAAAATTATTTCATTCTGATAATTTATTTTCATTTATATTTTTCAACAAAATTCAACAAAATTTTATTATTCTTAATGAACATTATTCTTAACAATATTTTATCTCTATGATAAAAATGTATTCTATATGATAAATTTATCAATTTTTTAAATGGTCTAACTGATCAGTTTGCTATTTAAGTTTACATCAATCTAGATCGATAAGAAAATAGAAATTTGCGAAAATGGCCGATATTTCGAGTACATTCTTGTAATTCGCTAGCACTGATCGTACTCGACTGAAAGTATATATATATAATAATTGCACGTCAAATCAGGTAACATACGAATCCTGAAGAGATGGATTTGATCTATTCGATCGCACAGCGATTTAGTATGACGTAATCCTACACATCGAAACCGGCCAAAGCAGAATCACAACATTAAACATAAAAACAACAACGAATTATATTTACAACTCCGGTAAGAAAAACCTTCAATAAAAATGAAAATTACATCCATAGGAGATAAGATCTAAGAAATAAACCCAAAATCCATACTCCCAAACCCGGCCTTAAAAACAAAATGAGGAACTCATTTATAATAACTGGGGGATAGTTATAGAGGGGGAAGTTTAAAATAAATGTTCCTTTCCCGGAAGAATGTTCCCTAATTAAGAAATCTTTTTCTTTTATACTTTTAATATATTTTTAAATTCATACATTGCTATAACATACTTATGTGCATATACTAAAACATATGAAGTTAATTTAACAGAATTATTAAATAAGAAATCTATTAAAAACCAAAATATAAAATATTCCAATCGATAAATTCACTTTTCTTATTGA
Source organism: Tipula lateralis (assembly GCA_963932295.1). Classification (NCBI taxonomy): domain Eukaryota; kingdom Metazoa; phylum Arthropoda; class Insecta; order Diptera; family Tipulidae; genus Tipula; species Tipula lateralis. Next base: position 43,751,509 of record OZ010738.1, read on the forward strand.
TAATATATTTGTTGAACTTTTTAGTTGGTGATGAATTCGTGAATCTCATTGATAGGAATCTCTGTCGGTTGTATATTGATAAGGAATTTTTCAATGTGAATGTAATTTTGGTTAGTGTGAACAATTATTTTTTTCAGTGTGTGTACTCCAACTGCTGCAGTCTTAACCACTGCACCATTTGGGTAGTTAATACATACGTATACTATACATTATTAAATTTATCTTGTGAATACGGTCGATGGAGTCCAATATTTGATCTTATTATTTTAAATCAAATATTTTAAATATTCAGTTAAGATGCTAAAAATGATGATTCGGTTTGACTTTAGTCCAACACTGTACATATACGTACACTTTTGATTTTTGAAAGCCTTGATAATGAAATATGTATATTTATATATATAAGTACATATTCTATATCTGAAATATTTCTAAATGTCTAAATCAAAAAGATTTGGTTTAAATCAAGGTTATATAAATGAAATATGATTTCGCCATTGTACGTGATATATAATTTTACACAGGCAAAATATATGTTTTAATTAAAAGTTTGAACATATATAACATACATTTTTTATATTCGAATTGAAATTGTAGTATGAGAAGCAATCTAAAAATATTAAAATATAGTAAATACGATTCTTAGTGAAATATGTATGTTCTCATACATATGAGTACAATGCGTTTTAAGATTAAACTTTTTAATAACTTTTTATAGCACTTTAATTTAAGTAAAACATTTCGTTTAGGGATTTGTATAGAAATCTCGTTCATATGAAATGTTCTCTTAAGTTTGTATATACTTTAGACTAAATTGCTATCGTAGCATCACAAAGTATATATTATGGTTCATAACTATATATAAAATTAAAAAAACTAACCTGATAGTTTTCTAATTTGCAAGAAATATTATGTTGTTTTTGGTTTGTTAATTGATACATCAACTGATTAAATGCAAATAAGGATAGAAGTAGGCAAACTATATTCGTAGGTGTCTGATTATTATGTTTATAATTACATCTAAATTATTGTTTCAAAATATATGTTCCAACAGTATTTTTAACTGTCAATTATTGGCGTAATACAGGGTGTATAATAAATGATTATATAGCTTTACTTGTGTCACTTTGTACGAGCAGGCTTTCTGTTATTCGGTTAAAAATATATCTTAATGAAATCTGCACCTTCAAACGTCTACTATGTGTGTAGTTTGTGACTTGAACAGCCACTTGCCTACACGGCGGAGACAATGTATACTGACGAAGCACAGTTTCGGGAAATTATTTTGTGTAACTAATATCGAGAATCCTATGTGAGAATACCTCTTGGTAGGTACGCTACTGTCTTTCAGGCAGAAGTTGCTGTCATTTTAAAAGCAGCAGCTACGCTGCTCTAAAGGCGATTGGTTCCAATACTGTTTCAGAGAAACTTGTTTTGGAGACGATAATTTCCTTAAATCGACTAGACAGTCTGAATAAAATTAGACTTCACTATGGATACCCAGTCACATGGGCATCAAAGGAAATATATTGGATAATAAATTGGCCCGTTTGGAGGTGGCTTTTACTTTTGTGGGACCTTAACGTGCTTTAGTAGAGTGACGTCATTATTTCTTAAAAAAGTTATCGAGTATCACTTTTGTGATCTGCACGAGAGAAGATGGTATAACCTCTGATAGTATAAACTGAAGAATTAGATTGAGGTCGTTTGTTTCCACTTATTTCGCTCAAGATCCATATAAGACTCATATTAAGTTATGTGCTATAAAATGGTTATTGTTAGTGTTTTTAATTAGTGTTAGGAAAGTCCGTAAATTTTTAATGTTGTGTTTTCTACGGCCAATATTTTCACTTATATTGCATCATCTCTACAGACTATTTCCAAGTGGTTCCGAAGTTTCCAGACAAGACATTTTTCTGAAGAAGACGAGTCACGAAAAGATCAGTTTAAGCCAAAAAATTTCACTGATACTGTGCCACTAATGAAATCAAAAGTTGGTTCAATGCTCCACGATTTACACAAGAAATTATTGCTGATGAATTGATCTCGAAGGCCATTGCGTTATCGCTAAGATTAAACAGTCATCTGAGATACACGAAAAAATCTGCTCGATGGGTTTTCAAGAAGTCCAAAAAAAGACTCGTGTGAGACAGAAGAAATTCTAAAATGGGCATTCTAGCAACTATAGCCATAAAAAGAATTTTATTATGTGAACTGCACAGTACATTTTGAGCGTATATGCTGATTCTTAATGAGATGTGTTGTTCTGGAATATAATATTACAAAATATTCTTAAATCGGTTACTCTTGCTCTCTTTATTCCGAAGCACCACAAAAATAATGCAGGTACATGTAGTTTGCGAATACTACTTCGCTCGATCTATATTGATTGATGTTGAGCGACTGTATTTCTTGAATCGAAAGGTCATCATACTTTTCTATGGAAGTCTAGAAAAGATTGGTGTCGGTATTTGTTGATGCTTAATGTCGCTCAAGCTTTTCTAAGAAACCGAGAAATTTTCTGTTTGACATGAAAGTCAAAGTATACCGAAGACTGCTTATCAAAAGTTTGCAAAATTTGTTAAAACACTACTGAAATAACTAGTAATATTATTGCGATCTCTGGCATCGAAGAAATACGTGAAGCACCATATTTCCTGATCTAGCACTTCGTGATTTCTGGTTATTTCTACAAATTAAAACAAATTTGAGGAGAATGGTCTTCACAGTAATGCTGAACTTACTTAAAAAGCAAGATTTTCAATCTGTTTTGAGAATTGGATCTGTATAGGCTTATTAAATGCATTGAAATAAATGGCAATTATGTCGAAAAGCTTAAAAAAAAAGTCTTAATACGAAATTTTTATTTTTTTTTTATGGTCAACTAAGCGAACTTTGTTCCTCCCCTCGCATGTAGATACGAGTAGGTTGCATATATTTGATGTGTTAGATTTACAAAAGTTTGATAAATACCAAATTTTGAAAATAAAAATACTAATACTATATTATCTAATAATATTACTATAAATTATTTAATTTATATAAAACAAATCGAAGTATAGAGCTTTTACGAATTTTTGAAATATACTGTCAAAATCGCTTAGCATTTATGAATTGAATACAGTTACAACAGTTTATAGGTTTCCTATTTCGATATTATTTTGTATCCAATATTTATTTGCATTGATTAATATTATGAATTAAAATTTAAATTATATTGATTATATCTGGTAAACTTTAAGCAGTGAATCCTCAATATATTAACTTTTAAGTCTTACTAAAAACCGATTCAAATTTAAATTTTTAAAGCCCAAAACATTTTTGTTAGCAATTTTATATTTTCTGATAAATCAAGAATTTGAACTTTAGAATTATTCATTTTGTTCATAATGAGCATGTTTTGTGCAACATATAATTCAATTTTGTCATATGTAATCTGTAAATACTAACTTATTATATTTCTATTCTAGGTAAACAACTGCGATATTGGACGCTAATAAATAGGTGACTATAATAGTTATATTCTAGCATTAAATGATTGTTTGTGTACGCAATGTTATATATTATATAGTAGTATGTAATCGAAGATACGAGTAGTACAGTTCCATATACCTATTATGAGTTCCTGTAACTTTATCTGCTACATATGAATCCAAACATTTAATTTTCAACGAATATGAATATTCTTATAAAAAGCTTTTGTGTATTATGTTGGAAGTCAATTATTTTTCTTAAAATAAAATATAAAAAAACATAATGTTTTAAACTAATTATTATTATTTCCAATATAACCTAATAATCCTGATTGATTACATCCATATCCTCGAATTATATTGTGATAAATTAGTATCCCAAATACAAGAACAATAATGTCATCTATATACACCATACTAATAATTTTCGTTTTCTAATAATACTTCAGTACATCAAACACTTTCCTTCCTTTTATACGATACCCGAGATGCCTATAAGTAATTCAATTTTGTTTGACACCTTTCTATATATGCAAACAACGACACATCCTACCATCGAGGGGGAAAATCAGCCAATAAACGTATTCTTTTTTAAATTTAATACAATTTTGTTATCAATTTTATCAATTTATTTTGGGTTATTTTGTTCAATTGTTAGACGTAAAATTTTCCCACCCCAAAAATGTTCATAATAATATTGTAATCTACATACATATACATTTTGTATTTTGGGTAATTATTATATGTATGTGTATGTATGTGAAAATGAAAAAAAATATTACATAATGTCCAAAACTATTACACAGTGATATTAATGATGTTTAGTTGAAGTTCGTTGATATTGTAATACTTCGGGAAATTTATAATCCATCACATGTTATTTTTTTAATTTTCATTCGAATAATCAACTACCGAAATTGTTTTTTATGTAATTTTTAGTGTGGAGGCACCTGGTACGTTTCGTAAAAATAGGAAAATTGTGTATACAACAAAAAGAAATGAATAGCCCAACAAACTTAAATGGATGATACCATAATCAATACACACACAAGCAAACTAAATGAAAATGGTATAACCCATATATACGAGTATATACAATACATATTTTTTTTTTATTATTTTATGTACCAATAGCTATCGTACCACGACCAATTCTACAGGGTGTTTCAATTTTTAAAAAATATATTTTGAAAAAAAAATACGTGTGTATTTACATAAGACACGTAAACATCTATGAAAGTGAGATTTAATTATAATTATGAACACCCTATATATTATGTACTTTCGTTCTTGTAAGAAAAATTAACAAATCACTATATCGCATAATATTTGTTTTTGGTGTTTATGCAATTTTCTCAAAACCGAAGCCGTACCTCTAAAATTACCATAATATATTTCCACTTCGAGATTTTCGATTTTCAATCATATTTTTGTTTGAAATATTTTTGATTCACTATGGAACACCCTTTTTTTAGCATTTAAATTGTTCGTGTTTTTTGTACATAAAAAATATTGAGACGAAAATCAAAACCTGAACGATGACATAAAAATCATAACAACAATACTCAAAATTCATATATAGATTGTACATACATACATATGTATTATAAGAAACAGAAAATGAGCATGATAAACATAACATGAAAAGCAATTAAGATGTTTGGAAAAGTAAAAGAAAATATTTTTCTTATATATATATATTCTTTGTTTTTTTCATAAACAAACATTACAACAACAAAAAATCGAAATCATAATATGTACGTTCTTTTATATATACATATATAATATATTTATTCGTTCATGTACATATATTTTTGTTTCTTCATATGTACATAATATATGGTAGCTGTGAGTATTCACACTAACGATGGAAAAACATAAAAATCATCAAAATAAATAAGAAAATATTTGATGAAAAAATGCAGCATCAATCAAAATCATTAAAGTCAATAAAAATTATGACAAGGATTATATCCTTTGAACCATGATAAAAAGAAAATTGTGTATAAGTGTGATGCATGATATTTATTATCAGATGTAAGAATTTACTATTACTATACGGTCCTTTATACTTCGAATTAATAGGAGCTTTGGTACGAGCTTTCTTAAATTATGTGTATTTTTGTTTGTGGTCGAAATATGGTGTTAGGGTTAATATTGTCGCATTATTTTCTGTTTTACGATCTTTTTAGCACAGCATATAAATGCTATATATGGGTTATATGTGTCGTTTTTAGTCGATCAATTTCTTCTGGAAATATACGAAAAAAATAGCAGTCGTTGGAAATTAAAAACTATATTATATAGGTTTCATTTAACAATTGCTTTAATCCTCCTTATATCGATTTATATCGTAGTTTGAGATCGATTTCAAAATACGATATAAATATTATTTTTGAGTACATTTTGAATGTGCTGACGAAAGAATATTTAGCAACAGTAGTGGTTTTTAGTTTCAATTGGATTTTTTTATAAACAATTAAATTTTATGAATGTTAGATAAAAGGCCGAATTCATCAGTATTAAAATGAAATGAAGCTCTCGCTTTATGTTCGTCTCTATCAGCTGCCTTTTTCGACATCAAATAAAGAAAAATTTAGTAAATTCTTTAGTTATGAGATATCAAAGACCTGAAATATTGCCTTCAGATTAAAAAACGATTCTTAAATTAGTTTTGGAAGATTTTCGTTTTCAAAGTTCGTTAATTCTTAACAAAATGTGATGAAAAAAAAAGTAAATGCAGTGAAGAAAATTACAATAGATTGAGTTTAAAATGATTGTGGATATTATCTTTGACATCTAAGCTGATCTTAAAGTAGTTGTATAAATATAATTTACTTAAACCTCTTACCCCATTGAATTCGTTGTTTTATTATAATTCAAACTATCTAAATTAGCATTAGGCAATCGAAAAACTTAAAATATCTTTGTACCAAGTGTGTCGAAAGTTTTACTTTTGGTATAATTAAAACCTGTCGATGCCATTTTGCGATTTTTCTAAAGTTTATTTCCATTTCATTAAAGCTTTTGAAGTATTAAATTTTTTTTTAATTAATTTGCTTATAAAGAATATAGTTGTTGTTTTCGTTTTCTATATCTTTGATTTTGTCAAATGACGGTGAAACTAATTTTAACTATTGAAAGTTTAATCGAAAATTATCTTCAATTATAAACTAACGATTATTAGTTTTGTTTATGTTTCATTATTTCATAATTTAAATTCAAATTACTGGAAAGTTCATTGCTTTACCAATTAACATTTTATTTATTATTTTCATAACTTCAATTTCTCGAAATTGTTTAAATCCTTAAAGTTTTGAAAGAAAATGTAACAAATTAATTAAAGCCTTCACAATTAGATCTTCGTTTATAATATAAATAAGTCGCTCAATCTATATTACCGTTTGTAAAGAACAATGGCGAAAAAGAGACAGACAAGTTAGTGATTTTGGAAAATTTAATATACCGTAGACATTTGATATACCGCTCAAATGGTGCAGTGGTTAAATCTGCTGCCGATCGAAATCCGATGGTGGTGTGAATATAGTCGCACGTCGAAGAGATGTCACAATGGGCCAATTAATTCTGTGATATTTGCTATTCTTGAACCATTACAATTGAAAACTAATTCTGAATACTTAAGTCAATTATTTAAAAGTGGATGTATTAATATATAACATGTGTCTATATTTTACGCCTATTGGATAAGTTGTAACACATACGAATTTTTAAATGGAGAAAAAATGTTATCAAACAATTGTTAAATTTCAGCTTTATGTAATTAAGACAAAATATCGCTTCTAAACGCTGTTTACATTAAATATTGTTCATACTACAAATGTTCAAAGGGAAAATGACAACAATGTACACATATGTAAATAAAAGAAAAATTGTAAATTCTTTGAAATGTATTGTTGTGTTTTTTGAAGCGTTTGAACAATTATTTGTATTTTATATATCTAAAATAAAAATAAAGTAAAGCACAGAGAGTTAAGGTAACCTTAGTTATGTTGAGCATAATTTAAATTGAGATTGTGCTTTTCAAAAATTTTGTGTGCAGTATTGTTTACATTTTGAATTGTAAAATAGATTCACGTTTTGAACCAAATGCCTAGTTTACAATATTCTAAAGTTTCTCTATATACCTTAAAAGTAGTTTTCTTTGGAGTAGTAGTCATGAAAATATCGTTTATCAAAATAACGAAATTATTCAATCTTTTCATTTTTCAAGAATTATTGCTAGCATCTTCCAACTAAAATTAAAACTCCATATTGACCTCCATGATTTAAACAATAAAATTGAGCAATGGTATTTTAGTCACATGAGGAGCTAAAGTGGACTTTAGAGTACAGAATACTTCTATAACGAAGTTATTATTGCGATTCTGTTTAAGTTTAATTATGACTTTTAAAACGATTAAAAAAGAAAACTTTACCTATAAATTATTCAATTTAAAGCAACAAGTTTTTCAACTATAAAATGGTTTCCGTGGAATGATAAATTTCCTACTATTTTCTTAATTTAAACAGTAAAGTTATACAATCCATCTTATATAGTACTTTATAGCCAAGAAACAAAATCTGGTAGAGAAAAGTTGTTGGAAACATCAACTTGCAGATATTGCAGCAAGATGTACATTACCTAAATTCTTTCCAATTTAATTTAAATGAACAACTTGAAGTAAAAAATAAGATTGATAATTCTTTTTAAAGTTTATTGTTTTATATTATAATAAATATTTTTTGTCTTTACCTTAATTGGGATTTTCAGTTATTTAATTTAAACGGTTAGAAGAGAAATAAATTATAATCATTATTACAAACTATACATACAGATCAAACGTGTAATACTATTTTGTCAAACCGAAGAGATGCTTATATCAGATCGACCAACATGATTATCTTATATTTTAATATAAATATGATCAGTCAGTATTTTTTATATTTAACTGGAATGAATCGATTTTTTTTACTTCTAATAGCACAATTTTTATACAGCAACTCTGAAAAATAGAGAGCCTAACAAAAACTGAGTTCTTACAAGTTGGTGTATACATAGAATGTGGAATAAACGGCATCAAAACGGGCCGACATAAATATAAGTTCTTGAGTTAGCAGTTTTGAATGGAAATTTAGTGTTCATACTGTGTTCTTGTGAACATTTTTTTAGACAATCGAAAGAGTAACTAAGCCATCAAGTCGAATTGTTCTATCCAATTTTTTTCTATTGTTTTCAAAGATAGGTATGACATTTTGTCTTGAGAATTCCTCACATTTTTCGCTCAAATTATCAATGAACGTCAATAAATTGACGCTTATGTGGTTGTGCTCAAATAAAACTCAAATTAAGCTTGCTTCTTCGATATCAAATAAAGTATTTTTAGTAATGGAATATATAAGTTCTGAAATATTAACTTCAGATTAAAAATCGATTAGTTTTGGTAGATTTTCTAGAATATTGATATCGCTATCAAAATTCATTAATTCGTAACAAACCGTACTGATAAATGGAAAATAATATAATATATATTCAGAATTGTGAAATGATTCTTGGAGAAATTCTTGGAAATTTTCTTCCCGAAATGGGATTTTTTATTATTTTGTTTGTTTTTGTTTTATTTCGAACTGAACTTAATTCGGGAAATTGGACGTGAGCTTTTACTGATCGATTTTACTATTATCAAAGATAAGACGTAGGTAAAAACAACACTTTGCTTTTTCCTGATATTAATTATTATTTATTTATGTTTGACTATTTCATCAATTTTAATGTCAAGTTGCATTTGTACATTTATTTATTAATAAATAACTAAAATAAAAAAATTGGCCTATGCGACAAAAGGACATAGACAATTTATTAGTTTTGAAATTTATTTGAGTCGAATTTTGATTAATGTCTAATTTCGTCAAAAATTATGCATACATTTATTATTATTCATACTTATCGCTAGACATCCTACGCCATATCTATATGAGAACAGTTCCTAGAGTATAATATTCAAACGGTGTTATATCCTAAATGGAGGTATTTTTCTCATTACTCAGTAAATTAGTAAAACTGACAAAAATTTACAGTTAAAAAAATTGTTTGTTCCCATAAGTTTCTTGTCTTGAACACAATTATTTTTAAAAATCGATCGTTTAGTCTAAATTGGATTATGGCACGTTCAAATTTTTAACGATAGTGTTTTAACTTTGAAATTGGTAAAATTGAAAGCTGTCTTGAAAACATGGTATATTTCATTTTTTTTGGAAAAATCACAGTTGCCAAAGATATTTTTTTTATACACATACGTATTTCACAGACACAAAAAATCAATATGTTTTCTTTCTTAACAAAATATTAAAAAACCTATCCTATGATAATTATAGTCGGAGTTTGAATCTTAAGCACAACTGCCTATATTTATTCCCCTGCTATTCCTAATTTAGACATTTACTAAATTTTAAAATAATCGAAACTGTTATTACAAATTAAATTAATAACCAACATTCTGGTGACATTATATCATTTTGTTCAATTTAAAATTCCCTACATGACGGTTTATTAAATGTCACTCATATTTGCTTCTTCTGTTTCTCTATTAATTAATCTTTCACTCATATAACGAAAATTGATAAGAAAATTGAATTTTCAATATTTTCTCATACGTATGTGTATATACGGTATACATTTCCACAGATGTCTATGATATATGTACCTTTTTACCTTCTATACCTTTAGTTATACTGTCAATGTATGTACAAATACATGTATTATTGTACACATAGCTCGTGGTTGTGTTATCCGAGATGTGAAAATATTATTAAATAAGTATATATATATATATATATATATATATATATATATATATATATATATATATATATATATATATATATATATATATATATATCGGTATATAAGAATGGATATGTATGTTAATTTTCCTCTCATTTTCCACAGAAAAGAAAAGAAAATTAAATAATAAAATTAAAAAAAAAGTTATTCAGTTATGAATACGTATACGAGTACATATAAAATTAACATAGAGTATAAATACACTCGTTTATGTATTTTGTATGTTGTGCGTGAATACCGTGTCATGACAATTTTGTTAAATTTTTAATTTTTCTATTATTATGGAAAATTTTCATATAAATTGTTTACCCGCCAAGCATGATATTGACATTTCCGTGTAAATTAGCACTTGGTCTCATTGTTTGTAATCCTTGGTGATGGCCACCCTTTTCAGTTGTATAGTAAGAGTTTGAACTATTATTATTAATATTATTGTTATTATTATTATTATTATTAGTGTTACTATTTAATGAATGGGAACCAATTGCTGACATAGTCGCCAAGCGTTTCATTGACATCACTTTGTTTTATTTACCACACAATAATTTTCACAAAATATGTATTTTTTTATCGATTGATTTTTCAACCTCTTTAAAATTTCACATTTTTTTACGGTCACTCACAAAATATAATTGCCACTAACACAACACATGAAAAAAACGGACGCGATTACATTTATCGAGAATAAATTATAAATTTCGTCAGGCTAACTGAACTTTTTTTACTTCCACTCACTGTGAAATCTTCCATAAAACTGAAAGGAAAATTTAAAAAGGAAAATATTTTTCCATTTTATTTTTTGTTTATCGTTTTTCCAACTTTTCAGAAAAAAAAAATTCTCGCGTGACCAACACGACTTTTTTTATTTTTCTTATTATATTTCGTTTTCCTTTTTATTTCTTTGGAAAAAATGATAAACAGAAATTGTAATGAGTTTGGAATGTGGAAAAATAAAAATAAAATGAAAATTTTTATGTTGTTCTGTGGACAGTTATGTTGTGCTCTTTAATTTTTTCTATACTCATTCTCATTCGATGAGACATGTACATATATATAGTGATTACTGAGAGCACCAGAGTAACTAACGAGGAGAGCCGGAACGAGAGAAAGAGCAACATAAAAATATGAAAAAAGAGGAATTTAAAATGAAAATTGAAAACTTAGAGCTTTTTCCCTGCAACTTTATTGTTCGATGTTTGGTTTTAGTATAGCAATACACGGTGGTGAAAGTACTGAGTGTTAGATGTGGAAATATTACTATTTTGTAACGGAAAAGAAAAAAAAAATAGTGGGAAATAAAGATATTTATTTATTTTTGCATTACATAAAAAAGTGAATTTTCTGTGTACATAATAAAATTTATATATACCTAGGTAATTTAAATAGGGTGAACGTGGGTAAAATGTAGTTTTTATGTTTGAATTAGCAAATCGTAGAAGGACAATAGATTGTGTTGCGACTTTCCACACAATATAATATCAAGATGGAATTTTTAATTGTGGTGTATCAAGAGAAAAATACAAGTATTTGGATTACACAATATCATCTGAGAGGTATTGTGAGATTAATTTTTAATATGTAATATAAACGTGTACATATAACAAAATATACATTTTAAAATTCTCTTACATATATTCTCATCGCGTATAAATTTAGTAAAAACAATTTAACACTCACACTGCTGGGGATTATCTAATTATCAGTACCAACAAATTTTTAAATTTATTCTTTAAAAGGACAAATATAGCAATAACCACCTGTAGAATATATAGAGATAATTTAAATGTTCAACGATTTTCTCAAATCAATAGTAACATAATAATCATAAATATATGTTTTATATCAAAAAAAATGTATATAAGCATTCTTACATACATACATGTTTAATGTAAACGATAAATTTAATTGGCTTAAGAATATATTTTAACATCAAAATCATGTTATCGATCGAACCAATCAATGAACTATTTTCAAAGCTTTTTAAATTGTTAACCTTCCATACCATGTAATTATTTACCTGCACGTTAATTCAGCAACTATACCAACAATTTTTTAGATAAAACTCAACTTTTCAATTTCATGACCGGTTAATGTTTTATGCAACATTCATAATTTATTTTATTTTATGTGCGCTAATTATTAATTCAAGATACTGAAAAAAATATTATTTATTTCAAAACTAAATTTAAAATTTAATGTTAGTTAAAGTTCTCATATATTATCCAGTAATATTCACATATAGAAAATATAGTTTGTAATGTAAAATGCCACTGTGCAGATCTTTTTTGTGTTTGAGTGATTTGTAATTTGAGTTTCAATTTTAAAATATAGAAAATGCCATTATTTAGAATTTTTTATTTTATGATAAAAACAATGTAGAAGTAAGAATTTTCGGAAATGTCATTTATTTTATATATGCGACAATTAATAAAAAAATTCCAACTTGACAATCTATATATATATATATATATATATATATATATAGGTCATCCAAAAAACGCGCCTACATGTTTCTTTTAAATAAAACACAAACTATTTGCAATTTTTTCAAGCTGTTTTTTTTTATTTAAAGTATGATCCATTACAATTATACGTGGAATAGAATATCATTCAAGTGTCCACCACGACTGCGTCTGCAGGCATCAATCCGAATATCGAAATTTTCAATGACTTTCCGATATGTTGCTGGTTTTATTTCACGAATTGCAACTTGAATGTTGTTCTTTAGATCATTAATTGTTTGTGGCTTGTTAGCATACACTCGACTTTTCAAAAAAACCCACAAAAAAAAAATCTAATGGTGTTAGATCACATGACCTTGGAGGCCAATTGAAATCTGAATTTCGTGAAATTACACGTTGAGGAAATTTTGATTGCAAAAACGTAATGTTTTGTCGAGTTGTGTGACATGTAGCACCGTCTTGCTGGAAAAAGACGTCAGACACATCAATATGACTCAACTGTGTCCATAAAAAGTTTCTCAACATTGATTGGTATCGCTCAGCATTCACAGTAACAGCATTTCCAGCATCATTTTCGAAGAAGAATGGCCCAATGATTCCATTTGCCCAAAATGCACACCAAACAGTAACTTTTGGTGGGTGTAGAGATTTTTCATGAATAACACGAGGATTTTCATCACCCCAGATACGACAATTTTGCTTATTGACGAATCCATCCACTGTGAAATGAGCTTCATCACTAAACAAAATTTTGCTTGAAAACAATGGATCTGTCGTTCGTTGTTCAATAATCCAACTAGCGAAATTACGACGTTGTAAATGGTCTCTTTCTTTCAATTTCTGGGTTAATTGAATTTTGTAAGCGTGTAAATGCAAATCTTTATGCAAAATCCTCCATAAGGAGCCATAAGATATGCCCAATTCTTGCGAACGACGCGAAATTGATGTTGTCGGTTCATTTTCTACATTTTCACTAACAGCAGCAATATTTTCATTTGTGCCTATAGTTTTTGGTCTTCCAGTTTTTGGTTTATCAGTAACACAACCAGTTTCATCGAATTTTTTCACTAATCTTTGAATTGAAGATTGATTTGGCCGATTATTTACATCAAAAAAAATCACGAATTTTGCGATGGATATTTTTCAAAGAACGCCCATTTTCATAATAAGTTTTAATGATGTAAACGCGTTGTTGCAATGTGTACCTGTCCATGGTTAAAACTGTACTACCTTCTAATAAAACAAAATGGCTTATGTCATTTGAAAAGATGTCACGTGTAAAAATTATATACTGCTGACATCTAGGCGTCACATTTGGATGACCCTTTATATATATATATACATACATAAAAGTATTGTACTTTCTAACAATATGTAATTGAAAGATGATTTCCTGGAATATTTACATTTTAAAGAAACAAGATCTTTGGTATGAAGTAACTTAATAACTGTTTATTTTTGGACTAACTTCTATAAGACGATATTTATTCTAAGAAGGTTCTTGATATATAGTTTAATCAACACCAAAAAGGCAACTATAGCTATGAATCTAAGATCTTTATTACAAATATCTTAATTTCTTTTGTGTATTTGGCCGATTACCTCGTTTTCTTCAATTTAAATGTTAACAATAGTCTTGTCCAAATAAAAATTCTTAGATCTAGTTAATTAATCAGTTCAGTCTATTGCAATAGTTTTTATGCACGAGGACAAAGTCGTTAATTAGAATCAATATGTCTAAAAGACTACTAATGTTCAGTAATCAGCAGATTTTACTGAGATGTTGAAATAATACTTTTATAAATCATGATCCAATAAGAGCTTCCGGAAGTTTTTTTAACTGAAATGCCTTAAAATCAATTTAATTATCAAAAATTGTATTTTTGGCGTAAATTCGGTTAATGACGTATGTTTGAAAAAAATTTCTTTTGAATGTTGTCCTGCGACTAGCTCTTTGGTGGATTCTATGGGTCCATTTGTCCAGCACTCTTCCGATCATTTCGTCCATTAATTACGCGTGTTGTGTTTGCTTCTAATGCAGGAATCGATTGTGGTTATGATTGAATGGAAAAGGAGTCAAACGGCGTCAGACCACAAGATCTATGTAGGAGGCCAATTCACTGGTTCTTTTATCATTACCCTTTTCTCCTTTTTTTCAATAAATCTGTGTGACACCGTTGCACCATCCTTTTGAAATCATAAGTTGGCTACACTAATATCTTGAATTTTGGGCAATTAATTGATCATTGCTCTGTAGTTTGCGAGAGCGTGTGCAATTGTTGTTGGTTTATTCACACAAACTTTACTTTTCAAAAATTTGAAGAAAGTAATCTAAAAGCGTTAAATCGCATGATCTAGGTGACCAGTTTATGTTGTCATTACGAGAAATTAATCGATCTGGATACTTTAATCGTAATGCTGGATGTTTTCACGTATTGTGTGACTTCTAGCTCAATCCTGTTGAAAATAAACTAATAATCTGTGTCTACTTGTTAAAGTTGAGGCCACAAAAAATCGTCAATCATTTGTCTATTGACAGTAACAACTAATTCATTTGCATCTTCGAAGAAAAATGTACCAACGATTTCGCCAGCCCAAAAACCACACTAAACAGTACATTTTTGTAAATGTAATGATTTTTCTAAAATTATTTGAAGATTTCTTATCCCCAGAAGAATAATTTTGTTTGTTGACCAAATCATCTAATGTAATTTGAGCTTCATCACTAAATCACTAAGATGATTTTGTGAAAAAACATCTCAAAGTTCTACTGACGAAAGTTCTGCGTTGTTAATGATCTGTTTTGTTTCAATTTTTGTGTTAATCAAATTTTTTAAGGGTGCAAATACAGTTCCTTATGTAAAATTCGACCGCTGGATGAATGCTTAAGTTCTGAGAACGTCGTAATATCGATGTTAAAGAGTCCGCCGCGACAATTTCAAATTTTGAAAAGTTTCGTTTGAAAATTCTTCTGAGGCACAAGGCATAAGAACTGTTAATTTGTTTAAGTCTGGTCGAATATGTACTAAAATTAAATATTTATAATATACGTTGTGTTTATGTCAAAAAATATATGTCGACAAGCTGTATAAATTAAATATAACATTTAATTTATAATTCGTTTTCAAAAATACATTTTCGATCAAAATTTTAGACTTCAGAAATTTAAAAATTCAAACGAAATTAAATTGAAAATATAAATCTTGAAATGCACATGCTGATTAGATGACAAAACTTAAATTAAGTTCACAGAAGCTTTTGAAATCAAAACTCATGTGTTATAAATATATTACTTAAAAATATGTTACTTGATATTATGATTTTCTATTTAATAACTGAATTTTGTAATTCTAAGGTAACACAAATAGTTATTACTGGAAAAATAATATTATGTCCAGTGTTTATGTGTAACTCTTCTAGTAGGGCAACTTTTAAAATGTACATTAAATATATGAACACAACATAAACCTATTTGAAATTTTTATAATTGTTTATAATTGGTATAGCATTGTGACTATGGTATTCGTCAAAAATGTAGTCGAAATAAATTATAATTCCACAAATGATGAAAATCTTATAGGGCACTCCAATGACTATTGCTTGAGTTACACGAAACTAAACTCTAATTGTTTTCTTTAATTTTGCATTCACATAACAACTATTAAAAGTAAAAATCTGGATTCTTAATTTGGTTATTTGTATACATTTCGATATACAAACGTGTTTATTAAATTAAGATCAATTTGCATTAGGTGCAGAATTGATTAAAATTTGCAAACTATGAATCTATAATCGTCACGTCAGTATAGTAAAAGCACGATTTTTGCAAAACATAAGGTTTCGATTTTTTAATACTGTTTTATAATAAAGGGTGATTTTTTTGTGGTTAGGATTTTCATGCATTAGTATTTGACAGATCACGCGGGATTTCAGACAAGGTGTCAAAGAGAAAGATGCTCAGTATGCTTTGACATTTCATAATGAATAGACTTACTAACGAGCAACGCTTGCAAATAATTGAATTATATTACAAAAATCAGTGTTCGGTTCGAAAAGTGTTTCGCGATTTACGTCCGATTTATGGTCTACATAATCGACCAAGTGAGCAAACAATTAATGCGATTGTGACCAAGTTTCGCACTCAGTTTACTTTATTGGACATTAAACCAACCACACGAATGCGTACAGTGCGTACAGAAGAGAATATTGCGTCTGTTTCTGAGAGTGTTGCTGAAGACCGTGAAATGTCGATTCGTCGCCGTTCGCAGCAATTGGGTTTGTGTTATTCGACGACATGGAAGATTTTACGCAAAGATCTTGGTGTAAAACCGTATAAAATACAGCTCCTGCAAGAACTGAAGCCGAACGATCTGCCACAACGTCGAATTTTCAGTGAATGGGCCCTAGAAAAGTTGGCAGAAAATCCACTTTTTTATCGACAAATTTTGTTCAGCGATGAGCCTCATTTCTGGTTGAATGGCTACGTAAATAAGCAAAATTGCCGCATTTGGAGTGAAGAGCAACTAGAAGCCGTTCAAGAACTGCCCATGCATCCCGAAAAATGCACTGTTTGGTGTGGTTTGTACGCTGGTGGAATCATTGGACCGTATTTTTTCAAAGATGCTGTTGGACGCAACGTTACGGTGAATGGCGATCGCTATCGTTCGATGCTAACAAACTTTTTGTTGCCAAAAATGGAAGAACTGAACTTAGTTGACATGTGGTTTCAACAAGATGGCGCTACATGCCACACAGCTCGCGATTCTATGGCCATTTTGAGGGAAAACTTCGGAGAACAATTCATCTCAAGAAATGGCCCGGTAAGTTGGCCACCAAGATCATGCGATTTGACGCCTTTAGACTATTTTTTGTGGGGCTACGTCAAGTCTAAAGTCTACAGAAATAAGCCAGCAACTATTCCAGTTTTGGAAGACAACATTTCCGAAGAAATTCGGGCTATTCCGGCCGAAATGCTCGAAAAAGTTGCCCAAAATTGGACTTTCCGAATGGACCACCTAAGACGCAGCCACGGTCAACATTTAAATAAAATTATCTTCAAAAAGTAAATGTCATGGACCAATCTAACGTTTCAAATAAAGAACCGATGAGATTTTGCAAATTTTATGCGTTTTTTTTTAAAAAAAAGTTCTCAAGCTCTTAAAAAATCACCCGTTATTAATCTTTAGATTAATCGTTCTTTGCATTTTATAAACAGGAAAATTAATCGGTTGATTTTTATCTTTCCCCAAATGCTGCTTTGGATAAACCTAAAGATAACAAAATGTTAGAAAAAATATTTGTAAGCTGATAAGTTATGAATAATTGCTATCCTGACTGTACCGTCAAGAAAACGTTCTCTATAAAGGTCATATTTTAAACATCCATACAGTCATTTAATGTCAATGGATACGTTCCCCAAGTAAAAATCTGTTTCCTAGTTTACTAATTTTATGTTTAACATTTAAATGTTAAAAATTGTATGGTCATGTGCTGACCAATGCTATCAAAAACAAAAAATTAATTATGTTTTGTTTCTAAGAATTTTATATATGTGAATACCTTGTCGAATGCAAACACTCTTTCCTTTAATGAAAAATTATCACGTTCCCTCCTTAGGGAGATACAATTGGAATATTTGTTTTGTCTATCAAACCCAAAAGCTACCAGATAGACATAATAGAAGGAAGGAATCGAAAATACCAAATAAGCCCTTGTTGGCTGATTGTATTGTATTGAGTCTGTACATTGAGGAGTTAAACGCGGTCATTTTATGCTGGAATGCGTGGTTCGAAGAATTGTGTATGGTATGTGGTTTATTAAGGTTGATTTTTATGGTATATACTTTAAATATATGTTTATTTTATTTGTATTCGTGAAGTCTATAGAAAATTAATAGTTTTCCAGGTTCTGTCTCCAAAGTGAATTGGATGTTGAGACCCGTAGATTAGTGGTTAGTGGTTTATGTGGCTAACATATTTGTTCTTTATAAACTTTATTACGTTAGACACAGACAGGGTATGGGTCCGCATTATTTTGGAATATGCTGAGCTGCACGTTACATTTAACGTTTTGTTGCACGTAATATTTAACGTTATGTTCCAGGAATGTGCTATACACACTCTCAATTTCTGAAATGGACTCCTGTTAGTCTCAATCATATCATTTATCTAAAGTCAGTTGAATGTTTTGGGTGTTTGTGTGTAAGTTATGAAGTTCTGTGTCAGTATATAATTTTTTGACTCATACTATTTGAATCTGTTAGAACGTACTGTTTTTAATCTGTTAGAACGTACTACAACTGCAAGAATACTTTGTATGCCGTTCCAGTTGTAGTTAAATATATTATTAGTTATATGGTTTGTGCGTTCTCGGTAGTGCTATGATTTTTGGAAAAATGGTTTTGATATTTATTTAAAGAATTAATAAACACACCCTATTTTGGGTTGTAAGATCATTCATAATGAGTATAGTTAATAATGAGTGTAGTATAGTTTGTGTGGCAATTTTATTTTAAGCGTTATATGTTGGTTGTAATTACAAGATACTTTTGTCCTCAAATTATATCTCCAAATATGGTTTATATTCGATATCATAATCCATTTAATCAGTTAAATTCGGCATTGTAAATCTAAAAAGTTAAATTCGGCATTATAACCAAATCTTTTTTTAATTAAATTTCAAAAAGATCTTGTGCCGCAAATATACATACAGTGCCATCAATTAGTCTCCGTACACTGAAAATATACCAAGATATCTTGGTATATTTTCAGTCAAACAAACATCCATATTTTTGTTTATACTGATAAAATTTGTATGTACATACAAAGATCAGATGAACGCGTTATAGTGTGGCGAAATCCAAATGAACATCTTAAAACTAAAAATTTATGTGGGGCTGTAAAATATGGAGGAGGTGGCCTAATGAAACCCAATTAAGCCACAAACAACCAAACAATGATGGTTAAATTTATGCAAAGTCGACTGAAGGAAGTAATTAAACACATTGACAGTGTACGGAGCCTAAATGGTTTCATTTTTTGTTAAGTTTATAATGCATTATTTTGTTGTTATTATTAAAAATATATTTTAAATTTTTTTCTTCCATACTTTTAAAGAATTGAGACTCTATTCCATGGAAAAAAATTGACTGACAGTCAAAAAAGACGAAAAGAGAAAATAACTATAAAACTCCAACTAAAAGACAAAGACAACGTTATTGTTTATTTATTTATTTATAGCCATTCGCCAATTATAGCAGAATTTTGACCGCTATTTAAGAAACCATAACCAAAAAACTCATTAATTATTCATTCTTAGAGTTTTTTTTAATTGTGATCTAAAATTTAGTATTAAATATCACAATGCTAAACAAATATGATTTTAATTTCAATTCAATTATAATTTTACCAAAATAATATATGGACTACTTAACCCTTGACTATAAAAGTGGTTGTGTGCGAAAATAATTTCTTGTCTTACACAAATTTCATGTAAAAGAATGAGTGTGACTGCATTAAAAAGTATTCAATTTTATACTTTTTATGGCAGTCACACAAATATTTTTCCAGTCAACTTTGACTGACCTAGCTTTCTGTTTCACTTATACTACTATAAAATCAATATTTTTGTCCCATTTTAATACTTACTTACAGTCAATTTTTCTCATGGAATAGGGCCTTAAGTTTAATTATTTAAAAACCCAAACCTCAGTTGGGTATATTATCTGTGTTTAGAGACTAATTGGTTGCACTGTATATAAGTACGATAAGTTACTGATCCATTTAAATTTGCGTAAAATAATTTAATTTTAAAAATTACAAAATTTATACTGAGAAACTTTTTCACAACATCCTGACATAAAAGTCAACGCCCTTAACGATAGTTTTAAAATTTAGTTTTTTGTATAGAATTCAGCAGTGCTGTACAGTTTATTATTTTATGGTATTAATTGTTTGGGTCTTATGCGATTTGAATAATGTTACTGTTTTCGATGTATTCACGCATCTTGGTGTTATAAACATTCACATTCATCAAGAGTGTGCTGCCTATACCTACCTTGGTGTGATGAGTAATTATGAGTGATTTATCTTTTAATAATAATGTATCAGCCCATACTTGCGTTTTTATTTTACTTATTTTCAATCGGTTTTTTGATGTTTTGATAACAAGAATTATCCACACATAAATTTTTTAAATAAAGAATTTAGTCCGACTATATATTATAATATTTGTTGATAGTTTGGTCGACTTGATACACCACTTGGCTAGTAGTATATCGGCAAATGAAATCTGTTATTCTTCTCCCTATATAATTAGTCCCCTTTATTCTACTTTATACCCAGTTCAATCCTGGTAACAGTGGTGGTAATCCGAAAAGAAAAGAAAATTGAGAATTTCATCGATAATATAGCGCTTCATTTACTTCTTCACATTTTCACTTCGTTTATGTATAATACAAGATTATCATAAAACATTAAGCAATACACTAAAATTAATTGACATGAAAAATTGGAAAAAATGGAATTTCATTAAAATAATTCTCTATTCATATACATATACCATAGTCTTAACTCCTATATAGAAAAGAACATGGTATTATATTTTTGTACGATGTAACGAGAAGGGAGAGCGCAAAATAAGGAGAATATATATATATATATATATATATATATATATATATATATATATATATATATATATATATATATATATATAAACGTGTAGGTATATACATAAATATAGTCGAAACACAGGTAACGGGTATGCAAGGAGTAAATATCATAATCCTTTTACAATTTTCATTTTCATGTGTACATTTTCACTCATTTATTATTTAATTTTTCATATTTCTAGTTTACCTTCAAGTTAGAAGAGAATTTATCATTTTTTTGTTGTTGGTTTAAATTAATTATTTTTCGTATTGTTAACTTATTGTTTCCTTGATGTAATTAAATTTCCTTAAAATTATTGCAAATTTTATTTGTTATGGTGTGATCAAACAGCATATAGGACTGAGAGTTGGTTTGTTGATTTTCCGGAGTTTTCTTATGTAATGATAATTTTATTTGCGAGAAAATGTGCGTTATTGTGTATGTGTTGTCTGTGCTTTAGTTGTGAGTGGCGACCCATTTGAAATATACTTAATCCGACATTTTTATTGTTAATGTGATTTTGTAGATTTTCCTTTAATTAAAAACCACCGACTGTCAAGTTGTTAGATGTTTATTTTGTATATACATTTAAAGAGAAGACAGATAAAAAATTGTTTATTGTGTTACGTTGTTTTTCATTTTGATTCTTGGGATTAGAATGAAAAATGATTTCTGTTATTGTTTTGATCTACATATTAATTGGATATTCTTATCTCGTTATACTTGAAATTAACTTGAAATTTTTGGTGGTTTTGAAGAATCAAAATAAAAATGGTCCACAATTGCCTATACATATCAGTATATGCAGGTATGTTGTTGATTATGATTATCATGAACATAAGTATATACTCTATATATGTAATCGGTCTGTTGTGTGGCCAATTATATAACAATATATTATATATAAATAAATAAATACAAAACAGAACAAAAAGAAAATTTGTTGTGTATACCAACAAAAACAGAACAGAGCAGTTGGGTATTATCTACATTACGTGCCGCACGTAAAAATTTCTGTCGATACAAAAATGATCGGGAGATAAATGATTTTTATACACAAGTACGAGTATCTAATATACGGAAACCAAAAATTCGAAACGCGGGCAAAGTGGTTTTTCTTGTTATTTATTTTGTTTTTATTTTATTTTCGGATAATCCAATATATTGTTGTTTTTTGTATGTACATATATATTGTTGTGGATTCATTTTAATTGAATTATAATCTTTGATTGATGCCGGAAGTAAGTATAATTGGACCTGTTGAAAATAAAAAATAAATATATATTTTTATTAGATGTGTGTTTTCACCTGTTGAAAGAATTCATATATGTTTTATTATAAGAAAATAAAATTTTCATTGCAATAATTTTTTATTATATATTGTACTACAATTTTGTTGTAATTCCTAATGGTCTGACGTCAAAGTGAACAAATATAAAATGAGACTATAAATTATATTATATCGCTCTATTTGATTATTCATAAGTTTTACGAGTGTTTTAGATTTGTTTAGTCGGTTTTTATTTGGTTAGGTGAGAATTAATCGACCGCATTATATTGCTCGTGTTCGGTGTTTTTTTTTGTCAACCTCGAATTTGTTAAAATATATTATAAGTGTGTTGATTTAGATAGGTCGAATTACATTATGGATCGGCTTGTGTTTAGGAATTAAATTTAGTTGGGATGTGAAATATGATTTACTATTGAAAAATTTATAATATTTTTTTCGATTTTCCTATACTTATATATTTTTTTCGTCCTTAAACAAAATCGAATGTTGAAAATGTAAAAATTGGGCTACATGCAGCTTAAATCATAAAATTATTACTTTAGGTTTAAATAACGAATAAAATTGGTACTTAAGTACATATAAATGTTTGAAAGAATCTGTCATCTCGAATTTTACATATTACATGTGGTTATTAAGCTTCACCAGGATAGAATAATTTAACATTGGTCTCAATACATATAAAAAGAAATAACAATTCAGAGATTCGTGTCTTATTTTCCGTGCTATGAACGAAGCTACTTTTATTTTTGGTTCTATGTAATTTCATTCTTTGGGATCATTTTCGATAAATATGTTAATGGGTTTCAGAATCAAAGTTAACGTTTTTAATATTAATTGTTTTAAGGTTCATCGTATTTCTTCATATAAATTATATTGCTAATGTGTTCAACTATGACCACATTTTTCAAATGTCATCTACATCTCTTCTATAGTAAGATCATCTACATCTGTGACATCTACATCTCTTCGTTATAACATTGTAGGATCTCTTTTACTACATGTTGAATCAACCTTATTCGTTAGTGCGTACATCAAGCAATATTGTCAATTTCGCTTACTATTCCTACATGTAAAAGCTGGAAGCTTCTCAATGTCGAAACTTGAGTGTTCTTTTGTCATAATTTCGACCACAATAACAGGTTTTAATGATTAAAAGTAATTCATCTTTTTTTTATCAAAATAACAAGTGTATACGTTTTAGAATACTTTAGGATCTTATAAAACTCACTAACATACAAACTGAATGGTAGGCAGAATATTTGTTGTTCGGGAATGTTTATAAAGAAAAATATTCATATAAAAAATATTTCCATATACAATTTTTTTAGCTGAAAAAAAATTTAACTTTAGATTTTCTTACATGATATGAAATTTTTGAATTGCATTTTATAGTTAATTTAATTCTTTTAAATATTTTTAATTAAAAGAAATGTTTTTCTTAAAAATAATTTTACTGAAAAAAAAATTTTTAAACAAAAATATTTTTAAATTGAACATTTTTTTCCCGAAATTTAATAATTTAAATCTATCTTAAATTAAATACAATTTTGTTTCATATTACTATAAATCTTAAAATTTATACTCTGAATAATGAATGTAGGCATAGTGAAGTCAATTTGAATACTTTTAACTTACAGGATATGCTTAATATTTCTATCAATACGGTTGTTGCACTTTGTTCCACTATTATTAATCAGTCCCAATGCTTTTCTTGTAAACGCTTTATTTCTGAAATTGCGTTATAGTATCGTTTCACCGGCTAATAGTCACTCAGAATATTATTTTAGTATGCGGACTATAAATAAGCTTGATTGAAATATGGAAGCGAAAATTGTTCTACTAATGAATGTATTTAGACGTAATTTCACTATGTATCATCACTTCCTAATTTGTTCTTTCTTCGTTTATAAACTTATTTTGAAGTAGAGATTTTCGTGTTTGTTTATAAGGACGAGCTCGTAAGAATCGAAGATTTCATGATACCTTGTGAGGCTACCTCTATAAACACACTCAATGTATCATATTTATTATAGAATAATTGATTCTTTTGACACTCAAACATGTTCTAAGTTGATATAATTTAAAATCGATTTTTTCCCTCAACGATTTATTATTGTATAAATTTATACTAACATAATTATTAGGGGAGTAACCAAAGTTCGCTTAGTTGACCAGAACAAAATTATTTTCGTATTTATTCTTAATATTCGTATTTTTTATCTTTTCTTTATAATCGCAACTGATTTCAATGTATTTCTTAAGTCTACTTCTTAAAACAGTCTTCCAAATTTTGCTTTTTAAGCTGATCAAGTTCAACATTAACTTCATCAATTATCTCTGCGTTACCTATTAAAAACTTTTCTCACATTTGTTTTAATTTTAAGAAATAACCAACAATCACAAGGTGGTAGATCCCAGGAATATGCTGCTGGTCGTATTTCTTCGACATCAGAGATTGCAATAAAGTTACTTGTTAGTACAGATGGCGTGTTGTGATGTCAAAAAATACTCTTTCTTGCGGTTTTCCAAGAAATTTTTGAAAACTTTCTTTGGTGGTATATCATTTTGAATAATTTTACAAAATACACTCGAACCTCTTTTGGACCGCATTTAAAATTCGTGGTACCCATCGAGCAGATATCTCCATGTATCATTAATAATTATTTGCGATTTGCGTAAAAGTAAGGACGTAAATAAGTGAATCGCGAACAAGTAAGGAGTGCCTTGAGCCCCAAAACAGATTAGAGATAAAAAAAATTAATGATTATTTAATATTCACGATACAGCCATGGCAGTCATCAGCAATAATTTGTTGCATCAAGCGTGGATTTTCATCAACTTTAGACTTTTTGGAGTTTTCTCGTCTCATAAACCAGAAGTCTCTTAAAAAAATTGCATAGTATTTTTTGTTTAAAAAAAAAATTTAATAAACGAACTTTTGTTACTTCCCTCGTATATAGTTCGTACATATACATCGAGTATGTGCGAAATTTTTTTATGATCTATGTAGTGTATGAATATATGAAAACAATTTGGAATTTTATTATTAACATCACTAACTCATACAAGACACACAATTGATTTTGATTTTGTCTTGTCAAAAATTGTTAACCCAAATACTTATTGAAATAAATAATAATAAGAATAATAGTAAACTACAAAAATTTTTCGGATTTTCATACTCGAATCATATTTTTTATGTTATATTTAGCTTAAAGCCATACAAAACTTGTTAACAACTTAAAGAGTACAAAAATTATTACAACACATAAATCATAAAGAACGAAAAACTAGGAAAATGAATCCATAAATTTTTACTTTAGTTTTTTGTTGTTGTTAAGGTTAGAGTGTAGAACCGTATACACAGATATGTATTGGATAAAAGCATCAATAAGTTAAAGTTTTTTTTTGTTTAGGCTTGGTCATCATGATCGTATCAAAGCGTTATATAATGAAAATATATTTTTTTCAAAATAATTTGTTTATCTCACTAGGGGATGGCAATGGCGATACCAACGAATAAACGTCATGATATATATATATATATATATATATATATATATATATATATATATATATATATATATATATATATATACATATATCTTTTAAATAGTAGGTTTTCGTGTTACTATATTTAAATGGTCTTCTACTACTGTGTACTATCGTTCAATCACTTAATCATAAGCAAAAGTGAAACTATGAATGGAGAATGAAAAGCAGTAGGTATAAATAAAAATTAGGACATATAGCTAGACAAAACAATAAGATAGATTTTATAGAAAAAATACATATAAAAAGGATATTTATATCCAAGGACAATAAAAAAAATTAATATCTTAAGGATATAATCTAATGGCATTTTATCACTTTCATATAGAGCTTTCCTACAAATATCGTTTTGTTTCGAGTTATGAAATATTAATGTTATATATTATATATGAATTTTGTTGGCTTAAAAGAGCGCATTTTATACTTGTAAAATGGCGTTTAGTTCAATGTTGGATATAGCATCCAACATTTCTGGATTGTATACGAGTACGTGAAAGGCGATAAAAATAGAATTAAGTATACATGTCAACTCGATGATTATGGTAAAATGAGGTGGGAAGTTAAATCATTACTACAAGAAATTGATGTAGGTGGTGCAGTTTTGTATATATGGGGCGTATTATGTAGATAAGACATACGAAATGTGAACAATCATTGACGTAATATAAGTAGAAAAAAGATTATCATTAATTTACTATTTTTCATTGAAATTTTTATTATTATGTATTGATATGTTTTGGATAGAATAACAAATAGTCTTTGTGCCAAATTAAACTATATATGAAAAAAATATTTATATGAGTATAACACATTTACTAAAAACATTCATCACTAGAATGATCATATAGTTGTCCACTTTATACAATATCTTAAAAGTTTTAGTATGTCTTAAATTATATTAAGAATTAGCATGTCAATATTATGTTTTATTTTACAAAATTATGAGAACTTTATTCCCCTCTACTATTTTTAACGAAGGAGATTTTGTAAGACTTCCAACAAATAGCTCAATATGTCGAATACGAAATAGAAATCTGATGTGATTGTATATACGATTATAAGGGATTAAAATTATATATTATGTTTACTCCACTGCATATTTTGACAATTTTATCAGCTAAGTGCCAAAACTGTAAACTATCGATCACTAAACCAAAGCGAGCTTGATTGATTGATATCAAGAGGGTTTTGACTTAACCTTATATCATTGATAATAATTGACTGGACTGATTAATATTCTAGTTGTACGGACCCAAATCATTGAATAAATATTTATTAATCGATAACAATTCTTACATACTTCCTCGATGTCAAGTTGAAATTTTTACTGAAGCTCCATATTGAAAATTTGCTAAGTTCAATACCATTAATTTTTTAAAGGGGAAAATCGAAGAATCTACAAGTGGTTTTTGTCTAAGAACACTGCTCCTATCTTCAAGTTCTAGTTTCATTTGATGATAATACTTGTTAAATGGGTTATTTAGTAATGTTAACACAAACCTAAAGCAAAATCTGTATTTCTGACACGAAACTGAAATCGTTAATGAGCAAAAATAATAAGCTTTGCGATCGCTTGTAGCCTAAACTAGGTCATTTTTCCTTATAAGAACATCAATTTATGTAGATAAATAGATACATCCGTAGAAAGGTTTTTCAAGCCAAATTGATGACGTGTTGATTTCAAATATGAATGTTGTAAAGCTATAATAGAAATTTTCGTTACAATTAGAGAGGATACAGATCTTGCACCATGAGCCGTTTGAGGCATTGAGTGCAGAATTTTACAGGTTTCCGCAGCCAACTTCAATAATAATAGAGAGGGTCTGCAAAAAAATTTTTGGTACTCATTGGTCTTGATATCCATGTTCACGGTTTCAGGACTGTTATTCAATACCCCAGTATATTAATTTACGGTCAAATGGCTTACAAATAAATATAACTTAAGCGATAACATTAATGAATGTGAACATGATATGTTTCAACCAGAATAATGAATGGACGTAAGTTGAATCAACGTTTCTTCCTAATATATTTGATTATTCGAAAACTATACTAAGTCCTATCATATGCATAGTGCTTGAATTTGAATGCTTATCGAGCGTGCATGAATATCTGTTAAAAGAATGACGAGGCTCAGGGTTTATATAAAAATCGATCTCGAACGAGTTCATGTTAAATATAATCTACCGGACAAATGTATCAAATTAATAACTTATATATTCAACGCTAAAATGGAAACAGGTCACTATCCAGAAATCTGAAAAACTTCAATTATAATGATATAATGATCCCGAAACCTGCCAAAGATGAAACAAAAGTTGACTCATATTGCCCAATCAGCTTTATTACCCACTTTCTCAAAACTGTTCGAAAAAATGCTCCTGTAAAAACTTTAAAAACAACAAAACCCAATTCTGAACGAGAAAATTCGAAAAGTAAAAAAATTTAAAGAGTCGTTTGAAACTGTTCACTCCCTTAGAACCCAAGGTTTCGATAAGGTATATCATCATGGACTTCTTCATAAAATTAGAGCACATTTACCGACAAATTTCTGTAAAGTTATTGAAAATTATTTGCTCAATCGAAAATGTTTGGTGAAATATAACACCGCATCCACAGATTCATATTAGATTTATGAAGGAGTACCAAGGCAGTGCACTGAGGCCAGTGTTGTAATTGATTTATACAGCAGACCTATCAATATCAAATATTGCAATCCTATACATGCGCATCAAAATTCCAACGATAGCAATAAGAATTCTACTGGAACATTTAGACAAAAACGAAAAATGGCTTACAACATGGAAAATTAAGGCCATTGAGCGTAAATTTGCGCACATTACATTCACACGCCCTAAACTCACTTTTCCACCTGTCATACTAAATAAAAGGTTTCTCTCACATGACTAAGTGTTTAATATCCTGGACTACATTTAGATAGAAGATTAACGTGTAAAAACATATTGCAGTTAAACGTCAACAAATTAAATTAAAATGCGTCAAACTAAATTGGTTAATTGGAAAACACTCAAAGTTAAGTCTAAACTGTATTTTCTTGCTGTACAAAATTATAGTTACGCTCATCTGGATATATGCAATTCAGCTGTGAGACTGTGTGTTCTTCCTTATGTTGAAATCTAGAAAGAATGCAGTCACGAATACTTCGAACAATGGTAAAGACACTCTAGTATGTACGCAATGCAAACCTACATCGAGATTTACTCATCGAAACTGTAACCGATAAAATTCATCAGTACAGCAAATACCAGTTAAAACTAATTTGTCACCCCAACGAATTAGCCAGGAAACTATTATTACCTATGGATCTTCTGGATCTAGCTAGGTAATTCAGAGAATATCTAGTGCACATTAATATTAAGAACTACTAATTAAGATAACATAGGTTATTGAATGAATCTATATAGAGATTACACCTTGTTAGTTTCCTATGTATAAAAAATTCTAGAATAAAAGCCATTGGCAGTAAATTTTTTTTAAAATATAATAAGATAGAAGGGGTTATATCAACCCAACCATATTATATAATTTGCCGTATGCATCTAAATATTTTAGACCATTTCTACTTGGGTGGCAATGTGAAGTCGCAGCATTAGCTAATTCGTCTTATCATCATGGCAATAGTGTATTCATAGTAATTTCAACATCAAATTATTAATGTTGATCTAACATCTCTCTTAATCAAAAATGACATGAAAGAAATTATTTATTTAGTAAATTCGAATCCAGTCGATATTTCAAAAAAAAAAATCAAATTACTACTTTATTATTTTAGTATCAATATCAATAAATAAATAAAAAATTGTATACACAAAATAGAAAATCGAAAAAAAAATGATTTATTATTTATTTATATATTTATTTCATTCATTCGTTAATTTTTGTGTCGTCTCATTTTCCTGCTTTTTCTCATTTTCTTGTTTTTCCGTACGTCTTGCATACTTCAATAACACAAAATATTAGTCTTGAACCATTATGTATCACTTAAGTTGAAAAACTGTTACCATAATCATTTAACATGTATACAAAACTATTTTCTAAAAATAGAAAAACAAAAACTTTAAATTTTTATTAATTATTAAATATAATAATCACTTCATTAAGTCCCTAAGAGATAAATAAAATAAGCAAAATCATTAAAATTTAATTTTCCAAAAATTTTCGACAAAATTAGCACAGATAAAAAGTTTTTCTATTATTTATTCATAAGATAATTTATTTATTTATTAACCCTATAAACATATATATGATAGACGATTCGGAGGGTAGAAAAATTGACAGTTTGCAAAAACAAAATCGCCTATATACAATATATGTTATGGATTGAGCCATCTATCAACTCAGTCGATATGTTGATTAAAAAACATTTATCAATTTGAAGGTCCTCCACTCTATATACTCTATATAACTTATTTTTTGGATGATCTAAATTGAGGATGAAGTTGATTTGACTTTGAGACAATGAGGTGATACAAATTATTTTGTTGTTGTATTTCTATTATTTTATACGACTGGGGTTTTTTGCTATCGTCACGAATGTGTGTGGATGTTAATTTGGCGCCAGATAAAATTGTTATCAAATAAAATAATGTGTAATGTGGAAACGTATATATGATTTTTCCGATAAAAAACTGTTTTATTCTCGACATTAATTGGGATTTGTTGCCAGACACGAAATTTTGTGGTTTTTTAGCATTATTGGTTTAATTATAAATTTTTTTATATTGATCTCATAAATTTCATGTATAATACGAAATTACTGATAAAGGAAACATTTACATATACCTATATTGATATGATAATTCTGATTACAAATTATTAATTTGATTAAAGTTGTTGTTTGATTGGGCTTTATATTGCTTACAATGACAGAACTCGATTTCAATATGCAATTAAACTCAGATTTATGTCCTGTATCTAATGGGAATATTTTCGATAGCTAAAACGCTTTTTGTGGTCTCTCACACTTTTGAATAAATGACTATATTGTTCATATAATATACATTTAAGAAGTGGTAGTTAAGACGTAGTGAAATTCGAAATAAATTCTGGAATTTTACCAGTTAAATCTTGATTATGTCAACATAAAAAAAACTACTTTAGTTTTTCTTTGTGTTGACATAATCAAGATTTGTCTGGTAAGTCTATAGAATTTATTTCGAATTGCACTACATCTTAACCCTATTTCTCGTCTTAACAGTTATTTTCAATAAGAGGTTTCATTTTGAATAGACTACTATTTGGGCGGCTGTCATCTATGAACATTTGGCAAGTAAACACTATACGCTATTACTAAAAATGATACAATACACGCTTCAACAACGTATTGAAATTGCTAAATTCACTACAAAAATGTATTAGTAAATTGAAAATTTGGCTATCAGAACTCGTAAAACTAAAGCACTTTTTGGCCGTCGTGAAGCACCTCCTCGGTCGGCAATAGTAAAACTGATGGGACAATTTGAGCTGTTGGTCATGTTAGTGAAGACTTTTAAAGTTCTGGTAACACAAGAACTCAAGCCAGTCAATGTATCAAAATGATCCGAATTTTCATCGAAAATCATCTTCAGTGATGAATGAGGTCCATTTTCACCTCGGAGGATACGTTAATAAGCAGACTTATCGCATTTGGGGCTCAGAAAATCCAAGAATGATTGTTGAAAAGCCTCTCTATCCTTAACGTGTCACTGTTTAGGTCGGGTTTTGAGCTGACAGTGTGATTGGACCTTACTATAGTATATAGTAAACGTCTTGCATATATAATTCATTTTATAATAAAACAACGCAACAACATCAAATCAATAATTTTTTTCATAAAAAAAACAAATTTATTGATTTGATGATGACCCTCAAAAAGAGAAAGCACGACCTCAAAAAGCACAACAAAATATTGAGTAAAATGAAAAGGTTAAACTTCCATAATATCATGAATCCTAACAAATTTCTAAAAACCCAACCGATGTGTGAATGGCATATCTGCTACGTCTACTTCTAGAAAGAATCATGCATGAGATATGAGAAAACGCGACATTGATGGCACATATGGAGTTCTTTTCAATAACGAGATTAAGAACTTAATCTGATATAATTTTGTGGACTTCACAGTGCAATAAAAAATTCACGTAGCGAAAGAATTTCGCTGTTTCTTCCTTTTTTCCTTTGATTTAATTTCAAGATCCATGTACTGGATTATTTCTACATAATTGGTTTCATGATTAATCGACTTTGGAGTTTCCCACATTACTTTCCAATTTTTTAACGGTTTTACAGTCGTTGTTGGCTTGTACCATGACTCCATTGATTTTGATAGCACGAGATTACAACTTTTCATATTGTTATAATCTCGTGATTGAAACGAACTCGGTATATTCCATCAAAGTAGAATTTAAGGCCATATATCACACACATAATTCTTCTCTCGGCATGTTAGAAGCCATCTTTTGTACTTATTCATCAAGATACAACTCTCACATCCATGCATGACATGACAGATCCGATGTCATGTATGGATGTGAGAGTTCAGCACCCTGTACAATTTCAGCTTATACGCATTTGCAAGACTTTGATTATTGTTTTGTTTGGAAAATCATTTCGTTCATTTCCATGCATGATCTAATTCTATTTTTTCAGAGCCAACTTCACACTTAGCCGCATAATCATTATATGTATATTTTGACAGCTAAAAGTATAGTGTGCTCGTCAAAAGTTTGGTTTGATTATTTCCAATAGTTTTTGTTTGTGTCTTAGGTGGAAAATCGAAATAAGTGTTTTCGGCATATTTTACTCTTTTACTATTGAAAAGGGGAAAATGCAGTTCATGCAAGTCAAAATTTGAGAGGTGTGTATGGAGGGATGCAAATTGCCGAATAATAACTCGTGAGATTGCTGAAAGGTTTAATTTGTCAAGTTTAACCCTTCATGATCACAAGAAACTATTAGTATAATTACAAAACTTGACTTATGGGTTCCACGAGCTCTTACAGAACGAAATATTCACCGTCGCTGCTAATGATGCACTTTAAAAATGACTCATTTTTAAAGCGCATCATTACAGTCAACGAGAAATGGGTTGTTTAGAAAAACGTTAAGCGCAAAATATCATGGAGTAAAAGAAATGTATCAGCTCAGTCACTTCAAAGGTCAATATTCACCAAAATCGGTTCTGTTATCTGTTTATTGGGATTTCAAGAGGACCGTTTTTTTGGCTTCTCCCGGACTATACCAGGGTTAATTCTGAAGTGTACTGTGATCAACTGGACAAATTTCATGAGCCACTAAAGTAAAAAAGGCCAGATTTTATAAAAAAAGTGAAGTATTCCAACACGATAATGCAAGACCTCATACAAGCTTAGTAATTCGCCAATATACCACACCCACAATATTCTCCATATTCGAAACCTTCGGACTATTACTTGTTCTGGTCTCTACAAAATTTTTTGGACGGGAAGATTTTCACTTTAAATCAGGACGTCAAATATCACTTGGACCAGTTTTTTTGTCAACAAAGATCAGAAGTTATATGATCGTGGAATCAATCTCCTGCCGAAAAGATGGCAAAAGGTATTGGACCAAAATGGAGAATATATAATTTAATGTTTATACACATTGAAAAAACGTGTTTCATGTTCACCAAAAAAGGAAATGACTTTCCGAACAACCATTGGCCAGGCTAACTTTGATATTCTACACTATTATCGTGAATAATGATCCAAGATGCTCGAATCTCACCACTCCTTCAAAGGTGTGGTTACCACTACTGAAATCAATTGCGTCTTGGTCAAAATTGTCGAATTGGATTGTCAGAATAAGATAATATCTTGCAGTGTTTCACTTTTAAGAAGGATGTATTGCAACATGTCTAATCTAACATCAGAACTAATTGCAAAAAATCTCGATAACCTGTTCCTAACTTTGATATAAAATTGTGAATGCGTTACTGTCAATTTACACAGGTGTAGGTATTTCTAAATATTCAAGCGCATAGCATAACCTCTCTCGAATGATCGCGTTTTATATTCTTCTGTTCTCCCTGACATATATCAAAATTTTCATCGTACCTTTGCAGTGATCAGGTAACGGCTAAAACTACGAATTTTGTTCAACGCCGATCTTACGTCTTGAACAACCCGAGTCAGATTATCCAAATTATTGTAAAATGAGTCTTTATCTTCGAGTTGGCTGATATCAGTGGGTGCATGCCGGGGTTTATGGATGCGGGTCATCAACCCAACAATCCAACCAGATTTATTCGGCATGCTTGGGTCTTATGTATATCGTTCAAAATATTTACGAAACATAGGTGTCCCACCCACAGGACTAATTTGAGTGTATTCAAATACAGCTTGTGATACGTGTGGAACATTAAGTAGAGCAGTAAAATGTTCACGCCATACCATATATTGAGTTCCGCATCCTGGTCCCCAAGACAGTTGACCGAGTTAATCCTGATAAAATGTATTTTTTTAAACCCACATATATTTAACAATATACTTTTGACATTTCAGTAATGGTCTTGAACCGTTCAGTTTGCAGCAAACCTAACACCTTTACCTTAAGACATAAAAAATTGATCAATGTTGTACGAAAATAACTAAATCGATGGGTTCATTCATATTCTGCACTGTTTAAAATAGAATTTTGTTTTTATTCAAAAATCAGAATTATAAATTGTTAATTCCTTAAAATCCACGTGTCTCACGTATTTTAAGATCCTTATCGTTTTTCGCTCGCATATTTTGTATTGTTGTATAACTTATGTTCTTTAAAGATTTTGAATAATTGATTTTGATACCAAGTTTGAGATGGTGAATTGGTGGTTGTATGTTTATACATTTGTTTGTATTATACGAGTATATGGTAAATTTGATTTAAACTGTTCTCATTTTTGTTTTTGTTTTTATTTCAGATTAAATGAAACCCAATGGTGTATTTGCAAAGTATCGTTGAAACGACGACGAGGATAAGTAAAGGTGGGCGAGCAGACTATAGAATAGGATTTTAAATTTTAAATTTCGAAAGCAAATCGGTGGAGAGAATATATACAATATTATATACAAAGATGGCATTTACGGCATCGCTTCGGAAATTATTATACAGTTTGCTGGCTATAATGATTGTTATAGTTATGTTCTTTTATTGGAATCAAGGGATCACAAAACCGTCGTTTAGCTTTTTCGGTGAAGTCGACCGTATGAGCAAAAGCAAGTTAGTCACGACAAATGTCGATGAGATAATGTAAATGCATGTTTTTTTTATTATAATTTTATAATTTCTAAATATTAAATATTAGGGCTGTATCGAATTTTATCTAGTACATAAATGTAATATAAATTTTTTTTTTCTTAATAGACCTGCTTTGTTGCTATATCGATAGTTTAGATTTTTTGCTCTATTTCTATCTTATTCCACGCTTTCTAGCTATTAAATCAAACTAATACATTTTTTTTGTTGAACAAATACAATTTCTAGTGCACCCGAAAAAACATGGACGTATAAATGTGTCGACAATAAATGCATTCGAGAACATTACTTGGCGGAACATCATAGCGATAAGCGTGTTCCATTTTTAACGTGCACTATGAAGTGTGGTCTAAACAATCAGCAACAAATTAATGTATGGCCTCAACCAACATTTAAGCCAACGGTCGGGCAACAGTCGAGTAATATTAAGACGGGCAAAAATAATATAAAACTAAAAGTGACGGCACCATCGAAAAGTGTAGAGAATTTATTTGCAAAAACTTTCGAAGTGTTCGAAAGTGAATTAAAATTAATCGAAAAAGTTAATATTAACAATTTATTAGATAAAAATAGTAATAGTAATAATAAGGATAAAAATAGTGATAATAAGAGTAAAAGTAATCATAAAAATGATAATGGTAATAATAATAATAATGATGATATTAATAGTGATAACAATGGTAATAGTATTGATAAATTAACTAAAAATAAATATTTTAAATTGACGGATAAAATCATTTCGAGCCAATTCGATATAAATGTGCGTATATTCAAATCGCCCGATATATATTTGATGTTGGATACAGATGAATCGTACAATTTGGTGATTAATCGTGAGTATTTTGTTTTTAAATTATTGATTTCAATGCAATTAAGACGTTCGGATTGATGAGTCGCCATTCGCCGGTTTCATGGTCTCATTCGGCTTCTAGGTTATTGTATTGGTGTTGTATGCGTAAATCTTTTTCTGAATACTCATCTCATTTGAGCACTAAACGAAAATATCTCCGAAATTGTATTTATAGTTTATCCACTTGTAAATTTTGAGAATCTCTATTGGATGCATTTTTAAGCACTTTGTGTAGTTTTGTGCTAAATAATAGTAGCATGTACCTGTATTTTAGGTTTTGTATTTATAAAAATATCCTTTTATGATTTAACTGACACTGCGAAAAAAATTAATTAAAAAATTAATCTAAGAGGAAGCACATATAAATTTATCCAGCAAATATTGGGATATTCACCTGCCGTTATATCCAATGCTGTTAAGCACAAAGAAAAACCAGAAACACGAGGAAGAAAAACTTCGAATCAAACTGATCGGGACATCGTGATTTGTGCAAAAAGGAATCCTTTTTATACCTCAACGAAGATCAAACAAAATCTTAATTTAGATATAGACACCTCAACAATTAGAAAACGTCTTTTAGCAGCAAAGTTAAAAGGGTTGAGGCCTAGTAAGGTGCCCTTTTTAAATAAGCGACAAAGAAGGCGCGTATAACTTATGCTAAAAATAATCAAAATTGGCACTTTGAAAAATGGCGTAATATTTTATTTACGGACGGAGTCCAAAATGGTTCTCTTTGGCGGTATTATCCTTCAGTATGTCCGAAGACCACCGATGACTGAATTCCGACCGCAATACACGTCAAAAAACATTAAACATGGAGGGGGAAATATAATGGTTTGGAGTTGTTTTTCGTGGGTCGGAGTTGGTCCGATATATTGGATTAAGGAAATTATGAATGCGGACAAATATGTTGAAATACTGGAAACCGTTATGGTACCTTATGTAGAATACTAAATGTCGCTTAAATGATGCATGCAACAAAACAATGATCCGAAACATACCTCTAAACAAGCGAAGGAATGGTTCTTGCAAAATAAAATGAATGTTATGGAGTGGCCTGTTCAATCACCTGATCTCAATCCAATTGAGAATTTGTGGGCCGATATAAAAAAAGATTTCCAACTCCAACCCAAGAAACTCTTGCATACATAACAAATAAAATAAATTTTATAAATTTTTTGCCGAAGTTTTAAAAATTCTACTATTATTTCGCACACTACAAAATCCCATTAAAATATAAGCGGTGCAAAATTTTTACCTAATCTGTCATGTATGAGCAACTATTAGATTCTCTTAACTACAAATAATTTTAAAACATATCTACGTTCCAAAATATCTCATATATGAATTAATTAATTCGTTCACTACTATTATTTCGCATACGACTGTATATTTGTAACATTAGAAAAGTCATAGGATAATAATGATATATAGCAAAAATCTAACCAGTTGAGTGTGACGGCCCATACTTTAATATCATGAAACTATGTATTAATGGAGTTAACCATGTGGGTAATTCCCTCTTTCAAATTTTGGTATCTGTCCTATGTTTAAACTATTAGGATTACACAAGAGGCAGTCCAGTCCGCGAGCATTTATCCTCTCTTGTCCAGTACTTCACTTCCCCATAGTGGGGACTTTGAGTAGAAATTTTCTGCTAAAATAACATTTTTAGACAAATTTCCAATAATCTTGAGGACAAAATCTAAATCCGCCCAGACCACTCCTTTCATTGCATCAAATCTTGTAGTGGCAATATTGGACAATATCCTGCTTTCCAGTTTTCTCCCTGTAGTTTTCGTCGGTTTGGTTGACCCACCCCATGTCCACATTGTTTTGGATATCTGTAGCAACAATGATGTGTGGGCCGATTTACTGCGACGTGTATTAATTTGTAGTAGACGCATGACTAACTTCCGCTATTGCATTTAATATTAATGCATGGCCTATTATTCACCTCACAACATTCCTTTGCTCATATTCCCACACTTTCCACAGCTGAAAGAGTAAGAACTACGTTCAAGCCCTCGGCAGTTTTCTATATGTATACCCTGTTTGGTTTCTCATAACCTATAGCAGCGATAATCTTCGGAGCGCATTTGCAGTCAACAAAAAACCGCTTTCTGGCCAATAACCGCTTTCTACCTTGCCTATCCTTGGGTAGTTTTACAGTGGCTTTCTTCGTATCAGAGTAAGCCGGCCTTATTGATGTCACCGGTATCTTGTCGGCATTCTCCTTGCCAAGAGCTGCCTGGACTGTCTGTTTATCATCAGAGTCACTGACTGGTTCCTTCTTCTAGATTCCTTATGTGTACCACTGTTAACTATTTTTGATGTATATTAAAACTACACCATCAACTATCCTACAATCGTGTCTCTAAGAGTCTTGGCTTTGTTCTTTCCGTTTTGCTAGTACCTATTATTTTCACTCCCATCTCTTTAATATCAACACCTGATTTTACATTTCTTACCAGATCGGCATACCACTGCCCCTCCGCCTTTACTCTCGTTTCTGTTTCTCTTCCTTCCCTTATGCATATTACCCTCCATATAGTTATTTTCTAGGTTATTGTTTAGTCCATCAGTATTGGTGTAATCATAACTTTTACCCCGTCCAGGGTTTTTATGAATTGCCGTCTTTATAAACATTTGTTCTGCTGTCAATATACCAGAACTCTAGTATTTTCCTCAGTTTTGGCATCTTATGGGATATTGAAAGTAGAGTTACTCATTTTCTTTTCCATTTCGATTTCTATAATCAGTTACACAAATCTTGGTCAGTTTACCCAAATCTTTTGTTGGTTAAACAACATCGGTCTATAAAAATTCCCCGTACTAAGGTGTTGGGCTGCAAAAAGCTATTGCAGCTCATTTCTGTCGTCCGGTACACATTTCTTTGCAACAATTTCCTTGATTGTGCTTTCAATTTTATTCGTCTGGAATGTTTGTGCGGGTGACCCCTGTACTTCTAGCTCTGTACTAATGTCTGTTTGTGAAGGTGCATCCGATTTCAGCAACACTACTGGGCTCATAGTCGTATTCTGTTTTTTATCACTTTCATTGACCCCGCTACTCATCATCATGATCTGCTGCTTATAGTTGGTTAATTTGTAAACCGCCATCCGCACTTTTGGTACTTAGTTTTTGATTAGGTTCTTTTCAAATGGATTAGACTTAATCAGCGCACTCAGAATATTGGCTTCCGTCTATTATATAGTATATTATTTCCGCCTCACTTGGCATTCTCTGGATGCGAGAAATGCTTCCTTGGCGATCTTTTTATTTAAACTCTTGAACATTTTCACATTACCCTCACCTATTTCCGAAATTTGTTCGGATGTACTAGCTCGATCTTCTACCTGCGTCGCAATAC
Source organism: Tipula lateralis (assembly GCA_963932295.1). Classification (NCBI taxonomy): domain Eukaryota; kingdom Metazoa; phylum Arthropoda; class Insecta; order Diptera; family Tipulidae; genus Tipula; species Tipula lateralis. The sequence continues at coordinate 43,791,260 of OZ010738.1, forward strand.
CTAATGCTATCTGAGAAGCATCACATTCACATTGTTTGCCTTATTTATTTGGTTCCTCCCACAAGTACCACGAACAATAGTATCATCTATAACAGAACTCTGCAGTACTCGTATCATAGGAAGGCTATGTTGTAAAACCGAAAATCGCCTAAATCGGTGTTCGCATACTACAGAGTAAGCATCCCTTTAGACACGCAACCATCAGCGTATGTAGTGCTATCTTAGCTTCGGTGACTGACGTGGTTACTTATATTTACTCTATATAAGGGATAAATTACAGCCATTAACTAACCAAATGTGAAGATATCAAGTGCCATAGTTACATTTGTCTCCATCGTATATTTTCCGTATATTTCATCGTATATATCCAATTATTGAGTTTCAGGTGTTACCATAATTTGTTCTGATAGGTTTTTGGCTTTTGCCAAATATGTGGCCCTGATCAACGGTCTAAACTGCAATTTTATTCTTCGACGTGTATACGTTCTTCTGTATGGTAAATTTGTGAATAATTATTGTTGAATTATATTTTAGATAATAAAACCGGAGTTTATGCTGAAATCCATGCAAATACATTTTTCGGCGCACGGCATGGTCTTTCAACACTGCAGCAGTTGATATGGTTTGATGACGAAGACGAAGTATTAAAAATTATTAATAAGGCACATATTGTCGACGCACCAAAATTTAGGTAATGTTGTACCTCGTTTATTTATTTGTTTATTGTTTGTATTGGTTTTTATTTCAGATTCCGCGGTCTTATGTTGGACACATCACGTCATTATTTTTCCGTTGAATCAATTAAACGAGCGATCGTAGGTATGTCACATTCAAAATTAAATCGACTGCATTGGCACATTACCGATTCGCAAAGTTTTCCATTTGTGTCAAAAAAATATCCACAATTAGCCGAGTATGGAGCGTACTCAAGTCGTGAAGTTTACACGCACGAAGATGTCAAAGAAATTGTGGAATTTGCTCGTCCCCGTGGAATACAGATTATTCCCGAAATTGATGCACCTGCGCACGCCGGCAACGGTTGGGACTGGGGTCCGAAATACGGTTTGGGCGAATTAAGTTTGTGCATAAATCAACAGCCGTGGAACTTTTATTGTGGAGAGCCGCCTTGTGGCCAATTAAATCCGAAAAACAATAACACTTATATGATTCTGCAGAATTTATATGAGGAATTGCTCGAATTGACCGGGCCAACCGACTACTTCCATCTTGGTGGCGATGAGGTTAATTTAGACTGTTGGGGACAATATTTTAACGACACGGATTTACGAGGTTTGTGGTGTGATTTTATGTTACAATCGTATCAACGTTTAAAAATAGCCAATAAAGGGGTAACGCCAAAAGTGACGGCGGTATGGTCGAGTGGACTAACAGCTGTGCCATGTCTATCGAGTAACTCGTTTGCGGTCCAAGTATGGGGCGGTTCGACATGGCAAGAAAACTATGACCTAATACAATACGGATTTCAACTTATTATTTCGCACGTCGATGCATGGTATTTAGATTGTGGTTTTGGTAGTTGGCGTTCGGCCGGTGAAGGTGCATGCTCACCGTATCGTTCGTGGCAAAATGTATACAAGCATCGTCCGTGGGACACAATGCATTTGACAACACTGCAAATGAAACAAATTCTCGGCGGTGAAGCATGTCTGTGGACGGAACAGGTTGATGAATCAGTACTTGATTCGCGACTATGGCCACGGGCGGCCGCTCTGGCCGAACGACTGTGGAGCGATCCGGTCGACGAACATGAAATCGACAATGTTCCCAAAGATGTGTACAATCGTATGTCAGTTTTTCGTAGCCGTCTGCTTCAACTCGGTTTAAAGGCTGAGCCCATTTTTCCAAAATATTGTTCTCAAAATCAAAACGAATGTATTTGATTTTATTATTGATTGGACGGACGTTAAGACAGACCGAAAGAGAGGGGGGAACTAATTATAAATCAAAAGACTTTAGAATTAAATTTATATACTTTTCTATTATTTTATTTTATATTATTCTTGAAAATAAAATTTATTAATAACATTTAGAGAATTCCATCCCCTAAAATGTATATATAATATATGTGTATGTGGTGTACCAAGAAAAAAAACCCCATGACAAGAATATTTACAATATTTGTTTAAAACTATTATTAATTAACTAGAAAAATTTAAACAAAATTTAGATAATTTTATTTTTTATTATTATTAATTGTGATAGAAAAGATTATTATATATTATTCGTATATAAAATAATTTAAATATTTCATAAATTTTTTTTTATTACGAGTATTAATGTTTAGTAATATTATTTAATTTATTTACAAATACAAAATGTGTAAATACTCCAAAAAAATTATTAGTTATAAAGTGCAATTTGTTAATAGAGAAACAATTAAACAAAAATGATATAAGTCACAAAACCAATAAATTATAATAATTAATTAATATTTGTTTAAGTTGAATTGGGGTGGTTTGATTAAATTAGCTCAGTATTAACAGTATTAGTCTTTTACTATTATATACAGTATACATCACAATAGTGTTGTTGGTAAACGAATAATTATGATGAAGGCAATTTTGGATATACTAGTCTGGATGCGACTATTGTCATATCTCTCAATTAAGCTATAAATTGACAATATTGCGTTTCGCAGTGAAATTTTTTTATCAACACCCTCTGGGTTTTTATATTGCACTCTAAGATGCAGTTTTTTTTGTAAATCAAAGAAATATTGAAGTAATGTTGATTGTGTAGTTGTGCACCTTAATTGAGATGAAAACTGTAACCTTTTTGTTTTACTAATTTTATTATTTGTTGCTGGCGTAGTTGTGCTTATTTGACAGAATAACGATCAGTTATAATTCACTTAGAAGCATAATCGTGTCCAGTACTTCATACCTGAACTCAAGAAGCAAATCGTTTTTCGTTTTGAAAATTAGTGATAGTGAAATAGAGAGCACTAGCTGTTCCAAAGCATATGTTTGAACGATTAAGCATTCCCTAGAGATTTAAGACGGGTTAAATAGATAATAATCAAGAATGAAGTTTGTCCTAGAGCTGTCCTAACTTTTAATTTTGAGAATGTGTTAGATAAAAAAAAATATTCGTTATTATGAACTTACTTTGTTCATATACTTGGACTATGTATAAAAATATATTAAATATCACTACTTGTGCAACACCGGCATATACCACATTGAATTGCCTTGTTTTACAAAATAATCTAATATGTTCAACTGCCCAGATACAAATCTTGTAGTTCAAATAATTATAAAATTAATCCAGAAACTATACCCTACGCAAGACGCATATTTTTAATTAGATGGGGATCCATACCACTAATAACTAACAGTCCGTTTGAATAATATATAAGGGATACGACCTTTAGGACATCGATGTTTCATTTCAAGTTCAATGTGAAATGTACTTGTCAATGAAACATCGATGTCCTAAGCGTCGTATCCCTTAAACATTCAAACGGGCTGTTAATTACTAGTTGTATAGGATCTCTGTTTAATAAAAAATATTGTTTTGACTTGGATATATCTTTTGGACTGACATTATAATTTTAATTAAGAATTTATCGTAAAATTCGTTTTAATTATATTAAATAAGTTTGATTACTTAATTTATCGTTTATTATGAATTTTTTATATTATTTTTACGAACACATTCAAGTTTTTTTAAGGTTAGGAAAATTTTCTTTTAATTGAACAAACGCCTGAAGTTTGTCCCTGATTTGTCCTTCAATTGTTTTTGTAAGTTTAGGACAAAATTTGGAATAGAATGTCATCAACTCTTTTCTTAGTTCGGGAGGTTTACGGTCTAGGATTGAAGATTATTTTCTGGTCAATTATGAACCCATCTAACTGCGATACTGACTATTTTGTAGAAACGGAGTTGAATAACAGATAATACCATAAGATGATATTGTCAGAACTTAATTTAGATGAAAGAATTTCTGTCTCTTATATCTGTTTATTTCCAACTCTTTCGCAGTTCCCTTTGTATGTGCTTCCTTGTATGGATGTGGTATAGGTTCATTTTAGGTAGACCATAGGCATATTGAATTTCTCTTCAAGATGATCTTGGTGACTATTACCTTTTATTTAATCCGCTAGCTATTAAGATCGATGGTTTTCAACTAGATGCTAAACTAACTTTTTCTGTAAGCTAAGAACTTCTTTGTACAAAATTTCGATCTGTTACTACTTACTTGTTTATATAGTAGGTAATGTAACTGGAATTGAATAATGCAATTTTCCCAGTTTGAATTTTTAAGATAAATTTGGTTTTTATACCATCACAGATGTCTTATAATCCAAAAGTACTTCAAGTTTTTATTAAAAATTTCTATTTGTTCTGATAACTTTTCCAGTTTTATCGCCGAAGTGATTTTTCCAAGATAATCCTCCAGATTAGAGATTCAGCACTCAAAAATTCATAATTAGATGAAATACATCATTGCTTCGTCGCGGTTTGGAACTAGCAAATATTTCTTTAACTGTATTGAGTGTAGTCGAGTCTTCTTCTGACGTGGTCCAAAATGTATGTTCAATTTAATCAAAATTATTTTTGCTCGTATAGTACTCCACCAAAATTGTTAAAATCTTACATGTTAAAACATAAACAGTACCATTTGTAGTGCCATCTGTTTTAAAATGTCAAAAATTTACCAACGTTCGCTTTGCTCATTATGATTAATTAGCTCAGTAAAAATGCGTATTTTCAAAATCAGTTAGTTTTCAGGATCACAGGTTATTAGTTGAAAAACGACCTTTATTCACCTTCACTCGAGTCCGTTAAGATGATTTTTATCGAAATGAACTTTTTAATAATTTTAATCTATAAATCAAAAATTATTGTGACATTCAGAATGTAGTCGAAAAAATGGTACATAGTTAATTATTTCACAAATCCTACCACCTTGATCAGAAAGTTTCCGGAATATATTCAGAAAATTAAAAATACAAGTTTATTAATCTCAACCTATATTGTCCCCTTCAAAGAAATCCCCATCGACTAAAATATTTTTTATATTCGGTTTTCGGTATGGCCATCAGTGCTTCCTTTGATTTTTTCCATTAAGTCCTCCCGGCTGCTGTAACGCGTTCCTCGTAATGGTTTTTTAATTTGATTGAACAGAAAGAAGTCACAGGAAACTAAATCAGGGGAATTTGATGGCTGTTGGATACTATTTGTTGCATTTTTCGCCAAAAAATTACGAATAATGATTGCACTGTGTTTCGGTTCTGGTCCACAATTCTGGTCTCTTTCGATGAATTGCTTCACGCCAACGTCTCATCTTTGTTTACGGTCTGGCCTTTTGGCAAAAATTCATGATACATCACACCGTTGTAATCCATGAAAACTGTGAGCATTGACCTTATTTTTTGATTGAAAACGAGATTTTTTCTAGGTTTTTTTGGTGCCATTCACTTGCCTGATGTCTGGATTGCGTGTCGTACTCATAAACCCACGTCTCTTCTCCAGTAATGATCCTTTTGATGAATGCGGGATCGGATTCAGCCTCGCAAATCATGTCTTTTGCGACGTAAACACGGTTTCTTTTTGCATGGTAATTTAGGTCTTTTGGCACCAACTTTGCTGCTAAACGACGGAATTATTAACCAAAATGTCTTGGACGGATCCATTGTCAACTTTCGTAGGAGATTTTTTAATAGGTGGTGCTTTAGTTACAATGACATTTAATAAAAGATGGCGCATCAGTTTTTTTACATAAAATCATATTTTACGGTTTATACAGAATGTAAAAAATAACCTTATGTAAATTACACGTTTTTTACATGTAAAAACAGTGTAATTTACATTGTAAAATTTACACACCCAACAGTGTTCATGGGTTCCAATCCATGTACCCCATCTTAGTACCGTGTTTGAACTAGTAAATATTTCTTTAACTGTATTGAGTTAAGCCGACTAACCGAGTCTTCTTCTGACATGCTTGCCAATGTATGTTCAATTTGATCAAAATTGTTTGTGCTCGTATAGTACTCCACGGGTACTGTTGGAATTTAACACGTTATGTAATTTTTTTTAAAAATTGACTGGCTATAATGAATGAGTTTCGTGGAAGTCCAAATCCGGTTTCCTTGAAAACTACAAATATTTATTTTTATACATTCTAGAGTTAAATCTGGTTAAATTTTTCCTTAACCACTAACACAGCTTTACAACTGAAACCAAAGCTAAATTTAGCATATTAACGTAATAATAACCTCTGTAATTTTGTAATGAAATTCCATTTACATCTCGTGATCCGATTTTGATTTTGAATTGTTATCTGCTACATGCTGCTCATCTTAAAAGCAATGGTTTGCTTCTATATGTCCTTCTCCATCTTAATACAAATTATAAAGATAAAAAACAAATAAGCGAGAGAGGTTAGAAATGTTGGCCATAAAATATCTTTCCTTCGAATGCTATTAATTATTTTATTCCGAAACCAACAACAAATTTCTTAGTTAACATCACTCGTTTGACAAAACAATTACAAATAAAATCAATAACAATATTTATTTATTATAATAAAAACAAATAATTTCTTTTATTATAATTAATTATTTTCTAATATTAGTTTATTATTAAAAATATTATTATAATTATTACTAAAAAATACTTAGCATTATTGAAAATATTTTTTTATTATTAATTAGAAAAGAACAAAACAAAAATAAGTGATTAAAAATTGTGACCTTAAATTAATAAAAAAAGAACAAAAAAAATAAATTTTTATTATATATTTAACAAAAGTATATAAATTAATAGTAATAATAATTAAGGCCCCGAATTTATAAACAAACTATATATAATATACAATTATTAATTAATAACACTGCTGCCAATAATTATAAAATAGTTGTGGGCCGAAGTTAATTAAAAATTAAAAAAAAAAATTACCGAATTATTTTGTTTTAATTTTAATTAGATAGAAAATTTAAACCTTTGTACTTATATTATATAATATATTATACATTATATATATAATTAATATATAAGCACAACAACAAAACAAAATTATTTAATTATTTGTAAATAACAAAATAAATTATTTAATTTGAAAATAAAGAAATATTTATTCAATTATTATTATTATTATAATTGTGTTGTTTGAATTATTATTTTAATATGTTTCAGGATATGTTATCTGAAGAGTAGGAATATTGAGAAGGTCACCAATCATAACGATGCATGAATTGTATTAAAGGCCTAAATATAAACTGATAACACAAATATTGGCCGGTTATTATAGATGGAAGTAAATACCGGAATAAAAAGCAATAAATAAAGGCTTAATTATATATCCGAATAGTGATCCAATAGGAGGTACTTTTTCTAATTGGGATCAGTGTTCAGTGAAAAATTGGTTTCGTGCTCTTGAGCCATTTTATGGTGTTTTTAGTCGTCCAACATTCGCGAAACAATCGATATATTTCGAACCACTTTTGGATTATTGGATAGTCATCACTCGACTAAAATGCGTACAAGTTGATCTAATGTGAACATTGCTGCTGTAGCTGAAAGTGTACGTGAAGCCCACAATCAACCAATTCGTTGTCGTTCTCAAGTTCCGGATTTCTCATGTGTCACATGCTGCAGAGATCTTGGTTTGAAGGCATACAAAACTACAGTTTGGTTTATGGACATTGGAACTGCACTAAATTGATCCGTTTTTTATTGAAAAATTGTATTTGGACTGATGAACAGCTAGAAGAGATTCAAAAGCTTGCAATACATCCTGAAAAATACACTGTTTGGTGCGGTTTATGTACAGGTGGCATCATCGGACCTCTTTTCTTACAATATTCGGAAGTATTTAAAAATGTGAATTGGCTTCCAAGATCTTGTGATTTGACGCCGTTAGATTACTTTGTCTAGGGGTATCTGAAACACTTGTTTATATCGATAAACCACAATCGATTCCTATATTAGAAGCCAACATGACATGCGTAATGACAAGAATATCGGCTGAAATGCTCGAAAGAGTGCTGGCAAATGGAACCCATATAATGGATCGAAGATCCAGTTGTGGCCACATTTTAAAAAAATTATTTTCAAACATTTGATTATTTCACAAAAACTTTCGGACGCTCTTATTAGATCATAATTTAGATTTGATCATACATTGGATAAGAAGCTGCTTTTCGCATTACGAGATATCAGACCAATGAAAAAATGGCATCGCCCATAGTAGATTTATAACACGACCTAATTCGCACATCGATTGACTGAAAAATACTGGTACAAAACCACCATCAACTAGGTTAGGTTGAGTGGCTGCTACAGCACACTTAGACGGTTCGTTATGATATGACAGGATCATACTTCCCAATTTCCCTTATGAGAACCAGTTTGAGCTACTTATGTGGTGTGATCTCTCGCACCATACAGTTTTCGAGATCAGAGAGGCAGTCCATTAATAATTTACCCAAATATTCATGTCTTTTGTGTGTCAAAGCCGGGCATGGGCATAGGAGGTGTACTATCGTCTCTTCCTCCTCCTCGTCCATACAGCTTCTGGAAAAGTCATTACCTTCTAGACCTAGCCTGCTCGTATGTTGTCTAAGTAGGCAGTGTCCTGTGAGTATCTCCACGAGCGTTTTTAGTTCACGTCTGCTCGTGAACGCTCAGGCTAATGCCGTTTTTTAGGCACAGTCTTGAGTGCCTTAATGGGCCTCCCCAAGTTGGTACACACTGCAGTGATCAGGGAAACGAACTGATATATATGTATATATATATATATATATATATATATATATATATATATATATATATATATATATATATATATATATATATATATATATATATATATATATATATATATATATATATATATATATATATATATATATATATATATATATATTATATATATATATATATATATATATTGAATATATATATATATATATATATATATATATATATATATATATATATATATATATATATCCAATTTATCACAGAAGACTCGACAAGTTCAAACTATACAGACGAACAACATCTTAATAGATGGAAAAGATTCTTCAAAATCGTAATAGAAGGGAAATAATCTTCCACGAGTCATTGGTTTATTAGTAGTTCTATGGTGGTTGACAGAGTATATTTTTTGAGTCTACTGCTCGATTTGATAGGTGATCCTGCGATTCTTTTACTTTTTTTGAACGATGAGCCTGTTGTGTTTTGCTTATCGGTTTAAACGTTTTCGGATATTAGTGGGAACAGAATAACTTTTGAACAGGAATAACACAGTCTTGGTCAAAATTAAACAAATATTTATTCAATTATTATTACAATTCTTATTTTTGAAGATTTTTATTATTATTCCGATTCATTGGAATGTGTTCGCCTTCAGCATATTTATCAGTTGTTGGCGTGCTGAATAACTTCAGTAGATTAGAAAAGGGCACTTCAACTGTCAAACACAATGCAAAGCTAGCCAGATATGTTAGTAAAAATGTCGATGTAACATAAACAACAATTATGATATCACTATGCGTAACAGGTTGTCGCAAATTGGAAATGATTAACTGCAGAATACTAACATGAACTATGTACGCACAGAATGTAATGCGTCCGAGAACATTGAATATTTTGGAGTTCAAAATGTCTTTGACAAATCCACCAATACCACTTGATGTCCCAATAATCAGAGCACTAATAAAAATTCCCCAATAATTTTTACAGAACGCTGAGTACAATGAAATCCAAATAGAGGGTTTAGTAAATTCGAACGCATAAAATACGTAGCCAGACATAATGAACAGCACAGCCGTGGGGATTAAAAACGGATTCAGCACTCTGAATGTCTTGTAGGTTTTTATATCAATATTGTTATGTGTTATGTAGTACCACATCCAACCACCAATAATGCCGGTTAAATAACTTCCCGTATTCGTGTGTGTTGGTATATAAATGTTCCGATACATGTCATCATACCGCAATGCGTATTTCTGTGCTTCCGGAAAAGGTATTAAAATTCCATCAAATTTGTGTATATATGTAATGACAGCGGGAGTGATGACCGAAAATGCAATCGCCACGAACAATATATACTTCTTCAGTTTTGGTGCTTTAGTGATCAAAACCAAAAGGAACAACGATATGATGAACATTTGAAAATCTGTTCCAAGATACCATCCCTGTTGAAGACACGGCTCGCTAGTTTTGATATAATTATTGATGAATAGCAAGTTTGTCCACCAATTTGTGCGACAATATTCTCGTTCCAATTCATTACCATATCGCCACAATGGGCCCGTGTCTAAGCGCAACAACCAAGTAGCGTTAAATAAAATGATAAAGCTATAAACTGGGACCAACCGAAAATAACGAAACACGATTGCTTTAAGCAGATAGACAAAATCGATCTTTTTCGGTAATATTTTGTCTTGAAACTGGAGAAACTTAATAGCCAAGAGAAATCCACTTATTGTATAGAACGTTTGAATTATTGTTTGTCCATTGATCAGCAACATTGTAATGACACGATGAAAATTTTCTTCCATATATTCCGAATTAGCCGTTGGAAAGACGTTTAGCATAAGGATCGTATGAGCCATGACTATAGTGAACATGAACAAAAATCTCATTGCGTTGATAACCTTTATCTCTTGATTCGATTTTGTGCCGTCACTTCCGTTCATAATTTTATACCGGTTTCGATAGATCGAAAACGATAAAATGAGTTTCGTATTAAAATCGGTAATATGCGATTGATAATGATGTGGCCCATTTTTCATACGATAATCGATCGTCGATGAAACGGCTGTTAATATAAAGATTCCAACTAGAATTATCAGAAACAATATATCAAAATTATCAACAGTATAATCAGCTCCGCCGACAAACGAGTTTCGGGAATCACAATAAATAATATCACTGTATGCCATCAATTCATATTTCGGCTTCAACTCGGTGTTCACGCACAGATTCACCAAACGATTATAGTGATTCCGATACCAAAGTGCATTTTTATACGATCCACGATCAAACGTTATTTCACTGATATTTCGATCGAACGTTAACGGTTGATACCACAGCTGTTTCGAACTGTATACAAATTTCTCGAAATATCGTTCACATCGTTTCAGGCATAGGCCTCGTTTTAAACGATCATGTCGAAAATAATGTTTCCTATCGTTCGATATTTGTTCAATATATTGCCATGCTGGATTCGAACGATTCGGTGCAATCGTTACATCAACATAACAGTAAATATTTCGTTGGTTGGGAAACTCGTTCAGACACCGATCATAATCGTCCAGCATATAGAGTTTTGGTATTTGATAATAGGCCGTCACTAAAATGAAAATTTATAGTTGTAAGACGACAACGGTAATTTCTATAACTAAGATTTGACCTACTGTTTAGTACGTTACATTTAATTACACCAATTGGGATGATTGCGATCCATATTAAAAGGAAAAATTTACGATTCTCCATTATTGAAGTGTATCGATTGAAATTAAAATTAAAACTGATTTTACAAATTATTCGGAGTTGGAGTATTTGACATAGTTGACATTAATTAGTTATCGATTAAAATTGGTGATTAATCAAAATAATGTTTTGTGGCATTGATTATCTATTAATTAAAATTAATTTTAAATGTGTATGTAATTTTATAAATTTTATTGTATTTCAATTTTTTATGTTTTATAGTAGCATCTAGCGGACAATAGGAAAACGACTATATATTAATTTCGGCTAAGGTGACATCTTTGTTTGGGATTCAAAACTGTTTTGAGTGTTTTTTCACAATTCGAAAGGTTACATGTACAATAACCTTGTTCAATTGTAATTTGAACCTTCCATAATAAATTAAATTTTGATTGACTTAAAAGGAATAAAGTCTTGAAGTAGTTAAATTGACCGGGCATAAGGTTTTTCATGGATTGTATTTTAAGTGGATGTTTGTGGTGGCACCGATCTTGTTAGATGATTTTACTTCATTGTCAAATTATGGGCGATTATGGATAGCCTGATTCAAACTCTGGAAGTGGTTGAGTGTCGAGCAACAGACATTATGTCAATGGTTCAGGAAACTTTTAGAAATATAATGATGTATATGCAAATCAATGCCACAAAACAGCTTTTGCACGCTATACAATGTTGTAGAGTTTGAATTTTTGCAGACCAAACAGTTCCTCTGTGTAATCAATTGCATTTGTTGTTAAAATTTTATAGCAAGTTAATAGTTATCTAATACTAAATAATTTTTACCTTTCAATTAATGTGGTTTTTAATACGTTTTTTAAATATGGTCCTTAAGCCACGCTATTTAAAAGGTAGTTATGTGTGGGAATCGGAACCTTACTGTAATAGCTAAATTTTTTTTTCATAATAGCATCTTTCTAACTGACTCTTTACAATCTTCAATTATTGCTCCGTAACTTTTTTTTGTTTTAGTGTTGTCTGTCACTCAAGCTCTAATGGCCCATTGTGACATCCCACTATATTACCGTACGTTCCGGCTATAGGTCCGATTTACGTAGAAACCATCTGCACATTGCGTAGCTCCATCTCAACCTATAGTACTGACATGGAAGATGGGACGGCACACGGATTCTAACCTCAGATGGGTTCATTCTCACCACCGAGCGTACCGCCCCAGACAATCGATGGTGAAAATCCCTTTTCGCATCCTGCCCCTATCGGGATTCAAACCCGGTGCCTCCCGCTTCATGCCGCAGTTTTCTAACCACTGCGCCACATGGGCGGTATTGCTCCGTAACGGTCACTATATTTATTGTTACTTCGGGTCTTCATTAAAAAACCCCAATACATTTTCTGGATGTATAATTTACTAAGCAGTACATCTCCAAGGTCTTATGGAGCTTGTTTGTCTATTCCTTTGTTTGGGCCGAAGCACTAACAAACGCTTTCACAGGATCGTTTAAACGTCCTTCCTTACGCCGAAGTCAAATCAAGTTTGTACGTCTCTAGGTCCGATTTGCGTAAACCATCTCTATACACATTGCATTCCTCCATGACACTCTATATAGTACAGGCATGGTCGATTGGCCTATATATGAGTTTTGCAATACATCAAGAGATTGTAGATGTGTTTATTCAATATTCACATCACCAATCGTGATCGAATGATGAAATTTACTTTTACATCCAGCCTCTTCAGAGTTCTTATCTGGTACCTTCCGCCCAAACTTGGCGGGATAATATGCAGCTAAACGAATGGTTAGATTTGTATCCTCTAAATCTTCTCAATAATACAATACTTCATTATATTGCCAGGACAATCAAGACGTAAGTGATTGTAAAGAAACCAAGATTTGATCTTACAATACCACAGTCACTCTCTTCCGAATTAAATAACGAAACTCAGCCAAACTACTCTTCTTATCGCATTCTGAAAGTCGTTGCTGTATACTTTTCTGGGTTTGTAGTTTTCATGTGAACCGTCAGGTTAATCCTAAACTACTTTTCCGGAATTTGGTAAATGCACTTAACTGGTATAATATATGTTTACTTTCATCGCTGCATTAGACAGCCTCAAATAGTATATCAATGAATTTGTTTTATCGACATGTATTTGTACTGACCACCGCAGCACTGTTTCTATAGAGTATCATCGCGATATTTATAAAGAGCGTTGTCATGTTAAAGTTGAACTTTGATCGAACAGTATGCAGTATGGCTATTAACATTCGAATCAAGACCCAAAAGGTATAAGCGTTGATGGTACATGTAAAGTGTACCTATTGAAACCCAAAATCAGGAATTTACTTTACAGCATGAAGCACTACTGGGTAATCGAAACGAATGTAGTTAAATGGTTGCGGCAAAGATGATATAAGCGGCATTTCGTTTCAGTACAAACCAAATATGCAACTTATAATAATACCGGAACTATTAGAAGATGTTCACATAACTCAAGGTTAATTATAATACTTTTCAATTTCTTTCTCGATTGTACATCTCAACTATACAAATGTTCAGTACATAAACAGATATATATTTGGGCACTAATTCGTTGTACAGATAAACTCATGACGCAAATTATGTCTATCGATCATTTGAGTTGATTAATAGTAAGTGTATACAAGTAGTATGTAGTTAGTAAAACCACAAAACGAAAATAACTTTAAGATCGCATGATGATGCTAGAAATTTCGTAACATTTAGGATTTAACCTTGCAACTTAAAAATAAAGTTATTTCTTATAATATACGAGTATGTAAGTGCGATGAGTTTGCAAGAATCGTTAATCGTTCTGTGTGTTAAATTTATATACACATTTTATCCAATGGAATTACCAACATAAAGTTAGTTTTATTTATGTATAGATACATAACGCATGGTTCAAGGGTTTTTTTAAGCTACTAACAATTTTGGATTGGTCAACTCTATACCTTTATGGTAAAATTATGTAAAAAACATAAATATTTATGATAACAATTAGTTAGAGCTTATCGATCGTGCTTTTCTGTACATATATTCGGTTTTTGGTGCGTTGTGCAATTTTTTTAACAAGCTTGATTAACTGTTGTACAAATTATGCAAATTTTTATTAACATCATAAATTAACAAGTAAACATTTACTCATAGATTAACGCAGACAAATTTATTTGTCGAACGGACTTTCAAATATTCATCTAGTAATTATATTTTAATTAATTTGATTTTATTAATTTCTGTTGGTTAATTAACGTAACGAAGGATTTAATTATTATATTTTTATAAGTGTACTAAGTAGAATAGTACTTGAATACATTTCAAACTAAATTAATAAATAATTACATGAGATTAACGTACGTATATCACAATCTCATTTGTCTATTCCTTACACATACACAGGGTGATTGATATAATTAAGCGTCATCGATATCCTTCTTCTGTCGAATGGTAAAATCGGTCGAGGCACACCAATCAAGACCAATCTTCATATTCGATGTAACTACTGTCGATAGTTATATGTTTCGAAATGATCGAATCTCGTGATCTCTATTTGACTTAAGTTTTGACTTAATAACTCATTTTATCATCGCTTTTATATCATATCAAATCAAGCAACAGTGATAAAATGAACAAAACACT
The DNA here is from genome assembly GCA_963932295.1 of Tipula lateralis. NCBI lineage: Eukaryota > Metazoa > Arthropoda > Insecta > Diptera > Tipulidae > Tipula > Tipula lateralis. Next base: position 43,806,347 of record OZ010738.1, read on the forward strand.
CCAACTTATCTACTGAATATTTTATGAGTTATTAAGTTAAAACTTAAGTCAAATAAGTTTTGACTTAATAACTCATAAAATATTTAGTTGATAAGTTGGAGTGTTTTGTTCATTTTATCACTGTTGCTTGATTTGATATGATATAAAATGCAAGACTCACAATGTCCAGTGGTGAAATTCTTTGGTTCATCATGTACGAGGATATCCGCTGTTGCATTAAAGTTGGCAGGAACCCTTTAAGGTACCGCACTTAATGCCACAAAGGATCCATGGTGCAAACCCAGGAAATCATCAAGACGCGCTCGGCAACTTTAGCAAACTGGAGCAGTTTTAATCAGAGCAAAGAAGACAGTAAATTTACAGAAATATTCCTGAAGTTGAATACAATCTCATGCGATCGAAAGCCGGACAGCTTCTGATAAAGAGTATAAACATTGTGAAGACATTCGTCGCATACGGCATCACTGACAAGTCCCATGCGATGAAGGTGGCGTTTGAGACGACTATGGCCATTAAGTATAAAACCAATATTCTTAAGTTGTCCTTTTTCAATAAAAGAACTTGATTCGTAAGCTTCAAGTCTTTTGACAAAGTTTGAAGAAGTAAAACTAAGTTAAACTAAAGAACAAGAACAAGAAGTAAAACTAAACCTCGTCAGCTTTAGATTCGATAAGGCAATGGTTTTAATGGTTTTTTCACAACGTGAAGAAATAGAGGAGCAGTTGTTACCTTACACTGTTAACTTGTTGTTGCTTCTAAGGAGGTTTAAAAACCCCAACAACCCCCTCAGTTCAGAGCATGTTAGTTGATTGTTCAAGGATTTAAAAACAAAGTTACTATCCGTCCAAAATAAAACCTTTTTGCTGTCGGCAACGAGATTAAAAGCTGAAACCACGCAGTAAGTAACCGCAATTAATTCCGATTGTTAAATAGTACAGTAGGTCCTTAAACTGCCTGAGATTCAGCACCCTGGTCAGAGACAAAACCATTGAAAAGAATACAAGTGATTCGGAAATCTGTTTTTAAGCAAATCTGAATAGAACCATATATCCCTGGATGAATAATACACCACAAATGATCTGTAGAAATTAAAAACGGGCAGAAACCTATCAATAACTATTTCAATTTCTGCATAGGTCGTTTAAATTAATTATTAATTGATCTATAGTTCTATTTCACACCCCATCGCCGCCCAAGCTAAGGGCAGCCGAACAAGCTGTACCTAAAATAAAGGATTGTGACTGGGGTTGGGAGAGAAGGAGATCCATAGCTAGGAGCGGAGTTGAAGATATAGCTCCAGTAACAGCCCGACAATGTTACTTTAACCACTGTTCACCAAACAACAGATGCCTAAGTTAGCATTTGGCTTTATGCCTAGGTTACCATTAGTTTGTAGATAAAATAGCATTTTTAAGGATAATCCCCAAGAATTCCAAAAAATTGTTTTTTGTAGTTTAAAATCCCGATGGTACTTCCAAGAAAGTTTAAAATCCAGGGAAATATCAAGGTGTTTGTAAATATAACCGAATCGATTTTTAGATGGGTACACATGTAAACCCTTATCCAGACACCACTTTTCTTTAATAAGAAAAGCGTGTTGATTTGAATTTGATAAGACATTCAGGTGCTTGCCTAAAACTGGTAGAATCAAATCGTTAGCATAACCTTAAGCTATAAAACCTTACTCACGATGAATAACAAGAAGTTCGTCAATGACCAGAAGCCATAACAGGGATGAAAGCACACCTTCCTGCGGGCCTCCTCTGGGAGCCTTAACGAAATAAAGGGTATCCTCAACCTTGCACATCACAATGGAAGATTCAAACATACATTAAACTCACCTGATGATGTTGGGTTCGAATTTCGATACTAATTTAGTACATGTATTCGTAACCGAGACGAATGTATATAGTATTATCAAAACCTCCTGTATTACCCAGAAAAGTGCCCACAAGAAACTCGTTGTTGTGCATTAATATCTTGGAGCAGAGCAGTTTACTAAACGTTGGTCTCTAATAAACCTATCAACAATCCTTACTAAAGATTTCAGAAAAGATGATTGGCCGAACCGATTTGGAGGCACTTGCCAATTTTTGGAATAAAAATTACTATACTTCTGCTCTAAGATTGTGGAACAAAACTGAATACAATATACATGCCAGTAAATTTTCCTTAATGAGAGGATATTCATGCTCTAATACAGCAGGAAAAATACCAGATTTGTATGGTTTGAAAGGGAACCGGCTCCAACGTATGACCTCATATTTGATTAATCTGCAGGCTAAGTCTAAATTGGGAATTACATCCAAATCGTTAGTACGACTACATCAATATTGTCGGCTGTAAAATGGGTAGTGAGAAGTAGGTTGCCTACTTCATTTTTAGAGAAAGTAAGCTTGCCATTAGGTAGACGAAGTGAATCAAGTCAGCAGATCACTTCTGCTCAGCGAAGTAGATTCAAGGTTTATATTGTGTTTCCGATTGTAACAAAGCATCTCGAAAAGGTCATAGGGAATGCCAATATAACTGTGGTGAAACCATTTAAAGATTGCTCATATGTAAGTTTGAGATTATGGAAGACCAAAAGACTGGATTGATGAATGCAAATGGTCCGAATCAAAACTACTGAAACTTATATACTGGAACCGATAGTAAACCAGTTCTCTCCATGTGGTGCACTAATAGCCGATTGTCGTTTGGACTATAAACACGAAATATTTCTAATTTGACATGTTGTACGACCAATATCGACCTTACAAATTTCATTTATACGTATTGGTGCAGATGGTATATGTGCTCAGCCCAACGAATGCTTTTTACACACAATCGCTTTTTATATCATATTGATCAACGGCGAGAATCGAACTCGAGACCGTGATGTGATGAGAAACTCTCTTAACGATTAAACCAGCGAAAATACTGGATTAATGCAACAGTTAAATGTAGGGAGTTAAGTCAAACCCAATTATTACCAATGCCTTAAACAGAATTACTCCCGCTGGATGGTACCACCACTGGATATTACTTCACAAGGCAGGCTCAGCTATAAGCTGCCTCCTATTCGGCTAGAACGAGGTTCGTCTCGCATTTTTCTTATCCTAGCATCCTATCTCCCATCCTATAGCCTCCTATTCTGATTCCAGCATAAAATCAATAACAGTGTTAAATGAAGATCAGGTGCATAAATATTTTTCTCTCCTCATCAAAACGAGGACACTCCATATACACGTGTTCCGCGGTTGGTAATGTTCCTCTTAGAGATCGAGTGGCTTTTCGTGGTTGATCTTGAATATGCTCTAGGTCATCCATGAACTGGGTAATCCATATAGTTTTTGCCATGCTGTTATGGCCTCGTTCCGTTTTATTCTGCGAATCTCTTCTTTTGTCCTGTGTCTACGTCTTAGTTATATATGTCTGTGGGATGCATTCTGGTACGAACACAAGCAGCATCATTCGATACTGTTTAGATTTCGAAACTACTTGTATACTTAATCTTCGAACAGATTTCAATTTTTTCCCAATACATCTTATGTTGCTCTGCATTGGCCCCAAATGGTTCACAATATGATGGTTCTTTCGATTAAGGTAATTATTTAATTACCGGTTGTTGGACTATGTTTTGGACTCCAACCTTTAACGTTATGATCTTCAAAGTTTTCGACTTATGTTCTGCTAACGCCAGGCCAACAGAAGTTAACCATGTCATGACTCATGGGCAAAACCAACCACTTGAGCAGGGGAGTCGAAACAAACCATCACACTTCACTTTCCAGAGCATAGGACCTAGAACGGATCCTTGTTGAACCTTGTTTTTGTAAACATGTGTGATAACATGGTAAGTAGTTCGCAACTACTCGCAATAGATATTTCGGTACCTCCATGTTAAATATATTCAGTTCCAACCAGCCATATAGAATCCATTCTTCACGTTCTATCCCTAATGTTACTACTGGAATGAAATGGAAAAAGGGGTTTTTTCATCATATGATTACGAACTGTGATCTACCACTCTCTATTGGATTACAAAACTCATGAGATAGTAGTATTGTAGACTGTTATGGAGCTATGCAATATATGTAGAAGGTCTTCGTTAAACAGACCGGAAAATACAAACGTCTATAAATGTCTTTGAACTCCATATATGAATGTCTTGTGGATAGGTTACTAAGTGGTTCTAAAGTATCCTCATATTATGTAATGCGACAGTTTTCAGCATCTGTTCCGAATTTTCATGACAAGATTAATAATTTAAGACCAGCATTTCCCAGTACTTGGATATAATGTTCTCCACGGGTCATGTCGAAATATAAATACAAAGATCGAATTATAATTGGGTTTTCTTTTTATTTTATACAAAATCTTAATACTAAATAATGAAAATATTTACAAACAAACAGTAAATTAAAGCCTTATACACACATATCTACAACCTAACATTAAAATCCATCGCATAAGCTGGATTGTCTTTCCCATTCAAACCATTCCTATGCCCATTTTTCATTTCAGTCCCATTTTGTTTCATCGGCCGTTTAATATCTTTGAATACCACTCGAATGAGTGTCGCAAACGGTTGTTCAATCGTCATCCAAAGCACCGTAGCCAAACCATACGACAACACCATTGTGGCGGCACACGCTGATGTAATATTGATGTAACTCAAGAAACTAGGCTGTCGCATACTACCCAGTGTGACACGCAACACAAACGTATGAATTAAGTAGACCGACAATGAGACACGTCCAAGTGGTCGGAATATATCGTAGTTTATAAAATTTTTGATAACCCAACCAATTCCACAACCGCATCCTACAATCAGTACTGTGACCAAAACGACCCACAAATTACGAGTCAGCGATGCGTAGATAGCAATCCATAGAGACGGTTTCATGAAATCGTAATGATAGAATAGTGATCCGGACAAGATAAGAACCGCGAGCGATGGAAGCACAATCCACCAAACACCAACGAATAGTTTGTATTCCTTGAGGCTGATGTTTTTCTTTTTGATCTGGTAGTAACACCAGCCACCAATAATACCCGTTAGATATGATCCAATATTGGTGTGACTCGGTATATAAATCTGAAGATAGTATTGATTGTACCAAAGTATATATTTTTGAGATTCCGGGATTAGCATAATGATACCCTCGAAGTCTAATAAATATGTGACCAGTCCCGGAATGACGTAGGCCAATATAACAACGGTTCCAATTAAGATTCGTGATATTTTTGGATATTTCCACAGCGCCATTAAACATAACAGTGACAGGATGTACAGTTGGACGTCCGAACCGATGAACCAACCCTGTTGTACACATGGTTCGTGTGGTTTGACATAACTGTTCAAGAACAATAAATTTAGGTACCAGTATTTTCGGCAGAAGTATCGCTCCGGCTCGTTGAAATGATGTGAAACTGGACCTTCCTCGAGCAGTTGCAACCACGTCGAGTGGAGGAGAATTACGAAGGCGTATATTGGTATGATACTGCATATAAGAGAAGATTTATATAAGATATAATAATTGTGACTAAGAAGTGTATACTTACGCAAATAGTTTATAGAACAGCTTCTTCCAAAAGTACATCCCGTCAAATTCCAGTTTTGAGTTTTTATACTGGTAGAACTGGTATCCCAAAAATATTCCGTTTATAAGGAAGTACGTCTGAATGACGGTCAAACCGTTGAGTATAAACATCGATGGTATGTTAAAGTATTGATTTTCCATCCACTGTGGATTTTCCGATGGGAAAATATTGAACACAAACAGTGTGTGCACAACGATAAGAAAACATTCCAACAAAAATCGTACACAATGCATCGATTTAACTTCATCGTCGGTCGTCTTCTCGATTAGTTTGTACCAATTGCGCTGTAGCGAGAATGCAGTCAAAAATTGATGTTTACGTTTTTCGGGCGCCACCTTATAATGTTCCTCCGACTCATCTTTTGGCTGTTGCGATTTAAGACGATAGTCGTAGAGTGTTGACAATCCGACAAGACCGCAACCACACAAGAAGAACAGTATGAAGAAAATATCAAGGAAATCTGTATAAAAGAGAAACGTGTTAATGTGGGTCAGGTAGTGTAAACACCGCGCCAAGGTTGTTTGGTCGAAAGTTTGATTTCTTCATACCAAATTTACTTTGACTTTATATACATACCAACTTCGAATGGATCTTGATTCGTTTTGCAATATTCGATTTCGGAATAGGCTGTTAAATCGAATCCAAGCTTTAATTCATGATTTATACACTCGTTCATTAGTTCGCCATATTTTTTCCGATACTCGGGCGTCTGTCGAAATCCTTCATCAATCTTAAACGTTATATAGTCGATTTTACGATCAAAATTCAATTCTTGATAAAATTCTGATTTCAACGTTTCATTGTCGTACTCGTATTTCGACAGTTGGTTGCGACACCAATCCAAACAAATACCACGTCTCAAACGATCGTGACGGAAAAAATGTTTATAATCGGTACTGTACTTTTCTATTAGGTGCCATACTGGATTTGTGGCGTTCGGCGCAATTGTTATGTCAACGAAACAGTAGGTTGTCGTTTGGTCGGGAAATTCTTCCATACACCGATCGTAATCGTCGAGTGCGTATATTTTGGGCATTTGATTGTATTCGGTCACTAAAAAATATCGTTTTATACATTATAACACACACATAATCTTATATAATATAATGAACCACTTACTATTTATCTCACACTTTCCATAATTACAGTTAACTAGCATAAATATTAATAAAAAATAAGTTTTTAGTTTAAACATTTTTTTTTACTGTTTCGAAAGCACAAAGCACGCAAACACAACCTATTCCAATCAACGAAAGTTTAAGACTGTATATTAGTATAAAAACGAAATGAAAATGAAATTCCTCTTGGAGTTTGCTTAATCGTACATAAGAAACGAAAACAAAAACATCGTAAGTGGTAAATATTTGATTACCTCGATCTGCACAGTAAAGTGGAAAAGTATATAAGTGTGATGCAATCCATTTATAGATGTCCGATAAAATTCAAAGCTAAACAGGTTCTTATACAAACCGATTCAGGTGAACTCGACTAATATACTCGTACCTCTCATCTCATTATCGACATATCGGGTTAATTTCATCAATGTTACATAATGAATGTCTTTTTGTATATATTGCATCTCAACATCTTATGTTAACATTGAAAAATAACAATAACCGAAAGACATGGTGCAATGTGAAATGAATTGTGTAAACATTATATATGATTGTAAGGTAAACAATTCTACAATTCTTCTTAAATTTTAGCCACATTGTTGTTATATTGCGCTGAAAATATTATAATCCACGGCCATTAATGTATGTATAGGTAACCTTTAGATTTATATTCAAAAGACTTATATCTTGTGATGTGAGTAGGTGACGAACCTGAAAAATTATTATCAAAGTAACTTAATTTTTGTTTGAATCCAGAAGATACTTGATATTTTTCTATATGTTTTGGAGTCAACGTCAGCGATTTCTTCACTTTTCCTGATGACTATATACTTTCAGAAATCGCTGCATAATTTCACAACCATAAATGACTTGCGGTTAGCTTATACATTATACCAGACGTGAAGTCTGGTGCAACACTTCATGCTTTTGAGTGAGCTGGGTATAGAACTAACCAGTTCGAGTGGATTCATTAGTTTCATCTTTAAGCTTGTAGTTTGTGTTTATCTTACAGCTTGAGGTGCTTGAACTTCCAAATTTAGTTCCAAATTTAGAAGGATTTCAGTCGACCGCCCAGGTGGCGCAGTGGTTAAAGATATCAAACCTAATGGGAAAAGCAAATGGAAAAGGAGGTCTCGTATTCCAATCCAATATGGGCAGGATGCAAAAAAGGGTTTTTCCCCATCGATCGTTTGGGCGGTGCGATCGGTGGTGTAAATGAACACATCCGGACCCTTTCTGTTGAGTTTAGAATCTATATAGGCCGTCCCATCGTCCATGTCGGTGCTATATACGCTGACATGAAGCTATGAAATGCGCCAGATGGTTCTATGTAAATCAGACTTATGGCCGTACATCCAAGACCCTGTGGAATCACAACGGACCGTCACCGGTCTAAGAGTGTGGCCACTCAAAAAAAAAATCGATTCATATTTTTGCTATCGTTATGAATGGAAGTGCTACTGAAACTGGCCATAAGTTTGAGCTTTCTTGATTTTTTTTCGTAACATGTGGCCGAGAGTTGTCGTGTATTTTCAAGTACTTTGGCTGACAAACCACAATTGAGCAATTCAAGTATAATGGTTTGTATATATACCGTCTGTTCTACAATGATGTTTGGTTGCGCTTTGTCATCGTTTTTTACAATACTGAAATGTGTCTTTCGCACTTCGGTTTACGGTAAACATATATAACTCGAACTCGTGCTTGATTGATTGGACTCTAGGACCAGATGCCAGGAAAGATTCCTCGAGAGCCCCGAGCCTATTCCCAGCCTGTAAAATAAAAAGTAAGGTTATAGCAAAGTTTGCTAGTTAGGAAGAACATCCCGATTACAGACATCTGGAAAAAAAATTAAAACTCGAGAAGCTGAGGAAAAGAAGATATGGTAAAACCTTATATATTGTCGGTGAATAAAGGTTATCCAAAACTCATCGATATTCTTTACAACAAGCATTCTTTGACCTCTGCGATGGTGAAATAATCATTCTGCTTCATTTTCATTTAAAGCATACTTTTATGTTTGGCAAAAAGAAACACATTTGAATTTGGTGAAATTACCACCGATTTGGATAAACATCATCATATGCACGATCGTGATGATTTGGCTGCCGAACGGGCATTCAAAAGTTTTTGCGAAAAAGTTGAAGCTATCGTCAAAAAAGTTAAAGTCAAAGCAACCGGTCAAATTTGATACACCGTTCCGAGAGTTAGGTTTTCCCTTCCGGAACACAGTATTACTTCTGCCAACTACAATTATAATAAGAAAGTTGCTATGGTGACGTGAATGTGATATACCGATGAGTTTATTGGATCATATAAAAGAATAGCTTAAGTTAGGTCTTGGAAATGATTTTTATGTATAATTTTTTTAAACAAAATTATTATTGAAGTTCGTGTGACATCCGGTATTCAGAGGACATTCAATCGCTTAATTGGCCAAAAATTATGAAAACTATCATCAATGATCCGAAAGGAATTGTACAATAGAAGAGGTTGAGGCATATGAACCCACCCACGGACATTGAAAGTGAAGAAGATTCAGAATTTTCAGAAGCACCTGAAGTTGATTCCGAAGAGAGTAATGGTTTGAATTAAATTTATCTAATTATTTGACCGTTTTGCAAATCTTAAAAGCCTTAAATGGTCTCCTAATTTTTAGAGGAACTAGGATCTGAAGAAGAATCTAGTAAAGATTGGTCTGATTAAGAAAAACGGGCAGCTGAAGCAGAAAATTATCATACCTATGTGATGAATTTGAAAACTCAAAAACTGTCAAGAAAGGTCGCGATCGTGCACGTGAAAATCGATAAGATCGTGATCGTGGCACAAAGATCGTGATCGTGGCAAGGAGAGCAAAGATCGCCACCGTGTTAGTGATGATCGTAACGGAAGCGAGATCGCAAAGATAAATCAAATGATCGTAAGCGATCACGGGATGATCGTCGAGACAGTACCAGAGACAAGCGTTCGAAAAAAATCCAGAAAATAATATTAAAAATTGGAAAAGTATTTACATACACACAACACATCAACAACTTTATGGTTTATGTTAATTTAGTTCTCAACCAATAATGGTTTGGAATTTTAAGACGTTATGATGAAGCTAAGATACCATATCCCTATTAAAAGGCCAGCATAGTATTAAAAACCTTGGTGTTCGAAAAAATTTGGTATGGTATAATGTTAGGGTTTGACTATCAGATATGATTGATGACAAAATCGAAAATATCTAGCAAGATACCCGGAAGTAGACGAGAGATCGTGAAATACCAACTCTTTCTGTTACAAGACAAACGCACTTCTAATCTATTAATCTACAATCGGCAATTCGCAATCTCCAGTCCACAACACCTATGTGCACTCATCTTTTTAGATTAAAATTAAAACAAGCAAACGAGACATCTAAGTGATGGGAAAAACACCAAATTTCAATTCCAAATTCAGACAACGAAATTTGTGTCTCCTTCACCATTCAAACATCTCTCCGACTACGAAGGCAGTAAGTCGTTCACCATACTCATCGCACGCAAACAAAACACATATATCCAACCACAGCTCCGGCACACTTGATCATTCAAGTCATTTTCTCATCTTTCCTTTTTCGTAGTTGTGCTGGAGGTTCTTCGTGTCACATTCGACTGTTATCTAAGCAAATAAATACTGAGATGTTAAAATCAATAGATCATTATCATCATATATAAGCTTTCAACCGCGCATTTAACTTTCAACATCATCTTTTGTGGAAATGGAAGCAATTACGTTGGTACAAAATGCGAGATATTCAATGTTCAAATCATCGTTGTTAGAGTTTTACAGATTTAAAACAAACGCTAAAAAAGCTACAAGACTATTCGATGCGAGTTGTTAGGTTCTATGAGCCATTTCATTACATTCGTAAATTCGGAAAAGAGTTTATAGCTCAATCTTATATGAACAAAGTCAAAACTTCTTAGTATTGATAGGCTCAAATGATGACATCCACTACATAAGACCTTATCTAGTTCAGTGATGAGCTTGTAATAATGTCCGCCAGAGTGTCCACCGGGAAGGTATACTACTTTGTTTTGCCGCCATTTTGGTAAACGTTAGTCTTGACAGTTCATATTTGGCAGTCGTGAAGTAGACACGTGGCAAATTTTCTATGGAAAAATATTCGATAAACCAACGTGGTTTAATCGTTAAAACATTTTATCAAAATCAATCATTGATTACTGTAACGATGATAAAGTTACGATGAGTCTGTACACCCAGAGAATTAATTGTATAAAACATACTTATAAGGGCATAATTTATATCACTACTATGTTCTATTTTCAACCGTACTTAATCTAGGCACTTATTTCACCTAGAAAGTGACTAATTTATGTATGAATATTGTATAACTAGGAATAATAACTGTCTTATCAAGGGATGATATGTGTACAAGAAAGTGCTATTTACTACAACGATTGTAAAATTTATACAAAATTAAGTATTTATGATGCATATAGGGAATGTTAAATCTAATTTTATTGGAATATTTTATCCAATATAGTAGCAGAACTATGATTTTAGGGAATGGCTTAATCTTTAGTAAAATGATATATTATACATTAAAAGGCATTTTTTATGTATTTCTGTAAGAATAAAACATGTTTTTATTTTATTTCAGCACAAATTCGCCTTATTATATATATATATATATATATATATATATATATATATATATATATATATATATATATATATATATATATATATATATATATATATATATATATATATATATATATATATATATATATATATATATATATATATATATATATATATATATATATGTATATATTGTTTTATAATTTGATCATTGGTTTTTCAAAACTATTAATTCTATGATGTAGTTGTTAGCTCGTATATAAGGGGATCCTTCCATTTTGATTCTACAACATCCCACAGCGTTAGCTCGTACATTAATAGGACCCTTCCATTTGGATTCTAGAACACCCCACGGCAAATTCTGAATTTTTAACTAGCTTTTGTTAAAATCTTCAGTATCTAAATAAAAAGATATACAAAATATTATGTTAATGAGAATATATTTAGTCGTATGATGTTATATATTTTACCTGCTTGTCCAAGAGCCGATGGTTCCGTTTCCCAATTAGTCTGTTGTTTTCCTTTCTGTTCGTAAATACCAAGCTCTCCTTCTTCTGACATTTAAGTTTAATTTTTCTCTCGGAAATAACGGGCTAATACGTCTTTTTCATATTTGTGCACAATCGGCTGCGAACCGAGGTGAACCATTTTTTAGCATTCTACTTCTTAACCCAATAAAGCTCAAATTCTATCAAGTTAAATGTCAGGATATAAAATTTTGTGTATTCAAAATAAAACATTTTAAATTTTAGCTTACCAAAAAATGTTGTAATGTGAAGGTCTTCCGATAGTTTTTCTTTGATACCACAAACATCGAGATATCACTCAATGATGAGCAAACGATGAAAATCTATAGTTAAATTAATAATTATTAATTAAGAAATATTATACTATAAATATAAGAAAATTTAAAATTATGTACAGGATATTTACTTTTTTCTTCTTTTATTCCAAAAGTTTAGCCTGAAATCGGGTATTCCCTCAATTAGTTTGATTTCAGTAGTTCTACATCCGGTAAATATTTAAGGCTCACGATATCGACATTTTACGTTAATATAAAAATTTAAATAATTAATTATAAAATTAATATATTCTTAACAAAAAATTCAACTCACGTGTCTTTAAGGTTAGAGAAAAGTGCATCCATTGACCACTCCTTTAATAAATAAAATAGATGGTCATCAGTTCATCACTATTTATCTTGCGTCTTCGATTGCAAAATCTTATTCCATTCCGTTAGTGGAAGCTCCCCGTTCGTCGTTTATGTCTTAAATACAATTGAATTGTTACAACTGTTTAACACATTTTATAAGATGAAAACTATTGAAAATGAAATTATTAATCAAAAACGTTTCAAATAAAAACCAATACTTACTTAGACGATTGGGGTTGGCTTACTCAAATCACGACACTAAACATTTATATTTTATATTTTTAAATATGTAATAAAACACATATTTTATTATATTTTATTATTTTAACTTATTTATTTTATTTAAATTTAACATTAACAAACTACAAAGAGGACTTTGTCTTTATGTTATTTTCTCTCGAATAATAATTGAATCTGAATGTGACATTTACAGGCTTACTACGACGATTTGACAATATGCATTACTTTTATGTAGATAACGTACAAATTATTCCTAAATTTGATAATTTGTACATTACGGGAAATAGAACATGAATAGCATTGCATAGATTTATAGGTTTACTTTGTTTTACTTGCAAGTTGAGTTATTCATGATAATCATTGATCATGAGTGATAAAGAATACATTTTAATGAATGAGTTATACTTACAGAAGATTGAATTATACAACTTTTTAGATATTTGTTTAAATTTTACATATTACTTACATTAAAAGAATGATTCATACTTAATTATATTTTGGGGTTTTTATTCCAATGCTAAGTATAATTCATGTTTACATATTTTTCTGGGTGTAGGTGATAGGCCCAAGCATGGCCCACAATGTACTGCAAGATGGGCTGAAAACATTACTGCTGCTCAAGAAAGTGTTCGAAACAATCCATCAACCTCAATTCGACGCCGTACTCACGAGCTTGGTCTTCAAAGAACAAGTTTGGCCACAATTTTGCACAAGGATTTGCATTTGTTTCCATTTAAGATTCAGTTGAAACAAGAGTTTTTCCATACAAGACCATTTACGCCGTACATTTACGACCATTTGCATTAGCTCGCCCATGACAACCTCGATTTTCATGGAAAAATCATAATGAGTGACGAGGCACATTTACATTTGAATGGATTTGTGAATAAACAGAATAGTCGGTTCTGGACAATGGAACCCTCAAATTATTCATCAGTCACCTTTACATTCATTAAAAGTGACATTCTGGTGTGCAATTTGGTCAGGAGAAATCGTTGGATCTTATTTCTTTGAAAATGAAAATGGCGTAACGGTAACTGTGAACGGGGAGTGATATCGTGATGTTTTGGGCTTGATTAACATGTGGTATGAACAAGACGGTGCCACATCGTATACAGCCAAGATTACAATGGAATTACTGCGAGACGTTATTTCACAACAAGTTATTTCAAAAAATGGTGATGTTGATTGAAGGCCAATCGTCTGATTTGACTGCTCCGGACTTCTTTTTGTGGGGATCTTTGAAAAGCAAGGCTTATGCAAACAAACCAGAAACGCTTGAGCAAATCAAACAAAATATTCGTGCCGCGTGAAATGTGTGATAATGTAATGAAAAATGTGCTCAGAAGGGCTCGCATTTGTGAGGCTAACAGAGGCGGACGTTTATCTGATATTGTATTCCATACAAAATTTCCGATATTAAATAAAACATTTATCAATATAAGATCCATTCTCTTTCATTTAATCAAAAATACAAACAAACAAAATAGTATACCTTCCCGGCGGACACCCTGTACATGTATGAAGTGCATATAATTTCAGGTCCAAGTTAATAATGTGAACAAAGATGTTCTTCCATTCTCAGAAGACAGCAATCGTTTGACCTTTCGCCAGAACAGTTATGTTGAAAGAGTCAGTATATGTTGCATTCGGCATTCTTTATATTATTGATTTGAAATTCTCAAATCAACTGGCTTGACGCTCGAGTTGGCTGTACACGAGAAGTAACATTACACGCATATAACCACTACTAAACCATATCCTAGGAAATACTTCTGAAATGATGGTCGGATATCTTTTAAGGCTATTCTTCAATAAGTCAAGCGTTTATAAGATTGAAATCATATATAGGAAGAAAATTCGAACATGCCTTGGGTACATGCGGTTCTTTGGAGTAAAATGTATTGTAATCGATGGTATTTATATATGCATCGTTTCAGGACCGCATATCAACGTTTAACTAGCCTAAAATAAATCGATCTGTTAAACTTCCAAATATTGTTTTAAAGTTTGCCTTACGAGACAATTAGAGTAGATTGTGTGAAGGGATATATGCGAGTGCGATTGCCGCACCGTGGATATTTTGCGCCTCGTCAGTTTAACCGCCCAAACTTTCAATGAAACTTACAATAGCATTAGATGGTATTTGCATCAATCTTTTCGGGCTTCAAGTTAATGGCTTGAAAATAACCGTAAATTGGACCAGCATATTTTCCGTTGATTCCATTTTCAAGTCACAGAATCAGTTTCTATGCGTCGGACACAGGCCCTTGTTTTTAAAATGATATCGTTAAAGGTTCCACCAAGTATACGGGAATTTATTTGTTTCGAGTCATTTATAGGGTGAAATAAATATTCATGCCGCAGGCCAGAAATTCTTTTTCAATAGAAGGTTTCCTCATATCTACCCAGCGTATTACTATGTCCTATTGTGTATCTTAGTGACTCTACAGAAAGGTTTCAGTCCAATTAAGGCAGAAGACTTATTTTGTTTAATTGTGTCCAGACAGTTTGTATATGGACCATTTAAGTCTTAATGGTATATGACCCAAGAGATTTTCTGTTACAATATAGATCTTAGTACTATTTAAGTCCCTCTTTAAACCTTCATTGTAGTACAGATCTCTGTCATATGCATTTTTGATTAAAAGTACAGTTCCATTCCCGGAAATGTCTATATATCATTGACCCTCAAACGACGAATCATATATTCATCTAAATATTCTCAAACCGATATAACTATACGGAAAGGTTTATTGAGGTTCAGGTAAGCTGGAATACATATTAACTGATCCACCTAAAACTCTCTTGGGATGTACCAAATGGCCAACAAATTTCCTAGTTTAATAGTTACTTTTAGTTTGCATCCTTTATGCAGGTACAAAGGAGTCAGACCAATTATTTTCGTACCAGTAATACTGAGGCAGGTTATTCGTTGAATTTTATGCAATAAAATCTACGTTTCCTTTTCCTCCATTTTACGTCAGCCTACAACCAAAACGTATGGCATCATGGGGCAAATGATTGTTTGGAATGACTTATAGATCAATTCCATTTAAACAGCAAGTTGCAAGCGTTAGCATAACTGACTTATTTGGATTTATTTTAGGTTCTTCCTGGATACATCAGTCTGAGTGCTTATTGCATGTTAGTCTGAGCGCTTATACTGCATCGGTTCTGAAGCAACTAATCATAGTGACTATAGGAAGATTAGCTTGAAATTGAAATGTGTCCGGTATTCAAATTTAACCTACTATAGAAACTGATGGGCTTATCAGAGATAGTTTTTCATATAATGTTTTCTCCTAAGCCATCTTCTTAAGTCTGAAATTGGACTTCTAATCCGATACCAATTATACCATATGTAAATCGTAATATGGGTTCCCAATTCAAACGATCGTGCAGAAAATCCTGATGATGCGCTAAAGAATATGGAGCTAGTATTACTATTCAACTTGAATCCCTGTTTATATAGTAGACGCCTACACCACCTTGAGTGAAGTTTACAAAAAATCATGAAAGTGTGTAACGAATCGATAAGAAAAAGCTATGAAAGAGACAATGGCTGCTCATTAGGGAAGCGATGCCATGCAACCTGTCATTAAAGCTTTACAGTCGACAGAAGCTATACAGTCGATAGTAGATGGAGGCGTTCGTAAATATATTTCTGCATATCTTATAGCACTTTCATATACCTATATACCGACACTTCTTGTCCCAGTTAATGTTTACATCATTCAATTCCCACGGTTCGAGCCACCTGGTAGGTAACTGTCCTTTCGTTTTATGACTAAATTCTTACCATTTATGAACTTGAAGAACTATAAGTTGGAGTCGAGATCAAGTATACGGTATCATACCACGGTCGTATGTATGTATATGTAAGCTCGACATATAACTAATGTTTACTTATGCACTTTAAAACGAATTAAAAAACTTTCTTTTTGTGATATTATTTATATTTTGTTAGGAAGACCGGTTTCGGAAGTTCTTCCTTCTTCAGTTCCTTTTTATTTAATGATTTTAATCTAATAATTTTTCTTCTTTTATTGGCAAAATTTTTTTTACATTGTACTAAAATTATTTAACCTAATTATCATATCGTATATTTTGTTAGTTCTAAAATTCAATTTTTCATTTAAAATTAACGGGTTGTTTTGATGTCTATATATCTCTATTTCTTCCATGATGTTCATTTTATTGCCTTTTTCTAATCTATGTAATATTGATAGATTGTTGTCTATATGTGTGTATGTATGTTTATCGATATATAGATGTTGCGCATATTGGGATTTGAATTTGGTTCCAACGTTTGCATTTTTGAGTTCTTGCGTATGTTCTAAAAACCTTTGATTGAAAGATCGTCCAGTTTGTCCAATATAAAATTTTGAACAATTATTACAGTTTAGTTTATACACTCCGCTATTGCATTCCATTCGTTTAGTGGTGTTTAATTTTTGTTTTATTGTATTCGAAGCTTTGCATGAGGCAGTGTATCCATATTGGTTTAAAACTTTTTTCATGGCAGTATCTGTTTCATAGTTGTATTCCATACTGATGTATTTGCTTTCGTTATTTTCATCATTAAAAAGTGTCGTTAGTTGTTTTTGTTGTATTTTGTATTTTGTTTTGGAGTTTATTCGATCTATTAATCTTGAGATTAATAGATCGAATAAACTCCAAAACAAAATACAAAATACAACAAAAACAACTAACGACACTTTTTAATGATGAAAATAACGAAAGCAAATACATCAGTATGGAATACAACTATGAAACAGATACTGCCATGAAAAAAGTTTTAAACCAATATGGATACACTGCCTCATGCAAAGCTTCGAATACAATAAAACAAAAATTAAACACCACTAAACGAATGGAATGCAATAGCGGAGTGTATAAACTAAACTGTAATAATTGTTCAAAATTTTATATTGGACAAACTGGACGATCTTTCAATCAAAGGTTTTTAGAACATACGCAAGAACTCAAAAATGCAAACGTTGGAACCAAATTCAAATCCCAATATGCGCAACATCTATATATCGATAAACATACATACACACATATAGACAACAATCTATCAATATTACATAGATTAGAAAAAGGCAATAAAATGAACATCATGGAAGAAATAGAGATATATAGACATCAAAACAACCCGTTAATTTTAAATGAAAAATTGAATTTTAGAACTAACAAAATATACGATATGATAATTAGGTTAAATAATTTTAGTACAATGTAAAAAAAATTTTGCCAATAAAAGAAGAAAAATTATTAGATTAAAATCATTAAATAAAAAGGAACTGAAGAAGGAAGAACTTCCGAAACCGGTCTTCCTAACAAAATATAAATAATATCACAAAAAGAAAGTTTTTTAATTCGTTTTAAAGTGCATAATATAAAAGTGATATAAGCCACAGCAAAATAAATAAAAATGGACTCGCTTCATCTTTATAATTCATAATGTTTACTACCTTTTCGTAATCGAATGTGTGTACAAACCGCGCAAAACAATAATAGTAATTTAATCATCATCTTGCGTTATGTCCTTGAAATATCGGTATTCTAAGTCGAAAATCATATAGCTGTGTTACACAAACTGCTTATACATAATAATACTATTTTATACGATTTATGTTTATGATTGGTACGAATACCGACATGGTATATGTCGATAATAGTCTTATGTTGATTATAATTAACCAACAACTTGGAGGAATGGTGAAATTATAAATTAAACCAATTAATTTCCAATATTTCTTACAATATTTTTATGTGTGTGTGTGTGTTCGACTATATACATAGTTTCAATGAAACAGCGTCGAGAGAAAAGAAATTATGTTGAGTATGATGTGTTGCATAACCATAGTGTTATCTAGGGCAGTTGGATTATATTATAAAAGTATGAGATTCATTAGATATATGCTTTTATAGCTCTGGTTGAGATCAGGTAAATAAAATTGCGTAATCTATAATACCGAAGCTTCTAGTCCAGCATATATAATATGTCAACATCTGAAATCTTTGCAAAATTGGCTTTTATTGCGGCAATTAAATATTTGAACTTTCAGACTCATATAACATAAAAGTAGCTACGTTACATAAGTATGAAAGTACAAATATACTAAACTTCAATTACTTAAATAATTAAACACTTTTATTGGACGAATTATTTGTCAACATGTCAAGAAGGTCAAAAAGTTTGTTTCCGATCTATTTTGATTTGATATGTTTGTACAGTGGAGCGTCGATTTACACAACATATGATACGTGACAGTTTCGATATACATGCAAACTACATACTAATAAGTGATTCATTTACGGGTTCTTTTTAGTAGGGATTTTATGACAGAACACGTGTGAGTCGTGTCAAACAGATGGTGTTTTTGTTCCCGACACAGCGTCTAAAAAATATTCAGCTGTATTACGAAAATCAGCTTATACGAGGAATGTACTTCGACTGCACAATTCGCTATATACGAGTGCGGAGTGAGTAGTCAGGTAAAATTGCAACAGAGGGCGCCACAATCGCAAATCCCGGATGTCATGAATCAGTACCATCTCTCACTAGACCAAATTAAATGTTCAAAGAAATCTGTCATTATTAGTTCAGTTTTGACAGTCATTAAAAACAGATAACCCATTTTTTGTCTGCAAACATGGAAAACAGTATATTTCGTGTGTCGAACAAAGCTTGATAAATATTATGGGGACTCTTCATCATCGATTAAAAAGATTAACAAGTAGTTTACTTATTTTCGTTGTGGTCGTACAATCACAACTGGTGCCGAACGTTCAGGACGCCCAAATGAAGTCACCAGTACCACACCAAAAATGGTTGACAGAATCCATGATAGGGTATTGCCAAGACTGCAAAGTGAAAGTACACTGATAGCTGAGTGATATATATTACCCGAACATTGGAATATGACAATGCTATCCGCTCGTTGGGTGTTGCATTTGCTTACAATCGAACAACAACGCTCACGTGTGACAACTTCAGAGGCTGATTTGGCGATGTTCAAGCGTAATAAAATGGAGTTTTTGCGTCGTTTTATAACTGTGAATGAAATATGGATCCATCACTATACACCGGAGACCAAAGAATAATCTAAATCGTAGATTTTTATTGGCCGAAGCCCGGTGATTTTATTTGCCAACAAAGGGCATGGTCACAGTGTTTTGAGGTGCACACGACATCATCCACATCGATTACCTTCTAAAGAGGAGAACAATCAACGACGAATATTATTGCAACTTACTGGACCGTTTCAACGATCGCATTTGGCGAAACGTTATCTTCCATCAAAACAATGCACGGGTGTACACATGTGAGATTTGGCTCTAATAAGGAGATAATCGATGTAAAAAACGCCTATTTTAAATGGTTGAAGAAATCGTATTATTCGGAAGAGATCGACCAATTGGAAAAACGTTGGACTTAAAGTATTGACGTGAAAGGCGCTTACGTTGAATAATCAATTTTATTTTTGGCCCAAAACATTATGCCTTGTTTCATTTTTACGAAACTGTGCAGTCCATCCTCGTACGATCGAACTAATTTGAAACCCAATTTTCAGTATTGGATAATACACGACCAAATACCATTATACCATATCCAGCTCGTGACCGTGATAAATCGATTCGGCTTCGTTCTCAACAGCTTAAGTGGTCGTATGCAACAATTCTTGGTATATTTTACTAAATGATAATGGTTTATAAGAATACAAAATTCAACTCGTGCAAGAATTGATGCTGGCGAATCTTCCAAATCATCACTGTTTCAGCTTTGGACACTTGCTTAAGGAATTTCCATTGTTTTCGACTAAAATTTTGTACAGCGATGAGTCGCTTCTTGCTTAATGGCTAGGTTAATAAGCAACATTGCCGTATTTGGAATAAAGAACAACCCGAAAAGCTTCAAGAGACCATTTTTTCCAGACAAATTGAAGCCCATGATCTCGATATTTGGGTCTAAGGCGGTTAATTTCATGCTTTATGCTATTGGCATCACACCTTTAGACTTGTCATTTGGGGCTGTGTAAAATCTACATGAATTTGCCGTTTACGATTGAGAAAATAGAAGCCTACATTCAATGACTAAATACCACTCGAAATGTTAAAACCTGTCATTAAAAATTGGAACTTGCAAGCGATAATGCGTCCATTCTTATAAATTAGTATCCTATCCGCGCCGACAGTCACTTCCTTCCGTATAACATCCAAAGTAATTTCATAACAGCAGGAGACATCGGTCACTCATTTCGAAAACCTATATAATACACAGTAAGTGAGTGACTGAATGTTGTATACGGAACAGTTCTATCATTCTC
Source organism: Tipula lateralis (assembly GCA_963932295.1). Classification (NCBI taxonomy): domain Eukaryota; kingdom Metazoa; phylum Arthropoda; class Insecta; order Diptera; family Tipulidae; genus Tipula; species Tipula lateralis. The sequence goes on from OZ010738.1 coordinate 43,827,415, forward strand.
TTTGACGGACTCTTTGGACATGGCCGATCCATCTTATTCGGTTGGAATTAATTCATTCAACAATATCACCATTTTCAAAGTGTTACTTAGTTACGTGGTCTATCCGAATCCGATACGGATTTTCAGCAACTTTAATTTAATTATAAATGGATATAATGACCTCTCTCCATCGCTCTCTCGAATTTATAATATTGTAAAGTCTGTGATGATCAGGTTACAGTTGTCGTATCCCAAAGTTAAAGCTTTGCATTCTTTTGTTAAATGTTGTTAAATGTGTTAAAGGTTGTCAGTGCCGAAATTTTAATACTACAATGGCATTCATGGAGGCATTCATGTTTCGTAAATATTACGAACGAAACATGAGACCTATAAAATATCACCACAGTATCAAGAGCTTGTCGTAGGAGGCAACTAAACTGGTTGGATCGCTGGACTGACGACCCGCATCTGTAAAAATTCAAACCTGTTAAAAATGTCAACAAACAAAAAAAAAATCGGATACCGCCAAAAAGGAATTTCCCCCCGCTTAAGTAACCGGGAAACGAGATTGAGGATCGGCACGTGGAACGTGCAGACATTTCAACCACGAGATCAGGAATTTAATGCAAATTCCTGATATCGTGCATGAAATCTAGGGACAGCGAGTACGCTGCCTTGGTCTGCGTGCTGATCCGAACCAAATGATACAGCGATCTTTGAAGGGAGAGCTGCCTTTTGGTAAGCGAAAGTTCTGTCGGCGACGATGGCTCCACGGCGTAGAGAGCGATCTGGCAGCTTCTGGTTTCAACAATATGAAGAGCTGGCTCGTGATCGAAACCGATGGAGTCTGATTGTTGACACGGTACGGACCAAAAATGCCCTGTAAAAGCCGTAAAAAAATGGCCCATTATGAGGATCGAGGTTCAGTTAAATGTGGTTCTGAAGATATTTCCATATAAAATTCAATTGATCCAATAAATATTGCCTAGGGATGCACCAGACTACAGAAAATGCCAATAACAGTAAACAGAACTGCCGAATTTCGGTATATACAGAGAATCCAAAAGCATTCATCAGCAACAATTACTCCCTCTTAGGTACACTGATTGGTATGGAGTTATGGTTGATAGAGTTACCGGCCCGTAATTTTTCGAAAATGAAAATGAATGTCCAGAAACCGTCTTTTGCGCGTATACCGCATGTTGGAAATTTTTTTCCGTCCGGTATATTTCTCAATAATAGTGACATATGGTGCCAGCAAGATGGAGCTATATAGCTCATACGGCAGGAGACACAATTCCGGTTTTGCGAGAGTTTACCGATAACCGACAAAGTTCAAAAGATGCTGATTACGCGTGGTTATCTCGTTCGCTGCTATTACGGCTCTCTTATTTTTTTGTGGGGTTTTTGAAGTAAACCTGACGTAAACCCGACGTCTATAAATCACAAAATTCTCAGGAACAATAGCAGAGTATTCGCAAATAAATGGAAAAATTGAAGCCAGAAACGGTGCACGCTATTAAGTGCCAACAGGAACGTGGGAGCTGGGAGCTATTAAAAAGATGTCATTTTTCATAATTACCTTTAAAACTTTAGTTAAAAGTTAGAAATTTGTAAGCATTTCCAACTTGGCCCACCCTGAATAAAAAACAATCCAAGTCATTTAGCAATTACCTGTTTAGAACCGGATAGGTCTAAATGGTAGGTCTCTTAGTTCAGACATCGCAATGATCGCATAGATACGATGCAAAAGTTTCGTCTCGATATTTAACAGATTCGGTCAAGGTTCTATCTAGACCGGGAACACGATTATTCTTCAAACTATACCAATGACAACAGTGTATGTACTTAAAAATAATTAAAGAAGGTGGGAAGTATTCCAGAACTCAATGCCAATAGGGCTCACGGTTCAACCCACATTTACACACATCCAATCGTAATTTGTGGTCTCCACGGGGAATCAAATCCGAAGCCACCGAATTACCGAACAAGCATAATCTTCAGTGAAAAATTCAGTATGTACTTACTCTATATACTAAGTGAGATATGTGACCCACATGCGAGAGAAATAGCTTGCCTTTTTTTTGGATTTTTATTTTTGTCTTTGATTTTTGTTTTTTATTTTTATCTTCTTATGGTGGAAGGCTTTTTGTAAGGTTTATCGCATTGGAAAAAATCACATTTCCGCTAACTGCATCAAAGCTAACGTAGCTTTTCAATGAGTTTTGAATGTTTTTCCTTAAGTTTGTGCTACCGAGGTTAAAGATAAATGTATATAGACTCTACCCTTATTCTCGGTGTTAATTGCTCTCTTACTCTCTCTCTCTCTCTCTCTGTCTCTCTCTCTCTTTATCTCTCTCTCGAGTTATTTGGTGTAACTGCCGAATACTAATTAAGCTGATTTTGCACTAGTCAAGTACCCAGCCGAAACGAGTCTGTAAAATATACTTTTTTTTTTGTTAAAGCTGTGCAGAGTATCAGATGAAAATCGGAATAAGGCAAACAAACGATCCAGAGACTGTAGCAATGATTTATGCTTCATAATCTACTCATATTGTTTCATGATCGAGCCTAATTATTTATTTACAATACAATTTTTCCGATCTACATTATAACTGCAATTCGGGTAAAAATGCAATTTCAATTCAACAACAAGTTGACTGCAGTTTATATGTCGACTACTCTCCAGATTAAATAATTGCTATAATATGTATTCGGTAATTGCAATTGATCTGGTTTTTTCTGTGTTGTGTAAACCGAGCTCATGCTATAAAAATTTCCTTTGAGACAGATTATTTTAATAATAACGCCCTTGTAAAGGGAGTTTTTATAAGAGGTTGTTGGCAAGCCTTATTTGTTTGGCAACCGATTTGATAGTTGACATTATTTTGCCAATAATTTGATTTGCCATTCCATAGTGAATATACTCACGCCAGAGCAACACTTGCAAATTGTTGATAGTTTTTATAAAAATAATGTTTCTGTACGGTGGTCATAATCGTCCATCAGAGCGGTTATTTCCGTTAACTATGAATTTTTGCACTATTAGTATACTCTTAATCATAATACGCATCCAGTATGACGTCAAACAGTGCGTTTCGAGCAAACGATAGACGCTGTACAGTGTAGCATTGATGAAGACCCAAATCAATCCATTTTACGTCGTTCTCAGCGATTAGAGTGATGTGTCGGTGACTTGATATTGGTTGAAATGCACTTAAGACTATATAGTCACATAGCCCCCACCAGTGGCAAGCGAACGGCTAATCTTTCACAATTTCATAAATTTATTGTCTCAAATAAATAAAATATTCAGTTTCACTGCACTCTGATCATTCGTATTTTGATCTGTGTCTGCGCCGTCAATAATCCGGAAACGAACCAAAGCAGAGTCGTAAACATATTTTTTAAAAACAAATTATGTCATTATCAATGGTCAAGTCGTTAGTACAGTAAATCAAATTTAGGAAATAACCTAAGCCAGAAACAAATTTTAGATTCAGGTGATCATAGTCCTACCCATCTCTCATATGATTCAATATCACCGATCTTTTATTACCATATCGTATGATTGTTAAATCATTTCTGGTCTGGTGATCTCATTTAAATGCCTTTGACGTTTTTCCCTATACAAACGATCGTTAAATTGAGACATTCAATATTTAATAATACAAGGGGCATAACCCCCATAAACTTTGATTAATTCTGGTTTCTATCTTTTGTTTTCTTATATTAAACAATAAGAAGTTTATGACTGTATACCTGACAAACAGAATGTCGCTGTTATATATCGCTGAATACGACGACATTAGGACGACACGGTCTTGCCGATGATATGGTGCTCGACATATTCCAAGTTGTTTCGCGATCTTACATGGTCTTTAATTGAAATAAATGTGTTGATAAAAAGAGTTTTCCAATAAGAGGTTTCACTTTGATATTTAAAAAAACGAGTATTTTTTTAAAAAGAAATCAACGAACATTTATTTCACTGTAAAGTGGATTTGGATCGATATAGGCTGACGACCCGCATCCGTAAAACAAAACAAATGTGTAAAATGTCAACAAACAAAAAATCAGATACCGCCAAAACAACAATGACCCCTCGCAGAGATGATCATTGAGGATCCATCCTCAATGATGATCCATCGCTAACTTTGTGGTACTGTCTCTTCGCCCTATTCGATTGGTATGGCAAAATAAAGTTATGCCTGTTAATTGGGTAAGTGGCCGCATTATACCCAATACTCAAGAAACCTGATCGCTTGAAATGCGAGAATTATCAAGTTACTGTGATAGATTATCTTGGGAAGAATTACTCCTCTGGCGGAGGCCAGTCACTAATCAAGTTTTCTAGCTACGGATGATTCTAACCAAGGACTGTGAAATATCTGGCGAGTCGTGACGACAACAGGTGTTCCTAGATTTTAAACGAGCCTATGACTCGATCCATCGAGAGGCTACGTTATGCACTTGAATAATTAGGAAATTCAAACAAATACGTTCATCTATGTAATTTGACAGTTACGTACTATGCTGAGTCAAAGTTGAGAACAGGCTATCGAGAACTTTTGCAATTACTTCTGGTATTCGACAAGGAGATGCTCTGTCCTCGATATTTTTTAATCTCATGTTGGAAAACACCTTTCGTAAAAGTGACAACATCTTATTCCGACAATCCAAACGACTTTTTTCATATGAAGATGATATCTGTGTGATTTGTGGAGAGCCGCCTTTCGGTAGCAAGGAGGTCGCTGTCGGCGACGACCGGGCACCTTCTTGCTACAATATGAAGAGCTGGTTCGTAACCGAAACCAATGGATTGCAGATTGTTGATACGGAATAGGCCAACAATGACCTGTAAAAAACCGACTGCAAAAAAAAGGAAGGCATGCCATTAATATTTGAAATGATATCAGCCAAATGACCATCACGGCTACGCTTGCAGCACTATATCCTTTTCATAAAACTTTCCATGAACAATTCTCACATTTGCGGCTGTATACTCTCGATAACTTCACGAATTCTATCTTTAAGGTCTAGAATTGATTGTGGAGCATTGGCATAGAACTTACCTTTCACGTGGCTCCAAAGAAGAAAGTCTAAAGACACTTAACTACAAGATCTCGGGAACCAATTGTGATTACCTCTTCGAGAAATAACACGGCTACGAAACATTTAATGCAAAATTGCGATTGTTTCGTTGCTTGTGTGTCACGTAGCATCGCATTGCTGAAATTAAACACCGCCCTCATCAATATCTTCCAATTCTGGCCATAAAAAATCATTAATCATAGCTCGATAGCGCAATCCATTCACCATAACAGGTGCACTAGTCTCATTTTTGACAAAGTAAGGTCCAATGACACGTTGAGGATGAAGAGGCTTGTCAACAATCATTCTTGGATTTTCTGAGCTCTGAGGTGAAAATGGGCCTGAAAAAATGAGCCTTATGACTCAATCAGCGAAGATACGACGTTTATGGTGATCGACCGGCTTGAGCTCTTGAGTTAACTGAACTTTTAAAGCCTTAAGACCTAAGTCTTTATGCAAAGTACGGTGTAATGTCGTTTGTGGAATGTCCAACTACAACGATAGAAGAGGAATCGACAAACCTGGGCTCTGTTCAACACCACGGGCTACAGCAGCAATATTCTCAATTGTTCACAAGGAGTGCTTTAGTTTTACGAACTGTGACAAAACTATCACCATTTTTGTAGTGAATTTCAACTATGTGTTGAAGCGTACCTTGCACCATTTTTAGTAATCTCAAAGGATGACAACTTCAAAACTGACAACTGCCCAAATAGCAAGCTTATGTTCTGTCATTACAATGTCTCAATGAAATATCTGGATATCGCCAACCACAAATCCCAATCTACTTGTTTGTCTTATATTCGAGTACCTATATATCCATTAACTAGGTGCTTAATCAAATGGAAAAATGTCCGTACGTGTATTTATACATACTCGTATGTACATACATATATTTGCATTGTGTATTGTCGTGCTCGTAAATCCAGTAATTATATTGCATAAACCAAACTACAAATAATTATAAGTTTACTTAATTTATGTACATAGCTACTTACTTATGCAGAGTAAACTTGTTGGTACTTTCCAAATATGCGTAATAGTAAAATTTTGGTCATAATATTTACCATTCACTCTCCATCTCAAATCGTTTTGGACGTGTATAAGACTTTAATGTGAAAATAGACTGTTAAGCAATTCGTCTTCGATGATAATGTTGATACCGAGATTAAGTTACATGAATGACAAAAGGCATAAATCAGCCAATGATGTATAATAGATTTGATTTGGCAATCGCAAACGGTTTACACATACTCATATATACTCGTCAATCGGTTTATTGAGCCGGGGTCATCAAAAACTGTTTGATTATTTCCGATTTTATTGTGATAGCTCTTAACTATTTATGAATGAACTATCGAGCCACGACGGTAATAAAAATGCCATAAAATTTGTTTTGTGATTTGGTTGATGAATGAAATTGCTTACGTTTTACAAACGGTGTTTATGAAAGAATTGATCTTATAATATAAAATATTACGATTTGTTTGGGAAAAGACGTCGATTCATAATAAGTGTGGAATGGTTGAGAAAAATAATTGTTGAAAGACTGCTGGGACCATTGTAGTGTAACCGTTGTATAGTTTTTATTTTACTTCATTAGACTGTATGTATAAGTGGCGACATAATTTATAAGCTTAAAGGCTGTTATCACCTTATTGTAGGTGGTCAATCAGTCATCCAAACCAATACTTTTACCCACAATCGCTTTTTATATCATCCGATGCATGTTAATTTTTTGATCAACGGTGAAAATCGAACTCGAGAATGCGGCTGGATGAGCTCTTAATTATTAAGATATATAACCGGCGATAATGCAACTATACCAATACCATAATATATGCTAGCTTATTAAGATGTCTTAATGTCTATTAATAAAGGAGACATCGCATTTGATCGGAATGATCGGTGGATTATCGTGGTTTAATTATTGAAAATAGTATTTTCAGAGTTACCAAAAATTAAACTATTATGTGGTCACTATTGATCCAGCAATGTACCAATGCCTGTTCGTTGGTAGGTAGCTGCTCACATACTTATGAGATCGAAGAGTTTGTTTCTTTTTAGTCTCCTTACCAACTGTACACTATCTAGTAGCCGAAAATTTCGCATTGACATGTTCCATTAGCCTTGATACATGTTTGGTGGGAAATCTTTTTATTTCGTGTTTTATATCCGAAATCTCCAAGTCACGATGCAAATCACTATTACGAATTTGCAAGGGTTCATTGACTTTACTCCGAAGTAGTCTAGTTAGTGTTCTTAGTACAACCCCAAAGTTGAATGCCATATAATCAGATCGGCTTAAGAACCTGATTGTAAATCAGTATTTTGTTGCATATGCTTAATTTTAACCTTCGTCCAATATTAGTTATATCGACTCGGAACAGGCCATCTTCAGGTATACGGCTTTCGAGTACTTGTTTCTAAATTGTTTAAATTATCGTGAAAACAGACCCATTTCCATGTGTCGCCAGTTGTTCACCGTTCAATTTGAACAATTTGCTAATAATATTTTACTTTTCAGTTTTTTCAAAGATACAAACACTTTTACAGTAGGTTAATAAATTGTTATGAAATAATTTTTTTTTAAATCCTAAAATAGATCAATTTTGTAAAATATACTAATTTAATGGTTCACTGTGCTGAAATTTTAGAAATATTCTTTCAGATATGATCTGCTGGTCATACTTAACCATTATCAGTCTTATGGTCACCTATCTACGTTTCCTTGGTATGATGGCCTATAGGGTTGAAATGTTAAATAGCTTGCATTTGTATGATTGTGCGTACATGTTCCACTGGAGCTATATGAAGGCACTGTTATACCTGCCAAACATTATATGCATGTCACAAACAACACTGTCTTACTTTTTTGAAGATTGTGGGTCGTCTAAAAATTCTAGTAAGGGATTTCAAAAAAAATTTACCCACTGGAATGCCTGTGATTTTATTCCGATCAAAATACAATTCCATAAATCTTTTAATGTATAGTAATCCCTGGTCAAAAACAGCCGAGAATGCTCATTCGAACAGGGGTATATAGTATGTTATCAGTACTGATTTGGATTCCCAACTCAATAATTAGATAAAATTCATTTCTGAGATTTGGAAAAGTCTGTTTTGATTTTTCAAAAATAATGACGAACAGTTTATTGGACTACTGTATAGTTGATATACCAACACATTTAACCAAAGTATTCAGTACGAAATGAACGTCTAAGGCGATATCGATATTCGATTCGCACTGTTGACCAAAAATTAAGAGACACCGGATGACATCAAAAGCGATTGTGTGTAAAAAAAATCGTTAGGCTGACCACCTACAATGTGCACTAATGCATTGAAATGGTTCGTATTGTCTCAGTTGACACGCGGTTAGGGCCGTTTACAGTCGCTTAGCCATAGATTATTTAATGTTTGTAGATAGTTATAAGCAATTGTTTGTAGGGTAAGTTCCTATATACTATATATATGTATACTTTACACTATGTCATAAACATAATCACCTGAAATATGCTACTATGCTGGTGTAACTTGATCTGTATAATTTTTTCTCAAATACCTATGCACATGCAACGTTCTTTACGTTACGGTTTTCCATTAACCTTCTGCAATTGGCATAAATTATTTTAGTTTTCTTTAATTGCAGTCACTACTCCATAGCATATAAGTAACCAACAAAAATTTTATTACTGCGGAAGTTTGATGAAAACGACAGCTTTCAAACTTTTTAAGGTTATCGAATTTATTATTTACAACAATAATTATAAAACAAAATGCATTATTAATTATATAAATTACAGATTTCTAACTCGATTTATGATGTTACGTCACATGTAATGTACACAATTATGTAGTGGTTATATAGTTACGTATATCGACCAACCACATTATCGAGAGTGATTTTGGACAACATCCCGGACTAGAAACGAATCTTTAAACATATTTTGTTTTTTGTTTAACGGTTTTTACAGGCCATTATTGGCATGTACCGTCTCAACTATCTTCATACTGTTGCGAGTAAGTACAAGATGCTATAGATCGCTCTCTACGTCGTGGAGCCATCGCTACCGATAGCGACCTCTTCGCTTACCGAAAGGCTAATCTCGCTTAAAAGATCGCTGTATCAATCGGTTCGGATCAGCACGCAGAATGTGATTGAGCCATTGTACTCGCTGTCCATTGATTACATACACAATATCAAGAATGTGCCATCAACGTCACGTTTTGGACCATAAATCGCACGCATGATTCTTCTCTCGCCATCTTTCGTACTCATCAATCCGGTTCCAATTCACACATCCTTTTATGGCAACGTGTTTGTTCAACACTCTGATTGAATAATTTCAGCTTATCCGCATTTGCAAGATTTTTTGATTTCAGAAATGTACGTACATGCAAAGCATTCTAAATTAATCGAAGCAGGAATGTTCTAAATGAGCTTTATTTAGTGTAACAAAAAATACAAAAATCAACGTCAGTTTCATACAAAATGTATGAAAGGTAAGGCTTTACTATATAGTAAATATTTGAATGAAAAGTAGTTCAAATTTAACTTAGGTTATATTCAATTGAAAACAGAAATTTCAGTTTTGATCCTGAAACTGATCATTTTTCGATTTATTTTTCCATTTTCCTTTATTCATTAAATTAAAATATGATATTTTAATAACTTAAAATGTAAACAGAGACAGATACATAGTTAGGTTACGAGAACTATATTTTATTTTTAGTATGCTCACAAAGAGAATAAATCAAAATGGCACTTTACACCAAAAAAAATCAATTTCATTAAATGTTAAGTTGTATTGTGATTTGTGTTTTGCTTTCATATATAAAATCAACAACACCAATGCACAAAATCTCATACACACATTTAACTAGATTTAATGATTACATGATCACATATATGATTTTAACATGAATGGCTTGCAAAATTTTTATACAACAGCAACGCTCGTAATGGCATTTCATCGAACTATCATTCAATATAAAAAAATATTCTCTCTCTCCCATTGTTATGACATTTAAGTCATTATGAAAATTGGTTTTGTATTTAATGCATAATTATGCAATTAAATATTATTTTTATGTTGATACAGCATTAATAAACCATTTTTAATGATTCGATGTATTTCAGGATTGAGAATATAGTGTAGTGTTGTGCTGTGATTGTGAATAAATGTGTAGCAAAATAGAAATTGTGATTAGGTTATGTGTTCATTCTGAAGTGTAAACATTAATCAGCTGATAATATTATTTATTAACAACTGCATGTTGAAAATATCTTTTTAACTGATTTATGTTTAAAAATTCGGTTTTAGTTAGTTTTTTCGAATACATAATTTCATTTAAAGAAATTAATTATTAATTTTTTAAGTTTTCGCGTTCAATTATGTGTATTTTCGTCAATATTATTTTTCTAAATTTATTAAGAAATGAGTTTGACTTTCGTGGTACAACCGATAGAGAATTAGAGCGAGGAAAATATATTTTAGAGGATATCGTTTATATTGAAATGAAAAGCACAAAATTTATAAAAATATAGATCAATTTATAATTAAATTTGATCGTGATTTATTTTGTTTTGAAAAAAATGATATATATTCACATCTAATTTCACCCTTTCTTAGTCATTTTATGAAATAAAATTTTAAAAGCTCTAAGTTGCAATAGTAAAAAACTTAAAATGAAATTTGTACGTTTCGTATGAGTTTCTTGACAAAACGTACATTATTGATACACTAAATAAAGCTCATTTCAAAAACTGAGTATTCATTCTGGCTTTATTATCTAGAGGGCTTTGGTACATGACATATGATATGATATGATAGGAGAATTACAAGCCAACCAGTTACGGTGATCCTAGGTATGTTTGTATAATCCTGGAGTAAATTCTGCAGTTCTAAATTGCTATCTGAGAATTATTTATTCCAAAATTATGCGGGCCCAGGCCCTGCCTGCATCTCAACATATAAGGTTTAGGAAAAGGAAACAATCACAGAAACGACTAAGCTGATGATACACTGCAGTAGTCATTGCTAACTACATTATGTATTAGTGAATTACAATATGTTGTTAGTATAATCATTTTCATATAGGGATTTGAGTTTGTTTTTATTGTTAGTTGGATAGGTAAGGACCATTCTAAATTCATCATATGTATTATAATCGCCTCAACAGTTAAAACTGGAGTATTTTAAAAAACATCTTTGAGTCATCTGTCATCATATGCTATATTTAAAGATGTGTCTCTTTAATTCACAATCCATCACCATCTAACGCGTGGGGAATATAAATTTTCGTAATGACCCGACAGCATTTCTATATACAATATGATGATCTAATACATTGTCAATTCGTTTTTAATGGAAACTATTTAAATAAATAAATAGTTTAGTGCGGTTATATTTAGCTAACCTGATCGATCATTCCATTCCACACATTCTATCTTATGTCCGTTTTAAGATTTTACAACAAACATTCACACAATACACAAAAGTAGAATTCTTGTATAACACACTACAATCCAATGAAGTTTCATAGGAATTATTATACAGCAAAAAGAAGCTGCTTATTAAAGTAAAATAAACTTTCTGGTCAAGACCACCGGTCAAGTAATCCCCATCCAATGTTAAGAATGTCACTCAAGAAATCCTATCCATTTACACTTATGTGAATAAAGAAAACAAAATTATTTAAATAATTTAGTATTTTCCATGGAAATAAACACAAAAGTTATTTAAGAGTACAACATACCATGGTACATATCAAGTATATACCCAAGAGCAAAATTGTGGACTTTATTGACAAAATAAAATCAAGAGGAATATTAACCGTTCCCTTAAAATACGACTTTCCTATAATATATGAACAAGCATCTGCTAAATCGAACTGCAACATTTTAGCCAATTCAAATCTCGCCAGCAAATAGATAATTTTTCTGATCATATATATTATCGTCAATATAATGATTATATAGTGGTAGTGATCGTAGATCGTATTAAAACAATCTTCAGTCCCTTCTACCACTAATATACATGGCACTACATTAAAACCTCAATAGTCTTATAGACATAATCTTAGTTCAAATTTGATATAAGATAGAAATATGAAAGCATCATTTCAAAACTTTTGAATAGCAAATCCATGAATATGGAAGGTTTTGCTGTATATATAAAAACAAAAAAAAAATTCTCTAATCAACATAGGAAAGGATAGGAATTTTGATGGACGAAACGAAAATATGTGGGCGAAACGAAAATATGTTATATACATAATATTAATACCTAGGACATTCAAATGTAGACTGTAATGTATGTATTTGCGTTTTCAATATCAAATAATGATGTATATACAACACATACAATACACAATACCAACGTATATAAAAATAAAATGTAAGCCGCCAATTACATTGCATGTATATATAGTTGCCATTACAACGATCGCACAATGGCAGTGATCGCGTTAAATTTTAAATCTCCAAAATCTCTTTTACTGTATGCTTTGATACATACATAAAACAAAATAGTAAAAATTGTTTAAAGGAAATGGAAGTATACAACGTTAGAAATCTAGAATTATATGAAGAGCGAATTATGGGATGGGGAATGAGGTAACTAAACGAGACAAAACGAATACATCGCATGCGATCGTTTCCAATGGAATATTGTGATGTGATATGAAAATGATGTATATAGAACACAAAGACAAAAACGTTATATATTATAAAATATAGACGAGTAACAAGAACAAACTGAATTATACAAATAAAATATAATATCATGTAATAATATATGATGTAATGTAATATAATAATATAATATAATAACGATACTCATCTGTAATCAGATTTAAAACCACACACATACACATACAAAACGCTTTTATTTAATTTAATTTAATTTAAAGAAACACCGACCAGACAAAAACACTTCCACTCGGTATGAAGATCCACAAAACACCCGATTTCAGAAATGTACGTACAGGATATAAAGCCCGATTGCCAGCGGCAAGACGAAACTTGATACTCTCTCCCACACTATATTATCGTGAGTAATGAGAGATCTAAGATACTTGAATCTCATCACTCCTTCAAACGTGAGGCTATCACTACTCAAATCAGTTGCATCTTGGTCTCGAAAACCAGAGATCATATATTTTGTTTTGGACTCATTGATTTTGAGACCAACGGACGCTGAAAACTCAGTAGCGGTCCGTGGGTTTCAAACATGGGTGGGCAAAATTATATAAAATTTCATGAAAAATTAAATTAAAATTAGAAGTGTTATCTATACAGAACTCTGCCATTAAAATTGTCTATTTCATTGATCTGGCTTCTTCAATTGAATATACTGCTAATTTCTTCAATCATTCTTCCCTCATTGTGCTTCTTAAATAAGATTTTACACGTTTCAACGTTTAAAAAACATCGTTATGATACTGTGGTCGACATCGGTATGGTTACTATTATTATCGAAAGGCGAATAACTTCTTCGAGTATTTTTTCTAAATTGTTATCATAAATTGTTTCGACTAGCTCACAAATAGTTTTGGGGACTGAAAAATCATTGTTCCCTGATAAACTGCCTGTAGTTTCGTTTTCAAGCGTTCTTTATCTACAAATGGATATAATTTGGCTATTGTATTTAGCAACTGGTAAGAAGAGTTTAAAGCATAAAGCTTAATTTTTGTGCAATCTAAAAGTATTGATTACTTAATGTTCTGCGTTGCTAAACCTATCATTAATAAGCTCTCGTATTACGTCATACTCTTCTTTTTTAAATGTATTTATTTTGTTGCGCGCGATCTATTATCTCCATTCACATACAATATAATATAAAAAGTAAGATAAACTTCATCTCGAATTTTTTAATAAAATCATTAGGTTGTTTAATGGCCTGAACGAGTGATACCTCAAATGTCAAACTGAGACACAACACGAGAAAAAAACTTTAAAACGTAATAAACTTCACACTCTTTAAAACGTAATAAAATAAAACCACTCGCTTCGCGAATCTATCCGAATTTGTGCCATTCTGAATGGCTGCCACGCATTTTTTGATCTCTTCCACTTTTTCATACACTACGTTAATTGTACGACTGGAAATTACATCTCGTGTAATTTGATCGTGGTACCTTTTTGTCACAGATTTGCAATAACTTACTTATTTTTTAAGAGATATAGAAGAAAAGATGGTATCCCATATAAATTGGCAAAAAATACACAGTTCTGATATTTGTTTGGTGCACACGGCCTGAAGGACTAAATTTGAAACATAACAGTAGACAAAATATACGTTAGGAAAATCCTGTTTTATATGATTTGCACTCCACCTTTATTTCCACTCATAACTGTAACACCGTCGTAAGTTTGATCAGTAATTTTGTCCCTGGTAATATTCTATGTTTACAGCTTATCCATTAGCTGAACGATCTTCGATTTCTACAAAAGAAAAAAATCTTTCGACGACTTCTCCTGTTAAGATCGTTAGAAACCAATCAAAATATGAACACAAATTAACTTTTGTTTGAGACATCAGTAGTTTCAAACTGCTTGAATGGAAATGTAAAGAATATCTTAAATTTCTGCATTAACGAAGTCGTTATATACGGCATTGATACATTTGGGAACATAATATGCTTTTAAAGTAACCTAAATTTTGCAAAATGATTCGAATATGGCTCTGAACACTCCCGGTCGATCTGAATCAGTTTTGTCATTATGGGTCTTACATAAGGTCAATTCGCAACTGCCACAAATTTTAACTACTAACCGATATCATATTTAAAATCACGTAAGTTGAGGGAATCTAGTTTTATTTAAAAACAGCGAAAGTCAAGAACAAAAACCAAATCAAAAAACATTTTTTCTATTTCATCACACCTTAAAATTAATTCCCATGTTAAAAAGAAGAGAGATAAAATTATACCAGCAAGTGATTTACGTCATTTGCCCACTATTCTTGTATAAAACCAAACTGAGAGACGACATTACCATGGTATTTGGTTTAAAAATCGTAAAGCTGAGAGAGAAATAATGCATATTAATTCTCAAATATGTAGCACTTTGCGATTTGCCTAATGAGAGTTTATAGACAAAATCAAAATATAAAATGCAAATAGAAGAGGAAATGCATACGTTTGTATATTTTTGAGAGAAATAGAGATGAAAAGAATCATTTTTTGCATTTTACTTTATGTGCTCGTATATGTGTGTATTAGATATATATGCATGTATTACGAATATTTTACTTTAAAACGTTTTAACATGATTTTTTGAACAGGTTACAAACAATATGCGCGTAAATTTAAAACAAATCTTGTGAATCTAAGGTAAACGATTCTTAAACTATCATTTGTTTGATCTTGATAGAAGTCTAGTAAATGGTAAAGGTGGGCACTGCCCACCTTGCCCATTATGACGGACCGCGCCTGTGAAAACTGTTTCAGTGGATCAAGTATCTCTTTCACTCCGTTGCCATTTAATACAATCATATATACAAAGATAACATCTGCATATGCAAAAAGTTGATTGGATTGTCGGAATAAGATCTTGTCTTGAGTAGATTCACTTCTACGAAGGATATATTTCAACATGAGATTAAAATGTATCGGTGAGAGCGCATCATCCCTTCTTGAATTTCGGGGACCTCTTTCCATTTTTCAGGTAAAACTTCATTTCGCCATACCAATCGAACAAGGTCGAAAAGACAATTCCATAAAGTTAGCCTTCCGAATATCAAGAGCTCTAAATAAATGCAATCAACTCCTGGTGAACCATTTTTCTTTAGTCTCTGCACGGCCATTGTGAATTCCTCACAGCATGGATTCTCCATGGTTATCTCTACGGGCTGTATTTAACACAGCTTGTGATACATGTGGAATATTAAGTAGAAAAATGTTCTACTTAATATTCGCCAGAAAAATGTTCACGCCATGTGTCGAGTACCGCATCGATGTTAATACAGAGGTTACCATCCTGGTCCCGAATTGCAGTTGACCGAGATCTTAAGGTTTGGTGCAATCCGATGATTCCTTTAAACAAACCATGCGAATTGTGCTCATTTCTGAGTTGTTGTACTCTTAAGACCGTCTACAAATGCGTTTGGCTCTCCTCCTAGCAAGAACTGCTTTATTTTTTCTTGTTATTGTAAACCGAGTCTGCTCTTCACTGTGGGCTGTATTTCTTTGCTCAACAGAAAGACCCCACTCCTCATCAAACCAATCATTTTTGGGCGTAGTTTTCACTTTATCGAGAGTTTGCTTGGCCTCAATACAACAAATACAGTATTCACTTCATCAGACTAGTAATAAGATCGCATAAAAGATCTAATGACAAGATTTGGATATTTTCCTTGCGTTTCTTCATTTATCAGACCTTCACAGGAGAATCGTGTTGTAAATTACACTGTCCTCCCTGACTTGTATTAAAATTTCCATCGTATATGCCGTGACCAGATAATGGTACGGCGGGTGTACGGACCTAGTCGATCTGATTTCTGCCAGCTATAGCATTAAAGTCATCAATTACCAATTCAATCACGTCATCAATCACACCCAAGCTATAGAGCCCATCAGATTATCCAAATTATTGTAAAATGAGTCTTTATCTTAGGATTGGCTTACATCAGTAGGCACATGTATACAGACATTTGACAGGTTGGGTAATCTCATGTGCAAGTTCCACATTCGATTATCATATTCGACACTAGACCAATTTCAGATATTATGGTCTTATACCAAATTAGAACAACTTTCATAATCAACACGCTAAAATATTATATAGAAATGGACGACCGATTACATCGACAGCTCAAATTTTTGATAGGTCAGAGCTTATATATAAAGTTTTCCACTAAGAAGTTTCATTAGTGCAACTGTTACGGTGAAAGGGTTTTGCTACCGAGCGATGATTAATGTTTTCTTTGGGGCACGTGAAAGATAAAAATTACCAATGGTCCACAATCGATTCAAAACCTTAAAGGTCGGAATTCATTCATTGTTTCTCTTAAAAATACTGGTTTTTAAATATAAAAATGAAACCTCTTACTGGAAACCCCTTTAGTAAGCAAGTTGACCTACCGAATAGTATTTCTATTTATGAGACCGATGATGTCAATACTTTTACTTTTATTCTTTTTTGGGGTTCATCAAGTCTCGTAACTTTATATATCCATTTTGAAATAATAAAACAGATTTGGATCAAATTTGGCGTTTATACTTAGAAACGTTGATGTGAGTGTGACCATTTGGGACAAATGTTGTATCATGTTTATATTTAATTTTGTTTCTTATACTGGATTTAATGCAACCAATCCGACGTCGGTTAGTTACTTAAATTTCAAACTGAATCTGTCTGACTGTCCGTCGGTTTCTATATTTGCAATCTGTTTTGAGGCTCAAGGCTCTTCTAATTATTTCGCGATACGCTTGTTTACGTTCTTCTTTATGCCAGTTCATAACCAAATCGAGGACGTACGGCTATAGATCCGATAAACATAGGAACCATCTGTACATTCTATAGCTCCATGTCAGCCTATATTACTGACATTGAGAATCGGTTGGCTCATGAATTCTACACTCCAACATGGGATCATAAATGTGTTCATTCATACCACTTATTGTAATCAGATTCGAACCTGGTGGTATTTTCAAACCTGGTACCTCCACACTCCAGCTTCATTGCCGCATGGATTCGGTATGCGATGAAAAAGAGACCATTTGCTCTTATAAACTCAAAACCAAACGTATCGTTGTTATAATAATGCAAACCATCAACAATACGAATGTTAGAGAGTAATGCAAATGAGAGATGTGAGCACTGTATTTGATTTGATCTAAACTAATTAACTATTCCGATTATTATTATTAAAGGTGGCTGGAAGCGCTCAAACGCGGTCTAAACCCTTACGATACTGGAGTAGGCAGTATAACCAGGACAGATAAGACAGCAAATGTCCAAGAATATTCCTAGAAACTAAGCACACGGTATCTGATGCGATCGAAAGCCGTATAGCTGCTGATGAAGTGTAGGCATTCGTGACATTGACTTTTCATGAAATTGACTTTTTAAATGACCATTACCAGTAAGTATAGAAACCAGTATTCTGTTAACTCTCTGATCAAGTACTTCGGCTAACTACATCTAGGTGTCACTGATGATGCCAGCTTTAAATTAAATAGAGTAATGTTTTTATTTATATAATTGAATTATATAGGTTTGAAGAGGTAAGGAAGCAGCAGATTTAAGCCCTATATGCTACACAATCGAGAACCAGTTTTTGATTTAAATTACTAAATATACTAAATATTATTTGATTTAAAAAACTGTCGAAAAGTTCCACCTCAGCACACTTCAAGCGAAAGGCAACTGAACAAGCTTTACCGAGAATGGCTCCAGTAATAGATCTATAAGATATATTTAACTACTGGTCCTCAAACCTACGACGCATATGTTAGTTTTGATATTCTCAAGAGTTAGCGAAAAATCGGCATGGCAAAATTTCGTGTAATAAATGTCTAACAAAAATAATCCCAGATTTATCTTTTAAAAAGGAAACTGGGTTGGATTTTGTTGGTACCAGATGCACATAAACTATGCTAATATCGTGAATCTATGTCGTATCATTGTCAAACTTGGACCAATATCTTATATTTGTGTCATATATGTGGTGTAACGTATAAAAGAAAAATCAATAGAAAACCAAATTGTTTTAGGCCTTCTATATATACTAACTCGAACTACCTAGGTTTGTCTTTGCCTTATTCATCCCAATGTTGAAGTCCATTGGTAAGCCAACGACGGATTATTTTGAGTATTTATAATTTTTTTTAATAATATAATTCGCTAACACAAACAAACATATCCTCTTTATATTCTTACCAATTTTCTTCATCGTTACTCTGGGTTCTCTTCAAATGTCGAATAAATCTTTCGCCTTTTACTAAAGATTTCCGTGGAGAGGACCATTCTAGTGAGTCTGAATTAGAATTTTTGAAGTACTCGACGTAAGTTGAGTGATAAACATCATTGACTATCGTCAACGATTAAAACCTGAAGGAGATGAAATATGTTTACTCGGAGTCGGATCGAGTAAGCAGGTCGGTATTGCTAGTTAATCTGGCTGGTTATATTATATTCCCCAATGATAGGTTCGTAAATTCGTAATATTGAACCGAATTTGGAGATTTGTTCATTCAAACAGTTCATACTAAGTTGAAAAGTTGTTTTCAGACTAGAGTGTGCGCTATGACATCGATTGATGTCATAGGCATAGTGCACCGCACTCCCTATAAGTCTAATTGATCATATTTCTGGATGAAGAAATTCAAACAATCCACCCAAATTCAAATTATAATATTTTTTGTATGGACTCTTAGTGTTACCAGATCGACCCAAAATAAAAACTTCTATGTGACCAAAAAAAAACTTAATTTCGAGGAAAAAAACTTTATTTTATTGATCACAACTTTTTTGCCCATTGAATAACATTCAATTTGTCTAGGTAAAATAATTCATTAAACAAAATATTCATTTCATTTATCACAAATTCAGTCTTTTTAACAAAAAATTAAATGTCACAAATATGCTTAACAATTTAGTTTAACTAAATAATAAAACATTCATTTTTCGTAGATGCCCGCATTAATCATTTTGATCATTTCTGGTTTGTGTTCAAAATCAAATGTAACACAAGTATAACCGCGTTTGGACATATTAACTTTAGAATATAAAATTCCACTTAAAGTGGTTCCGTCTTATTTGTTTCGATCTTTGTTCTTGTTCAAATTTATTTGTGAAAATATTATTTCCACGTTTGCACTAGAAACAGGAATGGTTAGGAGTACCGTCACAAAATTTTGTAGTTTTGGAAACGCTCGAGTGCCATCACCGCGTTTTGTTAAAAATATATTTATCCAAAATGTTTCTACTTGGTCATGCTCACTCACCCGCATATTTTAAAAATCCATCGTTCTAATTTCGCGCCATTCATCATCTATGGCTTGGTATTCGTTTGAATCCACCAAATTAGGAAACATTATACCAAGATTTGAAATTGAGCTGTTAAGCCGATTTATTACACTGACTGGAGTAATCGAATTAATAGCAATCCAAAGCTAGTTATTAAATTCGAACCTATTTAACACCTGATTCAGTGATTACACAGTTCTATACAAAATTGTTTGCAGGTATTACGAAATATAGTTTGTTCTGCGTTGTTTACAATTTGCAATTTTACTTACTTCTGCACCCAAGTATACGTCGTTAATATTTTTGAGAACGTGTTCTTGATGTAGCAGTATATTTTTGGAAGTAACTTCTTCTACATATTCATCTTTTACAAAATATTCTAAGATTTTGATATGAAGTTTCTTAACTTCCAAATTTAGACAGTGGCGAGTCGCTTTGGAAAAGTCTATTAAGTTTATTTATGTCGCATAAAATAAATTTTAAAAATTTCAAGTACATAGTGGATTTAGAATATCTTCTACCAGTTTTTCGGAGGCTTCAAGTTTTTAAAGATCTTCATATACAAAAAATAATTTGAGTGCATCTAATCGGCTGAATAACTGATTAATCGTCGTTTCTAGTGATAACCACCAAGTTTGTGCTGGGTGAAGCATTTTTTTGGGTTTGTGCGAATGAATGACAAAAAATTTATTATTTTATAAATAACATTAAAAAACTTAATTTTTTTGGGAAAAACTAAAAAACTTTTTAGACACAAAAAAACTTGCAAATTAAGTTTAAACTTACAATATGGTAACATAACGACCACGTTCACTCAGCCCATCCATTTCCTTAGCAAGGTGAGCTCCAAAACTTTTTTTTTTATAAGTTTTACGAAGTGAGGGAGTCAATTCAACAGACGTGCATGTATATTTACTTACGACACAGTACAAATGACTTATATCACATTAGATTACGGATCCCTTTGGTCTTCAAGGAGAACAAATATTTGCGCGATCTTATCAACAACAATGGTTTACACTTACGTTGATCAGGCAGGTTGTTTGATTAACATCCACACCACCGAACTTAATCAGATGGTGAGAACATCCTTTTACATTTTTTCCTATCTCCCAGTTTTAATCACCGCCCAATTTGATAAAACAAAAGCTTGTATTCACAAATTTCACTCAATCAATCATCCTCAAGCACTTCTTGTTTTGCACTGTTCTATGTTCTTGTTCTAATATTCTGTGTTCTGATCTAAATCCAAGATGATGACCTAGAATATCAGTTCCCTTGGTCAGAAGTTTATAAGCTTTACCCGCTCATGTAATAGTAAAATAATTTAGATAAAGTTGGAAGTAAATTTAGAAATCTGTAAGTTTCTTAAGAAAAGGTACATTTGCCTACCTGAATTTTTGACACCTATCAATTTTATCGTTTAGACGTTTAATATAATTCGCTAAAACAAACATAAATAGTCTCTTTATATTCTTAAAGATTTCCCTTATCTTTACTCTGGTTTCTCTTCAATTGTCGAATAAATCTTTCGCCTTTTACTAAAGATCTCCGTAGAGAGGAGCATTCTAATGAGTCTGAATTAAATTTTTGAAGTACTCGACGTAAGTTGAGTCATAAACTAATAACTTGCCCCGTGGGTCATTGATGAAAGCGCATTTTTAGCCGTCATTGGTTTCGAAATGAATTGTAAAGGTCATCGAGATTGAATCATTTCATTTTGTTGTTTATTTTCCTGCCTCATTATCGCATGGGACACAAACAACAGTTTTGGGAATTGGGAATTATCTCGCACAAGTGATTGTCATGATGAAATTGTTTCAGCTGAATTCCAGTATGGTTTCTCTGTCATGTTGCTCCACAACTGTTTCCCACTATTTTAGAGCAACATTTTAGTTCCCTTCATTCCAAATTTTATAGGTTTGGGTAAATCCAAAATTGTAGGTCCAATTATACAGATCCTAAATGGTTTGTAGCCTGTCGTGTACTTTTTTTAAAATTATAGAGAGAATTAACCGATCGGTTTGTAACTAAACTACCCTACATCAATTTTTGACTGTACCGCATTCTATTTTGTATCTGTTTTGGCATCGATCCCGCTATTTCCAATTGGATTGATTCTTGCCTTGCTGAACGAAGCTAGATAGTTTATCGTTAAAGTTACTAAAGGTTGTAATCAGGAGATGTCATCCACTTCTTGAGTTGGCTTTGCCGATATTCTGATTTTGTTTTACGCACATCTGAGTGTATTATCTAACTCATTCAATAGACTCTTTGTACTCTTAATTCCAAATAAGTTTATAACCATCCTCATCAACACTAGGTGATCACTAGCGGAAACCATAGCTTGAACTTAGTGTTACCATCGTTCTTATGCAATGAGTAATGCTATCCAATATCTCACTTATTATAAACCAGAACTGAATCGCCAGAAGTACTAGGAATTTTTTGGTCACTTTAACTTTTCCAAATTCTTTACGTGATAGAGATATGTACGATACCTCGTCTTATGGTTACCTAATATTTTAGTATTTCGATTTTAGTGTTTGAATTGGATGATAACGAGTTGTCCCAAACGCATATAGACTATGCTTATATCGTTAATATATGTCGTATCAATGTCAAACTTGGACCAATATCTTATATTTGTGCCATACGTATGTGGTGTAACGTTTAAGATACAGATCAATAGGAAAAGAAAGCGTTTAATGCCTATGATACTAGAACTGAACTGTATCAATTAACTGATTTTGACAAAATTTATCTCTAACTACCTCGGTTTGCCTTGCTCAGCCCGATGTTGAAGCCCATAACACAGATGATATTTTGGTATTCATCATTTTTTTAAATAATATAATTCGCTATCACACACATACATATTCTCTTTATATGTTTACCGATTTTCTTCTACTGGTACTCTGGATTCTCTTCAATTGTGGAATAAATCTTTCGCCTTTTACTAAAGATTTCCGTGGGGAGGAGCATTCTAAAGGAGTCTAAATTAGAATTTTTGAAGTACTCGACGAAAGTTGAGTCATAAACTATCGTTCATTTAACGATTGAAATCCGAAGAGTAAAACCTTTTTCTTGGCTTTTGAGTAACTTGGTTGCTTGTCTGATTGATAGGTTTTTTCGAATTTTAAATAATGCCAAAAAAAGGCTGGAGTGATTTTTGCTAATATTTTCCAAAATTAATCCGAACATGGGTAGTTTGGTTCTGTTAGTACTATCCGGAAACCAAACAGCAGCCCATGTTATGGAGCCGAATAGGAGCATATCCATCCGCAAAAGCTAAGCATCAAAAGAGATGATGCCAGTTTACTTAGCCCGATCAACAATTTTAGCTGCAATTCTCCTGGAAAAGGGTCAGACGGTACCTAAAACATGGTCTACTGAAGACTGCTAACTAAAAGTTTTCAAAAAATTGTTAGTTAACTGGAAGAAAAAAGATTTGTGGTGCTACGTTTTTACATCATGCCAACGAGGTACTTTACTGTGATCTCTGGCATCGTAGAAATACGATCAACACCTTCTAGTTATTTCCAAAAATTAAAACAAATTTGAGAGGAAAGGTCTTTAACAGTAACGCGGAAATAATTGATGAGGTTATAATGCTGAACTTAATAAGCAGGATTTTGAAAATTATTTTAAGAAGTGGATCTAAAGTCTTAAGAGATGCATTGAAATCAATGGCAATTATCTAGAGAAGATTACAAAGACGAAGATTAAGAATAAATTTTTCTGGTCAACTAAGTAAACTTTGATTCCTCCCCTCTTATATATTCTATGGTAGACAAGTTCTCAAGCTAAACCCATGTTAAATTCTCATATTTATCAGATCAACAGATTTGTCGCAGTCAAGATAAGATGTTTGATAGTCTCTAAATGTTGATCAATAATTCGCGGAGAACGCAAAGTGAGAAAAATTGCTACCGGATAGGAACGAATGGGAAGAGTCATGTCCAAAACACCTGTATAACACACAATATTTATTTTGATTTAAAATCAACTGAAGAACTGGTTGATTGATAAAACAACTCGTAGTTGTAACACTTGACACGTTTTCATAAATATCACGTGAATATTTAAAAAAAAAATTCAGATAAATTTTAATTGAAGGAATCTGATTAAAATACGAGTTTCAATATCGATTTAAATTCTACACCATAATCATAATTAACATAGTATTATGGTTATAAACTATGTCTGCGATTATTGTTATTCCGAAAGCCGTACGATTTATTATCAAATAAATTTTTATCGTAAATATTTTACAAATTCCGCTTTAAAAGTTAATAAGGAACTAAAAATGTGTCATCGTGCGAAAGTTTCACCTGTATATAGTCAATAATCATAACCAGTTTATATAAATTATCAATTGAGGTGATCGGAGCTATCATGGAAGTCAAATTAAATGTCGTGGAGAGTATACAGTAATAATTAATAAGATTAGCATAGTTATAATGAGAACAAGTTTGGGAGTGTTTTGTTGTTGTCCAGGTAAAGCACAGCTTTATTGTAAACAAAACATATTTGTATGTCTTGTATAAAAGCTGAAAATGGGTGCGGAAAGACAATCCAATATAAAGTTCTTGAACTGAACATATTAAAACATATTACAGGTTGTATTTCCCAAAACGTATCCCTAAACGATCCACCCAAATAATTTGCACTCCTAATACTATTCCATAGGTAAAAGTATATGACTATAATTAGACTGATTGAAACCAATGACCAACTTCTCAGACACGTACAGTGCATGATTCGCTTTACGCCCATTCAAAAACTGTTTTGATTATTAACCTAATAAACCGGCTGTTATATAAAACAAATTAAGGAAATGCAAGCAAGACATGAAAGACATGTCTTGAGTTGGAACCGATGTGAAGTATCTGCCAAAGATTACCAGAGATGAAGTAACGTGAATATATGATATATTGTCACGATTGTCGCTAGCAGAGAGTCCAACCGAAATAAGGTTCGATTAATGAATTGATTTTGAAACAAAATGCCGCTTCACAACAATTAACTTATCCATCACTTTTAATTCACTATTACTTCGCTAAATGTTCTCGTATTTATACTCAATTTGTCTGCTTTTAAGTCACCGTAGAAGTTTCCTTTTGCTTATTATTTATGAATATTGCGTTCATGTTACATTTCAATTACAAATATTTAGTTATTGATTTAGTTATTGACCCTCCACCATAACACCAATCACCATATAAAGTTCTGCTCAACTGTACTCTAGCTCTGGTTTAGGTTATGAAACAAGACTGACTGCTCGTTTTAAGTCTTTTATTAATGCCTTGGATATCATATCGAGATTTCATTTGATTGCTTGTAAGCTTTATCCATTTTTCTGGCTGCAGTTCTTTACTGACTTCCATAACCCTCAACCTGTCTCCGTAACAATCTCTTCTTTAAATTCATCTCAAAATTCTGTTGGATCACTCATTATATTTCGGCATATTTGTCCAAAATCTGACACGAATTGGTTCTTTTTCATGAAGTCCACACCCAAAACCACTTAATTAGCAAATTCCGTTATCAAAGCCTCATAACAGAACTTCATTTTACCATTTGTATAACCAGTTCCTTCTTTTCCTTAATTTCTGTGCTTTCTCCGGTTGGTGTTTGCAATTTTAACCCTCCTATTGGACGAACTTCATCGTTTACTAAATCAAGACCCTCTTTATTTAGCTATCCCTCTTTACTGGTTTTCTCGTTTAATGTTTGTAACCTTATAGAACTCTCCCTCTTCTCGAATCCCTGGTTATCCTGTCTTCCCCTCCAATTCATTTCTGATGGCATATTTGTACGCTTATACATTTGGGGTTCCAGCAATCTTTTGAAATATGAGGTTTGTCACAGACCGAACATCTTATTCTGCCACTCCGAAATCTTATTGGTAGCCAATTGTCGTTGCTTCTTGAATAATAACTTTCTGGTCCAATCCAATTCGTCGTATGATAATGATTTGATAATGTTACAGGCAGTTTCGATCTTTAATGCACAAGCGATTGTTTCAGCAAATGTTATTTCAAAGCCAACACTATACCGCTCGTCTTGTAGTACATCACAAATGCCATCAGTAAATGAATCAATTTTAATTCTCTTGGCGTATTCGGAAGCCATATTGTAATGTGTGAGATACACCAATCGCTTTATATACACTGAAAAAAATAAATTGGATAATTTTACAAATATTTTTGCGTAAAGCAAAAATTGTAAATTTAACAAAACTTTTGTAATGTTTACACGTACTTTGTAACATTTTTCATTGTAAAGTTGACTACGCTCTTGTTAATCGAACAAATTTCATTTTGTAACAACGTTTTCCATATAAATTGAAATTTACAATGAAGGTTTGTAACATTCGCGGTCAGAAATACGTAAAATTATTTGAAATTTGTAATAGATAAAAGTACAAATTAATTTGTTTAAGAATTTACAAATATTAGTTGTAAAATAATTTTTGTGGACACGATCAGATTCTGCAGAAAATTGACGGTTTATATTTATACATTATCCGCTAATTAACATCTACTTTGAGAGTTGACATGATGAGAGACAAATTGAGCCCAAACAAAATCTATCTGAGTATCTGACGAACAAATAAAATGGAATAATTTGTATAATTAATTAACATATTAAATGGGTAAAATTCTAACGAATTCTAGACAAATTTAAAATTTTAATTACCATATATCGTTACGTCAAGCGTTAAAAAATTATAACATTAATGTTTATTGATGGAGTGGTTTAAATATTTCGCCTGGCCCACTGGCAGTAATCCATTTGAATTTCATTAATCAAAGTAAAGAATTTAACGTGAAACACACAAGACTACACAAGAATGGTGTCTAATTTACATAATATATTATATGCATATAACAATCATAATAATTATATATATATATATATATATATATATATATATATATATATATATATATATATATATATATATATATATATATATATATATATAAATATATATATATATATATATATATATATATATATATATATATATATATATATATATATATATATATATACATATATACATATCTATATAAATATATATATATATATATATATATATATATATATATATATATATATATATATATAAATATATATATATATATATATATATATATATATATATATATATATATATATATATATATATATATATATATATATATATATATTGAAGATTTGATTCTTAAGCATTGGTTTCAACTGTGTTTAAAACTTTAAGCTACCCAATAGAGAATCTTAAAGGAAGCTTTAAATCTCATGTATCTGTTGATTAGTATCTGGAATACTCTTCATTTTGTAAAACGTGCTACTTTAAATTTATTAAACCTAAATCTAATTCAATGGTCAATAGTATAGTAAGGTTTTACTAAAATCTTAAACGAAAAAATTAGTAATAATAACTTATAATGTTATTGATATATTTACTATATCATTACCACATCCTCTTTTTCCGTGCCCTAATATATTCTAGTTAATTATACCTGTAAAGTTTGGTACAGTTTCCTCAAACCAGGTAAAATCATTTGAAATTGAATTGATTCGAATTATAATTTTACATGGTTTAATGAAATTGTTAAAAACATACCACCATTGATTATATTGGGTTCGTGGGTGATAGCTTTTAAAACTACTAAAGAAATTGTTAAATTTATAAAACAGTTTGTTGCAATTAAAGAGTTATCTGTTTAAATTACAATTGGATTTGTATTTTATGAAAACTTACAAACCTCTTTGTAACATTTAAAAATATGATTTGTTGGAATTATCTTGTCCTTGAAATTGAATTACGCGTGCCTCTAAATTGTTTTACAAATTTAATTGTAACGAAATCTGAACAGATTTGATAACTATACAATTGTAATTGTAAACATATTTTTGTGATCCAAATCTATTCGTAATTTTAACGCTTTTTTCGTAAAATTTACTACTAGTTTTTGTAATTTTTAAAAATTTCAAATAAATTTGTAACTTTTACGAACAAACTATTAAATTTTACAAAGTATTTCGTAATTTTGTTCGAATTGTTCCGCTAAATCGTGTTGAATTCGTATTTGTTTATATTTTCGTATTTCGTGTTGCGATTAATATGTGTGCTATGGCCCCATCTTGCTGAAACCACATGCCCTCTAGTCCTTTCTCTTCCATTTCAGACACAAGAAAATTTCGAATACCGTTCGGCAGAAACAGTAACTTCAACATCTTGGTCATTTTCAAAAAATTAGAGACCAATAATGTATCCATCATGAATACCACACTAAACAGTTGCTTTAAGTGGATGCAATGATGTTTGATGAATTAATTGAGGATTCTGTGCTTCCCAAAACCGACTGTTCTCAGGTTCTGTTTATTGACGTGGCCACTGAGATGAAAATGAGCTTCATCGCTAAGGATCACTCGATAGCAATTTTTGGACTAATTGAATTTTGTACGGGAACTGAATTTTGTAGGTAACTGTTAACTCCTTAACGTACACTTGTCAAGTGCTGCGCCTAACCGAGAAATAAGCCATTTCAACCCAAACTGCAATCCAACGAAAAACGCGATTTGAAAAGGAGAATCTAAGCCACCACGAATAATTATACATAGCCAAGGAGGAACGAAATGCAATATATTACGAATCATACGGAAAATGTTGATACTACAAGTTGAAGGAACACCGAAACAGCATCACTTTTGTATAAGACAAGATCGTGTTTGTCACTTACGATAACAAATTGAATGAAAATTTGAACGGACCGCAACATTATTTGTAAGACAGTTGCCGTATGCTGTTAAAGACTGTAATCTCTCAATTCGTGAAGGCCATCAAAATCGTCTGCGATAGTATCGATCAAATACCTGCACGAGATGCTATCCTAACTACATCACGTCGTTCCTTTCCAGTTCTGAAGCCATGACATCACCTTATATGTATATATATACAGCCATTTATCGTCAAGTTGTCCAAGTTGAAGCTCGTCACCCGGTGCAATTTATATTTTTGGCATTTTTGGTTCCAACTGTCATTTGGACCAAAATAAAAGAAAGTGCAAATAGAGATGGAAATGTCGTACATTGAGAATATTACCTATAATGACCGAACAAAAAGGCCTTTCAAAAGGAAGGGAATAGAAAATTCGTTGTAACGTCGAAATGTTCATCATTGCTAAAGCAGAAGCGAAACAACTCATGGATCGAATCAGAGCAATAGCACACAACAGAGTAAGATGGACATATTTGAAACGGAATTAATCTCCATGGGTCATTAGTCCCAATTGGTTAGACTAACACCATTCCATGTCATATATCTCATCATTTTATCAGACATTAATGATTCATTGTCTTAATCAAAGTTTCTAAGAAAATACGTTAAAATTGCAGGTAACAAATATGTGCATATCCATCTATTTACAGTCCAATTAGCACATACAAGTACATATTGAATTTAAGTAAAATTGATACGCGTATTTACATTATCTATTTGATGGCAAATTTTTTGCCAAATATAAATCTGCGCGGCGACAACAACCAAATCAATATTATTTCTTGTTGTGTTTGTTTCTACATATTGTCAATCATTGGTTAATTAGTGTGCACACATACGATTATTTAACAAATATCAACTTAAGAGTATCATTTACATGCAAATTCTAAATGATTCGCTTTTCACGTCTCGTCATAATTTATTTCATAAATTCCATTTACATAATTCCATATTAACATACAAATACATCGGAATATCAAAATTGTGTGACAGTAGGTTAGTTGTTTTATCTCATATTTGCCAGCTGGTACAGTTCAGTATTATGTAATTTGAATTCGGCGTACTTAAAAGAAATCAGCCAAAGTGCTCAACAGAGTGACTGTCTCTAAGCAACGTTCGTTTATACTTTATTGATACTGATTGGCATTAAAGATAACATTTGAGAGTCGCGTGACTAATCTCTAACTCAAATGATTGGTGATCTCTCACTGTAAGGTTCTGTGGAAAATGACGATATGACGGCCTTGAACTTTACTCCTCTTTCATCATCAATCTCAAACTTATCCGCTTTGTCGAGAACGACCTGAATTTAGATTACATCACTGATCTCCACTACTTTGGAAAGCACTGGCCTGAATTTTGCATTCCAATTCACCATTATTCAGTACGTAACTGTTTACACCCTGCCAATACTCAAATTAATTGCAAGGCCTTACCAAAATGTATATACAACTTGTAATAAGTTGGGAAGACCCATTAACGCACTCAAGACTGTTCTTAAAAAGGAGGCGGTAGCCTCAGCGACCGATAGGCCTAGCACCCTCTCATGTAGAGTTGCAAGGCAAGTCTGGCCGCTGCTGAACTTGAAACGCTCAAAGACACTTATCTCCCTACGAAGACGCGACACTGCCTTCTTGGAGAACATGTGAGGAGGCTATAGATCTAGAAGTTACTGAGTTTTGCAGAAGCTGTATGGACGCTGTATGGAGAAGAGATGGTAGTCCACCTCCTATATGCCCATGCCCGTCTTTGGCACTCAAAAGACATGAACATTTGGGTAAGTTTTTAATGGACTGCCTCTCTGATCTCGAAAACTGTAAGATGCGAGACTTATTACGCTAGATAAGTAGCTCAAGCTGGTTCTCATTATGGTAAAAGAGGAGTAAGGTCCTGTGGTATCACAACGGACCGTCGCCGGTCTAAGTGTGCTGTAGCAGCTACTCAACCTAACCTAACCTATACCCTGTAATAAGGTTTAAATCATATACACACTTTAACAACAGTGGTAATGCCCTGTCCAACTTTCTATAAGCTCTTCTAATATGGATTTTGATATTAATCTAGATATGGAATGTGAGCCAACTTTTGTTTACTCTATACGTATAGTCTTAAACTGGGTAGTGGCGAGTCATATTCTGATCTCTAATTACAGGTGTATCTCTTTTAATATTGAATTAAAACAGGAGGTTAACCTACTACTTCGCTGGCAAAACCGCTCACAACCGCGGAACTATGACCAAAACTTTTTTGATATTTCCAACTTAAAAGTCTAAGGGAACCCGCTACAAAGTGGAAAACTAAAATCAGAAGATACAACATTAAGGTAGATTGGGAGAGCCTGCTAGCTGTAACAAGGTTTATAAAAAGGTGCTTTATACAGGTCTTCTTGTGGATAATATTTTGTGAAGACCAGATGGACTTGTTATAGACTAAATAAAACCTTAAGTCGAAATAACATTTGTAGGATTCAGTTCGTCTACCAAAAGGAGAGCTTCCGTAAGATACTTCTTTCTACTCTGTCTTCCAACAACATTGCCAGAGAATTCACTAGCCCATATGTTAAAACTCCCGAATAGATTTGAACCGGAAACTTAGTGAATTATGAGGTTTTGATGCATTCCATGCCTTTCCATTCTTCAAGGAACACCTTATTCTCTTTCGTCTGTTGATATCGTGCATTGCGTTTAGCTTACAATGTAATGGTCAGTGCGGGATTTTTCGGCATTATTTCGAGACAAAATATTTCTTAATGAATTTATTCGTTTTGTGTCGACATGGTCCCTTTAACCCTTTTGAGGTGCGTTATTTATCACGAGATATGTGTTTCTTTCACGAGATATGTGGTTACTCAATTTGCAACCGTACCTCTTCATCTTGATGTTGCTCGTTGAAAAATTCGTTGACCAATCCTATAAGCTGGCTAAGCGCGGTAAGAAAGGGTTTCAACATTTAAACCAGGCGTGACCACTGATACTTGTCAGAAGGCAAAGTACTTCATTGGTGAGCGGAACTTAAGACTTTTTCCCTAAAAACTAACAACTTAAGAGTTCTGTTATCGGTTGTTACTGATGGTCATTGCCATTTTAAAAGTTATCTAAATCGTATTGGACTGGTTTGCAATACCGTTTCGGAAATGCCTTGAAGATGAAGATGATAGAATTTATTATATCGAAGACTATCCATCTTGCGACAAAAACAGATCCCACATTTTCAACTGCAGAACTATTCCAGCTCATCAATTATATCCCTAAATGCCCAAACTCCCATAACACGTAATATGTAAAGTATGATAGAATCAAAGGATTGCGCCATGTGATATTTCTGGCATTGAGTATGAAACCCGTTTGAGTTCCAGCCAGTTTCAACATGTTGAGTTGGCACTACCTTCAGTAAATTTCAGAAAACGAATTCTTAAAATATATTAACGGTTTTTGAAATAACTCGTGCTATCTTTTTTTTTTATCTCTATTTTGGCGCTCAAGGCACTCCCTACTTGTTCGTGGTTCGCTTATTTACGTCCTTACTTTTACGCCATTACATCCAATTCGAGGACGTACGGCTAAAGGTCCGATTTTCCTAACCATCGGCACGTTGCATAGCTCCATGCCAGCCTATAGTGCTGATATGGAAGAGGGGTCGGCTCATGAGTTCTGCACTCTAACAGGGGGTCATAGCTGTGTTCACAGATCGTAATCTCATGGTGAAAACTTCCTTTTGCATCCTGCCCATATCGGGATTCGAACCCGGTTCCTCCAGCTCCAACTACTGCAGCCTTAACCACTGCGCCACCTGGGCGGGCAACTCTGTGACAGACCACAACCATATGTTCGATGATTGTTGATCGTTACATAGACGATTGTTGACACATCGTGATAAGGATTTCTTATCGAGCCCAGATGGTTTCTAATATTTTCTCAAGTCGTTTCACCATTCTGATTTTCGATCTCAGATTTGTAATTTGTCCTGGATTTGTTCTGGGTCAAACGAGAACGCGTTCAATGTTTTTTAGGATGATGGCGGTTTCGGATGAATTATCTGTTTGAATCGTGGTGCGGTGTTCAGGTTGAATGGATGTGACTGTTGAATAGTTCACTTAATGTCGGTTTACTGGTTGGTCGTGTTGTATTTGAGGGTACTAGGTCAGGCGATGTGCGAGATGAAGAAGTATCATCTCGTGAATTAATCCTTGATGGAGTGATCTGGTTACCTTGTTGCTGCAGGCATCTGGGAAGTACATATATACGCACCACATGCGGAATTAATGTATTGTTTAACTAACTGGACTAGTTTGTGTGAGTGTTTTGACTAGGAACAAAACCGTTTCGTATTCCGAACTTAAAAGACTAAAGAAAACCTAAGGCTAAATGAAAAGGAGTTATCTTTAAAATATATCATCACAGACCCTGCTATGGATAAAGAAGAAATTTATCGCCTACCAGTTGAATTTGACTTTTGCTTTAGAATTGCTAGAGTTGTGCGTGGCCTTTGTGTGGAGGACATGAGATTGGACGTATGTGTTTTGAATGGGTGGGGCGTGTGTAGCTCGGAGGTTGATGCCTTCATCTAGTAGGGGATATATCGGAGTGGTGCAGGAGATAGTCCTTTTAGTTTTAAGTTTTGATACTGAGAATAATTGATGGTAGATCTGTATTGGAAGGTAGCAAGATTAACTAACTGGTTTAAGTTATTTGTATCCTACTATCACTCTAAGGTCTCTTTTGCTGGATGATGGTGATAATTCTTGTACTATGTTCATCATATTAATATCAAATGTATGTGTCCAACCATATGTTTTCTGCATAGATGTGTTATGCAGCGCTTTGACGGGTTTGAAGTGGAGATTTCGGGATTGACCCTATCTGGTTAGGAATTGATGACAAGTGACCTCAGATAGGAGATTTAAAATTTAGGTTTTCCAGTTTAGTAGATAAGTAATGTGTTATTGTGAGATTATAAAGTGTAGTCTAACTCAAATTTTATTCAACTTAAATAAAAATTAAATAAATTAGTTGTTACAGATTCCTGAGCCACAAATAGTCAATTTATTTCAGAATATTGTATTAATTATAATCTAAAAGGATGAGTGCAGCTAGGTATTCTGGATTGGAGTTACCGGATTGGTGGTCGAAGGTTAGTAGATAAGAAGTGTGATTTTCTTGTGCTAACAGTAGTTTAGTAATGATTGGCCAGCTGTCTGTAACCGGATCGTTCTTTCCTAGACTTTCTATCCTTACCTATTGTTTTATGTAATCGACTGTAGGAATAGACTCGGCATTATCCGGAGAATCTTGCCTAACGCTTGTTCCAACTGTCCAATGAGTTAATCAATCAGATCAAAATCATATATTGTACCTCACATTACACCCTTAGTCTCTTAACAATTCTATATGCCTCCGTACAACATTCAGACTGTTGAGGCAAAGACAATGCTTCATGAGTTCAAAGGTTGGGTCATCTTTCATTTCAGTACTTCAAACTGACACGGAGCTATACATTGAATATGTAACAAAGCAAATTGGACTACTAAAAGCGCTAACTGAAAAGGTTGGGAATGTCTCAGCCCCTCCAGAAACAACCACGGTGGAGAAGAAAATGAAAGTTTCAGGCAGCAAAAGCTTTATATAAATTATCTTTTGAACAAATTTTACGTTGTACAACATTTAGGCTGATGTGTGTTGTTAATGCTATATATTGAAAGTATAAATTTAGTTTTAACGTACTTATAATCCTAGTGTAGCATTGTCTGTCTTTATCTCCATACTTTGAGTTTTTGTTTCGTTTTTTATCGGGCTCAAGGCACTCCCAAACTCTTTCGTACGGATACTGGTCCAATTTACGTAGAACCATCTGCACATTGCATAGCTCCATGTCAGCCTAGAGTACTGATATGGAAGATGGGTTGGCCCATGAGATCTGCACTCAAACAGGGGTCATAGATGTGTATATTCACACCACCGATCGTAATCAGAAGGTGAAAAATCACTTTTGCATCTGGTTTTAGAGACCAAGATGCAACTGATTTCAGTAGTGGTAACCAAACGTTTGAAGGAGTAATGAGATTCAAGTATCTTGGATCTCTCATTACTCACGATAATAGTGTGGGGCAACTCGACGGCCCAAAACGCGACGATAATGGCACATACCGAGTTCGTTTCAACCACGAGATCAGGAATTTAATGCAAATTCTTGATATCGTGCATGAAATCAAACGACAGGGAGTACGCTGGCTCGGTCACGTTCCGCGTGCTGATCCGAACCGAATTATACCGAATTATCTTTCAAGGGAGAACCGCCGTTCAGTAGGCGAATAGGTCGCTCTCCACGGCGTAGAGAGCGATCTGGTATCTTCTGGTTGCTTGCAACAATATGAAGAGCTGGCTCGTGATCGAAACCGATGGAGTCAGATTGTTGACACGGTACGGGCCAATAATGGCCTGTAAAAGCCGACAAAACACAAATTACTTCAAACATGGGTATTTTGTCACCTAACAATAGATCCTAACTTCAATCCTTTAATGTTGACTCAGACCTCTAACCTCTATATGCAATATATTTGTACGGGTTGGGTATTAATAATTCACTCAAAAGTAGATTATGCTCAAAATCAATCAATCGAATATTTCCTAATGTTTAGTAACAGCAAAAATTTTACCTATATACCATATCCATATAACGAACAAACAAATACATACACATATTTCTCCACCGATTAATTATTTATATACACAACTAATTTACAGTCTTTCCATAATTTTTCATTCACAATCGGACTCAAATGTGTTCCAACACACATTCG
This sequence comes from Tipula lateralis, assembly GCA_963932295.1. NCBI lineage: Eukaryota > Metazoa > Arthropoda > Insecta > Diptera > Tipulidae > Tipula > Tipula lateralis. The sequence continues at coordinate 43,863,061 of OZ010738.1, forward strand.
TTCAATCATAATACATACTTTCAAATCCAATTTGATATGGTGCCTATACATAAAACTTACCTTGATCGGTGTAGTTTTTAAATTAGCTATATATAGTATATGAATGTGTGTGTGTGTGTATTTCTAACACTTAAAGTAAATTAGAAGCATTGCCAAATTTCCTACTACCACAAATGATTTCATCGCTATACTATAGGAATAAATGAAGATCTCTTAACAATTTAAACATCAATGATCTCTGCATTGCCTACACCGTCATATATTTACGCTTATGTATCGTACAAACAAACGTAAGATAAATTTAAGACTCAAAAATAGTTGTAATTCCCCACCAATCCACCATTCGCGCTAATATTTGCTTATGTTTAAGCTCCATTAAATCTAAGGCATTCAATGAACATCTATTCGGTTTACATCTCCACCTTGGTACATATACATATATGTATGTGTGTAATTCGCCCCCACTACAATATTTTACCAAAACATCTACTACTTACTCATCATCACGTCTTAAATGGATTAAACAAATAAGTAAGCCTTATGTCTACCTCTAGCCGTTGTTGTTGTTGCTTTATTTTAATTTAATAATTCGTTTATTTCAATTTTATCAACACTTACACTTTAGTACTGCTTCTTACAGTATCATTTTCTGTTTTTCTTGTGCGATTATGCTTTTCAGTTTGATTTAAGTTATTGAAACGAACGGCGGTTTAAGTTAAATACACGGTTGTTGTAACGCGAACCTCTATAGACACAAAATGTTCAATTTAGTCAAATATTTAATCAAATTTATATTAATTTATAAGATTTTATTGTTGTTGCAGTGTAATGTTGGTGTTAATTGTGATCTGATTGAGTTCAATATAAATTGTAAGAGTTTTGAGTTTTTTTTTGAGTGAAATTTTTTTTGAGTGTTTTTTTTTAAATATGTGCTAAATAATATTTTAGCATATTATATGTGTGTCTGATATAAAAAGTTCCAAATTATAATATTATTTATACCGTGCATGCCCTTCCTCAACAATATATGCGTTCTCTTCAAAATTTGGTACGTCAACCAAACACACTCGACGAGGCAAGAACCTCGAGTTTTTTTGTGTGTATATTTCTTCGCATTGACCTGTCGACTCAATCTTAGTTTATTATTCAAATTTCTTTAAACCAATCGAAAACTATATAAGTATATAAAAAAACGATCGCGTCTATGAATAATTTACAATATCGTAAAACGTTGTACGCAAACATTGAAACTATGAAAAGAAATTGATGATGAAAATATTAATTTGTCATTTGGCCTTGAACTTGATTTTGATTAGATTTTGACACCAAAATAAATCACAACACTTTGTTGGTTGATTAATGTTTATTATTTTATCAGTGGTTTGCTAATTCTGAGTACACATAACAATAATGTATGTGTGTACATATATGAGTATATGTAACCTGCCGTATATAGCATAGCTTCATGTCAGCACTGACCCGACTCATTGTTCAATTACATCACAAATAATAATCATATAGTGTGCGTCTAATTGACGTACATAGCTTAAACCACTGTGCTGTGCTATTTGGGCGGTGTTCTTTGTTTGCTTATTACATTATGTACAAATCAACAAAAATGTGATTTAAGAATTTTGTCTAAGAATTCTGGTTTTACCATTACAGAAGTTGCGAATAATACTGGTTTGGTTTGTAAATATGTTTACAATTACCAAACGCATACCGTGGTATATATACAACAGCTTTGTTTTATTTGTCTTAGGTATACAAATCTTATTATGAATATGATAGAATACAGTAGTTATTTTGTACAGTGTAGAGCTAATATTTAAATCCAATAAAGAATAAGCGATAGATTTCAGTAGAACTATGAAATGAGTTCTACCTCGTACCAGGAAGCAAAATGACTTTGTTCAGTAAGCTACTGAAAGCGGTGCCTCTTCTCTTAACCATCGTTAGTCCTAGTCCTTTATTGAATCAAAACCGTGCATGAATCGAGCGTCATTTCAAAGTTCACCCTGCTTTGTGAAAGGCAGCATGGTGTGTTCTGATAACCAACTTCAGTTATATTTTAATATCACACTGAAATGACCCGCTATAGTTCATATTTTAAACAACCTCTTATCTGCATCATTAAACAAGTTCACAAGGATAGGTCGCATTTAGAAACTTCACCACAAAGGAATGTACCCGAAGAGAATGGTCGTTATTAATACTCCTGTAGCATTATAATAGGTAACCAAAAATATAAGACGTTAAGCCTCGCTATCATTTTTTGTCTAGAACATCTGGGGAAGTGAGGTGAAGAATATGTTTAGAAGCTTGAGTAGGTAAGCTCCTAAGTATACACAACTCACGTACATAATGTAATTTCTCTAAACTTCCATAATACACATTAGATTGGTCATTATGTCCGCAATTGGCCACCAGACAGTGAGTTCGTACAATCAAATGGGTTGGAAGACAGATGTACATAAAGAGTACATATGTACAGATGCGTAGACATTTTGTTTTGTGGTGGAGGAGGAATTTTTATTTTTCTTTTTTATACTATGCAATCTGTTTTGAAGCTTAGGGCTCTCCCAACTGGTTCGCTTCTTTACACCTTAATGGCCAAATCAAGGACGTACGGCTATATAGGTCCGAATTTCCTAGAACCATCTGCGCATTGCATAGCTCCATGCCAGCTTATAGTACTGACATGGAAGATCGGTTGGCTCATGAGTTCTGCACTCCAAAATGGGGTCATAGATGTGTTCATACACAACACCGATCGTAATTAGATGATGGAAATCCCTTTTGCATCTGGTAGAATTATGAAATGAGTTCTACCTCATATCAGGAAGCACAATGACTTTCTTCATTAAGCTAGTGAGAGTAGTGCCTCGATTGTACTTGGCAATTTATATTTGTAGATCCTCCCTGAAGCCAACATCCGCTGATATTGTTACAAGTATTTGCAGGTCACTCTATAGATCTTTAAACCATCATTAGTCCTAGCCCTTTCCTGAATCAAAAAACGTACATGAATCGAGCGTCATTTAAAAGTTCACTCGGCTTGGTGAAAGGATGCTTCATGTGTCCTGATGACCAACTTAAATTACGTATAGTGGAGTACAAATGGGGAGTTGATTATAATTCAAGCAATTCCTAGCTTCCACTCTTGCAGTTAGTTGCAATATTTGGAGAAACGGAAGGAGAGATCAATGCCTCCCCTACAACCGCATACATGAGTCACTAGTTCATTTTTTAAACAACTTCAGAACCTCTTAACTGCACTACTAAATCAGTTCACTTGGGAGGATATTTCGATCCATCGTGCACAAAGGATTGTAACGGGAGATTATAGTCATTATTATCTGGGGAAGTGAGGTGAAGAATATTATCAGAAGCTCGAGTAGGTTAGTACCTAAGTCCTTCACTCATATACATACATAATGAAATTTCTCTATAAGCTTCATATTCGTAAGGTTGGCCATTGGGTCCATAGCTGGCCACCAGATAGTGATTTTGTACAATAAAATGGGTTGGATGACAGATGTTCATATGCACAGATGTATACAGATTTTGTTTTGTGGTGGAGGGAGGAATTTTTGATAGACATCACATATGGACCAATAAAGAAAAGCGATAGAATCAAACATTCGAGTGTATCGGATTTTACCAAATTTAACCCTAACCCCGATTTTTTTGCCGTTCGGCTCCATGGGAATAGCTCTAAGTATCAATTCTCGAGCCAGGCTTAGCTATAAGCTGCTTCCCCGTTGGCTATAACTTGATTCTCATCGCGTTTCTGCTTCTTCCGAAACATTTCAATCAGTCATATTGAACCGCTCACGGCATTCCATCTGCTCTCTGATTCTCTGATAATTAATAACTTTTTCTGGTGTTAGAACCTATAGGTGACGAGAACACGTGTTCCTCGATTTCTGATGTCCTCGTGAACAAACAGACAGTCAGATGGACCTTCCTGCTGGAACTTGAATGGACATGCTCTAAAACATCTGGACAGACGCCATGTTGTTTATTTAACCATGTCCCGAACATGTATTAGATTTATAAGTTGACGTTCCTTAGCCAGTATATCTATATGGGATGCAATCCCACAAGAACACAAGCAGCGTTATACCGTTCGGAATGCACATACTATATATAGTCTTAACGCGCTTAATCTTTGAACAGATTCCAATTTCTGGCAATACGTCCTCTATTTCACTGCATTGTGCTCCCAAATTTGTGCGCTATATATAATAGAGAGAATGTATCTATATGCTAGCTAGCAGAACTCTTCTGCGTTCACTCTGCTAGCTCTTTCTCTGCAGGTAATGAGAAGGGTCTTTTAAGACAGTCTATAGAATTAATCACTGCCAGTAGATACCTAATTGGGTTAATATGGGCATCAACCTCTAACATTATGCCTACAAAAGTTTCCTGACTGTTTCTGTTTTATGTTAGAAGAAAATCCATTGTTGAATGTGTCGTATCATATATCATGTTCCAAAACGTACGACCTATAGAACCGATCATTGTGGAACTCCACCAGAGCCTTCTAGCTGAAGTTGCAATATAGGTATTTCGGTACCTCCTTGCGGATAAGTGCGTTATATATATAGAGTTGAGACGAACATATGTAAAGTGTGTAGCTAAACTATTCTATCTGTTACCAATGGAAGCCTTACGTGATAAGACGGCTATTATAGTAGTCTTACTTTTCTCTTCACAATTTATTAAGGATCTAGCTTAGTTTGCTGTCCAATATAAGACTATCAGTATTTTACTACGTATCTGTAGTGATCAAGCTTTTAACCTTCACACATAGAAGTAACAACTTTCACACGGATGGTGTGCTGGGTCATTGAATGGTTGCTTTTTCTTAGATTTTAAGCTTCCTAGATAAAACGGTTAGCTAACCATACCAGTATAGCACTCGTTATGTCACTCGGACACCAGTTACATTCAATTTGATATTTTTATAACAGCACAAGGTTATACATTCATATGATGATCTGTTTAAGCAATTAAATATTTATACGACGATCTCCTAATAAGATAAAATGTTTACGATTGTGTGGATGTACAACAGATGTGATCGGATGTCAAGATACACCATGAGATGCAAAATTAACAAACGAGTACTGAAGGTTCAGAAATATCGTTTTGAGTGATGGCAAAATCGAATGTTACAATATGACTTGCGATATTTGGACGACATCTTATGTAACGATAATTAATGGTGTTGGAATCTTTTCCGTACCACAAATATTTGTATTATATGAAGTCGGACTTTGACTTAAGTCAATTCCATATGTGTGTTCTTGATGTTGTTCTTATCCACTTCTGTAGAAACCAAAATATCTAATAATATGCGGATAAGCTGAAACTGTACAGAGTGTTGATCAGACCCTTTGTCATACATGGATGTGAGAATTGGACCATGACACGGATGAATGCGAGAGATGTAATATATATAGTCCGAAATGGTACATACCGAGTTCTTCACAATCACGAGGTCAGGAATTTAATGCGAATTCCTGATATCTGGCATGAAACCGTAAAACAGCGAGTACGCCAACTCGTTTACTTTCTGCGAGCTGATTCAAACCGAATGATACAGCGATCTTTAAGGAGAGAGTCACCTAACGGTATGCGAAAAGGTCGCTGTTAACAACGATGGCTTCACGGCATAGATACCGATCTGGCATCTTGTAATTGTTTACAACAATATGAAGAACTGACTCCGGGCTCATGACCAAACCAATGGATTCAGAATGTACGGGCCAACAATGGCCTATAAAAATGGTTAAACAAAAACCTTGCAGAGTTTAAGCCATTACTAATTGAAAATCAAATAAACTGAAGCGTTTGGGAGTTAATAATTTCAGGATAATGAAATATGGCGATCTAAATAAATGTATAATTAATTTAGGACTTACATAAACAATGCTTACCGCTTCTCTTCTGCGACCTATAACTATAACTATTAATACGTATTGGTGCGAATTATAGGAGGTCAGTCCAACGAATTTATTTGCAATCGCTTTTTATGTCGTCTGGAGTATGTTAACTTTGTTAAGTTATCAACAGTGAGATTCAATATCAAGACCACAGCTTGATATACAACCAGATGTACTATATGTGATCATGCAAATAGCGATTGACATAGTTGTATATAGAATGATTAAGTGATCAGGGTTTATCGATCAACTGTAGGATGACTGAGATTGTTTTTTTCACAAGACGCAGGGTTTTGGAATACTTCGGTTTTCCAAAAATTGGGGCTCATACTATCCCGCTCTCTTTAAAAGTCAAGTATCTGCAGATCTTATTAGATTGGAAGATTACCTGACATACATAGAAGAGAAATGCAAACAGTCATTTGGTATATCATGAGGCTTGAACCCAAGACACTTGTACTTTCTATACGTTTCGGTTATCAGATACATAAAAGCGTTTCCGCACTTATTTGTGGACCTAGTACATTGAGTGGGTTTGAAGAGAAACCTCTAAAACCACTTCATAGTTTGCAGCACTTGCGATGACTGTGCCGTTCGATCATGGGCTCACCTACAAATCAGAGAAAATCACTTAACCTCTTCTGGACACTGCCAAATATGGAAAAGGACGATCGGTACATAACTGTCCAGATGTCCTGGGACACGATGGTGTCGAAGCACGGTTTTGGCAAATTATTTCGTGTAATTATTACCAAAAACCATCAAATGGGACTAAAACAGTCCATCCAACATCTCCGGTGATAATCTGATGTTCTTTATCGATGGATCAGTATGATGTTATCTGGCTGATGCCGGGTCATACATGATAAATCCTCAGGTGAAATTATCTATCCTTCCTGGAGCTTAAGCTCTTTCAGGCAGAAATTGCTATAATTTTGAGATCAGCACTCTATTCTGGCAGCCAATTAGGCGATTGACTACAATACTGTTCATCGAAACTTGTTTTGCAGACGTAATGCCCTATAGAATTGATAAAGATGTCTGAATAAAGTTAAACTTCATTGGATACCCAGTATTATGGATATTAGAGGAAGCTTATTGGCTGATAAAATGGCCCGCTTAGGTGGAGTTCCCTCTTTTGTGAGAACTGAGCCCGCTCAAGAAGTTACGTTATTATCTCTTAAGAGAGTCGATATCTATCACTTTGGTGATTTGCACAAATTCTTCTTTAGAACAATAAATGAATAAAGACCTCTTTCTTTAATTATGATAGCTGTACTTTGAGGATCTTGGAATTATTTAACGGAACATTGTTCCTGAAGAACGCAAACTGAAAACATGTGAGGAAGGAGAACATGGTACTTGAACACTTTTTGTGTTCCTGTCCGTCATACCCTCCCCATAGACTGCACTGCTATGAGTTACGATTCCTATTTAAGGATCAATTGATGACCTTAAGGATACCGAAAGTTATAGGTTACATTCGAAGAACAAAAAATCAAGCCTGATATGAGTAATCGTGTTATAAGGTATATAGATTCCTTCAAGATCTAAGAGAAGATTGGGACCATTCGCTGTTTTATTCGTACTCGTAACCACAGCAAATTTAGAATTTTTGTACACTTTGACTCGATCTTACACTGTAGTGTTTTGTTGTTATTCGTTAACCTTCTAAAACGAGTGTGAGTTAATAGTCAAGTTTTGGTATTGTAATTAATTGCTGACGATTAAACGGTTTAACAAAATCCTTGGATTAAAAATTTTTAATATCAGACGCATCATTAATAAATTCAGCATCTCTGGCATGTACAAAACGTATTGTTTAGCAAAAAACTGACACATTCTATTTACCAATATTAACGATTTTTTTAAATATAATTATAGTGTATCTGCCAAAAACCAATATGATTACCTAATAGTGTTGCATTCAAAAATGAAAACGAGATGAGATGAATTCGTACAAAAAAACTCACACGATCTTAGATTTGATAAGCAAATAGAAAATGTTATAGCCAATCATCATATATGTGTACCTACTTATGTGTTGGCCACTTAACATAAAAACGAAAATCTATGTACTCACACATTACACGTAATGAAACTTATAATTGTACAAACTTTTTATTTGACTATGTGCCCTTCGAGCCGCGCTTACAGTTTATTCACCGCGAGATCTGGCATACAAATATTTAAACAATAGTGAAAATACTAACAATTAAGTACACACACGTTACATGACAAACTTGTTTAAAGTCATGTTAACATTTTTATAATATATCGGATTTTAACGTAGCGATTAACTATACCGAGTATCCGGATAATATATACGATTAACTACTGTACAAGGGAAATTATAATTTTATTAAAGAAAATGTACACGAGCGGAACGTTTTGCGTATCAAGATCTAATCAATTTTCAATGTTTCGAAAACTGAAGTCACTCGTAACGAAACAGTCACCACACCTGTATATATACGACGATCGCCATGTTTCTTGATTAGTTATCCGATGGTCGTTTGATGTAATGCTTCTTTCGTGGATTTTGGCTTCGTTTGTTCAATGACTAATGTTATGACCACCACTGGAGCGGCACCATATCATTCCACCATTATAGTATGCCATAATTTGTGGTCTATTATCGGCGATTTTCCATTTTCCACAAGTTCGGATCTCACTTCTCCGACCGGTTGTTTGTTCTTGTGCTGTTCACAAATTTCTCTGAGTGTGATGCTTCGAAGACTCGAACCATCTGACATCTGGTAAAAAAGCGATTATCCCATCTATGACTTCCAACTCACCAATGGAGTACCAACCACCCACGAGTTGGATTATTCCACCAATAGCCTTGTAACTTGATCCTTTGTTACCACCATCAATGTCTATAGTTATACTTTCACCATTAGTGAGTTACATGCCGTTTTCTTGTATCCGACTTCAATCGATATACCATTTCACCAGTTCACTAAATCATCAATCATGCTTAAATTATTAGACTCATGATGGTCGTTTTCTTTTTTCCACATGTTTGGATTTTGGTTCATTCCTGTTCCAGAACCATCCGAATACGCACAGCATCAATGGGAAAAATCACATCCTCTGATCGATGCTCTGTGTTTGTGGTGTATAGAAAGTTGTCTGTTGCTGCGGAAGATGTTCCAACATAATCATAATATTTGCAATTCGGTGCTCCCTAAACTCCACACCCCTCGTCCAAAATCGAATATACAAACCCTTTTTTTCATTCACTACAAACCCAATTGTACCTTCTTTCCCTTAAACCATTTGTAGCTGTTTGAACTATCAATTCGCCTTTATTGAGAAAATTTTTTGTCAGTCGCTCCAGAGCACACTCGACGTACCCGAACCATCTAAAATCTGATATGGACTTCCATGAGCCTCAACTTCTTCTTAGATAGTTGGCCGTTGTTCTCTATTGGTGTTCCACCTACTAGTTGGATTAGTCCAGCTACCAGTTTTCGTGGGTTTTTTTCGCTTTGTATAGCTTTGCAACTTGACTCTTTGGCACCACCATCTATGTCTATAGTTACTTCCGATAGTTACGTTTTGCCACAGGTTCGGATCTTAGCTGTCTATTCGATATTTTATTCTTGTGGTAATTCCACCATTGGAGTCTCAGATCGGTGTTATCTTAGTTCAACGTCACTCGTTCAAAATTGGACGTTTTTGTTTTTTATCAAGCCCGTAGCCACTATCACTTCACCAAATATATCTCCGATGAGAACTTTCTTCTTGTTTTCTCTGCACTCTTGATAGGTTGCTGTTTGAAACATTTATATTTTATTTGATTGAATTTATTCCCCCAATGGTTGAGCTCCTCTCCTTATAATATTGGTCGCGTAAACGAAACTCTTCACACCTATACAACGATTGCCATGTTTATAGATTCTTTCTCCGATGGTCGTTTGATGTAGTGCTTCGAGTCACCATTCCGCTACTGCTACTATACATCCCAAATAGACTCATTTAAGATCTCTTCGCTAAAAAGCCTTGCAACTTGACCATTTGGTGCCAACATCAATGTCTATGCTTATGTCCACCATGGAGCTGTTTTATATTCGCCTTTATAATCGACAAATCATTTCAAATTATTTAATACTCTTTTCTACAAGTTCGGATCTCAGCTTTTCAACCGATTTCTTGACGCAGATTTTTCAGAGTGTAGTGCTTCGAACGATGATCCAACATAATCTTATAATATATTTCAAATCGATGCTGTCTATGCTCCATGCCTCTTCGTAGCCACGACTTCACCAATTATATCTCCGCCGATTCGTATGACTATATGCCTTCTTCTTTACCTTAATAGCTGCACTCACAAATTTTGCTGTTTGAGACATTGATTCCCTTGTTGGTTGAGTGTCTCTCCCTATAATAAATGAATATTGGATTGCACAATCGTCCTCATAGTTTCCCACTCCAATATTATTATATTGGATCTTTAATCTTTAAGCTGTTCTAATTTTCAAACACCTATGACGAATTCATTTGACGCCTTGAATCTTGTAAAACGTCTCTGCTGGTGGGCTTATATATCACAGGATCTGTTCTTTGGATATACATGTCTTCTGTATGAATCCCACTACTAGTGGACTAGTTGGTGGATTCTATAAACTTCCCGACGTACTTCACACGATCATGACTTCTCTAACTGTATACCTTGTTTGCCTTTAGGTTCTCCTTATAGGAACCCATTAGCTTCTCCAATAGCTTTTATAGCTATATTAAAGGCTCTTATACTAACTTTTTCAGGAGTCTCCTGTTTCGAGGACCATGGTGCTGGTTTTTGCTTCTTCCTTGGTTTTACTACAGAGTGGACTACTCTTCAATAGCTATTGTAGGCTGATTAAGAATTACCTATATACAGTTCTTGTTAAAGAGTTCGCAATAAAATCTTGTTATCATTCACATTCTCTTATAGTTCTTGAATGAGAATGATATCGTCACCCGATTTACTCTGCCTGAGGAGAACGTTCGAACAAACCTCCTTCGTACACTTACTTATTTACTGCTTCTACAGCTTAACGCTATATAGATTTACTTCAGCAAAATGATTTCTGAAGCGCTTTACTATTATATAGCTAAATGTTAACATCTCGAAAAAGAGAAGCCTTCTCCCTTTCGAACTTGAAGTCTCGAACCATCTGACATCTGATTCAGAAGCACTCATCCTCTCTAACACACTTTACTTGTACTTAGATAGTTTGCCATGGTCTTCTATAGTGGAATTCCACTCACTAATTGGCTTGGGTCTTCCTAAATCTCGAAGATACTTCTCTACTGAACTTCTATTTACTGTATACCGTTAGAGTTATTGATTCCCAATAGAAGTTAATAACTCAAAAGATTCCTTGGTGTACCATGGTGATCGATTTAATGTTTCTCTCGATTTTCTCTTACCTGAGTATCCTGATCATTTTCAGGCTACCTTGAAGCTTATTGAGTTGGTGAGAGGCCAGACTTGTCTTGGGTTTGGTGTGGATGACCTCTATATTAATGGCCGCTAGGTTTTTTCAGACTTGATCTGGTTATCGCCTTCTTGTACAGATCTATCGATCTCTTGTCCGAACACGAAGTCATCGTAAAGGCTTTGTTGAAAGGTTTTCTTGTCCTCTTCTTCAATCTGCTTAGCTCCCTGATCTAACATGGTGGCCTAGCTTGTTAGGGTTATACATAGAGAACAGATCTACTCTAAGGTACTGATAAGTGATTCTTCAAGATCGTCAGCTGAAATTTCCATCACCATATGATAAAAGTGACTGGTTGAGATGTAATCTATATAGTGACGTATTATTTGAGGGCCCGGACTAGCTTTAATAATTATTTTTAAGATGTGTGTCTTTGTATGTTTTGATATTCGTTTGTCATTGCCGTAATGACAAAATTAAAGTCAATCTCCACCTCTTCCTACCTCACTATCTTGTGATCATTTTCAGGATAACTACGATACAAGACGAATAGTTGGAAAGCCATACTTCTCTCTTCGGTCTGGTATGGATGACCTCTATGTGAAGGGTCACCAGATTCACTCCTGGCTAGATCTGGTTATCGCCTTCTTGTAAAGATCTATCGATCTCTTGTCCGAATACGCAGTCATCTTAATGCGTCCGTAATGGCATCCACTTCCTCGCAGAAAGGTCTCTAATTCAATGTTCTACTACTTCGGAAACATTTCTTGTACTTTTTTGTGAAGGTTTGTACAAGTCCCAATCTTCCGTGATACAGGTTTGTTGAAGAGGCTTTGTTGAGAAGTTTTCTAATGTGCTTCCTCAGTCTATACCAAGCTCCTTGCTCTACCATATGGTTTTCTCCACCAGCTCTTTTATGCTTACTTAGAGGACAGATCTCTTCGTAGGCGCTGATTGGAGATTCTTTAAGCTCATTAGCTGCCTTTTACATTCCGTCACACTTTCTGATTTTTATTGTTGAAGATAGAAGTGACTGCTTGAGAATTGATTGAGACCTCGGACCATCTTTAATAATTATTTTTAAGATATGTATCTTTCAACGTTTTGATATCGTTTTGTCATCACCATAATGACCAATTTAAAGTCTCTCTCGACCTCCTCCTACCTCAGTATCCTGTGATCATTTTCAGGCTATTTTCGAGACTAGTCGAATAGGTGGGAAGCCAGACTTGTATCTTAGGTCTAGTTTGGATGACCTCTATGAACGGTTACCAGATTCACTCAAGGCTAGGTCTGGCTATCGCCTTCTTGTACAGATCTACCGATCACTTGTTCACTGGTATCTTAACGCATCGGTTAGGTTATCCAACTCTTCGAAGAAAGACCTCCATTTCGATGTCTTTGATGAGAAGGCTTTGTTGAGAAGTTTTCTAGTCTGCTTCATCAGTCTGCCTAGCTCGCTGGTTTACCATGATGTCTCAATTTCTTAAGGCTTACATAGAGAATAGATCTTCTCATAGGAAGTGTCTAGTTGAAGCGTGCAATTTAAGGGGGACCCCGGACTATCTTTAATAATTAGTTTTAGGGTGTTTCGCTTTCAACGTTTTGATTAATGACACACAGACATGGAGTTTACTTGGACAGCTACTTAGACGTAAGATTTTGAACTTCACTTTTGTACCGAGTATTTTGTAACCAAAGATAGTAATCGTATAAGAAAAGCACAAAAGACTATTATTTCAATATAAGTGTTTTGATTATTACGATTTGTTATGTGGTAGCAGTAGATGAGTAATAGAAGATAAAAACAAAAGTTAAGAAATTTGAAGAAACAAATCGTTAAACTCTTATAACCTTGAAATTGATTAGACTATTATATATTTATATATGCATAATCATTCAATAAAAATCAAGGTCACAATTAGTATATGCTCGTATAATAAAACCATGGACCAGTTTCATTATTATATCTAAATGCATATCTAACTTGCATAAGTCGGTTACGACACCAGATTTGGACAGTAATATCAAGATGCTGTTCTTAATATTGAATTGATTTACGATTGTATCTGCCAATAATAATTCGAAACGGTACAACAATACACCGTCAGATGATTTATGTGTCGATATCGCGAGTCAGCTTGGTTGATGGTCATAATTTTTTTTTACGACGTATCATTGTATAATTACGACTAGGTATGTATCTTTCGTGCATATATGACCTTGGATGGATATAATACAATTATCTTACGCATATATGTACATGTATCGTGGATTTGTGCGCTAAAAACATTCCAAAAATAATTCATCAGGCGCACAACACAGTAATTAATATTTTTAACCGTTTTGTTCGAAAGTAAATTCCCCAGATTCTTACAAATGATTACGTATGGTAGATGTGTCGAAATGAGTGCGATTTAAATCGAATTATAATTTATACAATTTCCATCTAATTACAGTAACTGAATATTACCGCATGCCTAGCTTACACAAACTCGATGATTATGATCGATGCATGGAGGATTATCCAACGATTAAATCAGTTTTTTGTTTTGTCGACGTAACAATAGCGCCCAATCGCACGAACGACATATGGAACTATATCGAACGAATATCGGCGGACAAAAAACATTTCTATCGGCATGATCGATTGAAGCGCGGCCTTTGTCTTAATTGGTGCGCGGACAAATTGATGAAGCTGAGCGAGACTGATCGGCAGCTGTACAATAAGGAAGAGTTCGATCGGAATTTTACGGAACAAACGTTTCATCCGATCAAATTTCGGAATGGGGTCGATTTGAATAATATGTACGAGGAGTTGATAAATCAGTGCGCTAATCTAGAATTGCGTGACGATTATGGACTCATTGGATTTTCCGAAATTGAATACTGTCACTCGAATCAAGATCAACTAGAGATTGGTAAGTAGTACAATGTCACAGGATTGTTTCAATCCCTTTCACTTAATTATTTATTGTTTTTCTACACCTTCGACCTACTTTCAGATGCTCTTGATTTTTCATTCTTGGTCGTATGCATTGCAATTCTCGCCATTGTGACCCTCTCGACGTTGTACGATTTTAATTTAAAATTTCATAAAAATACATCCCAGTCGTCGCTCAACGATATCAAAATGAACGATCACTACAAGGCGGACGGGAAATTATCGAAAAAGGAAAAAATGTTGGTGACCTTCTCGATCAAACGGAATTGGTATCGTTTGGTGATGCGTAACGAATCGGACGAAGTTAAATCACTGAATGTAATTAAATTTTTGCTTTCATGGCTGGTTGTGCTCATCCACACGGTTGATATGAGTAATGTGTTCACAACACACAATCCCCAGTATATGGAAAGTAATTACGATAATGTACTAAAAATGTTGATCGTTAACGGTTTGACGATCGTACAAACGTATTTTGTGATCAGCGGATTTCTACTCACCTACCAATACATGAAGCATCGCAGTCGTTGCGATAAATTCGATGGCGGATATTTTTGGCGAACAATTGTCAATCGTATATTTCGATTGTTGCCCATTTATGCGTTTGTCATATTGTTGAATGCAACGTGGCTGGTGCCGTTACAAGCCGGCCCACTGTGGAATCATTTCAACGAGCAGGAACGAAATTTTTGTCGCGAAAATTGGTGGACCAATATATTGTTTGTCAATGCGTATGTCAACGTTAATGAACCGTGTATAATGCAGGCCTGGTATCTTGGGACCGATTTTCAACTATTCGTGATCACACTATCGTGTTTGATGATCGTTTGGAAATATCCGAAGATAAAGATGATTTTATTATGGTTCTTTGCACTTTTTTCAATTATCGTACCAGCCGTGGTGACATATGTGTTCAAATTGGAGGGGATCATAATGGTTTATGTCGAATCGATTAAATATTTGTTGTGGGAGGAGCCAGTCTACAAGGAAATGTATATACCGACCCATACAAATACCGGAAGTTATTTGGCTGGTGTGATCGCCGGCTGGTTGTGGTTTCATATCAAAACAAATGAGATTGATATGAAGAAAAAGAAATGGTTCGTTGCGTTGTGGTTGGGCGCTTTTCCAGTTCTGGTTGGATTTTTACTGTCCGGTTTTGTATTCTACAAGTTCGAAATTCCAAAACCATCGATTTGGATATCGATTTATGCGATATTTCATAAAAATTTGTGGGGCATCTTAATCGCGATTCTAATCATCGGATTAGCCTCGGGGGTCGGATGTAAGTATATACAACAGCTTATGTAATATTTTTGTGTACAAATAAATTGTATTTTGTAATCGCAGGGTTTATACGGCGGATGGCGAATTTCGGGATATGGCGTCCACTAGGTCAAATTTCGTACTCCGTCTACTTAATCCACACGTTCATCTTGCGTACGATCACCGGCAACGTTCGCAAACCCATCTATCTAAACGATTTGTATTTGATACTTAAACTAACAGCCACCGTCAGCTTATCGTATTTGGTCGGCACTGTGCTGCTACTGTGCATCGAGATGCCGGTATCGAATTTACAAAAATTATTGATCAAGAAGCGGCCTATCAATCGGGGCGAGGAGCAGTCTAGTCATAGGATAACGCACAAATTAAAAAATAGTGAAATTTATGTTATAAGCACGAATAGTGGAGATGCTAAAATTACAAAAATTTACGAATCTTAGGTGAATTATGAAATTGTTTATGTTTAGATGATTAGGAATAAATTTAAGACAAAAATATTACAAAATCGTGTTTTAGACATAAATAACGTATAATACCTACTTAAAATCCGCCACCACTATACATGAACGATAACTATTCGCATATATTAAGAATAAGGTAAGGAAATACATTATGGTTATGAGTTTTCAAGTGGTTACGACACCAACAAGGTAAACAAGTCATACTTAAGTATATATTTCAGTTTATACTTTACGAAATGAAAAATCTACTTTCAATTAATAAAAAAAACAACAATTTCCCCGTAACACACATGCACAATATTGTACAGTACATAGCTGACATATACAGACTATATACATATAAGCGAACGGGTGATGACGAAATTTACAATAACAGCAAAACTAGTTATGCATATAGTTGCATCATCGAGTTAATGCTACAATTATAACAATTAGAAATGTCTGTCTTACCTGTATACAACCATACACCTTAGACAATTATATTGACTATATACTAATTAAACGGTTATTGCACTCGGTAAGGTATAATAACCGCGCGATTAATTTACGCTATGTAAGGTATATAGGTAGTTGGAATTTAACGCTGATTTCCATAATCCAGTGTCAACGGTTGGGTAATGGTAAAATTACGACATGGATAAAAATTTCTTCGCACAATCTGCATCCTTCATGTAATCGCAGAGATCTCTAAGAGATTATTACTTGATTGGAAGTAAATGATGACCTCAATAAACGATTTAAAATCTCAGTTATTTATCGGGATGACCCTGTAGCACCTTTACCTAATTAGTTGATTGAGGGCTAATTTATTATCTAATTCATAAATGCGTAGTGCTGAGTTTACACTAAAGGGGGAGGAGAGCTGAAAGACATGTGAATCGAACACTTAGTCATCAACTTCTGGCACCTTCCTGGGGTAGACCAATGCGATGCAGTTGATCTTTAAAGCCATGGCCAGATGCTGTATAAGATAGCAGAAAATTTACAGAAGAAAAAATGATGTTTATACTCGCCACCAGGGGCACTACTATCGCTAGAGAGAACTTCTTCTGCTGTCATTTTTGTATAGCCAACAGAATTTTTCTGTAAATTTTCTAATTTTCTTCAATATTTTAACTGCAAAATTATTCCAGGTTATAAAACATATTAATCTCATCTACAGTTTAACTACTGTAAGCTATACGAATGAAGCACCTGTAAAAAATATTTCAGTTTGCGTTTTTCCAGTAGCTAAGTCATCTTATCTCCATACATACAAATATGTAGTTTGAGGATAATCGACCAAGTTTTGAGCGCCTCCAGAATTTTTAAAGGTTTTGGCCCATACATAAAAATCAGTTTTATCACTGTGAGCTATGGATGGACTCCCCTGTAACCAATATGCCATTATGATTTTCCAATAACTTAGATAACCTTACATCTGAATATGAAGTTTGAGGATAATTGCCCGAGATATCCTTCAAACCAGGTTAGTTAAACTACACTTAATATGTGAAGAACTGGTTCGAGCCTTTTCAAACACAAACTTATCGATAGATGTGATCATAAATAGTCGCGCGATAGTAAGATGTTACAAGTTTCTTAATCTATCTATTGATCATCGGTACAATTTCGTTACAATTGGCTTCGGTTTTGGTTCCCAACTTAATTTCGTAACCAAACCACTTGCGTCGTCACTTAAACATTCACATCATAACAGAGTTGTCAAAATACGAAGAATTGGATCCAATACCGTTATCTATTCTGGTAGTTTGGAAATCACTATAAAATTACATACACATTTTTCTATCACATCAGATGTTCAAGTTCTTCCAAAAATAACAAGTATCTTATCATAATTTTGAATCGTAGACGATTTTGTCCCATATAAAATTAGCTGATCTGAGTTTTTTAAGTTTCAAAGTATCGATTTACTGCTGGCCGCCGAGATATGTCAAGAATAGATATGTCATAGTACTCTGTGGGACAAATCAGGCTGTACGACAATCTTAGAGGCGATATCTTACAAATGCCATTTGATCGTTGACAGTTTTAATACACTAGTCATCAAAACGAAATAACTGCACAAAAAGGTTTGTGTTTCATCACATATCTTTTCATAAAAGTTTATTGCACGAAGCACTGAAGCAACTTTATGTGAAGATTCTCCATCGTTTAAATATTGGTTATAGGGAGGTCATCCATAGCTCACAGTGAAAAAACTAATTTTTATGTATGGGCTAAAACTTTGAAAAATTCTGTTGGCTATACAAAAATGACAGCAGAAGAAATTCTCTCTAGCGATAGTAGTGTCCCTGGTGGCGAGTATAAAAATCATTTTTTTCTCATCCGTCAAGGTCCAACTCTCACATCCATATATGACAACGTATCTGATCAACACTCTGTACAGTTTCAGCTTATCCGTATTTGAAAGGTATTTTGATTTCTAAAGTGGACGTAGAAGATATAAAGCTTGATTGTCAGCGGCAAGGAGAACCTTATCCTCTTGATATCCAGTAATGAGAGATCCAAGATACTTGAATCTCATTACTCCATCATAAGTATGGTTACCACTACTGAAATCAGTTGCGTCTTGGTCTCTAAAACCATAGATCAGATATTTGGTTTTGGGCTCGTTGATTTTGAGAGCAACGGAAGCTGAACACTGTTTCAGTGGATCAAGTATCTCTTTTACTCCGTTGCCATTTAATCCAATCACACAGATATCATCTGCATATGCAAAAATTTGATTGGATTGTCGGAATAAGATATTGTCCTGAGGTGTTGCACTTTTACGAACGATGTATACCAACATGAGATTAAAAAGTATCGGGGACAGCGCATCTCCTTCGAACACCAGTAGTGATTGCAAAAGTTCTCGATAGCTTGTTCTCAACTTTATTAAGGACGATAATACATAGGGCACAGATTAAAAATATAGAATTGAAGACAACTCCCAGATGACAGAGTTGTTAAAGCTTTAACTTTGGAGTGGGAGGTAACGGATTTGAATCCCGATAGGAGACTAAATGCTAAAGGGATTTGTCACCATTTAATTACAATCGGTGCTGCGTGAATGAACACATCTAAAACCCCCTGTTGGAGTGCAGAATACACGGACGGCCCTATATTCCAAGAGAGTATAATATAGGCTGCCATGGAGCTTTACAATGTATAGGATATTATATGCAAATTGGCTCTATAGTCGTACGTAAATAAGTGAACTGCAAAAGACTTGGATGTGCCCTGAGCTCCAAAAAAATATTGCAATGATTATAAACAAACAAATTAATTTCTTTGAAAATATTCTGCGAGTTCCTTCTAAATCCTGGTATAACTGGAGTGAAATACCTAAAAATTTGACTATGTTCTTCAATAGCACCAAATCATTCCATGATCGATACATTTCAATCGAAGCATAGATAATGCAGTAGCAGTGACGCCATAGTATGCCAATAATCACTTTATACAGGCAATATACTAAAAGCAATTTAGTTTGACTGCTAACATTTGTGACCACTAACTAGCACACGAAAAAAGCTTAAGCCCATAATGGCAACACCACAGTATATTTTATACATGTAAAACATACAATTTTGGTACCTAAACCCCAGCTCTCTGAAAATGTTCTGGAAGGCTTGAGTTACACTCCAGTAAGCTCTCTAAAGTAACCACACGTTTTGTTTTTTCTTTCCCAATTTAAGAGGGTGGAGGTCAGTAAATGGTAGTGCTCAAATAATCTTGTCATTTCCATAAGGTTTTATAATACATTCGTCTTTCTCTAGCTTGGATCATCTTGTGTGTAATGAATATGCTTGGTATTATGATGTCAAGCATTGAAATACGAAGAATTGGCCACTCTTTTGTGTTACGGTTGTGAAGTTTTCGACAAAATACCAAAATTAACAAAACATATATGTATACAAAATTTGTTAAAATAACAAAATCAATGTGTGTATAAGTGAAACAGCTGGTAAAAGCAATGGTAGACAAAAAATTAATTGGGTATTTATAAATAACAACACATAATCAAAAGACTACTGAATAAATAACAAAATACATTAAAAATTAACTTTGAATTCAAATTGATATTAACTATTTTAAAATATATTCAATATTTAATCATATCGAAATAAAGGGTCTACTGTATCGAAGATTGTCCAACTCACAGAGGTTTTCAACAAACATGGCATATATGGTTAGTTAGGCTAAGATACACTCTATGATAAATTATCAACCCTGCATCGATACGATGGGGTTGAACCTTTTGTTATTGACTTGGTATTTGTGCCATTTTCAAAATATTTAATCACATCGAAATAAAGGGTCTACTGTATCGAATATGCCATGTTCGTTGAAAACCTCTGTGAGTTGGCCAATCTTCGATACAGTAGACCCTTTATTTCGATATGATTAAATATTGTGAAAATGGCACAAATACCAAGTCAACAACAAAAGGTTCAACCCCATCGTATCGATGCAGGGTTGATAATTTATCATAGAGTGTATCTTAGCCTAACTAACCATATATGCCATGTTTGTTGAAAACCTCTGTGAGTTGGACAATCTTCGATACAGTAGATCCTTTATTTCGATATTCAATCTGATTCAATTGAGATTCAATATTGTGAATATAATTCAAATATTGAATAGTCAACACAAGATATAGATTATTTTTTTTGTATTTCTACTTTTCTGAATAAAATTATTTATATAAAATTAGGTATATTTAATTTTTATAGAACAATAGTATATACGAGTATATATACATATATGTTCATAGAATAACATTTGTTTGTCGACTATATAATTTTTTACCAATACATATAAAGATTTTTGTTTTTGTTGATAACTTCACAACCGTTTTGTGTTGGAATACGAACCTAAGCTGATATGCTATGTGATTGCATAAGATCTTTAAGACTAGACAACACCTAATCGTTATGGGAATCTCCTGGATACCTGGTGATTCTCTGGACAGGTGTAACCACTTCTCAAATTATCATAGGATTAAACTCACCCCATTAACAAAAAAACTTAAATAAAAACCGACACTCACCATGGACAGAGGTCGCCATTTTGCTATCAATGGCAAAAGACAAAAACACAGAAGCAACACATCAGAGAAATATTATGGATGGTGCTAAAACTCCATTTTTTCGAAGTACTTTCTGTTTTTTTTACTGCCTATGGCTTTTATTCTTGAGTCTTTCTTACATAGGAAACTAACAATATGTAATCAAATCTTAAAGGCTAATATAAATTCAATTAATAAGACTTAACCTATGTTAGTTCTTAATATTAATGTGCAGTCGGTCCAGATGGGCTTAAGTATCATTTTGTACAGCAAGACCTTACAGTCCAGACTTAACTTTGAGTGTTTTCCAATTAACCAATTTAGTTTAACGCGTTTTAATTTGATTTGTAGACGTTTAGCTTCAATGTGTTTTTTCCACGTGAGTCTTCTATCTAAATGAAGTCCAAGATATTAAACACTTTCGTGTTGTGGGAGAGTGATGTTATTTAGTCTGACAGGGGGACAGGTGAGTTTACGGAGTGTGAATGTTATGTGCGCCGATTTACGCTCGTTGGCCTTAATTCTCCATTTTATTAGTCATTTTTCGATTTTGTCTAACTGTTCTGGTAGAATTGGTATTGCTATCGTAGGATTTTAATGGGCAGCTAGGATTGCAGTATCATCCGCGAAAGTAGAAACTTTCACGTCATTTGAAGTTGGTAAGCCTGCTGTATAGATCAAGTACAACACTGGCCCCAGTTCACTGCCTTGAGGTACTCCTGCATGATTATCATATAAATAATCTGTGGATTCGGTATTATATTTCACCAAAAACTTTCGATTGAGCAAATAATTTTCAATAATTTTACAGAAACTTGACGGTAATTGTGCTCTTATTTTATGTAGAAGTCCTTTATGCCATACCTTATCGAAAGCTTGGGCTTTATTTAGGAACGCTGCAGAGCAATAGTTTTTTGTTCAAGGGAGTTCCTGATTTCAGATACGACTATGTGAACTTGTTCCACGGTTTCGTGATCTTCCGTTCTCTAAATCCAAATTGATGATCCGGTATGATGTTTTTCTTGTTCAAAATTGGCTTAAGTTTTGGCAAAAGCATTTTTTCGAAAAGGTTTGCGAGAGCTGGTTATAAGCTAATTGGGCGATATGAGTTAACTTTTGTTTCATCTCTGTCAGGTTTTGGAATCATTATAATAACTGAAGTTTTTCAGATTTCTGGATAATGGCCTGTTTTCATTATAACGTTGAATATATAAGTTATTAGTTTGATACATTTATCCGGTCGATTTGACATCATTTTGCCACTTATCAGATCATGTCCGGATGCCTTTTTTACATCAATGTTGTCCTTGATCGTTTGTTTGACATTGATTAGATTTTCTTAATTTCCAACTTGCTCGTTAGGTTTAAACACTTCGCTAAGGTGTTTTGCCAATATATTTGCTTTCTCTACATCACTTCGTGCCCAGCTTCCGTCAAAGAGTTATATTGGAGGGAATGAGAGTGTTGGTCGTTTCAGCTTACGTGTAGCTTTCCATAATGAGAAATCCGTGGCTGCAGTAGCTGTAAGTCCCTTAAGATAATGTTGAAGCTCTTCGTCATGTTTATTTAACAAAGCGATTTTCACCGTTTTAGTTGCTTTATTTAACCTTGATTTAAGAGTAGGTGACTTGTGGAGCTGCCTGCGTATTGAGCGCTTCGTCAATAGTAGTTGTTGAATATTCGTAGAAAGTTAACGTTTCTTAAAATTAGCAGACTTGATCAGCGTAGCGTTAATCGGGGTAGCGATCTTAGCGGCTTGTTGTAGAATACTAGTTAGTTGTTGAACCGCTACGTCAATTTCATAGTTTATTTTTAATGGAATATTTAACGAACACTTCCAGCTTATTGCAGACTTAAATAGAGACCAATTAGTTGATTCGTCAGGAATCTAGATGGGTCTAGTTGTCTAACTTACGTGCTAAGAGTTATTAATACCGGAGAGTGGTCAGAAGACAAATCGTAGCATGTTTCGGCCTTTATTAATGTTCTAGGTATACCCTTTGTTACACTAAAGTCAAGTAAATCGGGGATTTTTTGCCTGTCAGTTGGCCAGTAGGTTGGGTGGCCAGAAGATATGTGATCCATCTTTTCAACTTTCTGTGAGCACGTTAAATAAACTGTTGGTTCTGATCAGAGATCTCCTAATCTCTTTAAGCTTTATCGAGAAACTGTGGCCAGATACAGTTTCTTATGTTGCAAGCCTGCTTAAAAGACAACCTAAATTGAATAGGGACATCATCGGCGATCTTTGGGTTGATTACTATCATTTATAACCAAGTCACTTAATATCTCTCCATATTTAGGAGGTGGATAATATTAAGTGGCAGAGAAACACTTAGAAATATGATATAGTTGAGTGACATTTTCTGTAATATTGAAATTAGGAATCATGTCATATAGACCACCTGTTTATAATCATAACAATATATTGATTCTGAGTCCTGACGAACTTTAAGATTTTGTTTTTTTCTGTTACTCAGGCTCGATTGACACATCTTCTCCGAAGATCCAGATATCTGACATCCTCAAGGACGTCAGTTGAATCAAAAGCAGTATGAGGAGAGTATAAAGAACAGAATCACAAAAATTGCTCAACAGTTTCTTCTTTTCCTCCCCCACACTGTTGACAGTTTGCGTTGTTGCGAACGATATATTCCAAACATGTTATTATTCAGGGAACAATGTCCTGTGAGATTATCCAACAAAATCCTCAAAGTGCGTCTATTATCATTCAAAAAGGATTGGGATGTTTGCTAATTTATCGTTCCAAAACACCAACAAAATAACAGTCGGTCTCTCTCTGAAAAGATAATAAGGTTAGTCCTAAAGTGGGCTCAGGTCACATGTTTGCACTGCACACCTTCTGATTTAAAGACCAAGCGACAGCAGACATACATAGCTCCCACAATACCCAGCCAAACAAGTCTTTGAGGGCGGATACGAGGTTCCCCCAACCACACTCACATTTCTAAGCTACCAAATAAGTGCGGCGAAAGAGTTGGAAGTGCGAACCGCGAAAGAGTTGGAAGTGCCTCGAGCCCCGAAACAGATTGTAGAGATAAAAACAAACAAACAAACAAACAAACAAACTTAAAATCAGTACACGCGTCTGGTCTTCTAGCAACATGATTCACCAAATGACTATTTATAAATTTCTAGTAAATGTTACATGTATTGTTGTATACAACCATACATCTTAGACAATTATATATTGACTATGTATTAATTGAACGGTTATTGCACTCGGTATATAATAACCGCGCGACTGATTTACGCTATTAATGTTAAAAGTAAAATTTTTACAATCAATGTAAGGTATGCAGAGTTGAAATTTAACGCTGATTTCCATAATCCAGTTTTGGTCAACAAATGGGTAATGGTAAAATTACGACATGGATAAAAATTTCTTCGCACAATCTGCATAGTTCATATGAAATAGCATAGTTTCTTATTATAAAACCAGGTATTAGCACGATTGTAAGATCATATAAATAACAGTATTAAGAGATTATTACTTGATTGGAGAAATTATACAGGTAATGGATGACCTCAATACACGTTTTAACATGTCAGTTATTTATATGGATGACCCTGCCGCACCTATAACCTAAAAAGTTGACCGAGGTCTGATTTAGTATCTAATTCACAGATGCGTAGGGGGGAGGGAGTGAGGATAGAGCTTATAGTTGTTTGAATAGAACACTTAATCATCATCCTCTTGCAGCTTCCTGGGGTAAACCAATGCGATGTAGATGATATTCAAGACCATGGCCAGTATATGACAATCGCCACCATGTCAGAGCTATTAATTCTGCTTGAAAAACTAAAATGACTTATATGCGGTCTCAGATAATACACAGGTTTTAGGTTGGAAAAATAGAATTGAAGATAACTCTCGCAGATGACAGAGAACACGTCTATAACCAGCTGTTGTAGTGCAGAATACACGAACCGACCACTTTTCCAAGTCAGTATAATATAAGCTGCCTTTGAGCTATGTAATGTAAAGGATGTTTATGTTTAAATTGGACCGATAGTGGTATTTTCTCGTTTTTGGCTGTAATAGATAAAGGTAGGATGGTGAATAAGCGAAACGAAAAATAGTTATGAGTGCCTTGAGCCCCAAAAACGATTGAAAATATTAAAAACTCTTTCAGAATACTCTGCTAGTTCTTTAATATCGGGAAGCATTCAAATCCTGGAATAACTGAGTTGAAATGCCTTGTCTTTGTTCTTCAGTAGAACCATATCATTCCATGCAGGAGCAATGACGCCATAGTATACCAATATAGTCGCTATATACAAGCAATAAACTAAATGCAATTGAGTTTGATTATTAACATTTTTGACCAATAACTACCACCAATAATGGTAACACCAGTATGTTATACATTTAAAAGATAATAATTTGGTAGCTCTCTGAAGCTAGTTCTCGAAGTCTTAAAGTATGGTGCAATCCAATAATCTATCTAAAGTAACATACAAATCTTTAGTCTCAGTTGCGATTGTTTTTTGTTTAAGTATCAAAAATGGTCTGCTTGGTGGCATGACAATAAATTACACTGCTGAAAAAATCTTAACATTTCTTTTAGGTTTTGTAATGGGAGGTATTAGGCTTTGTCTAACTTGCATCATTTAGTGAAAAACTGTATGTGTTGAACAGAGATAGAGAGATCTATGTATATAGAAAGAAAATACTGAAAGTAGGTAAAGTGTATAGCTAGATACGGCTTATTACCACGCCAACAGGTTTTAAAGATACCCTAGACTGAATAAATTCTTTGTGCTGCTTAATCATATCATTAATAACCTGTAAACTTAATTCCTTTCCATTAAGCACACTTTTAGGAGGTGGATAATAGTTAGTGCCAGAGAGGAAGACATATGGAAAGGTAATTGTTACGTGAGATATTTTGTAATATTAAATTGTTGTATCATGTATTGGACCTGTATATAGATCTATTTATAAACCATACAGTCCAACGTATAATAAACTGAAACCATTCATACGGTACACATTGTAGATGGGAAGCCCAACGAATGCTTTTACACACAGTAGTTTTTTATGTCATGCGGAGCAAATTAATTTTTAACGTCGAGAATTAAACTCGAGACTGCGGCGTAATGAGAAACATTTTAACCATTATGCTACAGCCGGTGACAACCCGTCCCCCTCCGTCACTCAGGTTTAATTGGCCCATTGTGATATTCCCTCCCAGATGGACACTCCCAGTCCCGAAATATGTCTGCTCTACGAAGTCGCTGAAGATATACGATATTCTAAAAGGACATTAACGTGATAGTCGATATTCCTCTAACGGAGATAATAATGTCACTGAGTGGTCTCACGATCACAAAAGTTGAAGTTAACCCAAAAAAGTCAAATTTATCATCCAACACGTTTCTTTTGATATGCATGTGACTTTTTTATTTAAACTGCCAAATCGATTCAAGGCAATTAACTAGACGTAACTACGGAAGCAATTGAAAGATAGCTATCTAAAAATTATTTAACCCTTAGCATTAAATAATTTTTAGATAATTGGCTTTCAGTCGCTTCCATTTTATAATTTTACCATGTATAATCCTGCACCAGCCAGATTACAGCATACTCATCAATCGATAAAGATTGTTATATTGTCACTTTTCGGTAATATTACACGTAACAATTTCCCCAAAACGCACTTCAACAACATAGTGTCTAACATAAATCTTGTCAGTTTTGTGCTGGCCAATCTTCCTCCATATTTGGCAGTGCCAGAAGGGCTGAATTGCTTACCTGCAGGCAAATAGCTCCCACAATACGCAGACAAACAGGCCCACTCAATGTTCTAGGCCGCCAAACAAGGGCGGCAAACGAGATCAAGGTTCTGATAACCGAAACGTATAGCCAGTACGCTCTTCTGAGTTTCAACCTCATAATTTTCCAAATGACTACAATTTTAGTAAATATTACATGCTTTATTGAATTTCTCTTATCTTCCAGTCTCACCAGATCCCCAGATACTTGACTTCCCAAGAGAGCAAGATGGTATGAACTTATACCATCCCAAAGTTCTGCATCTCGTGAAAAGAATCATTTCAGTTTTCCTAGGTTTGATTGATAGAGCCTGATGAGTACACCAGGCTATACTTACCGACCAGTATGGCGTTATCAATGACATAACCCTGACAGTAAAATCCGTTGCCGTTTAATTGGACTAGCAATAAGTAAACCATAACACACCACAAGAGCGGAGACAGAATACCCTGAGGACAACCCTTTCTGACGGTCACCGCAGTCCTATCACTAGGCCTAAGCTTGCAGTAATTCTCCTTGACCTATGTATGTCATTGAATAACCGAACAAGTGTGGTCTTCACCGTGACTTTTAGCGCAGAGATCATCGTACTGAAATATGTTAGAAACACTCACAAGGCAGATTTCTTGTTGTCCAGCGATTTTTTAATCCGTTCAACGACTTCATGGAGTGCTGCTTCATTAGATTTACCGTTCGAAGTCCTTATCCGTTACTATACAACGAAGGTTGAAGATAATGTAATCAAACAAATTTTAACACTGTCCATTTCTTGGCAAGTGAAGAGAAATTTATTACAAGAACCTTGAAGCGAACGTAGTATTTTTGGACATACTGCAAGTATACATAGTCTTTTCAATTTTGAGTTGGTCTATAGAATTATACCATTGGGATCTACAAAATCTATCCCAATTTTGGGGTTATTTTTTAGCTGCCTTTGGTTTGGTCGAATAAGCTTTAGAAACCCGAATCCTTTCAAAATATTTTAATGTTTGGGTGGCAATTGAATTTGGTTACAGAATTCGATGTAACTGATTCAATATTAATGAGTTCGGTTTGGAGACAAATGTTGCTTCGGAACTAGTTTCAAGCCATTTGAACTACTCTATTTGGGAGTGCGGATAGAATTTTCAAAACATGTTTTAATAAACTAATTCCGGCTTAACCGCATAACTGGTATAATGTTCAACGACGTCATGATACAATTGGGATTGACGAAGAATAACAAGTTAATGGCCAAATTTAGAGATTCACAATTCGAAAGATAGAAGAGTCATGTTTCGAGTAAATTCGAGTACACTAGAATGGTTGCTGTTTCGAAATCGAAAGTCCTATACGAATACTAATCTTAAACCACTTTACTATCGTATGGCTTACAAGTGATTGTTGTTTACAGTTTTAAGCAGTCTAAAATAGCAGTGGCTGTAAATAAACTATTCTACTGTTAAGGTCATATATTATATAACAGTGACGTTATACTTCATTGCACGGTTAAAAAAAGTGAAATCTTAACCATAAAGTAACAGTAAGATAAGAATGTTTTGTTGTCTTTGTTGTCGCTTATTCTTATTATATAGTCTCATGTAATTGTGCTTAATCGTTGTAAAACTGCAAGGCACGTTTTTAAATGTCAATAGTACTCATAAAATGTATTCACGGTTCAAAAGCAACACAAACACGCCAAATAAGTATTTCCGTATACCGTGTATGGTAAATTCAATCAACTAGCATAAACATTTTGACCTAGTAATCTTTATCTTATTCTTCTTGTACCAACGTTTGTCAACGCCACTTCGTAATGAAGAGATCACATACCAAAATTATGTTACGTATATGAAAAATTGTCAACTCAATCATAACTACGTATATGTACGGTAGACATATGGATGTACTAATTGAGATTGTGTTGACAATTGCATGTTATCGAGTAGCCCCCGCGCATAACTACGTACTGTGTAAATAGATATTTGTACGAGTATAATTGATGTACAAATAGTATTTAGATATACAGTGAGAACAACAAAATATTATTTTAACATTTACATGATGATAATGCCATTCATGGTTACGGTTTGTTATACAAGAAGTCGAATATAATTAATTTTTGTTATAATATAATGAATGACAATAGATAATTGAATTAGCATAATTATTACAATTACGAAAAGATTTGTTAATATTATAAAATAAGTTTATGTAATAATTATATAGATTAAATGAGATATGAGATATGATTATGTTGTTATGTATAAAGTGGTGCTATGTCGAAAACTGCTATTTAGGGTGGCCTAAGTCTGTTTTTTGACTTAGTCACCTTAAATATGATTAGATACATCACCCTGTATAGGTTGGGGCATCCATGTTTCGTAAATATTTCGAACGAAACATGAGACCCATAGAATACCACCACAGTATCCAGAGCTTGTCGTAGGAGGCGACTAAATCTTGTTGGATCGCTGGGCTGACAACCCGCATACGTAAAAAACAATTACTGTTAAAAATGTCAACAAACTAGAAAAAATCGGATACCGCCAAAAGAACAATGATCCCCCCTTTAGTACCCGGACACGAGATTGAGGATCGGCACGTAGAACGTGTAGTCCCTTCGAAAATCTAACGCGTTTGATTGCCTTATCACATGTATGACAGAGTGTCGGCTGGAGCTCGCAGCGCTCCAAGAAACTCGATGGCCTAAAAGTGGAGACGTGTTCTAAGGCTATACGTTGCTACACAGTGGAGATGAACTTGGAAATCTTGGAGTTGGATTTCCCATTAGACCACAGGTCAAAAGAGGCTGTACCGGAGTTTCAGGCAGTCGATAATGAATGTGTAAGCTTCGCTTGTACATGATTAGCCAATCTATCGATTGTCTGTGTACATTCGCTCGCTGATGTAAGCCAACCCCAAGATAAAGACTCATTTTACAATAATTTTGATAATATGATGGGCTCTATACCTGAGCACGATATCAGATTGGTGATTGATGACTTTAATGCTATAGCTGGCAGAAATCAGACCAACCCGCACAGGTGGCGCAGTAGTTAAAGCTTCGGCAGTTGGAGTGGGAGGTACCGGGTTCGAATCCGATTCGGGGCAAGATGCAAAATGGGTTTTTCACTTTCGATCGCTTGGGCGGTGCGATCGGTGGTGTAAAATGAACATATCTGGATCCCTTGTCGTGTTTAGAATCCATGGGCCGACCCATCTTCCATGTCAGTTCTATAAGCTGACAAGGAGCTGTTCAAATGTGATTTGATCCGGATCACATAGTATCATGAAACGCGGCTAATATAGTTTCGTACTCCCGACACGAAACTTCGACCGAAAATGTGGAAAGAATGATGTACTCGCGATCGCTCATGATCTCAAAGTTGCAAGTACATTCGATCCGAAGCCAAATTGACCATGTGTTGATTTCTAAAGGAAGGGCTCGGGTTGTCCAAGACTTGATATCTTATTGGTTGTCAACCGAATTCGTAGGCAGATTATCTGGTCACTGCAAAGCTATGATGGAAATTTTCATAGAAGTCAAGGAGGACAGGAGAATTTACAACGCGATTCTCCCGTGAAGGTCTGATAACTCAAGGAATGCAAGGAAAATATCAAGATCTTGTCATCAGATCTTTTAGTAGTATTGAGGCCACGCAAACTTTCGGTATAGTGAAAACTACGCCCAAAAATGATTTATTTGGTGAGAAGTGGCGTCTTGCTGTTTAACAACGTAATATAGTCTATAATGGCAAGAAAAACTAAAGCAGTTCTTGCTAGGAGGAGAGGACAGCTAAACGCATTTGTAGACAGAAGAAGCGCGAGTGGTGGAAGGCTAAGGCCTTAAGAGTACAATAACTCAGTAACGAGCAAAATTCGAGGGGTTTCTTTAAGAAATCACCGAATTGCACCATACCTTAAGATCTCGGTCAAGTGCCATTTGGGACCAGAATAGAAACCTCGATACATGGCGTGAAGATTTTTTTGACCTATACTTAATGTTCTCCATATCACAATCTGTACTTGAATACCCTCAAATACAGATCGCAGAGATGATCATTCCATCCTATGAGGAATTCACCATGGCCATGCAGAGATTAAAGAAAAATTGTTCACCAGGAGTTTATTGCATTAATTCTTGATATTCGATTGGTATGGCGAAATGAAGTTATGCCTGAAGAATGAAAGTGGATGCGACTTTGATGTCACATACCGAGTTCTGTTCAATCACGCGATCATGAATTTAATGCAAATTCCTGATATCGTGTACGAAATCAAAGTACAACGAGTACGCTGGCACGGTCACGTTCTGCGTGCTGATCGCGCCGACGATGGCTCCACATCGTAGAGAGCGATCTGACATCTTCTAATTGCTTGCAACAGTATAAAGAGCTGGCTCGTCACCGAAACCGATAAAGTCAGATTGTTGACACGGTACGTGCCAACAATGGCCTGTAAAAGCGTCAAAAAATGGCCTGTTTGAAAATTAAAGCTGTTTCCATTAGTGCAACAGGTATTCGGTTTTGAATCCAAAAAAGTGAAACACAACTACCACCCCGTTATGGACTGAGAAACTCATGAACGTATATTTCGCAAATGGTAATTATGAGAGTGTATGGGTGTCGATAAGCAGCCACTATAATCTAACCTAACCGAACTCTATTTGAATGATTTGATTTGGCAGATATTAAAGCATTTCTATCGGTTGCAACAAACTGACCACGGTACAAGTTTGCCAGTGGATGAGGCAATAATTCTGTACTGTTTCTATATTGTACTGAATTTTTCTTCCATTAAAGGCATCGTTGAAATTCGTTATAGTGTAGGGAAGCAGTCTCCTCACTTTAGTTCCAGTACTGGGCTCTAGTCATACTCATATTAATGCCTCCCTGCATTGCATTGTCTAATAGT
Source organism: Tipula lateralis (assembly GCA_963932295.1). NCBI lineage: Eukaryota > Metazoa > Arthropoda > Insecta > Diptera > Tipulidae > Tipula > Tipula lateralis. The sequence continues at coordinate 43,894,885 of OZ010738.1, forward strand.
TAATCCAGAGAGCTGGTTCTTTAAAAATAATAAAAGGTTAGCAAGCCAGTTAGTTAATAACTTGCACACCCCTATATCTCTTGCTGATCCTTTTTCTACAGAATATAATTAACCCAGTGGCCTATACACTTATTTATATGGTAATACAACCCAGTGGCGTACCCAAAATTTGTAATAATGGAAGGGTTTAAAATTAAACAGTATCTCATTACAACAGTAGTAAATGAAAAAATTACATATTTTCAGGTCAAGCACGGGTTAGTTATGTTAAGAATCGAAACCGTGTGCGTCGCTCATAAGAACAACTGAACCGTGCGCGTCACTCAAGAACAGGTTTGTCGATTCCTCTTCTCGCTTTGACGTCGTATCCTCACTGATTGGGTCCTGCAATAGCATGTGAAAATTCATGAAAAACGTATTAGTTGCTTTATTGTTACGTCTTTGAGAGATAGTTCAACTCATCTGAATAAACTAAATGTGATTCCTGCAATGGTTTTCTTAATTTAATAAGAACTTCGGTAGTGAGATTAATTGTAACAGATGCCAAAACTATTCATGTTCCCATCTTTCTTTAGAAGCAATCTATAGATATAGTCAATATAGATCACTATAGATCATATCATGATGTTTAGTGGAGATTCTAACAGGGTCAACTATCGTCACTTCCTGACGATCTTAGCATTGAATCTTAGCTTAACACCGTGGGTGCAGAACCTTCTTGAATTACAGCCAATTTTATAAAACAAAGTTGTCATATTCAGAGTTAGCGAACGGAGAAATATACAAAACTGTACAAATTGTTTTGATCTGGACGAAACTGAGCCAGTAATGATCTTATCACAGCTAAGCATTATTGTAGAGGTTAGATTTTGAGATTTCAATATTAATCACATTGCACTCTACTAATCGTTACTGTTCCCTATTTAATCACTGGTCTGTGACGATTGTTTCATTCTATTATACAAATAATTCTTGCATAATACTTAAACAACGCACTTGGTTATTAGAAACAGTGAGAGTTAATAAATATTTTTTTAAATTTATTTTATTACTTAATTAATTATTAACAATTAAAACGAACATAATTCTATACTTCCTCTTAATAAACGTAATCCATTTTACTGTTGCGTCTGTCCTCCTATAGTCGGTTTCGTAACTATAATTTACCTAAGACACAATTACTTATGCTATTACTCCCTAGAGGCGCACCAACAAGTAAAACGATTCAAAATTACAATTTAACGAAAAGTGACTATAAGTTTGTTAATAATAAAACTAATAACTTATTTTAACGTAATTTATTTAATTAAATATTTTATAACAAAAATTAATTAAATATAGATAATATTGATCTTCATGCATTACTAATAAAATTATATATACGACAAACCAACGTGTTGTGTGTGGTTGTACAATAAATATTTGAGTACGTGATGTTCACCAAACCACTCAACCTCAAAGCACACGATAGTGTAACAACAAAATCTTTGTAATGTTATGTAAATAAGGAAATCTAAAATCGGCAGCATAAATATGCGCTGGAAAATCGGAAAAACACACCGTCGCGTATACATATGTATTAAAAATGTATTCGATTTATTTTTGTTGGTTTGGTTGACGAATTGAAAATATTTTATTGAATTTATGTAAATCGACGATGTCGTTTTGTTTGGTCGTTGTTGTTTGTGGAAATTTATTTATTTATTTATTTTCATGATTTTTTTGGCAGTCAATTAAATTTATAATAATATGAAATTTCCTTTTCTTTTTTTTTATTATCATCGTGATAAGATTACGATTATACGGAGACGATGTTTTATGTATTAAACTATATAATATGAGCTTTCGTATACATACATACATACGAGTGTATATTTATATGTATACGTATTCACATTTAGACGACATTTCAAGGGTGAATGATAAACGAACGTGTGAAATGTGTGTTTTGGGTATATGAACTTTTGTTTAGAAATTACTTAATACCATGTTATAATTTTAGTTAGACATGAAACACACAATGCGAAAGAAAATCTTTTGGCAACACAAAAACATAAAGTTTGAACTTTAGTGCTGAATCACAAAATAACTACTATTAGGTGTATGGATGACAATGTAGTATAAATAATAAACTCTACGTACGTCAGTTGGAGTGAAGACCGTGATAGGCTTAAAAATAACTTGATTGAAAGTGAAAATCTTCATGACTAAGACATAATGCTCATAGCTTCATCGATCCTCCATTTGACTACTTCAGAGTTCAGAGTGATATTTGTTCGTACATCGGGCCATACGTCATCTGAACCATTCCACAATGATATTTTTGATATTTCTATAAATATATATATATATATATATATATATATATATATATATATATATATATATATATATATATATATATATATATATATATGTGAGGCTCAAAGTTCTCCCAACGCTTTCGCGGTTCGCTTATTTTCATCAAATCGCGGACTTACGGCTATAGGTCTGACTATGGAGTGTGGTTGGGTCCAAGAATTCGGCACTCCAACAACTTGTCATATAGATGTGTTCATTCACACCACAGATCGTAATCAGATGGTGCAAAATCCCTTTTGCATCATGCCCCTTTAGGAATTCGAACCAGGTACCGCCCGCTCTAATTGCCGTAGCTTTAACCACTGCGCCTTTTGGTCGGTTGGTTTTTACACATTAAGAAGTTGGAATTTTATTTCATTGTTAAATGTTAATTTTCTTTGTCAAAGATCTTATTTCCCGACTGAGAAAGGACAAGATTAATTCATAGTGTATTTATGACGTGTTTCAAATTCGAAGATTTTTGCTGATGGGTATTGTTTGTTCACTTGTTTTGTTGTCTTAACGATAACCCAGATTCAAACTAAATATGGTCATTACCAATGTCCAAAGGTACACTCATTTCCGTGTAAATTGGAATAAGATGAATAAAATCTTATATTTCGGGTCGAAGGTAACGTTATACAACCTTAATAATGTATGATGCTAACTCAACGTTCGTGGGTTTTCGATAAATCAATAGCTAGTATTTTGTGTCAAAAAACATATACATATAGTATAAATGTCTTCTGAAATAAATATGAAGAGGATTAAGCGGAGGAGGGCGCATAGTGAACAATATTTTTTGTAGATGCTGTAAAAGGTGTTAAAATTTGAATTATCTTTTAATATTTTTATAAAACACATTATTTCTTCAAAAAAAGTAGTTATTTTTATTGAACATTAAAGTAGACACGTGGCAGTTAATAATGAAAAAGAATTTCAGTTAAATGATCACCTCTTGCAGCTTAATAAGCCTTCAATCTTTAAGTAAAATTTTCCAACACATTATGTTCATACAGTATGTCAGTTAACACCCGATTATATTTTCTTTTAGATGTTGAATGGTTTGAGGATTATTAGCGTAAAAAAATCCATGATCTATAGGTGGCAAATTGTCAGTTACTCTACCAGAAATTATACAATCACACACATTTCTCTTTCATTTTCTTCCAGCTGTATGATATGTTATACCGTCCTGTTGAAACCACATTTCTGCACATCAATATACTATATAATCACCGTCCGAAAACGAGCACCATTACACACAGTAGCAGCGTGTTCATATTATCGTAGATTTTCAAAATTTGCTTCATCACTAAAGATCATACTTTGTTAAAAAAAATCATCATCATTCTTCTTCTGCCGCAAGAGACCAATTACCAAATGCACGGCGTTATCCATGATCAGTTGAAAATAATTGTTGGATTAACTGTATTTTGTAAGCCTTTAGGTGAAGATCCTTATGCAAAATATTGAATAAAGTGCTTGGTTTTATGCCTAATTGCGGCGAACGATGACGAATTGATGTGCTCTTCACTAATAATTTTACTGGAAACAGCAACATTTTCTTGAACAGTTTCTCTGAAATTATGATACTAGAGGACTGATATACTGCCTATTATGAGAACTATTGCTCTGATATTCATATTTGATTAAATTAATTTTTAGCCCTTTTTATACATGTTTTGGTACTCCAGGAAAACTAGAGACTTCTTGTAATTTAGGAGCCAAACAGCAATTTAAATCGGATGCTGTACCAACAAAAACTGTCAACTTGATTTGCTTTTGGAAAGTTGTTAAAGAGTCGTTTCCAGGTCTAGTAGATAATTAGTCTGCCATGCAGTGACTTAATACCTAACAGTTTCGAAAGGTCCTCAATGCCACCCGTTAGTGAATCTTAAAGGGTGTTTCTTTAGAGGTTCATCTTTACATTGGCAACACTATTTTGTTTGACAGCCGATTTGACAGCCAACATTCGTGTCATTAGTTTGATTTCCCTTGTTTAAAGAATAGACTCAAGCCAGAGCAACGCTTGCAAATTGTTGAAATATTTTATCTAAATAATGGTTTTGTTAGCCAAACTCATCCTGTATTCCGCCCATGACGACCGTACGTCATAATCGTCCAGCATAGTGGTTAATTTGGTTAACTATGAATCTGAACGTTGATATTGAATTTATGTTCTCTTTTGTTGTCAAACGTGGCTGGCAGGGTTTAACCAATGAATCCAGGTTTTTATTTTATTTAACTGTTTTACGTAACATATATACACTACCCCATCGTGTGTTATAGTAGTTTAGTTGTTAAGAGTTCGAATCACGCTGTTGGCCAAAACTTAATATGCTCCGAATGACATAACAAGCGATTAGGTGTTGAAAAAAAAACATTCATTGATCCACTTACAATGTGCACCAATACGTATTACTGGTTTGTAAGGTCTCATTTGAGACGCGGTTAAAACCGGTAACTATATGGCCTTTGACCATAAATTATTTCAAGTCGAAGATTGTCGAAATTATTTGATCATGTTTTATTTTTATCATGTTTGCTAATGGGATGTAGTTCGTTCACTTACTTTGTTGTCTTAACGGAAACCCGAGAAGAAACTAAATATGGACATATGTGACGAAGCTAACAAAATGTGCATTGTTTTCGATTTATCAATATCTGGTATTTTGTGTACTTACATAAATTAACCTGAGCATTATGAACAACATTTTTCATTCTGGGATCAAATAGTACAAATCTGTTGGTATAATTGGCATACCAACTTTCTTTGATTTAGCAACTTCGACGGATACCAATAGAGAGTTACGGCAATCACAGTTTCTCTTTAAGGCCCTACTAATAGTGATGTCCTTACTAATATAACAATTAGAATAAATCCCATATGTGCTAGTTTTTCTCCATCATCAGCAAATTTTAAATGGGATAGAAATATAGCAGAAATTATACCGCCAGCAGCAGACTGACAAGCAAAAATTTGGGAATATCACATATCGTATACTGTCTATTGTCAGAATTCATATTTAAGTGAATGATTTGTTTTCACTATACCGATATTCATATTTAAGTGAATGATTTGTTTTCAGATTTTCGGTAACCAAGAAGAACTAGATACACCTTCTAATTTGGGAAACAAGAAACAATTTAAACAGAATTTTGGTCCACCAAAAACTGTCAAATCGATTCGCTTTTTGTAAAGCTGACGAAGAGTTCTATCCAGGTCTCGATAATTTTTCTGCCATGCAGCTTTCTAATACCTAACAGTTTCGAGAGTAAATCAATACCACTCTTGACCTCAGTGCAGCTCATAAAGGATGTTTTTTATAAGAGGTTCACATCTTTAATGCAACACTTTTTTCTTTGGCAACCAATTTGACAGCTGATATTTGCTCAGGTCTCATCGTTTTGTTTGCTCTTTTATAGTTAATAGACTCATGCCAGAGTAACGCTTGTAAATTGTTGAAATTTTGTATCTATAAATAATGATTCAGTTCCGTTCCGTAATCGTTTTCGTGCCACGTAATACTCTAAATGATAATACGCTTTCAGTCAGACGTCAAATCGTGCTTACCGAACAAATGATAATCGCTGTACAGCGTAGCATTGAGGAAGACCAAAATCAATCAATTCGACGTCGTTCTCAGCAACTGATGATATGTACCATGTACATCCACTTTACGGGTGATTTAATCTAAGAATCTTTTTTATTGAAAAATTCAACTTGTGCAGGAATCGATCATCGCATACGCCGCCAATTGGGCCAATAACTCATTATCCAAAGAAAATTTTATTCAGTGACGAAATTCACTTTTGGTTCAATAGATACGTTAACAGACAGAATTACTAACAACCTAACTGCTACTTATCTGCAATAACTTCATGAAGTTCTCACTCCGTTTCACCTCAGCTAGTAATAATGAAAATTTAGTTCGGAAGTTTCCTGTCGAAATTCCCTTTGTCGAAGGACACACGGTTTTATAAGCCTTATTGAAGCAAAGATCAGATGTTAATATTTGGTAGCCTCAGATTTGAATTCTGCCTGCTCAACTATACCTCATTCTGAGATCGTTGTTGGTTGATCCAGAGTTTTTATCATTTTCCGTTAACGATATCAATGATAATTGTTAAGAATTTAGTTTTAATATCTGGGTTCAATAAATAAATTGTTAACTTCATTAATAAAAACCGCCCAGGTGGCGCAGTGGTTAAAGCTGTGGTAGTTGGTTCGGGAGGTCCGGCTTCGAATCTCGATAGGGTCAAGACGCATAAAGGGATTTTTCATCATCGAATGAACACATCTGGATCCCCTGTTGAGTTTAGAATACATGGCTCGTCCCATCGTCGATGTCAGTACTATAAGCTGACATGGAGCTTTGCAATGCGCAGATGGTTCTACATAAATCGAACCTATAGCCGAACATAAATTTATTTTTATTTATTTATTTATTTATAAACAGTCAGACTTAAAATATTAATTATTAACAATTATAATCAGGAAGAAGTGTTGCTTCAATCTTCGGATAAACTTTTTCTGAATACCCTCTAGTTTACTGATGTTTGTATCATAAAATGGACACCAAACAGTAACAGCATATTCAAATTGCGACCGCACGTATGCGAAATACAGAATCGTGATTGTCTCCATGTCATAAATATCTCCCGTCCATCGTTTAATAAAACCCCACATAGAATTAGATTTAGCAACACAATGTTTATATGTTTGTTACTGCTCATATTTTTAGTGGCATATTGTTTAGTTCGTAATGTTTTAAAACTGGATTTAATTTCCAGTGGAATGATAAAGTCTTACACTTATTGATGTTCAGAATAAGATTTGACTTACACCACATCGCTAAATTATCAATGTCCTCTTAAAGTTGGCATCGCTTAAGTTCTCGACAGTTATTTTGAGGTCGTCAGCAAACATTATAATTTTTGAGTGTAGAATGACTTCAGTGATTGCGTCGATGAAAATGGTAAAAATCCAAGGGGCAAGATGAGAACATTGTGGAAAACCCAATGAAGTTTGAATTGGCTTGCATCTGCTGTTACCAATGTCGATGTATTGGATGCGGTTGCTTAAAAGATTTAAACCAAGGCATATATAGTTGTTTGAGAACCAAAAGGAGTATAACCATTCCAATGCATTGCAATGGCTAATGGAGTCAAACGCCTTGGCAAAGTCTGTGTACATCACGTCAACTTGCTTGTGGCTTTCAATAACTTGTTGCTGCTGGTGAACTCAATGAGGTTTGTAGATGTTGATCTCTTAGGCATGACTCCATGTTGGTACGGTGAAACATGTCGAGGCACCACTTCTTTGAAGGAATTACATATTACAAGTTCAAATAATTTGGGTATAGATGAAATCGACGGTATACCTCTATAACATGATACTCGTACATCACTTCTTTCCTCAGTTTTAAATAATGGGGTTTTTCTGGTTATCTTACATTTTATAAGATTCTCAGCGACTGATTGAACAACATCGCCTAATGTTTTCAGAGCCTTGTTTATATCTTCTATTGTGATATGTGGTATTTTCAATGGATAGGTTCCCTACGCTAGCGTGGTGAGGATTTTCGTATTTATTAACGTTTAAGGACTGATTGAAAAAACTCAGCGAACATGTTGGATATGACTTGCGCGTCCGTTCTTTGAATGGCATGTATGCAGGAAAATCGATGATTTCACGTTTGGTCTTAAAAAAGCTCCAAAAGTGCTTTTGATCATTTTTAATTTTGTCTTTAATACAATTTATGTAAGTCTTGTATTTAGTCTTAAAATAGTTTTCGAAGTGTTGGAAAAATTTCAAGAGTTCTATCTAAGCCATTTTGGATATGTCAAATTTGTCTCAGGTTTGAATCGTAGATAGTATCAGTGAACTAGTGTTCCTCATCCGACGTTATATCCATTAGTATAATTTCATCCAATTCCTCGTCTAAGGTCCAATTATAATAGAAAGAAAATTGAAGTCACCCGTGATTAAAATATTGTCGGATTGATTAGCCATATTGTTGATTTCCACAATTGAGTCGCAGCACGTAGTATATGATTATATCGATGCGTCAGGTGGATACAACGAAGATGTAAAATAACTAGCTCACAGGGTACAGAAGTGTCAATATCTATTAATACTCCACCACCAGATTTTTTAGTAATGGTTTCTGGTGAGCGATCACATCTGTAGACAACATACTGGCTATGGGAAAAAATTGAGAACTCAGAATCTCTTTGTTGAATGACGTCTCACAAATTATATATACCGGGAATAGTGTTTTTAAAACGAAATTATGAAACATGGCAGCTTTTTTAGACATTTTATTTATACATTTTGAAAATAAAATGTAAGTTTCCTTTTCCTCAGTGAGTTGGCTTTCAAGGCGCTATTACTTGGACTTAGTGATTTGTCTTCAGGTTTATGCGTGACTTCGTGTAGATTCTGCTCATTTGCATGGTTAGCTATGTTTTGTAACTTATGAAGTTGGTCACCTTCTACGGGAGAAAAGTATATAGTGGTATCACAACGGACCACCGCCGGTCTAAGTGTGTGGTAGCCACCCAACAAAAAAAAGTCCACTCAATAGTTTATGTAACCAAAAGCAAATATAATTATATAAATAATACACATACACCGGCTTTTCTACTAAATCATTTTCAATCTCTAGTGTATGTATTATGATTTCACTAGAAATTTATTTACGAACATAACATAATTTTTGACTCGAACGTCACGAAAATCCATTAAATTTCTAAAAATATAATCAATCACATTTCTGATAATAAACAATAACAACGAAAAATCATCAAACCGAATAAACAAACAACAACCTTAAATTTATGGGAAAACAAGTAAAAAAAAGCTCAAAAAAGCTCATTAAGATATTATTTTATTTCGATTTTTTTTACCATATCGCTTATACAAAGTTCGAAAGTTGAATAAAACTCTGGCTGTATAGTATACCCACTTTATACACGCAGTACACAACGTTACGAAATTGCGGTGGCGGTACAATCATCGTACGGGCTTGTATAAAAACGAAAATTTAAAGGCCTAGAAAACTATTTCGATTCAATAAAATAACAAACAACAGTTACTAAATCACCTAAACGAGAATGAGGAAACTTGCTTCTCATATACATTGTACTGTGCTTTCCCAAATTTGTATTCAAGTTTTTGGTTGGAGCGGAATCGACTGTATATAATACTGTTGTATATAACAAAGTTTCGTTTAAGATTGCTGATATGGGAATCGTACGATCATATGGTGTGAGCGATACACACAAAAGAAAAAAGTTTAAAAAAAGAAAACAAATTTTTTATTGAGGTATATGTTATGAATCATCGTGATGCTAAAAGTTCGTTGTAAAATGAAATATATGAAACACGCGAGCAAAGTATAGTAATATAGTAAAGTAGGTAATACCTGTGCACATACATATTATAATGCTCAAACTTACTCCCAATGTCTGTTGGTAGTGTATTACCTTAATTTTATGTACACAAATATAATCGAATAAAATAGACACATTATACTTTAAGTGGATTAATTATTCATCACTTTCTATACTTGATTGCTATATACGCACTGTATATTTTTTAAGGGGTGTCGAACTTCCTAACCCCATACATTAATTTACAACGGGTAGCTCATATATTATATTAACATATGCTGACTATATGTATACCCCATTGAGAAAATTAACAAAGCCCCTTGTTGTCAATTTAATGGAACCGACCAAAAAATATAATTTAGGAAATGGAATAATATAAATCGAACATCCCATACCATACGTACTTATATACCTATTTTCTACACTTTGACAACAATCGTGCAAGTATTTTAAAAAACTATTTTTTAACAATATACTCGTACTATTCCATGATTAACGAATATAAATTTAAATTAATGTATGAATTTAATTAAATATTTAATATAATTTACTTAAAGTGTTTACCAACATTATTATTTTACAGCCACAACTCACCTATACAGGTATGTAGTTAATCTGGTTAAACACGCATTAACGAATGGTTTTATAAATACAAATTAACCGTAGAGTAGTTTGAGTGTTGCTGGTTGGATTAGGTTGAGTGGCTGCTTCAGCACACTAAGACCGCCGACGGTCCGTTGTAATACCAAAGGATCCTACTTCTCTATTACAGAGAGGCAGTCTATTAAGAATTTATCCAAATATTCATATTTTTAGGAGGTGAACTACCGTCCTCCTCGTCCATAATTGTCTTGGTACCTTACATTTGAGGGTGTTCGTCCATCATTCGTTCGCTGAGGCTACTTCCTTTTTTAAGCGCAGTCTTGAGTGCCTAAATGGACCTCCCCAACTGTGCTCTTTCCGGTAGCAGTTGGAGATTTGTACCATGCCTCACTAGCTCGTCCGCTCTGCAGTTCTCCATGTCGTCCGAGTGGCAGGGGACCCATTCTATCTGAATGTTGAAATACTCACTTTTCTCATTCAGAGACGAGCGGCAACCCAACACCATTCTTAACGTCAGAGAAACAGAATCCTGCTACTTGATTGCCGCCTGACTGTCCACAGAAATTGCGAAATCAGTTGATGATATGCCTGGTACACGCTGCAGTTATCAAGGAGACGATTCTAGCTCCTACTTTCCCGTGTAGCGTAGAGCGGTCCACAACCGATCCGCTCCTCGGTTCTTACCGATCTGACTGAGATATGAATGATAGTCGGGTAGCCGTAATCGAAGCCATCTGCCTACCATAAATGCCCACGGAGAGAAGGTGAAATATGACCTCCAAGGCACGTGTCGGTGTTGTTCTCAGCGCCCGCTTATAAGCATGCAGGCCGTTCTTTGCGCCTTCTCGCGATCTCTTTTTTGTATGTTACTTAATCAAGAGCTGGCCACCACACGCTCACCCCATACAATAAGTGCAGGTCTTATACTACAGAAATTTATAGCCAATGTACAAGCTCCGGTTTCAGGTCCCATCTTCCGATGTTGTTCTGCACGAGTATATACATGGCTGTAATAGCCTTGTTAGCTCTTTTCGTGTGTAATTTTTGATATAGATGCATAATAATTCAAAATAATTTTCGAAATATAAACAGAAGAAATCACAAACCTTGATCTGCTATTACTGAGCTTGCTTCACAAACTCATCAATCGAGATATCAAAATAAACGAAGAAATTTATTACCGCGAAACTGTTACCTTTATATTACAAATTAAGCATGCAAAAATACAGTGAAACGTCTCAACTGTAGCAATACGACTCTCAACATATATATAACAAGTCCAGTCACATATGACTGGAGAAATTGGAATTGATCTTATCGAGCACGGAATTATTCAATGACATCGTCAGATCGAAACTGGCCTAGCGAAACAACGTTACAAAGTACACAGATGCCACCTTGAAAAGGCTGCCAATCAATGCCATCTTCGAGTTCTTGCATATCTCCCATCACTGTCACATGTAATATCCTTACAGGTTCACACAGGGATCTTGATAGCAATTGCCGAATTTAATCGACGTTATAAAATGTCCATCGTAATCTCAGAATAACGTATATGAGACGACCAACGTATTATTCAAGAGTTTTTCGTTTTATAGTATGGTTTCTCTCTGGTCGACCATTTAATATTTCCTCATCAGTTTTCTCAAGTACCTAACTGCAACTAAGGAGAAAAGTATCTGATATTGAGAAAAATTCTAGATCAAAATATTTAATGTCGAGTAAGGACAAATCATTTCAAGTGTGAGCAGGGCATTTTATTTTTTGGTTCATAGCAGCTTTAAGACGGTGAAAGCTTTCTTTTGACATTTTTATAGAACCCGGATTTTCTTAAGCTTCAAAATCGTTATAACAATCCTTGACGACATTGATTTATTATGGTAAATGGGCAATTCTTAGTATGGATCACATCAGAACATCCACGGATATCGAGATATTATAGTAGCACTGACATATCCAGAATTATGATTGACGGAGAGTGAATGATGATCTCAAAATTTCAATTAATAAAAACTTGGTTTACAATGGATTGTGAACTACATATTTTGTGTAGTATATTATGCATAAGAGTGCAGTGCGTCGATTCATTTGTACCAAACTATTTAAACAATTGTTCGACTATAGGTATATCAATATCACTTAAAAGTTGAATAATGATCTGAACTAATAATGTATTCTGAACCAGATTAAATTTACATAACAGATATAAATTGGATTCGGCGGACGAAACATTAAATATAACCTGCCTATATAATGATGTATTTGGGACTCGTATACTTACATGTTCGATCTTAAAGAAAGGTTATCAATTCTACTTATTTGTATATAATATGTACTTACAGATGAATCGGTCGCGTTTTACTCAAAATGAGCACCATTATATTATCCATGACCAATTCGCTTTTAATCGATTGTGGAGCATTGGCATAGACCTTATAATTTACGGGATTGCAAAGAAAAAGTCTAAAGGTGTTAAATCACATGATCTCGGTGGCCAATTGTGATCAAAATTCTCGAGAATTAACACGGCCAGAAAACTTTACTTGCAAAAATTGCGATTGTTTCGTTGCTTCTGTGGCACGAAGCGCTGTCCTGCTGCAAATAAACGTTGTCCACATCAATATCCTCCAATTAATCGCTAGCTCAAAAACCGCACCAAACAGTGATACGTTGAGGATGGAGAGGCTTTTCAACAATCATTCTTGGATTTTCTGAGCTCCAAATGGCAACAATTTTGACTGTAATTCGCCTGCGAGCTGAAAATTACTTTTCCATGAAAATTCGGATCATTTTGATGCATTTGAAAGAGTCAATCAGCGAAGATACCACGTTTATCAACAGAACTGACAAAAGATGATGAAAATTGTCAGCTGCCCAAATAACATTCTATAATCGAAACCTCTTATTGGAAAACTCTTTATAACAAAATTGTGTACAAACATCGAACAAACCATGTAAAAGTGTGGTTATGAAAAAAGTACACATTTAGGCGATTTGTCTTAGACACAAAACTATACATTAGAAAGAAAATTGAAATCAGTTCGCAATCAGTCAAATCATACATTAGCACAATATAACGAAAGGCCCAGAAACGTGGAACGTTTATTCAGTTAAAACCATGTCGCGTTCTGCTTATCACATGTATGAGAGAATATCGTCTGGAATCTCGGCAACCTCTGTTACCGCACTTACCAAATGAAGGAACTTAGGAATATGAAACACTGCGTTTGACCTACTCATGAAACGCAGGTATTCAATATTCCATAACTGGACAAAACACGATTTTTATCCAAACCATTCGTTTTGGCAACGATGGCTTCGACAAATTCAAAGTTTGGCATAACCATTTTCTTGAGCGCACAACTGGTTCTTGCCAATCAATATTGCTACTCACCTGAAGCCACCGGCAAATAATCCGTTATCTTGCCGCACTAATGGTAATAATTTTACAGTAACGTTCCGGTCGACCTTATTTGTGAAAAAATATCGACCGATGATTTCACCAGCCCATAAACCATACCAAACCGTTGTTGTTTTGTCTTGATGTAATGGTAACTCTCGAACCTCTGCGGGTTGCGCTTCAGGCCAGAAATGAACCTCATCGTTAAACAAAATATTGGTATGAAACTGGTCTGATTTTTGTAGTAGACCTGAATAATTTAGAGATGCTCGGGCTATGTCTTTCCATAGTGAAATTTCAAACAATGCTATAACGAAATTAGAACAACTGTTTGACTCAACAGACACAGATTCTGTTATAAAATCCCAACTGAAAAAAGTACCTCTACGTTCATGCCTCCATGGCTCACTAAGCCCCACATTCAGACAAGCATTGACCAATTAGTTCTATAGCATAACGTTCTTGGCATATTTATCAAAATATTAAAGGCTCATGAGATGTCACCAAAATTTACTAAATCTTATGAAAATTTTGAAGTTGAAGAATCTCACATGTTACTACATAGATTCGATTTCTTTGATTGCGTAGAGGGTACAATCTGCGACTGTTCAGACGGAAGGTACCGAGTTAGCAAAAATGCTAACAACAAATCTTCTTAACTAGCTCGGGTGAAGGTAAGAAAATCCCTTTACAACTAATAAGATAATTATCACAGTTTTCAAATAGGCAATAATAATTACCAACCCGAATGCTGACAATCTTTTAGAAATTATTTCAAGATGAATTAATTACTGCTCAAATGTTGCAAAAAATATTAACATACCGTTTAAATATATTGAACAAATTTGGCTGCTTAAAGGTCATTCAAAAACTCGAACACCCCAAAATGTGTTACGAGGGACATTTTTGGAATATCAAATGGAACCACGAGAATCTGATGATATGCTCATACTAAATGTAATGTAGTAAATAAGCAGTTACCAAAAAGTTGATATGCAAAGTCCTGGAGATGTGATACTGGAAAATGATCTGGAATGGTTACGTCATTGAATGCCCAACAATCCCATCAAGGTTCCTATTCTCCGTTCTTTTTTCGCACAACGTTCAACGCAGTGTAGACAACGCGCTATGAGCGATCTAAAAATTCCTTGAGACATCTGTAAATAACCATGGAAAAAGATTTACACTTTAAAATTGATCATCGAACAATTTTTTAACATTTTAAAATAGATGGCACTGCTCGTTAATTTTTACATAAATGTAAAAATACGTTTTTACATGTAAAACCCCAATTCTCTGTCAACCATCGTACTCAGTTAAGATGTATCGATCATTTTTATTTCATAAATCATTTTTATTTCTTAAAGCCAACCTTTTTCTTTTCACATAACCAGTATGGACTTAATCCATATCAATCGAGTAATGTTCTGTTACGAGGTCTGGTAAAGATGAACATGGAATAATATTTTCGGTCAAAAAAATGTATTTGCACCTTTTAGCTTCGATACACTAATTTTTTAATTAGTTTATCAAATTTTTATTTCAAATTTTTTAAAATCATTTAATTTTTGGAATGGTGACTTAATTTTGGCGCCCTGAACGTTCGGTATCAGGTGTGCTTGTACGTCCACAGCAAAACTCAGTAAACCACTTGTGAAAAATGTTAATCGATATGGGGAGGATTCCCTATATGATCCGTAATGGTTTTTTACACGCAAAAACTAATTGACACACAAAATTCCTTTTTTCCATGTTTGCAAAAAACAATGTATTGCTGTCAAAACTGAACTAAATGACAGATCTGTCTGAAAATTTTAATTGTGGCGCCCTCATCCGAATACAACAATAATATGAGTCAATTTTGAATTGAGTGAAATCTAAATATGGTTTGAGTGAAATTCCCCATCGATTTATTAACATAAAATGTGACAACTTCGTAACAAACCTGTTTAGCAACTAGTATAGTTTTCACTCGAAACAAAAAACATTTCGTTGAGTGCTTGAAGAAAGTATTCAAAAATTGAGTGGTTTTTAGTGTTGCTCGCTCGGCAAATAAAAACATATTTTACACGTATACAACCAGATTCATCTAGAATAATTTCTAGATGGTTCTAATATAACTCAAGATCAAAGGAACAGTTATGATGTATTTAATCTTATCAATCGATCTTATCACTCGAATTTTCCAGTAAACAAAAATTAAAATTAAAATTGTTCACATGGTTGAACCTTTTGTTAAGCTTGTCATCAAATAAAAGCAGAAATCAGCCCAATTTTTCTTAAATCTTTAATATCCATTTACACTTTATTGTTTCGAAAGAAACTAATCAACATGGTTCACCAACACAAACGTCAAAAAGCACACATACACATATATTATACTAAAAAGCCATTTACATCGACAATAGAAATTATTTTTTTTTTTGTGTTTTGAACAAAATGTTAAAGTTAAAATTCCATTTACTTAATGACGAAGAAGGATTTTATCGTATGGATATATGTACTGTTCGTGGTTTGTGTGTGTATGTATATGTGAGTTTGCCTTTTTTTTGTTTGTGCTGCGCCGTAAATCCTTCTTAGAATTATTTGATGTTTTGAATACCACACAAATGGGTAATGGTGATGGCATAATCGTTGTTTGAGTTTTTCATTCGATTTTCTTCTTTCACAAGAGAAACTGTATTTTTGTTTTGTTTTTGTGGCATACATACATAATCCTTATGTTCTTACATATTATACACACATATACACATACATACATATATTGAAGTGATGAAAGATTGAAATTGTCGGTGTTTAACCAGTTGATTGTTTCGGATTCGAGTTATAATTTGATTGATATTTTTAATGGAATATGTTCGAATAAATCGAATTGTTCGATTAAGGCGTTGCTGACTCAAGATGAACACTCGGTAGTCTATCCGAATATTTTAAGTATTTAGTTAGCGAAAAATAAGTTTATTAGTTGGAACCATGCTTATTAAGACATGATACCCACATAATTCCACCCAGTGACCAGAACTCGTCGTACATGAGATGCCTAAATATGGTTGAATTGCAGGACTGGAGGTTAGTCTTCCCAAATAATGAATCACGACTGCTATGAATCTCAACAAATTTAATGTGCAACCACTGCCTTATGCTTGGATTTCTTGTTGAGCGACTTCTGATGCGTAAGAAGACTATAGCCACCAAGGCAATTGTAGTTATGTATGAATCTGCGCCTTTTGATAAGTGGCCAAATCCGATGGATCGATACTCAATACGATGTGGGGTTTGTGACTTTAATAGTAGAGCTTTGAAACCGACTGATGAAATAACATGTATAATGATATATTTTATGATCGCTCATTATGTCAAAGTGGAAAGTCGTTTCTTTCCGCCACAAAAACATCCAATAAGTCTAATTGACCATGTGGTGATGTAAAAATGGTGCGCTCGGACTGTCCAAAACCATAAGTGTCCACTACCTGATCATGACAGAGGTACGTTGCAATTTTTTAAACCTATCGAACAAACATATTTCATAGTAAAATCGACGTTTAACGCATAGTTGCAATGCTGTATTAAACCTCAGAGTAGATTGTCAAGAACTTTCAAATTATTTCTGGAGTGTGGTCTCCGATATTTTTCATCAAGTTTTTCGCTGTTCAGTTGGATTGAATGGTGATAAAGTAACACAGATATGTTTCACATAAAATATTCAGCTACCATTGAACGATTTTAGTCCAAAACAAATATGTGATTACATGATATTAGTGCGGATATCATATAGGAAGGCTTATGTTACTAATTCCATATATCCCTAATGAAATCAAAGACCATGGATAACCCCAGCTCGGAACAAATGGTGCAGAGATTTTGTAAAGAATTATTATGATTCGGTAGACAAAGGGGTCGCTATCGGTGACATCATAGACCAGGTACATGATCAAACCCAATCGATCTCAATAGATGCCATAGTATAGGCTTATCCTTCTTTATAAACCATTATTATTATATTATTAGGGTGGGCGAGGGAAGTTACCACCCCAACTATTTTATATACGTTTTAATTATGTTTTGATTTCTTTATCCAATTTAGAGGACGGATAAATAAACGATTTAACTTGTTTTATTGATTTTATAGTGGTAATAAATAATTATTATTCACCAACATGACATTAATCGATATTTCGATCGTAATTGATTTGTAATAGCAGATATACAGATGTCCATCGTAGTGCACGGTAGATACAACACTAGATGTTTTCCAAAATTGTGTGAAATGAGACTTTATGCAAAATAAGGTGATGGGCGCTAATTTGGCTTCTTATTAAGCAAAACCGAGCTTTAAGTGATCCTTTACTATGTAAGTAGTCAGTACAAAACGAGGTAGTTTTAAAGCACAGTAACTCGATCTATAACTGGATTATATGTACTACATATATTACATTTAGTTTGCCGCAAATTCGGTTTTCAGTCTCTTTATAATTGAAGACATTTTAACTTTATGGCGTTTTGTGATACTCAATGATATGCTTTTATTCAATAACATGATTCATACTTATATGGACAAGTAAAATTGGTAACACGCTGTTCTTTCTCCCGAATATCTCGTGTTCTGCAGTATAATGTATGCCATTAATATAACTGTGCCATTAATATAACTGATGTCTGACGGGTTCATAAGAATAGTTCGTGTTTTCGAAATATTAATTGTACTGCGCAACTCATTGTCTACCTGTGTGATTCGAGTACCTTTTTTATCCACGTATATGACACTCTGTATATAGCTGGTTTCTGTTATTTATTTTCAACCTTCAGAATCATCGTTATTCTACAATAATAAATTCCACTGCATTCAGTAACTCTAAACTACAATATTTTTAGATACTACTTCAGCCAAATTGGCGTGTGATTTGGTGTTGACTCTTCACCACATTTCGTTACTTTGGAATATGATAAAACATCCAAACATGTTGCTTCTTGTGGCAGAGAGTTTCTATCTCATAAGCTCCGACAATTAAGTATAGCTTTGAGTTTACTTTTTTTTAATGTTATGAAGTATTAAACGAATAAGAACACGTGTCTCGTACAGTTTGAACTGATCAACCCGATAAGTAATTTTGGAATGATAAACTCCATAATTGGCTTAGTTTAACGTATATTTATTGAATTCTAATACTCAACACTCTCGCAACGCCTGCGAGTTTCTTTTCGACAATTTAGCTGTTAACACTAAAGACAAGCCTGTTGGTTCGTTAGAACAAATTTCAAGCAAAATTTCTCAGTTATTAAAAGTACTGAGTAAATCAATAATACCTTCGACACCTTACGAATGACGTAATAGTCGTTATGACGACAAACCTACAAAGATATATTTTCAACACTTAAAAGTGCAAAGACTAACAATTTTCTATATACAAATTGATTTTTTTATTCTTGCAGGTGGAAAAGTTGTCGGTGAATTATTAAACCACAAAAAAATCGTTTACAGGTAAAACTAATTTTACTTAGAAATGGCATTAGACCGAAACATGTGTAAGTAATAGAAAACACTTAACCTTATTTGATATTATATTGAGTAGAAATAGTCAACGAACTAAATTAAATCTTAATTCCAATGACAGATTAATTGGTACGATTTATCGTACAGTCTTACATACAATACACCTACACATCTGTTTCGGAGTAGAACAAAGTTTTGTTTTTAATGGAAATGATTTTTCTCGGAATTTGGTAAACCATAGATTCAAATCCTCTTTTAAATACTTTATTCCCTGAAAATTAGGAAAGGAGATAATTTCAACGCCAAAAATGTGAGGGATTCAAGATCTGTACAAATTTTTACCCGTTTTGTAAAAAGCTTCAAAAGTTTTGTATTTAAAAGAATGAATGGACTCGTATTGTTGGTTTGTTTCTATCTTTGCAATTTTTTTAAGGGCTCAAAGCACTCCCAACTGACCCTTTATATAAAATAAAACACCTCGAGACAACATTTCATTCCGACAACTTCTAAAGTTCTACAGAGTGTTGATCATGTATATACAATCACGGATGAGTACGGGAGATGGCTTCTAACATCCAAAACGCGGCGTTGATTGCACATACCGGGTTATTTTCAACTAAGAGGTCAAGAATTTAATGCGAATTTCTGATAATCTATGGCTTAGAGGTCGTAAACGACGCTTACCGCATCTCAACTGAGACCTAACGACCCAGTTTTTTACCGATTGGTGCACATTGTAGGTGGTCAGTCCAACGAATGTTTTTACACACAAACGGCATTAGAGGTTCTTTAATGATATTTTGTGCCTAAAGGGCAAATTTTGGTAAGCAGAACTGGCGCTGTTAAGTTATACAGTATATGTTGATAACACATCGGAATGCGATTTTAACTTGACATGAGACTGATGGAAGTTAGAGTTTGTGTGTAGTTACAAAACTGCCTGATTTATGATTATTTATTTAATCTTATATTGAGTGCGGCTTCTTCTTGGGTTCCAACCCTGTTTTCTATAGAATTCTGTTCGATTTAGTATTAAAAATACTTAAGATCTAAACATCGTCTCCATATGTATAGTTTTCACTTAATATCATATTTATAGACTTACTTTAAGATTTGATAATACATATATAGCTGATACAAGATCAAATTAGACTGAAATAGAATGGACTTAACTCGGTTACATTCTAAACTTAACTGTATTTCACTTGATTAAATTCGAATAGAAGCAACTAGACTGGACTAGAGTCGACTAGGCCAGACTATAATCTCTTAGAATATACTAGACTATATTCGACTTGATCCGATAAGAGTCAACGAGTTTTCTCTTCGAGGCTCGACTAATTGTAACTTAATTAGACTTTACTAGGTTTAACTCGTTTTCACATTACTAGGTTTGGTTAGATCAAACTAAACTGGTCTATATTGGAATAGACTAGACTATTTTCTACTTGATCCAAATAAACTCTACTAGACTTAACTATATTCGACTTGACCGGACTAGATTCAAGGTGTTTTGACTAGACTCTTTGAGATTCGACTAGTTGTAACTAGACTAGAGTTTACTCGGATTAACTCAATTTCACATGACTAAATTCGACTATAATCGATTAGTTACGAAGATTCGAGTAGACTCGATTAAACTCGACTAGACTCGACAACACACAGCTTGACTCGATTTAACTTATATTAAATCGACTTCAATTAGATATGATTTAACTCGACTAGACTGGACTAGACTCGATACGACTATATTCGACTAAATCTAACTAGACTCAACGAGTCTCGAATTGGCTCCTTGAGATGTGAATAATCTTAACTAGACTGGACTATATTCGGCTTGACTCGATTTAATTTGACTTAATTTAACTAGGTTCAATTAGAGTTGAGTAAATTCGACTAGACTGGACTAGATCAACTAAAGTATACTATATTCGACTTGACCCGACTTGATTTGACCCGAATAGACTCGAAAAAATTCGACTTAACTCGATTATAATCGGGTCGACTCGATTTAATTTGTCTAAATTCTACTAGATTCAATTAGACTTAACTTAACTCGTCTAGACCGAACTATACTCGATTAGACTATATTAGATTTAACCTAACTAGGCTCAATGAGTCTCAACTTGACTCCTTAAAACTCGAACAGTCTTAATATACGAGACTTAACTATATTCGACTTGACCCGACTAGATTCAACGAGTCTTGAATAGACTCCTCGATACTCGACAAGTTGTAACTAGACTATAGACTATACTCGGCTCGACTATATAAGACCTAACCTTACTAGGCTTTCACGAGCCTCAACTTGACTCCTTGAGACACGAATAGTGTTAACTAGACTAGACTTTACTCGCCTTGACTCGATTACATTTGACTAAATTCGACTAGATACAACTAGAATCGACTAGACTCAACCAGCTTCGAGTAGACTCGATTAAACTCGACTATATTCGGCTTAGCTCGATTTAACTTGTCTTAGTTCTACTAGATTCAAAAAGACTTGACTAAACTCGACTAGACAGGACTAGACTCGATTAAACTTTATTGGATGTAATCCGACTAAACTCAATCCGTATCGACTAGACCCTTCCAAACTCAACTTAACAGGATTAAACCCAACTCGTAAGGACTGAACTCGACTATAGATTAAAATAAACTCGTCTAGTCTTGAGTCGACTAGATTGGACAAGACTCGATTATATTCGACTTAACTCGATAATTCCCTAATATATTTGAGTAGAGTTGACTAGACTTGACAAGACATTCATACAATTTTATCCAATCTGTTTAATGCTTACAATTCCATATATACAAATTAAACAATACATACGAGGTTATTGAACTATATTCAACAATACTCGGCTGACTCGATTAAATTTGACTTAATTAGACTAGACTTGGCTAGCCGCAACTAGACAAGACTATATTTGATTCGACCCAAATAGACTCAACGAGTCTCGACTTGACTCCGACTTTATTCGGCTGAACTCGATTGCACTTGACTATATTGGACTAGATTTGACTAGACTTGACAAGACTCAACTATTCTTAACTAGATTAGACTATATTCGACTTGACTCGATTAAATTTAACTAGAGTCGACTAGATTGAATTAAATTCGATTAGACTCGACTAAACTTTGATAGACTAGTCTGTACTGAACAATATTTGGTTGACTCGATTTCAATTGACTAAATTCGGCTAGACTAGACTAGATTTGAACACACTATATTCGACTTGACCTAACTAAAATCAACGAGTCTTGATTTGAATTTTCAAGACTCGAAGTTGTTTTAACTAGATTCGATTAGATTTAACTAGATTTGACTAGACGGGACTATATTTGTTTATATTCGACTTGACTCAGAAAAACTATACTAGATTTGAATAGATTCAACTAAATTTAAATAGATTTGACAAGATATTCATGCAGTTTTATCCAGTCTTCATAATGCTTACAATTCCATATATTCAAATAAAACAATGCGTACTAACTTGACTAGACTGAGTAAAATTCAAGACTCGATTGAATTCGCCGAATATACTCAACAATACTCGAATGCCTCGATTTCATTTGTTTAAATTTGTCTAGACTCGACTAGATTGGGCTAGACTCGATTAAATTATATTCGTCTTGATCCAACTAGATGAGTCCCGATTTCACTCCTCGCGGCTCGAAAAAAACGAGTAGTTTTAACTAGATTCGATTAGATTCAACTAGGCTCGACTAGACTGGACTAGACTCGATTATATACGACTTAACTCGATAACACCTTAATAGATTCGAGTTGATTCGACTAAATTCGACTAAACTTGACAAGACAGTCATTGTATGAACAGTCGAATGCCTCGATTTTACTTGACTAAATTCGAATAGGCTTGATCAGACTCGACTAGACTGGGCTAGACTCGATTAGACTATATTCGAGTTGACCCAACTAGAATCAACGAGTCTCGATTTCACTCCTCGAGGCTCGGAAAAACTTGAGTAGTATAGTATCTAATCGAATCTATAGTTAACTATAGATTCGATTAGATTCAACTAGACTCGACTAGACTAGACTAGACTCGGTTATATACGACTTTACTCGAGAACACCCTAATAGATTTCAGTTGATTCGACTAAATTCGACTAAACTTGACAAGACATTCATTGTATAAATACTCGAATGCCTCGATTTCACTTGACGAAATTCGACTATGTAGGCTCGACTAGACTCGACTAGACTGAGCTAGACTCGATTAGACTATATTCGACTTGACCCAACTAGAATCAACGAGTCCTGTTTTCACTTCTCGAGGATCAAATAAACTCGAGCAGTCTTAATTAGATTCGATTAGATTCAACTAGACTCGACTAGACTGGACTAGACTCGACTTAACTCGATAACACCCTAATATATTTCGACTAAATTCGACTAGACTTGACAAGACAATTACACAATTTTATCCAATCTTCATAATGCTTTCAATTCCATATACGTACGAGTAAAATCAAATTAAACAATTCCGCTTTGTTTGATTCTCACTCGAATCTAACAACAAACGTAAATTTCATTTCCACATTCCGTATTTACATAGGTACGGTAACTACTTGCATAAGCTGGTCGTAATAAATAAAATTGATAAAAATACGTATCTCATATGTGTAGTTCGACAGGACTTCTATTTATGTACAGATACATATTGTATGTACACGCCAAATATTATCATTTCACTGTCAGGTGTGGGTGTGTGTAGGTATATATGTTCATTGGATGTCCTTTATGATGATTCACTTATGCAATTTTTCCTTCTGTATATTCATAAAAATTATGATTTCGTAAATAAAATTTTTTATTTAAACATATTTTTGCTTTTTTTTTTGTTTTTTATACAACAAACAAAAAACGTTTAGAAAATCAACCAACCAACCGAACTGAAAAGTATTATACGAAACAGCAACAACGATACCAAGTGGAATTATAAATGGGAAAAATACTCTGAAAAGAAAATGTGGAAATTTTTTTTTTGTTTTGTTCGTTTCGTTCAGTATAAAGGAATATTTGTGTTTGATTGTATGTGTGTGTGAGTTGTGTATTGTGTGTGTGTGTATGTGTTTACGTATACATATTGTAGCATGGTGTCAATAAAGAATGAAAAGAAAATATTATTACAGTGGTTCGGTTTATTTTTGTCATATATTCAGGCATATATAGGCTTGCTTACTGTTTCGTTTATTTTATTTTATCAAAATTAAATAACAATTTTTTTTTTGTATACAAATTTTTCAGTTTTCCATATACATTTCCCAAGAAAACATCAAATTTTATTTAATGTACACAAAAAAGAATTGGTTAATAAAATAAATATTAAAATTAATTTAATTTAATTTATTTTTTTTATGTAATTAAAAAACATAATTCAGTGATTTAATTTTATTATTGTACGGGTGTGTGTGTATGTGCATTGTAATTAAAAAATTATTATACATAATTAATTAGTTTTATTGTATGGCTTAAAAATTATACTGTACTGTTGATAATTAAATAATTATTGTTGTTATTCGGTTTGGTGTTTAAAAATATTTATATTTAAACGAAATGTATTGTGAAAATTAAAATTCAATTAATTCAATTAATAATTTGATTTATTTTTATTCATATTCACGTTCGATAAATATTTTATGTGTTTTGATATTTTATTTTGATAAAATACATAAAATTATTTATTATAATAAATATGATTGATTAAAATAATATTAACACACAATAATAAAAAAAATATTTAATAATAATAATTATACGAGAGAGAGAGCGAAGTATACCGTGTGTAAAGTGGTAGGTGGTAAATTATATCGGATTGGAAAAAAACATTTTTTTTTTTGGTCGGTTCGAGTGGGATATTCGATCAAGGATTTTCTTTTGTGTATATATAAAATTTTATTTTGTATTGGCAAATAAAAAAAAATGTATTTCACAAGTGGCAATTTGTTGGAATGGTGGTAAGTTGATTGTGTTTTTATGTTTTCTAGATATTTTTGTGCTTTTAACAAAAAATAACAACAAAATTGTAGCGCTTTTCTTGGTATTGGGCTATATTGAAATTTATTGTGTATACTTGTTCAAATAATAATATGTACTAACATGAATAAGTTTGATGCATACGTGGGCACACTTAGATGAGTACTGCCTGCACTGATTGTTATCCGTCTACCTTCAGCATTTATATGTACATTGATTAATTTAATTAGTTTCGTGTAGTATTAACTGCTATAAGGTTTCGTTTTAATACAAAAAATAAGAATTATATTTTTTTCAAGGGGTAGCACACGAGATAGTTCGTTTAGTACTTCATATCATATAATCAAAGTTTTTTTTAACATGAAGTTAAGGAAGCTGTTTGCATCCACCATTATTTACTTGTGGTATATCTATATAAGTCATACTTGACAAAATGCGGACAGGCACGTAAAAACAGTTCTGGACAACTTTCAACGAGATTTAACCTGATTGTAAAACTTTAAATTCAGCTTGACCATCCGTAAATATGCTAATATCACTTATAGGTATTACGTGATACTTTATCCAGTTTATGGTTTTTTTAGAGCTCTAGTGATCGATGAAGAAATTGAGAATTTGCCAAAACTCTGGTATAAAAGTAACCAGTTCCTCGTACCTAACCCAGTTTTTTTTGATAGAATAAAAGTTTGAAACATGTGCTTAAAACTGTGAAGGTGGTTTAATCAATAGCGGAAAGATGAATGGCCTTATCAAATTACAACATATTTGTGCTATATAATTGTGTTCGCAGACATTAATACGTAAGAAAACTGTTTTCCTAACTTTCCCAATGATCCAATGGTGTTCAGTTTCATTGTATTTAACTTCAGTTCTCGCAAATATCAACCATTCCCAATGATATAAATGCAAATAATTAATTAATAAATGTAATATCATTCAACTCCAGCACAGGGCAACCTTTTTAGTTTTGTTAAAATTTGCAAGCGAAGCAAAATATTCAACCGTACCAAATCTTTATGGAAAACTGGCAAAAAATGTGCTCGTTTTACTCCTATCAATATACCTTACCAATATCACTGTTGGTATGAATGGAGTAAAAGAAGGGGTTTATTTCCTGAAGCTTAAAAGCCTGAAGCTTTCCTTACAGCTTTTATTATTTTACTATTTGTTTATGTGTTTGTTTTGAGGTAAGAATGTACGACAATAAAATGTACGCCAGCCTATAAAGTACTATGAGTGGGTATATAAATTCTGAACTACAACAAATTGCTTCGAATCGAGACATATAATCTGTTCAATCGATCGTCCCAGCCATGGGAAGTTGGTATTTTTCATTTAGTATCGTATTATTTCTCATTCCGTTATCCTGTTGGAGGGTTTTAATAAATTATTGGCCATTATGGTAGAATATTTGTTCGATTAAAAACAATATAAAGGTGAATGGGCAAATAGTTGACTTTATCATGCACCAAAACCTTCTCTGAGAACAATGGTCTGCTGATATAATTTTGCGTCTTAAATGAGACCTTATACGACCCATTAATACATTTTATTGCACATTGATGGTGGTCAGCCCGACGAATTCTTTAGCAGGCAATCACTTTTTAGCACGTCATACGGAGCATGTCAAGTTTTAGTTCAACTTTTATACAAATAATAATCAATGTTTAGTCCCAAAAATGAACATTACAGTTTTTCTTAAAAATGAAAACCTTTCGTTTCAAAAATGGATTGAATACATATTAGTCAGTACTCCTCCAAACTCGTATACCATCTCCGATATGAAATGTTTCAAAGCAGTTGTGACACAAAATGTGGTCTAACTATTTCATCATAATGACTCTATTACAACTCTTACGGTTCGTATGCGGAACGATAACAGTTAAGTCAAATTTATCGCTTTATTAAATCACACAATAGCCTTCACTCCACTCAAATACGTTAACACTTCGATATACGCTCAACCATAAAAAAAAATTACATTCAATTGTACTCGAACCAGCTACTATTTTGACCAACTACATACACCGCGTACTATAACCACTCGATGATTGACTGTCGACTGACTGTTATGATGTTTACTGAGTTGATATAGGCATATTTGTTACACTACCTCCAGCTTAGTTTCGTTCGTCTCAAAC
Organism: Tipula lateralis; assembly: GCA_963932295.1. Lineage (NCBI taxonomy): Eukaryota > Metazoa > Arthropoda > Insecta > Diptera > Tipulidae > Tipula > Tipula lateralis. The sequence continues at coordinate 43,922,266 of OZ010738.1, forward strand.
AGAAACTTTACATTGTCCTCCTTAGTACGATACTAACCTTTAACTCCTGTGATCCTTTCGAAATTCTGTAGATGGCGTCGTTACTCTGTTTGACTTTGTCCATTTACGATTTTCCCAATCTTATAGTAGCGTTGGTGATTTTCTTTTCATCCACTTCGGCCTGTAACTCACACCAGTTATTTTTACTAGAACTCTTGAGCACTAGTATTGATGTAGCGCACCATCATTTTGTCGCTGACAATCTTGATGCGATCTCGAACTTGGTTGTGATTCTCGTTCATTTTCATCCTCCGTTGGTCCATATATTCTGCCTTTTGTGTACTGCCGCATCTCTACTCGCATTCTGACTCTTGGTCCCTTATATGCTGCACAGATATCACGGCGTCGAAACCATTGCTCCACGTCAAACTGATATTCCAACCAATAAATCTTGCATAAGTGTCTTATTAACTCCCAGTTGACCTCCTGTTTTCCGCCATGTAGTTTCTCTAGTACTTCAGGTACTTTGGGTATATTATGAAATAAACTCATGCTATTATGAAACTATAAAGTAAAATCAAATCGGATTTTTCCAAACGCACAAGACAAAATCCGTCTGCTCTGTTGTCGTTAAGCAAAAGGTTATCGCAATTTTAAAAAAATATATAGTTCGATCGGATTAGATTTTTCTGTTATCGCTCTTCGGTAACACTAACTGCTGCATCTCCGTATTTCCGTCAGTGGACTCCTATCTCCTTTTGACGATACCGTTATCTAAATATAATGCGCCCCACTGAGTCCAGTATCAATTAACTTTTGTGCTTAACGGTGCTACTTCCTTCCAAGGTGCTTTGTATTCTTCCTCTTACAGGCCGATAATCGGACTGGACCTTAACTTTGTTCTATTTTGATCTTGTGCTCCATCGCTAGGATGAAATTGTAGCACATCCTCCTTGATTCCACCATACCCCTTTTGTTGACTTTCTTTCTAATATTCTCTTTTCTGATTCCTATGTAGTTAATGAATTCTATAGAACTTATAAGTATATACGTACTCATTCAAGTGCCTGAGCGAGAACGAACAATTAACTGTAAAAATGAGGCATTATTACACGTATAAGAGAGTATTGGCTAACACATATTGCCTTCTTAGAAAATCGATGATGTTTCAAGAAGTAATGAGCTTCAAGTGTAGTGCTTATAACATTCTACTATAATACAAAACATGTACCATAATTTATATTATGTGTCTTGCCCTGCCATATTAACACCAAGATCCTTCGCTTACACGTATACGACTAATCATAAATCTTCACAGATACATGGTATGTTGAAAAGTAATTTGTGACGTTCAAACAAGTGGATATCATCGTAAATTTACTGCCGCCTTTTTATAGTGATATGTATAGCGAGTGTGGGGTGATTTTATGGGAATTGGGGGTAACTTACAATATAAGTTCATTGTGTATACATGAGTATATACACAACTTTTTCGTGTTACGCATAAATATATATACGAACACTAGGATAGCGTACGTTTCAGACGATTATACGAAAAATTAATTGATTGGAACAAATTATGTACCATTAATTTATTCTACATAATACATACATATATTACATATGTGTGGTGGTGTATACTTTAACTTTAATATTGATTTAAATAATCGATATTTGGTGCTTTAAATTGTTGTGAGTCAGACGGATTTCCGTTTCTTTTAGTGTATGTACAAATGAGTGTATACGACTATGAAGGACGTGAATTGTATTCATGTAATTTATATATAAGACTCTTGGAGACGTAAATATAATATCGACAGTGTGGAGTCTAACCTATAAACGGCAATTTCAGTGTCAGTCGAGGTTAAACTGCGGTTGGTTTTGCGAAAAATACCAAAATATTGAATTTTTGCTTGCTTTATTCTCATAAACCCCATAAAACGCTTATATAGTTGATTATGGCAGCACTAATAAAAATTTATAAATATAATTATAATATCATGAGAAACTATAATTAGAGTCAACATATTTCTTGATCAACTTCAAAATACCATAACGAACCCATTTCCTTCTTAATTTAATACTATCGTGATACAATTTTTTCCAGAGGTTTACGACATTAACTATCCTGATACTAAAACTGTCGTGATAGAAACATACTCTCGGGATGATATTGAAAAATGTCGTGATATTTATATTTTAGTGTTGCCATCGCATTTTCTCGGGATATTTTAAGGGCTAACTTCACAAACATATTTTAAGCCAAATGAAGAGTCCAAGTCATGTAAATTTTCGTAAAACATAGATAAATATTTCTATATTGATCATGCTTTGTGTGTTGAGTTAGAGAAAGCTCAGTATGAAAGATAAACACAATCTAGCATAATACAGTTGCTTAAGAAAGATTACATTTTTTATTTAAAATCTTCGGCCTGATTATAAATGCATTTATGACACTAACATATGAGGACGGTTTGATGCTGTTAAAACCGACTACATCAAGGAGTTTATAAATCATAACTCACAACGAATTATATCTAATATGATATTTGTGCATAAATCGAATTTAAATCTTGTGGCGTCTAGAGTACCTCAACCACATAATGTTGTGGAGAGGTTAAAATAATTAAATAAGTAAAAATCGACCAAATGGTGCAGTGGTTAAAGCTGCACCAATTGTGCAAGATGGAAAAAGGATTTATTTTCGGTGGTGTGGATAAACACATCTAGAACCTCCTTTTGATATCGAATGTTTGGCTATGTAATGGTGTAAAGTAGGACGTAAATAAGAGAACCGTGAAATAGTTGGAAAGGCCTTGAGCTCCAAAACAGATTGCAAATATAAAAACAGACAGATTGACATTATACTAAATGACATTAAAAAGCTTTGCAATGGATTGTGGTGTATAGATATGTAACCATGAATATATAACATCATCATTATTCCAAAATACGAATAAAATTATATAAGACCTTGAACTTTGATGCCTCGCATTTATGTTTCTACCGTAATGGCTTCAAATTCATAAAACATATACATATATAAACAAAATGTTTACACGATACATTTCTAAGGGACCATTTATCAAGAATTTTTTACGGCAGACAATAAATTGTTATTCTTCTATAAACCAAAATTGTCAAAACATGATACAGTCTCATCCTTTGTTTTTGGAAGAATATATATTTTCAATTTGATCTTCAAGCTAAATTATAAATTCGAACATGTTCGTAACATTCGCATGTCTCTAAGAAATTTCCAATTTCAAAAAAAACCAGACATTCATAATTTATTTAATTATTAATGTTGATGATGGCATATCCGTTATAGTAAGCACTTGATATTATCTCGAATATATTTACATAATATCGTATTATGCTGAATTGTTTTATTTCGTGGCAGACGAAACATAATGTTATGCTTCCAATCCTAACCGCTCGTAAAAAAAACAATTATTAACCACAAGACGCATAAACATGTCTTAAATTAAAAATTTTTCTTTGTGAAACAAGTAAATTTGAAAACATTTGAACTCAAGACACGTTTTACTACACTCAGTTGTTACAGAAACTCGAGGATTTTACAAGCATTGATAATTTCGATCAGGACTATCTTATTCTGATAGCTCGACATATGAAACCCTCCGGCCAAATGAATGTAATTGTTGAAAAAATTTCAGGAGAAGGACTTTCGGTTTCCAAACATGGTTAATAATGCCATAAGCATAACATGCATGCCATGCTAAATTTGAAAAAATATTTGCATCGTGGATGGGTTAAGAATCAACAAACTACAAGAAGAATATTGATAATTGGCAATATGTCAATCAAAAAATGATTTATCATCGATTACCTTCATCGTTTTAAAAGCTTTCCAATATATATAGCATCTGTCAAGATTATACAATGTAAAGGACATCTATTCAAGATTATACGATGTAAGGAATGTTCTCGTCCAAACGTAGAATTCATTTATGATAGTGTTTGAAAGTGGTGAAGGTCTTTCCCAAAGAAGTACTTATAGAGGATAACTATTGTCTGATTAGGTTAAGCTAAAGTTAAGCGTTTACACAGCTTGTTTCTAAGTCTAATCAAGTTTGATTCTAAGTGTTAGTTAACTTTGATTTTCTACATATTTGAGCACTATGTGGGTAATCAGCCCACGAACGGTTTTCATATATGTATGTAGTATGATGTCAACCGTTGTATGGTTGAGCGGAGTAAATCGATCTAGAGTCATTCGCATGGTAATCATCCCTGTTAGTAATGTCGCTACAATCATTAAGTAATAAATAGAAAAAGTCAGACACAACACACAACGTTGTAGTTTTGTCAATCTCTCGTTGGTACATCTGGTTATCTTCTTTTCATAAAATGATACCCTCTCTCTCTCTCTCTGACTTCTTAAATCCCATGTAAGAGTTCTTTTGCATGCATAAGTATATAGTTCCATTCCTTTCCTTTCATTGTTCCTTCTCTCCAGTGTACAATTTATATGTCACAGAAGATCGTATTCGATATCGTTACGCAAAAAAAGTTCATTCCCTTATACGACGTACTCCAGCTGAATGTCATTGGAGCACTTTTATATTATTCTATTGTATAGAGTGTTTTAAGTCGTGGTCTATCGATCGGATTTGATGAATTAGATAATAACAAAATCTCCAAAAATGTTGTTTGTTTCATGGTTCATCCGAATGGATTCCCAGCGGTTTTAATTTGAATGACCTTTCTTTTGAATGTAGATAATATTGTATACAGTCTGCGGTGGAGGTTCAGCTTTCACTTTTTAAAGTAGAAAATTTGTATCTAATTCGGATACTGTTTGACGATATAGTTTTCTCATTCGAGATATACGAAAGTATGTACAAAGTTGAAATAATCGTTGTTAGTTCCGAAATTTACCCAGAACTTGACCTATAGATGTTGTTAGTATTTTACCGGAAGATCTGCAATGATCATTTCTCCTTGATAATAATTCGCACTTATACTTCAAAATGATGACTTGAATAACTGTTTTTCCTCATTATTTTGCATACTGCTTTTTTGGGTAGTTCAGAAAATAATATAGGCCTTGCCTATACAATCGAATACAACTTTTTTTTTTTTTTTTAATACTATGCTATCTTTTTTGGGGCTCAAGGCTCTCCCAGCTCTTTTGCGGTTCGCTTATTTACGTCCTACTTTCGGCCAAATCGAGGACGTACGGCTATAGGTCCGATTTTCGTAGAACCATCTGCGCATTGCATAGCTCCATGCCAGCCTATAGTACTGACATGGAAGATGGGTTGGCCCATGAGTTCTGCACTCCAACAGGGGGTCATGGATGTGTTCATTAACACCATCGATCGTAATTAGATGGTGAAAAGTCCCTTTTGCATCCTGCCCCTATCAGGATTCGAACCCGGTACCTCCCGCTCCAACTACCACAGCTTTAACCACTGAGCCACCTGGGCGGTAAATACAACTTTGAAATTATCCGACTTATCAGTCATCTGATGGCCGCATAAACATTAACCACCGCTATTTAAAGATTCAATACTCGACCAACAGCATATTAAAGATATCCTTCCTATCTTAACTATAAAGAAGCAACAAATGTGGTGTATAGTATTCCCATATGACGAGACCGATGATGAAGTTTTTATCAAATTTTCTATATATAATAACGACGAATACTGCGTACCGATCAATATAAAATGTAACGACATCATCATTTATAATTTCTTGTAATGTACAAACAATATTGAAAGGGGTGGGAGATTTGAATATAGTTTGTTTTTTGCATTGTTTATGTTAACTACCTACCCACTACCTAAATATTCCTTCACCCTATATCCTCCCTCGTATATAGCATACTGTATAAAATGTATAAATTATTAAACCCGGAAGGCACCACTTCCATTTAAAACTACTTTACGGAATTAGAGACATTTGTATATGTAATACAATATGTTTATAGCTCGCACATGTTACATATTAAAGTGATAAATACAGACACAGGTTGTTCAACCTTTCGAGGTGTGACTAAATTGTTTTTTTTATGTGAATAAGGTAAACTGGTGTATTATAGATAATTATTTACACTATTATATATATATATATATATATATATATATATATATATATATATATATATATATATATATAATAATATAGAATATTGTCCGCGATAAAGGTGATGACTACCACCTTTATCGCGGTTAGTAGCATCGAGTTCATCCGAGAAGGTTGTACTGTGGTGTGATGGTATTTTGCGCTATTCTCGGCGAAGAGCAATCTTTAAGGTGTCGACTATCTCAAAGGACTAAATCCAAAGATAACGATATTCACCGGGGAATATGATGGCAATTATTGTTAATAAATAAAACTGTTTATTTTTTTTTTGTAGAAAAACGTTGGGCTTTATAGGATGGTATTGAGTCTTGTTGAAACGTACATTGGTTTCTACTATATTTTTTGCAATCCATATGGTAATCAAGTATCGCTTAAAACTGTTCACGATATATTTGTTGTTTTCGTTTATATCACCTTCAATCAAAAAGGAATGGTAAGCGTCCTGTGGTAGTTGCCGCTGCTCAAACCATTTCTGATGCAGACAATTGCTTTCGCAGAGTGATTCGTCTAAATTTTGGTCTAATATTTTGATTTGCACTCTACATAAACACGATCGTTTTGTTTGTTTGCATATTGCTGAACCGTAAATATGGTTTCGTTAAAAAATACCTAATTAAGTTCACAATCAACGTGCAAATGTTTTAACACCTTGGCTCTTGCTAGGTGAACTGACTTTTGTGCAAGTGTTTAATATTGATATTTTTGTATTTTGTAGGGCTTCGATTGTAGATCATTTTTTAACATCGTGAATTACTTTAATTCTGGCATTCACCTTTCGAACCATTTCTGGTGTTGTACTGTTTTTGACTGCCCACTTTCATGGGTGTTTTTGATTTTGATCACATTTCGTATAGCTTATTATTAACAATGGCTGGTTGCGATTTTCCAGCCAAAGATTATCATATAAAAATTTTGATTGAAATTTAAATTTATATTATTTAAGTTAAGCCATAAAGGACAAGACATACAATTAGATTCTCATTTCGGTTTAAATCTGAAGTTTACACAAATTGATAGTTAACCTAGAATAAGCGGGTTATAGATGATATTTTATTTTCCAAAATTGAAGTTTATTCTAACGTTTAAAACTTATCCATTTTAATTGAATTTTTAATCCCCATACACCAACCAGTTCATCGGCTGAACGAAGCTTTCAAACTCAAGAGCGTATTTATGTGTACGTATTTATGTGTGGGAACCTCTTACCGTCTATATGAACAACTAATTTGTGATGCAAAATTCTACGAGTCTTTCTCCATTTTTGTTTCAAACAGAATTCAACCCATATTAACCCATCAGGTCGAGTTGTCTGTTCCAATTTTGGTACTCCAATTTAGTTTATTTGGAGAATTTATTTCATTACTAATTATTTTGCTGTTAAAAGCTTTCCATTAATGCTTTTTTCCCTTTATTTGTTCGTTTAATCCATGCCTTGTTCTTATGTATGTAGTCTCTACCAGAGAATGTCATATAAATCCCATTAATTTTACCGATGTTCATCCATCTAAATTCACTGAATCCTAGAATCTGGAGGTGATAGCATTTCATTTCCTTCTTGTAGTTGTGACTAGTCTTGAGGTTTACGTTAGAGTTTTAATGTTCCAGTGGCGAATTCGTGTACAAAACAAAAGGTTCGATATTAAATTTTGCCGTTTCGTGTTGTTACTTCTTATAGTATTCGTTTTTGTAGTCAATGTTATATCAGATTAATGAATGATTGGTCCTAATAAATCCTAACCAGAGGAATGTAAAAAACCCAAGAAAAGCCCCAGCTTACAACAGTACAAAAACAAGTGCCGACAATGAAGCTGCAGCAAAATATATCCGAAGAATTAGAATTTGTTATAAAACCTCAGAGCACTGAAAGGCATTTAAAAATAATGATTACCGATTATTTACAAATCAAACGCAAAGACTTGAATTACTAGTCGTTAAGATGGCTACGTAAAGAATTAAAAACAGACAAAAGATAGAACAATGACTTCAGTTTGGCATAAATTGTGGCACGAAGAAGTGGTAATCGCAGTATCTAATGTAGTCGATACTAACAACCTTACCAGTAAGAAAGACAACCCAAGCCGGTATTACAGAAATGGTCGGTATAAAACTACATAATTTGATACCTCGATCAACGAATCCTATAATGGTTAGCAAAGAATTTCCAGCAACCAAATACCTTTGAAAAGACAGGTTTACATATATATATATATATATATATATATATATATATATATATATATATATATATACATATATATATATATATATATATATATATATATATATATATATATATATTTATATATATATATATATATATATATATAAATATATATATATATATATATATATATATATATATATATATATATATATATATATATATATATATATATATTTATATATATATATATATATATATATATATATATATATATATATATATATATATATATATATTTATATATATATATATATATATATATATATATATATATATATATATATATATATATATGTTATGTTATGATAACTAGAGCACACAGTTTATAAGCAGAATTATTATATCAAATAATAAGGTATAAAACGATATTTTGTGTTAAGCACATACCAATACCAGACACCGAATAGCAAATGTATTCATATATATTTAAAATATATTTATAATTTATAATATAATTTTAAAAAGAGCACGAACATTAAATAATGTATTGATTTTGGGTCTAATCGTTTGTGTAGATCGAAATAGTTCACAAATTATAGTCATAGTAGATATATATAAAGCATATATATATATATATATATATATATATATATATATATATATATATATATATATATATATATATATGTATATATATATATATGTATATATATATATATATATATATATATATATATATATATATATATATATATATATATATATATATATATATAAGACATAATGAGAATTTTTAAAATTTACCTACGTCATAATTATTAATTAATATCCTTTTATATGTTTCCATTCAATATGCAATTAAGGCCAACGTCCAACATTACATTAGTAATACTGCTAGCAATTCTTATTGATTTTATATTCACCATCCACCCACTATAGATTGGCATTACCACGTCACACTGTTTAATTATTCTCGTGTATGAATATACATATGGTATATTGTGCCTATATAGCACAATGTCCATATACACATTTTGTATAAATATCTAATGGTGTTAGGTGTACGTTTCACGTATGTACAAGTGAAACATATCGATTACTTATTGTGGGTGTATTATGAATTCAATCAAACTGCATATAATTAATTTTGATATTTTATATGAATTCCAAATGATATGCTCGTATAGATATGTACCTATTTCGGATGTTATTTTTAATAATTGATTGTGTGGTTGTATTGAAAGTCACGTGAATTTGAAATTTGCATTTGTTGTTAAACTGAAGAGGAGTCAATCCTCTTCTTTTATTGTAGTTCAACATCACAATCGAAAAATAATAATAGCAGAACTCTTCGAGATAACAATGAGTTATTCATTTCAAATTATCATCATCAAATAGAAAATTTTAAGATGAAAGCCAATTCGAGGTCACATATCTAACCAATTAAATGTCCTGAAATTATAACTGTTTCACAGTATATGATGGTACAGTAGCCATTGTTTGCCTTTGTATTTAAAAGCATTACAGTACACAGTAGACCGTCTTTCCACTTACTAAACTTGAACATCGACGTCTTTTCTCATGTTTTCCTATAAGAAATTTTTTTTGGCTCACATACTTTCTATTGTAGTAACGTACAATTACTATTTTTGTCAGTGACTTTTGTCTTTCGAATAATTATTTTAATATCGCCTGCAATTCCATAATTAGAAAGCTTTTTAGCTTTATGCTGCCTGTTGGCATGTGTGTTTGTTTGCTAGGAGACATATATCATCTGCCGATTACAAAACGTTTAAAATCTCTTTATGGCATTGATTGGCAGGTATGGCGCTGAATCAACCAGCCGGTAAAGATGTAGCCTTTTTCAATTTTAATGTGTGTATGGCATATCTGTGAGATAATCTGTAATGTTGGTTCGCTAGGCCGGGTTCGAACTGATGATGGCATCATTGAATGACTGTTTGATCGAAAAGATCAAATCCATCTTATTATAGACATATGCTATACCGGACTTGATGTATGTTGCATTGTATTCCTATATTTGTTGTATTTTCCGAACCGGATGTTCCGGGAAGGCACAGTTGTGAAAAATCAACATTTAACAAAAACCAATGAGGGTGAAAAAAGATTTACCTTCAGAGTTCCATTATTGAATATTTAAATAACTTTTCGACTTTTAGGGACGGATAACCTTTGTGCATAATTAGCATGGCAATAAAAATTACCTATCGTGACCTGAATTCGTAAATCTAAAATTTACCCAAGTAGCTGGCTGTTGAAAATATAATCTTATTAATAAAAAAAAATTTTTGATCTTTTCTACACCTTGAATCAAAAAAATCCTCTTATTTATGTAACATGGACCCCACCAACAAAATAATTTGCTAAATCAAATTTTCACTATTCGCGAATTTTAAATCCGCGAACGCTAATAAAATAATTGAATTTTCTTTTGTTGTGTGACTGTCGATTGTATTTGTAAAATGATTCTAATAATTTATACTTTGTTGTGAACGCTACAGGCTGTAACATACAATGTTGGCTTCAAATCCATTCAGATAATTTCTTCTGTGATTAACTTGAAATTTGTGTCAAGTAGACATATTTTTCTTTGTAAAAAATTTTATTTGAAGGGCATTTTTAACTCCAAGAAGCAGCTCTTAGAACGTAGATCTGGATGATGTCATCGGCACGGATTTATTATCATAAATACTCGTATTATATATCAGGGTGGTCATTCTGTGGTACTTTATCATACTTTTATATCACTGGAGACACGTTGGAGACTTTTTCCGTGATATAAAAAATATCAAATAAATCGACAAACACAACCCTGTGCAATAAATTTAAAAGGGGAAATAATGAATTTTAAAGGAGAAATGAATATTTTAGAGTGATAAATTGACGTTTCTACATAACTCCAAAAGTAATTATATCATTTTTTATATAAACTGGTTGAATAGGTAATGATAAAATTTATATAATCTGGTAAAAGTTGAAGAAAGCGTAATTGCTTTATAAAGTAAATTTGAATGTAATTGTAAATCCGAGTTGTTGTTTGTATCTTGTAATCCACTAGGCCGGGGTTTCGTCTGATGATGACGTCATTGAATGACTGCGTGAACGAAAAGATCAACTCCATCTCATCAGGCATATGCTGCCGGACTAGATGTTCATACTGTGCGATTCGTATATATACGTTCAGTCGTGACGCGACAGTACTATAGTGAATTACAAGAACTTAACTCGAAATATGGATTTTATGAATTGGTTGTGGCGTGAGCTAATTTGCGATTTATTTGAGTTGCTCTGAATGCCACAAAGTATATCAATACAACTTAATTAATGATATTGGAAACAATTTTAACATGAAATATGACAAACGTTATAAAATGTTGACTGATAAGGTGAGATGGAAGATATTGTTGTCTTTTTTACCCATTTCAATATACGATGTGAAGTTGTTCATTCATGATTCACCGACAGAAAGCTACGACAATTTCGTTTTATTATACTTTTTATCACTTAGGGTTTTTTCCAAACACCGACTTATTTGCTATACCGATTTATTCAAATAAGTCTGCTATCGAGGTGACTTATTTTCTATTTCTTTCTTTCAGCAGAATACTTATTTGATCATGTAAACGCGATTGTCAACTCGCATTTATAATAAATGTCAAACAAACAAACTTGAATTAAATTTATTTATGAATTTGTATAAATTGCAATATAAAGGGTCCGCCAAATAACTTTTTTTTTGAAAATGCTATAAAAAAAAACTACTGAATATTTTCTCAAATTTTAACACTTAGCTTTGAGGGCACCCCACAAATAATAGTCCAACGGTGTCAAATCGCAGCTCCGAGGTGGCCAAACGACATCAGCTCTGCGACTGATAATGCGATCTTCAAAAACAGGGCGCAAAACATCGAGTGTAGCTTCAGCTGTGTGGCAGCGCCGTCCTGTTGAAACCAAATGTTGCCAATATCCTCCTCTTCAATTTTTGTGAACACAAATTCGTTCAACATGGCCCGATAACGATCGCCATTGACTGTAACGGCCACTCATTGCTCATTTTCGAAGAAAAATGGCCCAATTATGCCTCTGGAACAAAATCCGCACCAAACAGTGACTTGTTTTGGGTGTACCGGCTTTTCAATGTATGCGTGCGGGTTTTCTGTGCCCCAAATGCGACAATTTTGCTTGTTTACATACCCGCCAAGATCAAAATGAGCTTCATCCGAAAAGATGATTTTTTTGGCAAAATCGGCATCTTCTGTAAGTCGATCGCAGGCCCACTCAGCGAAGCGAAAACGCATTGGATGGTCAGTTGGCCTCAATTCCTGAACCAATTGGACTTTGTATGGCGTCATACCAAGGTCTTTATGCAAAATTCGTCTCAATGATGTGTCCGAAATGTTCAATTGTTGAGAACGACGGTGAATTGATGTTGATGGCGCATCACGCACACTTTCTGCCACAGTATCAATATTCTCGGGTGTATGCACTGTTGGCTTTTCACGCTTTGGTTTATCGATGAGGATGCCAGTTTCTTACACTTTTTTCACAAGATAACGAACATACGGAGCTGACGGTGCTTCTCTTCCAAAATCCGTACGCAATTTTCGCACACATTCTGCAACATTACCATGATTTTCAAAGTAATGTCGCAATATTTCTCAGCGTTGTTCAAGCGTATACACAACCATATTCGTTCAGCGGAAGGATAAAACTAATTATCTGTCAAGTCAGACATGAGCTAAGTGTTACTATTCACGAAATAAGCACTAGTTGAAAAATAAAAAACTTTAGATGGCGGACCCATTATTTTCTATAGTTAAATTCAAACATTTGTTCTGGATATGCAAAGAAAACAGTACAACATTGTATTCAATTAAAAAATAATTTGAAAAATTTGTTTTGATTAGTGGTTGTCAAAATAAGTCACCAAAATCAATTGGAACAACTTGACTGACTTATTCAAGATGGCGTCAAATAAGTCAATAAGTTTGAAATAAGTCGGTGATTGGAAAACACCCTTAATGTGATAAAGCACCACAAAATGACCACCAGATTGCAAAGCCTTTTTGAAAAAGGAATTCACGACAACGTGTAGAAGAGTATATTACGAATGGATAACTCTGATATGAATCAGCTTAAAGCTCAAATTTGAGTTTTAATCAATTACAAAATTATTGTTATTAGTAAATAAAAAAATTAATGTGTCATAATACTTATATAGATGATGATTAGACACATATGGGTTCTTACTTCAACTTTCAGGAGATCATTCTGCTGGAACTGCCTATATTGGATGGTATCCTTGTGTTTCAGATGTATTCTTGCTAGACACAATCATCGCTGATGTATAATATGCCTTTAAATTTGCTTTCCAGTTTAATCAATGGTGCTGATTTCGTTGTTTTCCAGATGGTCTTGGAATGTTTACAGTGTTTTTTTAGCTCAATTTATTAATATTGATCTTCATCCGCTAATTTTTTGTATATATATTATGTTTCACAGCACCGGGCTTATTTTAAATATTTTTATTATTATTTTTAACCGGGCTTATTTTAAATATATTTCGACCATCATCGATCTGAAATTTTGTAAGAAATATAGAAATTACTTTTCTGGTATGATGTCTAATGATATTTCTTGTTTGGTGATGTCCAAAACTATACTTTATACCATTTCATCATATTCATATTAAGCTGATTTCACCTATGTTTCCGATTAAGATGCATTACCGGCCCATGCACTACTATCGAAGTCTTTCTCCATATTTTCCTGGGTGATTTTGCTTCCAATAAGAAATCTAATTTAAACCTTCCTATAGTGCACGTGACAGCGATGGGAGTTATGCTTGAACTCTATTGTGGCATTAACTGACAGGTAATGAGTCTTTTTCAATTTGAATGTGTGTATGGCAATATCTGTGTTTTCATATGTAATGGTTGTCTGGTGACGTCTAACATCATGTAATGGTATTTGTTGTCTGGTGACATCTAAAGATATTTTTGTATAGCAACCTGCTGCCACCTATAAGTATAAATAATTGATTTATTCGACAGTAGTCATTTTTAGCTTTGTTCTTCTGGGTTTCTCACAGAATCTAAGACTAAGTTCAAACAGATAAAATTTACCTAGCTTTACACAGTACTCCAATTGAATCTTTTCGAACATTTTGCTCATGGCAAAAAGAATATACTTTCTTCACACAAGCCAAGATTGGACAACATAACCTCTTGATATGTAATAATTGTTAAGCCGGTACGTTTTAACTGAAATATGAATCCGCTACATAGAAAATTTTGCTAAAGTGGCAAATGCCCAAATTATTCATCTTTTTCGCCAAAGTTGAAAAATTCAATGTATTGAGTGTTTTTAGAATAATAAAGTAAATGAATATAATGAATATTTAATTTATATAAATATATTTTTTTCTTATTATTTCTAGAGTCAACATAAATACTAAACATCACCTATTTACTATAAATATCTGTCATAAATAACCAAGAGGTAAGTACTATTGTAAACAAATACTTAAGGGTTCAACATATTCAAAATTAAGCTCGTTTCGTCTTATACTTGAAATTGTTCAAAAACAAAGACATAGATGGATTATCCCATATAAGATGTTCTGCTGCTTTATTATAATAAACTTTTCCAAAACAAGATAGTCATACACACATTTATAAAAATTAGAATGACAGCTCATACATTGTAATCACTCGAAATTGAAACCAACCATATACGAGTACATACATGTGTATGTACACATAACACAAACATCTTAAAATAGAGTTATAATGTCTTAATATACTTTTTTCCATTACTCATTCCACATGTTGATCATATAATAAATAAAACTTTCATATCCAAAAGTACCGAGTATAGACTAAAAGACAAACAAATTCTATATAGCTAGCGCACAAACAAACAAAAAAGCTCAACATAAAAATGATAAACAACAAGTAGTATTTACAATGATATACATTTACAAGATTAAATTATAATACACCCAAAACACAATCTATCATAAGTAATCTTAGTTGTGTAGTCAATCGTGATTTAGAAATACCATTTTATCGTATGGCCACAAATGTATGTTGTTCAAAAAAGTAATTTTAATCCAAATTATAACTATATTATTGATTGCTATCGTTTAACTTGTGTTCTTACAATCTGTTTCGAGGCCAAAGCACTCATATGGATGTTTAAGTTCCATGAAAGTATGTTTATAGTACTTGAAATGGAGGATGGATTACCCGATTAGTTCTCTACTCCAATAGGATTCTTAGGCTATTCATCCACAACACCAACTGTAATTAGATGGCGGAATATGCAGTCTGTTGATCAACTGTACTGCAAAATATTTATAATAGTACGTATACGTACGTTTGTTAATTAGATTTTACCAAGGATTATATTGTGTACAACATGTGGAGCATAAAATTAATATTTATATGATATGCCATAATGTAAATATTTAAATTAAAAATTGTGTCTCTCGAAATGTTTACACGTATAGAATTGCTATATACTTAGTAGATAATATATGGGCAGCATATATACAATGTTAGGTATATAAGGTGTGTTCAAAAATTGTTTGGTTGCGCGCAAATTGAAATTGGGGTATGGTGGTGAAACATTGTAATACATACAATTACATTGACTTTTTTACGGGATGAGTCGCAGACACATTAGTGGCAACAGTTTATCATATAAATTTGAAGCAACCTGATGCTGGCCCTACAACTAAAGATGGAAAGATTATGGTGTTCTCAAAGAACAAATGACATCAACATAACATGGTGTTTCAATGTATAAATTGGAATCTTGGCTCGTCAACAATGCTTTAGTTCTGCTTCTCTATATCAAGACTTTACCCGAAAACATTGCTACTAATCCACCTTCTGAAGATATCACAGTGTCATGAGACTACGGTGTAAATTGGATAGAAATAAAAAACATAACTCGACAAGTAATAAAAATCGAAGACTGCTAAAATGTTTTTTATAATCAACCCCACCTCATTGTCGACTAAATCAGGAACATAATTATCAATGATGATGGAAGTCGAAAGACCAACAATCGAATCATCTGAAAGAAAATTATACACTTTCCGTGTATAGCAGAACACATTGAGTAAAGTTGATCACCGTCACCTTAACATTATCCAATGATGGCATTATTTGGAGATCACTTGTTAGCATACTCGTGAGGATCACTCGAATATTCCATATAAACAATAAATATTTGACTAGCGAAGTTTTCAAAAACGTCTAAACTTAAACATATATAGCAGGAAAGTCTCACCAGAATATAACGCCATAAAGTGTAGGGAACCGCTTAGCTATAAACTTCTATTAAAATCTAAATATTATCAACCCAACACTTTAAACTATTAATGTAGGAATATAAAAGATGTATATGGCCTCTTGTTACGAGAACTAACAATGTTATAATAAGCACCTTGACAATTAAGTCGTATATGTTCTTGCGCTCCAAGAAACTCATTATCCTTAAATTGGATACCATATGTGTTAAAAGACCTGTTGCTATATGACGGTAATCTCGACGACCTTGTTGTATTACATAGGCCGTTTGATATTATCATATTCTTAATTAATTATTATACTCTGAAGACACATAAACCAGAGCACGATCCTATAGACTGAGGAAATAATCTATGACTTAGAGGCCGTAAACGGGCATTACCACGTCTCAACTGAGACCTTACGAACCATTTTAACGTATTGGTGCAGTTTGTAGGTGGTCAGCGCAACATCTCTTAACCATTAAGCTATACTACCGGCGACAAGCTATAACCTAGATTGAGAAAACTATTACCGTTTATTTCGAACGATTAATGATCTTTTTAATCACTCTTGACCTCAAAGTGTAACTAACATTATATTCCCAAACGACACTATTTAAGATTAGAAACTGGGACCAACCCCCTTTAAACTAAGTGTCACAGTCGTGGTTGATTATTCAATTGCTTACCTTAGTGAATTTGTGTTTTCTGTTGCTGAAAGTTTTGATAAATATTAATTGTATTAAACGATTCTCTTCCTTGAACGACAATCGTTTTTATCCATTAGGGAATTGCTTTATGTATCAATTTTCTTTTTCTGCTAATAATTTTCTTAACAGGATTAAAAAAAATCCTTTTCTGCTTCAGTTCTGGTGTCTATTAAGTCTCAATGGTGTTTGAATACGTTCATTAAAATATTCAACTGCTTGATTTCGATTTATCATAGAGTCTCGACACATCAATTTTTTATGTTATTCTTAATGTTAACATGTGTAACAGCACAAGTTATCTGTGGACCAGTAGAGTGTGATCAATTGTTTCGCTATTAGGATGATTGTTCCAAATATCATAAAATATATCTACAACAAGCATAACTAAGAAACCGACAAGTCTATAAGACAGCCTATCAAAACTCTGGTCTAATATTCCACATAAAGATTTGAATCGAGGTGTACTTTTGATACCGAGATCGAATGGGTAAATTTTTACAGACAGTCTGCCCACTTTACAATATCTATATTTAAAATAGTCCCACAATTTTACATTGGGGCATTAATTGGTGAATTCATTTTTATCACCTATAATTTTTTTGTTGGGTTGACCGCAAACTTAGACCGGCGATGGTTCGTTGTGCTTGTGATACCTCTTTATGTACGACTATAGGTCCAATTTACGTAGAACCATCTGCGCATTGCATAGCTCTATGTCAGCCTATATAGTACTGACATGGACGATAGAACGGCTTATGGATTCTAAACTCAACAGGAGATCTAGATGTGTTAATTCACACTACCGATCGCGCACCGCTCAAACGATCCATGGTGAAAAATCCCCTTTTGCATCTTGCTTCTATCGGGATTTGAACCCGGTACCTCCCGAGCAGCTCTAACAACTGCGCCACCTGGGTGGTTATGTAAAGTAACCACCTCTTGCAGCTCTACATGCCTTCAATCTTTTAGTCGAATTTTCTAACGCATGTTGACATAATTGTGGTTCAATTTGAGTGATTTGTTCGATTGTGTTTTCTTTCTGATGTTGAATGGTTTAAAATAAAGAAATCTAATGGTGTGCAATTTCATGATCTTCATGGTGGTCAATTAACAGTTCTTCTTCGAGACATGTTTCGATCACGAAATTTCTCTTTCAACAGATTGATTGTTTCTGTTAATGAATGACATGTTGCAATTTCCTGTTGAAACTTCATATTCTGCACATCAATGCTCCAATTCGTCAAACAAAAAGTTACTAATCATCGTTTGATAACAGGCACCATTCACAGTAGTGTCTATAGTGTCATTTCCAAAGAAATGTAAACCAATCAATCCACCATATGCCAAACCATTTTCTTTACACCAGATTCGATAATTTTGTTTGTTAATATATCCACCAATTTGAAAATGAGCTTCAACACTAAAGATCACTTTGTCAAAAAATCACCATTTTCTGTTTTTGCTGCAAGAGCCCAATTTATAACAAAGAAGATGGGTTGTTCAATCGTATTCTTCTCCACATTTACTAACCGCAATGTTTATATTTGACAGCTGTTAATAAACGGAACCCATTTTAGCCAAATCGAGTTGGTACGGCTATAGATCATATTTTCGTAGAACCAACTGCATATTGTCTGCACATTCTAGAGGTTCACAACTTTGTGTTGGCAACACTGCTTTATTTGACAACCCATTTTACAGCTGATAGATGCTTTTTATTTAGTTAAGCTTGACATTCCATTATAGATAGAATTATATTAGAGCAACGCGCTTGCAAACTGTTGAATTTTTTTTATCAAAATAATGTTTCTGTTCGTCAAACTTATGGTGCACTTCGTCCATTTTATGACGCACATAATCACTCTCCAGAGCGGCTAATTCAAATAACAATAAATCGTTTTCGGATCACGTTTACTCTCAATGATCTGCATCCCGTGATAGGCCGAACAGTGCGAACTGAAGAAGATGTAGCCGCTATACAGGAAAGCATTAAAGAAGATCTATTCGTAAAATCTTCCACTTTATGGAAAATTTTACGAAAAGATCTTGGCTTAAAAGCTTTCAAGATTCAACTTGTGCAGGAAATAAAACCAAACGACCATCGTAGCCACCACCAATTTGGCGATTGGGCTGAAGCACAAATTGATATTGATGTTGAATTTCCATTCAACATTTTGTTCTCCGACGAAGCCCATTTTTGGTTGGGTGCGTTAATAAACAGAATTGTCGGATTGAGAGTTAATAACAAGCAACAAGCCTTTGTCGAAACATCATTAGATCCACAGAAAATTACTGTTTGGTGCGCTTTATGGGATGTTGGAGCGGAGATATTGGCCCATATGTCTTCAAAATCGATGATAGTCAGAATTTTTGGTCAACGGCGATGGTTTTTGGTCAACGGCGAGAATCGATCTCACGACCGCGTTAATAGTTAAAAACCTCTCTTAACTATTAAGCTACAACCGGTAACATACCTCGATTAGCTGGTATTAATCTTATTGACATGTGGTTCCAACAGGACGAAGCCACATGCCACACTGCGATGTACTCAAAAACTTTGATGAAATTTGATGAAAAACATGGTCCAATTAATTGGCTTTCAAGATCGTGAGTTAAAAAACACCCTTTAGTACTGACATGAAAGATGGGTTGGCCTATGAATTCTGCACTCTAGAAACGTGCCTTTTCACACTACCGATCGTAACCGGATGGTGAAAAATCCTTTTTGCTTCCCGCCCCTATCATAATTCGAACACATAGTACCTCGTGCTCGAACACCCGCAGCTTTAAACACTGCACTATTCCATCGGTAAATCCATTTTCAAGTAAATGATTGGTTTTTTTTTTTTTATATTAAGCTTTAATTGGGTGCAGGGCGGACTTTTAGACAGTCCTAGCTCCATGTAACTGTCAGAGCTCCTGCACCCAACGCGCGGTCCTTCAAGTAAAGGTTGATAGCTGCCTTAAACTTGTGCATTTTATAATCCAACGGAAACTGAAAACCGGATAACGAATTCCACTTCCTGGATGTTCGATGAATGAATTCGCGCTTTGTACCTTCAGTTCGAGGTTTCGGTAGCTTCACCGTAAGGAGGGATAAGTTGTCATTATGCTCTATATAATCGTGGTCCACGATATTACAAATCAAATATATAAAATTTTGAAAGTTATTAAAATATCATAATAAATAATTTACATTAACCACTGCCAATCAGATGGTTTACATTTTATTCATCGACATAATGATTCACAGATTTTGGGCATAATAAATTCATTTAGTATTGATTTACTATTTCATATATAAAATATGAATAATAACTACAATAATTAGTGGCCTAGATTTATAAAACATTTCAAACTACAACATAATGTATTCCCTTGTGTTCGACACAACCTTGAATAATTTACAAAAGTTCTAGTTTTAGGCTTGAACGCGATATATATAGTTTTGACACGGTTTATGACAATTCAGATCCATATTTTTTTGTGTAATGGGTTGAAAGCAGAATAACCTAAAAAAATATAATTAGCAGTCGAAACACGTCATTGCTGTTATAATTCACTATGGGAAAATACAACAAATTTTCTACTGTACAAAGCTTGTAAAGTTGTTTTTGGATTAATTTTGCATGAATAACGCGCAGACACGTGATAAATTGGCACGGCAATATTGTATAGGTTGTGCGGCAACTCATTCTAATTAAGACCGTATGTAATTTATGGAGATTTACATACATGATTTAAAACAATAAATATGTCAAATTAATTTAATTTGAACAGAATATAATTAATTGGTTGTAATTGGATATGCATCTATATATTTAGTTATATACTAATTTTAATTAATTTAGACTTGTATATATAGTCGAACTATATATACGAGTACTAATACAATATATACGCCAATCAAACCACTGCAGTGTAATTAAAGCAAATCATTATGCCTGATTAAAACGGTAACAATGAAAAACATTTTCATGTAACTCATTTATATTCAAAATTATTGTTAAATAGGCGAAAGTATTATCTGGGTGCGCGATATCATTTTTTGTTGTATACAGCACAGTAAAGCACCAAACAATTTACATTGTTATGAAAAGCTTGTTCGAATACAATGTACAAGAAAATCATCATCAATATTCAAATATACAATACAAATGCTGAAAAGCTTTTGGCCTTGTTATTTCAAATTCTCTATATACCGTTCAACGAAATTGGAAAAATTATTTATTAAATTGGCTTGTAGAATTATGGCTTTGAATTGAGAATCATTATATGAGTTTGCGCTACCTATATATCTAAAACCATACTAGAAATCGATTAACTTGTATATACGCACGACATGAATATGTATTATGAAGATATTCTCCTTATAAACATTACATAATTAGTTCTAAATATTATGGAGGGTGGTCGTTTCGCGTAAATGTTAATGAAATTTTAATAAGTGATTTGATGTTTTGAGTTATTCAAGAAAATGTTTAATCTAATGAGCATATTACTGCCCACATCACTATGAAATCGGACACTATGGTGAGGAAGCGCGCACGTTTTCGGAAAATTATTTCGTTTAATTATAAGCGAAAAGCACAAATGGGACTGCAATAGCCCATCTTACATCTCCGGTGACGATATGATCATCTTTATTGATCAATATGCTGTAATGTGGCTGGAGCCGGGCTATACATTCTTAATCCTGAGAATCCTTAACTCTATGCAAAGGAGATGAATTACAAAGATCGTCGTATCTGCATCCTTTCGGACAGCCAGGCTGCTCTAAATGCGATTGACTTCAATACTTTTCATCGGCAAGCTTATAAAATGGCCCGTGTGTGAGTGCAGTTTTACTTTTGTGAGACCTGAGCCCGCTATAGAAGTGACGTTTTTATCTCTTAAGAGGAGATGGGACAAAGATCCCAGTCCTTCTTGGTTGCACTGTTTTCGATCGCGATTCCTACATATTTGACGGTCAACTGTCGAGGTTTAGGATACCGGGGTTGGGTTTCATTTGAAGAAAGCAGTTTAAACCTATGTAGACAGCAAATGAATTTTTATTTCTACCTTCTCAACATTATTACAGCCTTTCAAATATTAGACAGAAAAGGCTGTAGCTGACTCACTACTGCCATTTTTATACCAATAACATAGTTGCAAGCAATTATACAACATCAATTATATCAAGTAATTATGGGAGGGGGGAGGAGGGTTAAGGGGGAACATTGAAAGGATACTTTCAATGTTCCCCCTTAAAATTTAAGGGGGAACATTGAAGAAATTTTTAAACGAGTCTCGCTCTTAACTGTTTTGTTGAGAAAATCAAACTGACACTAGATTTGAATTTCATTACCCTTCTTTTGAGCCAAAAACTTGTCCAAAGCCAAGTATGAAAAAGAGTAAAAGGTATTCCATATATTTGTTGTTAGTTAAGTTCTGTAGAATACGTGATTGATGTTGGGAGCTGTAATCGTGTCAGCTAATGACGAATGGGAGTTAAACTAGAACTCCACAGAGTGGCATTGATTGACAGCTAGGGCGTTGAATCAACCAGCCGATGAAGACGTTTGTCTTATAAAATGTATGGCATCTTTGTATGTGATCTGTAATGTTCGTTTCGCTAGGTCGGTTTTGATCTGATGACGTCATTGATTTGTTGTGTGATCGAAAAGATCAAATCCAACTCATGTTTGTTGCATTTTCGTTTGTATATACATATATTGTGAGGTTTTGTTGCAACAGTATACTACCGAACTACAGAGTTTTTTGATTCGAAATCTTTTTTCGATTATTTTGTTTTTACTTCACAATTCTGGCGTGACTATTCGTCGTATTTGTGAACGCCACAGTTCCAGTAGAAGTTCCAGGGTGCCCTTACAAGTTCCATTAGACAACCGGTTGTAAGAGATAATTAGGGATGATACAGGACAAAAAAGACAGTTCTGGTTTTAACATGTTTTAGCTCCTTTTTATATTTTGAGCATATATTCTTAACACTAATCTATTCCAGTTCTGGTTCTTTTTATGATGTTCATGATCCTCTTACATTTCTTTAATGTTTTTAAACTTACCTACCGTTAGAACTACTAAGGGAATAGGAACCTGTATAGCTTCATTGAAAGCTTTGGATATAGCTTGTCAAGAGAAAACACTTATTCCAGCTGTGAGCTATGAAATACTACTTTCGAGAATTTATTGATCCTCGCCATATGCAGTTTGAAACAATTGTAATGGTTAAAATTTTCATATTTTCTTAGATTGGTAGGTAGGAGTACAACCTACATAAGAAATATAATGGCATTGCAGCCTACATTATGTAAATCTTAAACTAGATGGCTCTGTCTCTGAACAGGGTGTTGGCTTTGGCTACTACTATCCATCGCATGATCTGAGAATCTCAGGCAGTCTGGGAATTAATTGCGATTACTCACACTCATCAAGCGGAATTAATTCGGGATTTCAGCTTTTAATCTTGTTGCCGACGAGAAAGAGGTTATATTCTGTATGGATAGTAAAATTGTCCTTAACTCCTTGAACAACCCTCTAACCAGTTCTAAACTGGTGGAGGATTGTAAGAAATTTCTTGACCTTTGGTTGTAAAAACCAGGTAACGATCATGTGGGTTCGTTCCCATTGTGACATTGAGGACAACGAAATAGCAGACTGTTTGGCTAAAACTGGTTCTCGCATATAGAGAATATTAGTTTCTATTATGTTTACTGGCCATGGCCGTTTCACCGCAATCGCATGCGACTGCTTGAGATCCCTTGTGTTCAACTCCAGGTATAATCCTATAAATCTATTGTTTTCTCTGCCCTGGTGCAAACTGCTACATTTTGCTAAGGTTGCAGGCGCGTCTGTGCGCTTTGTTAAAATACTAGGTTTTCACCATGGGCTCTTTGTGGCATTAAATACGGAACCTTAAAAGGTTCCTGACAAGTTTAATAATAATAATATTACTTCAACAAAGATGACAGGTTTCGCTTCCTGTCAGTAATAGAAGTTGATTTATAGAAGCTATAGCATAAAGTACAACTCAAGTGTAAGTATTTTAGGCCACCATCGTCAGTCAATCTTCATATATTTGCTAGTTTTATTAGAACTCTAACGCAGATCAAAAATAGTGTTTACAGCAGAACAATTAAACTAAATATTTCGGTAAAGTCGTAAATGTAAAGATGAAACATGCAGCATAAGATGAATTAAATGTAAATATCTCCAAGAACTGGTTTTAATAGCATTAGGTGCTCTCAAAATTTTTTGAAAACTATTTACTGTAAATAGCTGTGAGTTAAATAACGATCACTACAATCAACTAACTTCTGAGTTTTATCGTAACAGAATTTTTCCTTTCATCTCTTTTATAATACTGTAATAGGACCAAATAAAAAAATAATAATAAAATGTAATTTGATAACGGCATGAACTAATGGTATTTGAATTTCCACAATTTTCATGAATTTAAATCAAAATTACACAAAAAAAAATATTTTTATCTCGTTCAGCGTCATTGCGTTTCTATTGAAAAGATAATGTGATGACGAGCGTATATAATGTATAGTACATATACTTCCCATGTTTTTTATGTACATAGAGATTAGTTACACCTCTATATATACCAAAATATCTGTAACATAATCCTTGTTAGAAAACAAAATGTTGTTGTTTTGTTTGTTGTTCTATACTCTAACCCAAGGAGCCATTTTCTCATAATAATGAAATTATAAATAAATTTATAGAGAAAACAAAAATGTAATTACAATAAATTATAACCTAAAATTGAAAAACAAAAATTTTCTTCAAAAATTATAATCTTTTTATGGTCTAATTTTCGTCTAATTACTAATTGAATTGTTGTTGTCTTCGTATGCGTATATAATATGTAGTATGTAGACGTGTATGATGGATTTAGCTGTCGGAAACGACGAGGAAAATGAAAATATAATGATAATTAAATTTTATCGTGGAAGAAACACGTGCAAAGAATCTTTATTTTCTATATCAGCTATTCTTTTGTTTAGGAAAACAATTTTTTTATCAGTTTTCCTTTTTATATCTTTCATATCTTCTTTACATGTATCTCTAACTATCTCGCTCCGATTTTTGTTCTACTGGTACGATTATGGTACGATATGGAGCTTTTTATCTTCTCATGTGGAAAGATAAAAAATCAATTAAAAAAGTGTTAGAGATATCAAGAAAAAAATTTATATTTGGTGTATCTTAATGTGTATTTCGACATATAGTACATAATATAGAGTCTGTAGCAGATTTTGATAATACACAACAGGAAAAATTTACGAGATAATGTACTCGTTCGTTTATGTGTATATATATGGTATATGTATGTGGAAGTTTTTGTAGCATGATTTTGAACAAAAAAATCTCAATCTTAAATTTGAGTGAGCTGAATAATAAATTAATTAGTATTGTGTGTATAGAAACAGAATAAGAACCAACAGGTAATTCAAAGTTTTACGATTGGCATGTGGAATATTTAACAGGAGAACGGATGTGAATGGCATTTTTATTACGTTTTTGGTTTTTATGTGGTTTCCAAACGGCTTAACTCAGCTGAATGAAGGACAAACTGTTATAAATTTTTATTTTTATAACCGTGGTTAAGACCGACCACTGCTGTGTGCCGCTTGACCCAGATTAGTCTGAAGAGATCAATCCACTTTGTAAAAATAATTATTAATTATCTTAGAAATATGAAGTATATGAGCTCTCGGAATATAAAACCACTCGTGTACAGAAATATGGAATGAGTAATTTGAACGACTAGGTCAATATTTACGCACACAAAATAAAATGGATGTAAATTATGATATTTTTTGCCAATATATTTTTTCCTGTTTTATCCTTAATCTGTTTCGGGGCTCAAGGCACTCCCTACTTGTTCGCGGTTTGCTTATTTACGTCCTTACTTTTACGCCATTACATCCAATTCGAGGACGTGCGGCTATAGGTCCGATTTGCCCTTTAGTAGGAAAATCACTATGTATGTATATTGTATAGCTTTTCTTTACAGATGACCTTCACTTCAGAACAAAAACTGTGGAATGCAGTATAATTTCAGACAGTATACCTCTTATGATACCGTGATAACTATATCATATTTCAATACCAGTTATTGGAATTTATGACCATTTTGATGACCTCATTGCATTGCTCAAACATAACTTCGTTTCGTTATACCATTCCAATTAAGAAGAAGAGATATTGCCACAAATTTACCCCTCCGAATATCAAGAGCTCTAAAACGATGCAACCATCAAACTATCGATTTTCCATTATTCTCTGCTTCAGCGGACTTCTCTGCTATCTGTATTAAAGGTCTCATTAATCGGTTAACGATATCTGATGAATTAAAAATGCCAATTTTAAATAAAATTGATTATGGGGTAGATTTTATATTTAAAGGCAAAATCGTGAACTCATAAATCTGTTAATATTTGAAGATAAAATATCCAAATTTATTGTTTTGAAGTAGGTTCTATGTAAAGAAAAAATCAATGAGGTGGTTTTCTTACTTAGTGTGGAACCTAAAAATACAAATAATTTTTAGTTATAAAAGCACCTGGTATATATTGTTAAAGTATACTCGTAGTGTAACATTTGTAAATATCTATAGTATGAAAATTGTATAATAAATTGGGTGTGTGCTACAACATCGAGTATAAGCCTTTTGTTGACTCATAAATAGTTCTTAATTCTAGAAAAAAGAAACTCTAAATTTACATATATTTAAGTTGGAGGGTTGAGTCAACATGCAATATTTCCTTTTTGAATTGCGAGAGCAGAGAGCTTATAAATAGTTCATAATTCTGAACTAAATTATTTGAGTCAGATATCTTGATTCTTCTAAATTCAATCTTGTTCATGGGCCTTCATATCTGTTTCTATAGGTTCGAATTTATTTCCAAGTGAAATCGTCGTTTCATGGGCCAGTTTACGAATTGTATAGGTGTTCGGTGACTATATCAACCACATCATAAATCGTTGCTTCGTTTAAATCGTTTCCCGAGTATGTGTTAATTTCCTTCTTGTAGCTGAACGCCTTAATCCACTTTGGTTAACCTTTCTTACATAATTTTTGATTTAACTTGAAGGGAGTGGTATGATAATATTATTCAGTTGCCCGACTTGGTCATTACCGGACAGTATATATCGACTGATCACCTCATTGATTTATAGTGTCCAAATAATTTGTGAGTTCAACTTCTAAAAACTTTTTCGCTGGGTAAGGCTAAAAAAATTTTGAGAGTTCACAATCATTGAGAAAACAACTGCAAGTGTTTTCTTAACCCCTTTCCACTATGCTAAGGGGATAGTGGAAAGGGGTTAAGAAAACACTTGCAGAGTTCCCAGCAGAGTATCATCTTTTGTAATTAGAACGTTTTTTTTTCAACTTCGTTTTCAAAACCCAAGAGAAGAGTTGCATGACACACTCAAAATTATATGATGAGATCAATTATAAACAATTGAATATACATAGTATCGATTATATAAGGAAACGGTATATACAAACCGCTATCTACTTCTTCGATGAAAACTCAAATTTTCCAATACATACGAGTAAAAATATGTAATTTTCCTGAAACATGCAACATTTTCATTTTATGTATACATTTCTGCTAAACATGCATAATTTATTTATTTTATCTTATGTAATGTTGTAGTACTATCAATATATTTTACATATTTGTACTGTTTCTCCTTATTTCTAGAATTTATTTTGATATTTTAAAATAGATAAGAAAATTAATAAAAAAAGATTTTTATTCTATTTTGATAAGAATCCTCTTAAGCACGTATCAAAATTTTACTTTAGTTTATATATATATATATATATATATATATATATATATATATATATATATATATAAATATATATGTATATAAATTGAGTACATGAAATATGTATGTTGCGATGTATGAAAATTTATGATGTTTTTGCTCCATATATACTCATATTTATAGTACTATACTCGTACGAATATGTACATCGAGAAATTTCAAGAACGTTATAGAGTACACAAAATCTAATAAATTTATTATTTTATTTTTTATACGGAGGCATCAAAACTATAGATGGAATAACTCTTTTAATAAAATATTTATAAATTAATGTATGTATAGCTATGAAACCTAAACTAGAGTAATGCAATATTTATATTACACTACTTGCATTTTATAAATTTATTTATATATATATATATATATATATATATATATATATATATATATATATATATATATATATATGTATATATATATATATATATATATATATATATATATATAAATAAATAAATAAATATATATATATATATATATATATATATATATATATATATATATATATATATATATAAACATATATATATATATATATATATATATATATATATATACCGATGTATAGTACCGGTTATAGTTATAAATAATAACGTAGTTATAATATTTTATATACTAAAAGTTGCTATCGATTTATTGATAAACATTAACCGTGAATAATGTGATGCGGATCTAGAAATATTGATATGTTTACATTAACACATTTTTCACAATGTATAACTCCTACATGAAAAACAAAAGAAAACCGTGTGAAAATTTAATGAAAAATAACCTATACTCATCACATATGTATATTCATATGTATGTGAATTCCTTGAATAGCATAAGTTAAGAGTATGTACTCGAGGACGTGCCCATAATACAAAATGCGATCGAATGTGAAATAATATTTTAGCAAAATTAGATTTGGTTTCTAATTTTTTATCTTATTGAGTTTTTTTTGTGTGTATGTATGTGCCAACGAAAGAGTATTGGTTATTATACCAAAACACTCCAACTTGTTTATCACAATCCAAATGGACACTATCTATATGGCTTGCTTTAGCTGCCTGTTTTATACAATAATCTTTATACTTCTCCATCACCCACACTGAAAATTTAGTTCTTAAGATTTGTTTATGTGTCACTTATACCCTTAAGTAAGCAGCGATTTATAGCGCTTGAATCTATTTTCTACCTATATTCTTAACGATTTTGATAATTATGATCGAATCATTACTCCGATACCTATAATGAATATGGATGAAAAAGAGTTTTCCTCGAGTATAATAATAGATTTGGAGTAAGTTAATAACTTGTTGTTATATAGTGTTTACCTGTAGTGTTATACCTTTCCATTTTATCATCACCACAATTAAAAAAAGGAAAGAATGAAAAGAATCAATTGAAAAAACAGGAAAACGGGGCGAGAAGAATCACTAGTGGATCGAGTTAGACGCAGCATAAAGTAACGGTCGGTGCAACAGAGATATACTGATCACATGTGATTCGTGGTAACGGGGCACCGCGTTTAACAGAAAAAGACAGTGAGTCGTTCCCTTGTCAATATCATCTTCCTATTTTCTTTGGGATCCTTCTTTTAATTCTCAGAATTCCCTTCTCAAAATTTGATTTGTGTTCCGTGTTGGTGGTTTCCTTTGAGATTGTGTGTAACCCCACCAGAGTTTACCTGCTCCACGAGCCATTGTCCGGGAAAATACGTCCCAGTAGACTGGCGCCTAATTTGTGTACTTTTTTTCAATTTTGCCCACCGAAACCACCATATCATTTGAGGCACGTTTCAGAAATGTTTTTTTATATACGCGGCTGAAATTCGATAGTTATATGATTTAATATTCGAACGACTCAACCAGACTTTATTCTGCTATTTCCATTAAATAATTTTCATAGTATAGTTGAATTTAAATTTGGTCATACACGTCATTTAATCCAATTTAAACTGAGTGAACGGTCTTATTGTTTGAATTATTGTACGTTTTCATTTTCAGTTTTTCGCAATGTTGGGTTTGAGTTTTTTATATATTGTATATTAACCTATATGGAGTGGGAAGACTAGACCTATTTAGGCAGAATCGATCAATTTATTTTTTTACAGTGGGAGAATAGGTTGGATCCGATTTCTAATTTCTGGTTGTTTGAGTGTATTAATGTAGGTCTGTTGTGAAGTACCATTTATTTTGTGTCTTTTAAGACAAATTATAATTTTTGTATTTATGTTTATACAGCAACTCATTTGTTTTTTATAGGGTTACAATTAATTTTTCTCTTGGATTTGCGTGTTTTGAGTGATGAATTCAATAAGCCCATTTTCTTAAAAAATAATACAAGTTCACTCAATTTGAAAGACGCAAAGTGTTAAGTTAATGTAGCAAATAATTCAGAATTTCATCGATGAGAAGTGGTTCAAAATTGAATAATATACGGTATATAGTGGTAAACCACCTTAGTTAGATATTTTGTACCGTGAATTCGCCGGAAAAAAAGTGTTCCTTCGATTTGAAGGAATCATGCATTCAAATATAGGAAACATTTATATAATAAAATCACTCATTATGTGTTACCATTGTCGAGGTCTAGAAGGTTCATAATTTGATGTCCATGGTGTGTTTTGAAACATATTAAACCTTATATTAGGTAATGTATTATTTAGAAAATTAAATAATACATTTATAAAATTTAATGCTATAAAATTTTCATATGATTGGGTAAGATACATTTGGAATGTAGAATAAAACATCTTGAATCATGTATTTCAATAATGATCTTTTTCAATGATTATATCTCAATTTTAAATCATTCTAGTAGCCTTAATAGTTGATTAAACCTAATGACTAGAACAATTCTTTAAAGGCAACGCAAATTTAAAGTTACACTACATAGAACGTATAGCTCATGTTAAATAAAATGAAGAATGGGTTGTTGCAAAAAGTCATAAACTGGTGAAGTCGTAAAGTAGAAACAGTTATACAGTAATCATGATAAAATCCAAAAATCTTTTCGTTTTGAAGCTTTCAAACTGAAACTATAAATGTTTATAAAATCAAACTATAATATAGTATAACAGGTTAAGATTTTAACTGAAACCTCAAATGTTCATTCAACTTACCACTCTAGAAAATTTAAAGTGATGAACCTAGTTTATCTTTAAACAACCTTTTAATTATATAATATCCACTGAATCGTAGTTGTTATGTATTTCGTAACATCATTTAACGACAAGTTTCAAATTATAAGGTTTCCTTCGATAAATAACGTTTTTCAAGAAAACAACACTCCCAAGTTGTTAAGCTTCTAAAAATCCTTAAACTTATCAAATCGCTTTATTATATAAACTATAACTTATTTTAATCTATAAAATAGGTACCACCATGTGATACACAAGTATATAATACAGTGGAAAACATAAATTATGATTTTGCAGTTATATACTAATATCTGACGTATACGATTCAACATAATAACGTGATCGATCATATTTTATGCTAAAGTATTTTTAATCATACCATTATTTTGTCGATACACATAACAAAAATCCTTATGGTTGTTTTAACGATTTTTTTTGTTGCTAGAAATGTTCTAATAAAAAGAAAAGTTATTACTTGGTTTCTTTTTATTGGTGTATCAAGAATACAATATGTACATATAAAGCACTAAAGTAACCTGCCAAAAATATGATAAAAATCATGTACATGAAAGTATATTAAAGTGAATGTATCCTAATTATACTTTTAGATTTGAGCTTTATTTAATTGCTCATACCTGACGGCCCAAATTGACATATATTATACTGACACGGTCTCTATATCTATTTAAATTTATAGTTCATATCACTAATTACCGTTTTTATATATAAAATTCATTAGTGCAAATATTTTATGCCATTAATTAAATATCTCGAGTGTAAAGAATCAAAAAGACAAACGGAAACAAGCGTCCTTAATTATTGTATACTTGTATTCACTCTTCAAATTACACAAATATATATATATATATATATATATATATATATATATATATATATATATATATATATATATATATATATATATATATATATATATATATATATAGTATACAAAGTTGCTGAGTTTTATTATGAGCTGCAATATTACAACAATAATAAATAAAGCTTCGTATATCAAATCGATATACCACCCGCTCATATATACGTATGTACATATATGTATTTATATGTATTATGTATAACCTACCGCACTGCTGGATTCCATTAGTTTCCATTTCGTCTCTAGTTTTCGTTTTTGTTCACGCAAATTTTATAAACGGCAAGAATCACTAAAAGTTTAATATATTGACATTTTTCATTACACATGAAAGCTTTTTCATTGTATTGCAAGTAAACAACAAAAATAGTTGTGTAAATGTGTAGTCAGAATTTAGGGGAAATACTATACCATGATTATTCAACACCAATACATTTCGATTGAGAAAACTTTTATACACACTGTTACGTATAGTAAAGCTTGTTACAGTATACCTTCAATTATATGTTGTAGCTATAAT
Organism: Tipula lateralis; assembly: GCA_963932295.1. Lineage (NCBI taxonomy): Eukaryota > Metazoa > Arthropoda > Insecta > Diptera > Tipulidae > Tipula > Tipula lateralis. The sequence goes on from OZ010738.1 coordinate 43,954,937, forward strand.
TGCACAACTATTCGAAATAATCTAAAAATTAAAGAAAATCGATTTAGCTTAATATTTCGTTTAGATTGAGCCAGAAAGCTTCGATACATAAATACGTATAAGACAATGCTCGTTGATATGTTATCGTCAATTCGAATAAAATTATAAATTAATTCATGAAAATAACTTCAGGCGTAGAGTAAAATTATTGTTTTGATGTTTATTGTGTATACACAAGTCTTGCGGCACTCTTGATGATTCTTTCGGTTCGTGCTTCGAATTAAAAATAATCAACATTGAAATATAAAATAACATTTTGTATGGAAAGGAAACAGGTTGTGCAATTATACTTAAAAGTTTAATTTCAAATATTAGACAATTCCAATTATTATAAGACATCTATGTTTTAATGATAATTAAACTTAGTGAGACCGATGTTCAAATGGTTAAATAAATAATGGTAATAATATAGTTTTAAAAATCTGATTCCATGCCGTCAACATTACGTTTAGAAAATTATATCAGACGCTTGATTCTACTCTCGGGCGATGAGCACTATATCCGTTACGCATCTGTTGTAACATGCAACTCACACCCATACAAGACATCGGGTTTAATGGTCAGCTCTTCATTAATATATAGCAAGGTCTGTCCTTTTTGGAAACTAATATTGTTAAACTATTGTTAAGTGAAGTCCCACTAGAGATACCATTTAGACACGCTACGATGATGGCAGAGTATATACTATAATTATCTTACTAATTTCATTATAATGCTTCGGGTTGATTAAGCCATCAACACGGAGCACTGTTGAGATTTTACATGTAAAAAACATTTTTACATTTTTTATGTAATTACGTAAGAAACAGCGTAAAACGTAACATAAAAACGTAAATTACATGTACAAAAACAAAGACAACATCATTCGCGGCGCCATCTATTTTAAAATGTCAAAAATTTACCGATGTTCGTTTTGTTCATTATAAATTAACATATATAAAATCGTATTTGCTAAATCAGTAAAATTTCAAGTCCACGTTATAAGATGGAAAGCAATTTTGTTCACCTTCACCCGGGCTAGTTAAAATGATTTTTAACGAAATTTACCTGTTAATAATTTTAATCCAATTAAAAAAATTTACATAGTACAAATTCTATTCAAAAAATATTAAGAAGAAGTTATAACAGATGGTGTTTTAGTTAAAATTAGATTTAATAAGAGATGGTGCCTCAGTTTGTTTTACATAAAATCGTTTTTTACATATAAAATGTAAAAAATAACCCTTAATAACACTTTTTTACATGTAAAAAACCGTGTGAATTAGTAATCGTGTAATTAAAACGCCCAACAGTAACACGGAGCCCTGTAAAACCTAAATCTGATGGCATTTCGCATTTTATTACAGAAATTGTTTCTAATTACAGAATTTATATTCTTAGATCGGATATATTTCACAATAGACCCCCAGGGCAGTTGCTAGACTTCTTTCCTTGCCATAGAACTATTACATCTAATCATGATATTATGACGAATATGCTTAAAAAACAACGCAATAAGTGTCGCGAGCTTAAATGATTGTGGTGTAAGAACGGTCCACAGAAACTGGGTTTTAATCATTTGGTGGCAAAATATAATCCTTTATCCCTTTGGTTGCAATATAATCCCGAAAATAATTTGCAACTCATAAATAACGATTTAATTTATTTGGCGGTTCAAAATAAAAAGCAAACATCTGTTTTTAAATCAACTGACATATACAGAAAACACAAATTTGACAATCTGACCATATCCTCAAAGTTACGTTTAGAAAATTATATCAGACACTTGATTCTACTATCGAACGATGAACACGATATGTTTGACTCATTTGTCGGAGCATGCAACTCACACTCATACAAGACAACGGGTTTGATATTCATCTCTTGAATAATATTATAGCCAGGCCTTCCCTTCATTGAAAATAATATTGTTAAACAATCTGTCTGGATAATGGCAGACCGTATACTTTCATTGTACTTTCATTAAAATGATTCGGGTTGATTAAGCCCCAGCAACACGGAGCCATGTAATAAATGAATCTGATCGCAAATACATACGTTTCACCATTTATTACAGAAAATGTTTGGGAAAGTTAGAGAAATTTACTGCCGAGCTTTTTATGTGTTTTTATTTAATTCTCTGCAATTAGAAGAATAACTTAATCAATGTTATTTGTATGACCAAATCTTACACTTGTACTTCAACTCCAATGTGGTATAGTGCTGAAATATTAGGAGGTGTGTGCTTCTGCTAAAATCTTATACCTGGGGTCTATTATGAAATATATTTTCAAGCGTACAAGACAAAATCCGACTGTTATTTAGTTGACGTATTTATTTTGGACATTTCATAACATTAAGCAAAAATTTAAAACAATTTTAAGAATTTATATTCTTAGATCGGATATATTTCACAATAGACCGACAGTTGCTAGACTTCCTTCATCGCTATAGAAATGTTTCATCTTATCATGATAGTATATGACGAATATGCTTAAGAAATAAGTGTCGTGAGCATAAATGGTTAAGTGAAAAAATGGTCAACAAAACTGGGTTCTATACCATTTGGTGCAACATGAACTGTTCAGTGTTTTTTTAACCAGTAAAATCTGCAAACAGTCTAATATCCAACAACGTAAGATGGCTAATCTTTCAATTAGTGTGTGAAATTTGTAAACGAAATAAAGTTTAACGTTTTATTAAACCCTGTTGTCCAATATGCGAACCAAAATAGAGAGTCATACCGATACGATGGATAATACAAGGTAGGATCGATTATAATAATACGAACTTCGGGTAAACACGATCAATTCAAACAGCACATAAAATGTACCTCAATTACAATTAAATGATACATTCGGCGCATTTCCTCCGAGCGATTAAAGAAATGAAAAATAAATAAAAACCTAATCCGAAAATTATTTGCAACTCATATATAACGATTTAATTCATTTTGCGGTTTAAAATACCAAGCAAAACATTTTTTAATCAACTGTACAAATTTTACACTTTGTAAACTCTACACAAAACACAATATTTTTCTTATTGGATTTTTTTTATGTTTTCATTTAATTCTCTCTCTACGGTGCTACTAGCGAACTGTCAGTTTTTCAGTCAGTAATGAGAAAGTAATGTCGTCGCGAGTACGCTATTCTGCAATTTTTATTTTTTAAATCTGTAAATTTTTAAAAATTATCTTATATTGTTTTGTATAATTGACTATACGAAGTGTTTAAATTAAAATACGGTTTTTTGGCTTTACCAAATTATAATTTTATGTATAGAGTGACGTGAATTTTATTTTATACCAAAATTTGCACAACCCCGAAAAAATAGATCGGTGCTTTATTTTTGGTTTTTATCGTTTGGTTTTTTTTTATGGTTGAAATAAGTGTAAAGTAGTAGTGTATTTATTTATATTTGATGAAGTGAAAAGTTGGTATTGTGGTGAATAATAGTGATAATGAAATTAGTTGTTTGATGTGTTAATATACAAATCAAAGTAAATTTTGAAGTGTAATCAAGTTCTTATAAGAAATCAAGTGACGTTTCCAGTAGCAGTGTTGAATTGTTGATTCACTATATATTGTACACGGCTATTAGTGATTTTTGATGGTCACTGTACTTTATATTGGAAATATAAATTCTACATTTATATATTTTTTATATGAAGTGAAAGGTGTGTAATTGTTTTATATTTATCTTATTATTGCATTCTTATTAGTGTAAAACAATTATAACTACGTTCGAGAAGAAACAATTTTTTTTCTTCACCTACAATCACACAATAAAGGTGCCGTTCTTTTTATTTTATTTACTTTTTTTTCTACACACTACTACACACACGAGAAAATAAAAATATAAATATTCAAGATGGCGGTCAACGTCATTGTAACAAATACAATTAGATTTTGTTTTTGTCTCGTTTTGTTATTTTGCAATAATTATTATATTCACGCGATTGTCATTTGTTTTTTTGCAAATCTAAATATTTAAATAAAATTATAAATTATCTTTTTAATTAGTGTAAATAAAATAATAATATTGTATAAGTTGTTTTGATATTGTTTCGCGAGTTTTGACGTATCATTTCGATAACAGTAACCAGTGCAACAATAAACATGCCTCTCTGTTGTATGTCTCTCTCTTGTTTTATTGTTCGATTGGTTCGATATTCTCTTTGCGACGTAGCCAAAAACTTTGATATTAAAAGGTGTCAATTAATTATTTTACATTATTTATTATTCTATATTATCATTATTATCAGTGTAATGTGATACGTACTTTGGAACAATAAAAACAAAATGTATGTGATTAAACAGGTTTAGGTTTCACTATATAGGTCTAGATGAATGTGGATAGTTTTCTAATTGCTTGGCTGCTGTTAAATTGTGTGTTACCAAGTCTTTTGTTAGTTTCTTATCTTTTCAATCTGTTTTGGGGGGCTCACATGGCAATCCCAACTATTTCGCAGTTCGCTTATTTACGTCATACCTTACGCCATTATAGCCAAATCGATGACGTACGACTAAAGGTCCGATTTACGTAGAACCATCTGCACTTTGCATAGCTCCATGCCAGCCTATAGTACTGACATAGAAGATGGGTTGGCCCATGCGTTCTGCACTCCAACAGGGGTCATAGATCTGTTCACTAACACCAGCGATCGTAAACGATGGTGAAAAATCTCTTTTGCAACCCGTCCCTATCGAGATTTGAACCCGGTACCTCCCTCTCCAACTGCCGCAGCTTCATCCATTGCGCCAAGTCAGAAGTGAGTTAATGTCAAAGTAAAGCCAAATATAATTATCTCATATACAAACAGAAAACTATTGTTTGTTTTAACATTTAAGTAGATATTATTGAAAAAAATGGTACCCACAGCAGTTAACATTGTGATGTGATATTGTTTTAGATATATTCAATGAGTTACAATATAGCCGAATAAGTTAGAATGCCGCTTGAAAGTAGTGAATTAGATCATGGTTTACGTTAGACTAAACACTATGGACCTCAATCGTGTTTAAAATTCATTCTGAGAGAATCGGTTCACTTTGGTAGAACAAAACCACATTCTAGACACTATTTATTCTGCTTAGCATTTATTCTGCTGTTGCACTGAAACATTTGAAAGGAATACTTTTCACATTTTCATATTGCTAATAGATTTTTGTAAATTTGCTTGTTAATAAGAAAATTAATTCAAATTTCAATTCATAAATTTAGCCATTAGGATTGAATTCAAAATCACAGTTTTCTGAAGCTCGGTTTTCAAAATCCCGGTTTTTAAAACCCGATTTTCAGAAAATCACGGTTTGGATTTTTATTCTATTTGCTGCACAAATCAAACAAAATGTTTAATTTATTTATAAAATTATAAAATAAAAAGAACAAAACATTGAAAGTGTCATTAATAATAGATTCTATAAAATCCACTCCCACGTGCGGCACGCAGTGCTACATGCTAGCTGTTTCCGGCTCCTGAGGCCCCCGAAGTTCAAATCTTAAGTCCCTCGTGAGAGTTACCGAAGCCGATAGCCTCTACAGTTCTAAGTAAAACTAGTACAACGCCGATTTTTTGTTATTAACTATTAATTATTTTTATAACTATTTTTGTTATTCGTGATTCGAGTTAAAATTTTCCAGGTTTTGAATTCGACATTTTGAAATTTTGGGCGACCCGCTGAAAACACATGTGTTTGAAAAAACATGTATTTCAAAGCCGAGATTTTGAAAACCGGGATTTTGGATCCGGGTTTTAAAAACCAGGGTATCTTAGTCGACCCAATGATTTTTTTTAGTGTTATCCGTCACTCAGGCTATATTGGCCCATTGTGACATCCCACTATATTACTTTACGTTCCGGCTATATATCCGATTTACGTAGAAACCATCTACACATTGCATAGCTCCATGCCAGCCTATAGTACTGACATGGAAGATGGAACGACACACCGATTCTTACCTCAACTGGGTCTCAAATGGCTCATTCGCACCACCGATCGCATCGCCCACACGATCGATCGTGAAAATGCTTTTTCGCATCCTGCCCCTATCGGGATTTAAACCCGGTACCTCTCGCTCTACGCCGCAGCTTTTTAACCTTTGCGCAACTTGGGCGGTAGACCTAATGATACACGTTAATAAACAATTTCTCTGTTTATTTTTATTAATAATACCTGAGAGATACGTTCGGCAATTTTGCCAAATAAGTATGCAATTTTGCCAAATTTGTAAATTAATGTTCTCCTGATTTAAGTAGTTGCTTCCATTCTTCGTTTTATTTTTTGATCAAATTTTCCTCATAAGATTAGAAAACCTTTCATCATTGGCGTGAGAGTAAGAGATTTTCTTCTCTGATCAAATGTTTGTACAGTAACTATAATCTTGTCTTTGAATTTGATACGTTTATTGTTGTCTATACAAAGTATCTTATAGTATTCCCGACAGTTAACTTTAAAGTATACTTTCGATTATAGTATCCGATAAAAATCCTTGTTTAATTAAAAATTACCAGTCTGAAAAAGTGAACAGTGTCTAGGAAGTATTGAAAACCTCAGCTAAGTTTTGGCTATACCCAGAGTGTTTTGCGCCTAATGCCGCCCGACAAACTTTCGGTATAGTCAAAACTAAGCCCAAAAATAATTGAGAGGAGTGTTATCTTGCTGTTGTTTTTTGAAATAAGTATAGCCCATAGTGAAGCGCAAACTTAATTTACAATCGCAAGGAGAAATAAAGCATTCTTGCCATTAGGAATCAAAATGGAAACCTCTGTGTTAATGTCTATGCGGTATTCGATACATGGCATGTTCAATTTTGTTCTATTTTTGTTCAACAAAATGTTCAATTTTTCTGATTTACTTAAGTAATATTTCACATGCATTACAAGTTGTATTTAAATACTCTCAAATACAGACCACAGAGATTTTCTTGAGGATCCATCCTTGATATTCTAAGGGCTATCTTTGTGGAACTGTTTTTTCGATTTTATTCGATTGGTATTCCGAAATGAATGAACGATTATGACCGAAGAATGGAAAGTGCCGCATTATTCCCAATATTCAAGAAGGGTGATCGCTTATATATTCGAGAATAATCGTGGTTTTGCTCTCATTTGCACAGCATACGGGTTACTCTCGTACATTATCGAAAAGAATTATTCATCTGGCGGAGAAAATTAACAGTGACTACCAACGAGAATTCCGTCCAAATCGGTCAGTCACTGAACAAGTTTTTCCGCTATGGATGATTCTTTCCAAGAACTATGAAGATAGGTTTCAAGCAAAATAGATAGTCCGCCCTGCACCCAATTAAAAAAGACGTAAAAAAAGCAAGCCTATGACTCAATAGAGTCTATGGTATGCTCTTGAATAGGAAGGAATACTAAACAAATCCCTGATACTTGTTAAGAATGTATTCCATTCTTCATAAAATTGAAACACCTCAAGACTATATTATCTGTGTGATTGGATTAACTGGCATCAGAGTGAAAGAGATACTTGATCAACTAGAACAGTGCTGAGATTCCGTTGGTCTCAAAATCAACGACTCCGACTCAAATATCTAATCTCTGGTTTTAGAATCAGTTAAATTTTTTATTGGGACTCTTAACAAATTCAAAGTGCATAATGTTATATTTTTCATAAATAGTTCAGCACTAGAACTAGAACTATCTAGCTCAATGAAACTGAAAAATCTACCTGAAACTTCGAAAAACTTGAGCCTGACTATAATAACCAAACATTTTATGTGTTGATTTCTGTAGTTTCATCTAGCTTTGTTGTGTTGATTTCTGTAGTTTCATCTAGCTTTGTTGTGTAGATCCTCTTCATGAAATAAAGTGATTGGTTTGAGTTTTTGAATATTGAATGGAACAGAATAGTGAAATACCTCTAGTAAAAAATGATTAATTAAAGATCTAGAAGAATTTACAGCAAGGAGCAATCGAAGATATACGTCATGCGACCTGTTAAATAATAACTTTTTGAAAAAATAATTTGGTTCTTTAGTTTTGACTTTTGAGAAATTTCCTAATAAAAACGCAAGACAGAAGGTCACAAAACCTAGCTCAAGTACAATTAAGAACAATCTAAATAAAGAGTGAAATATAGTCATATTTCCTAATTTCGAAAATAAAACTAGTGTAAGTATTTAAACTTTTCGAGAATATCCATATTCTTCTAAAACTTCTTTTAACCGACTATCCGTAAACCCTAAGAAACAACTATAAGTAAATAAACTTTAAACCAAATATCTTACTAACTTAATGGTCACCTCATGTAAGTGTTGTTAAAAACTATTCCCAATTTACTAACAATAGTTGAAAACGGAATGAATGACCAATAAAGATGTAAGTGTACCGTGAAAAACGTGTCTTAACGATTATTGAAAATATTAATAGATTGCGATTTATCTAAAAATAGGAACAGATAGTTAAAAGATTTGCCAAATAAGTACTATTTAATTTCATTGTCACGATATTGGTTTGACAAAGTGATTTTTTCTGGGGTTAACAAAACGATAAAATGGGATGGTCTTTGCTTTTGAATAGTTTCATTTTATTCAAGAAAGAATTGATTCAAATCCGATTTCTATTAGATCGATATGCTTCACATACACTGACTACGATTGAATAATTTTTAACGTACGACCTCTTATTTTATTCCATCGCATCTTTGATGAAGCAAGGGGTTAACAAACCTTTAGTATAGATGATGATAACGATAGTGTTTGATTATGTATGTATAAGACGTTAAACATATTTCCTTTCATTGCATTTTTATCAAAAATCACAATATTGGTATTCAAACTTATTAATAAGCAATTATTTAAAAAATATTCTGCATCAATTCACTAATCTTTATGCTTATTTTCGACTATATTATGAAACGATGTCATCACTTGTGAAAACTTAATTGATTTCACAGCTTACGAAGTCAACCGGATACATTTTGCCATTTCTGAAGTATTTACAGTATTATTCTATTTCAACAGTTATTTTAGTTTTTGTCGAATAGTAAGATTACATAGACATGGATACATAAGTATTTACTTTAATTTAAGTATGTAGCTCAACTTTCTTGCATTTATAATTTAATTAAATGACATGTGAAGTGAATATCGAATTTGCTTGGCTGATTTGTAAAATTTTTAAATAATTAATAGAAATTGTTGTTCATTGAAAAGCTTAGTCGGTTGTGCTTTCATGATTTATTACCAGTAAGACATAACAGAATGAAAATAAATTAAAATTTTAACATTTTCATTTGATTAAATATTATTTAATTAAATACAACAAAATATTAATTAAAATTTAAAAGAGTAAAAAGGGCAAATTAAAACGTGCAAACTTAATTAACGTATTGTGACTACTAAATATAATTAAATATTTAATAATATCGTAATATCGATTTTTATTATAACTGTTTGAGATGAAACATGTGCGAAAAGGGTTAATTATTTATGCAAAAATCTGAATATTAATGATCAACTATATATACATGTTTGGTTAAACCTTTAACTTACTTCTCTAAGTCTTATAATTTATTTGGTATCAAATCAAGTTATTCCACTTGTTGTTTCGAACCAATAATTTGTAATGCTGGTTTTGTGGGTAAAAGTATTATTCTAAAATAAGGCACTCAATTACAAGTGGTCGAAAGACCGATTCTGTTAAAATTGCACAATAATTTCAACGAGCAATGGTTTAATCTCATCAAAGTCGGGTACCATAATTAACAAAAGTTTAATAAGTAAATAAGAAAATTAAATCTTAAATAAGTTTTGTGTTTGAACTAATCGGTTTCAAGTAACATTCGACTATGACATTTAATTATCTAAAATTAAAGTCAATCTAGAAAACATACCGAATAACAGTTATGACAAGCATGGTATAAATATTTTATTTTTATCATAAATCTTATAGTAATGATATTGAGGGTATGGCAAATATAGCATATTCGCAAGATATTAATTTAAGTGTATAAAATGTACTGCGAGTTACATTGTGATTTATGATCAATTTTATATTTTAAACTATATATATGTTCTTATTTATTCCTTGTTTTATAAAAATTTCTCTAAATAAGTATGATTAATGGATTTATTTTAAGAAAACATCTTTCTATTATACTATTTGTTATTCTTATTATATTAAACCATCAAGGTCGAGGTCACTGAGTAATATTTTGGCCGAAAAGATTGTAAACATAATATTATAACGTACATCAAACGAGGAAGAAATGTAAGCACTAAGCAGTTTAATATCATGTATGTTGTTAGTGAGAAGTCATAATCTAAACTTAGCGATCAAATATTGATAACTTTCTGAAGGACAATGATGTTTCAGCGTATATTTTAAATTAATAAGAAAAAAGCAAATCGTATTAAGAATAAATACTAGAGTATACTGTATATTACGAATATGAACTGTATTCATGTGATCTATTTAGCAATTATTTTCTCGAAAATTAATTTAATTTTGACAGTTGTAGATTAAATACTTGTAGGTTTGTTCTTTATATTTTTATTAAATCCACTGACGATTTCAAGACACTGTGTATAGGTAATGTTGATTATACAACTCGCCGGAATTACTGCGGCATGAAAATAAATTTCAGTTGTCGAACACTCAGTAAGGAAAGATATTTCTGAATTGGTGATTGTGATTCCTAAGGTTAGTTAGTGAATGAAAATGTTAATTTTGTCTAGAGTAAAATCGTTAAAGGTAGTAAAATCGTCTTCTATATAACTAACTCGAGAATTTAAATTGCCAGCACTTTTTCGACAACGGAAGTCGTTGGATATTCTTTTATTGGAATGGTATACAAACAACAGTTTCAGTAATTTTGTCTGAAATATTTAATATCTTAGACGATATTTTATGTCCAAAATCGATTACACTTTAAATGAGCAAGGCCAAGAAAACAAAAGCTACTTAACTATATGCTCTATTTTTACTCCAAATCTAAATGTCTGATATTGTAACGTATGTAGATGGAAAACACATCAGAAATGTAAATCCAACAGGATACAATTCGCCTTTATTAAAGGAAAGGATTTTTTAGTTTGAATGCTATAATAGTAGAAATTAATTTTGATAACTTTACTCTTTTACTCGTATGTATGAACGAGTGTATATATTTTAAGATTTGTGACCATAAACAAACGATTCGATGTGTGGATTCTACATATCCGGTAGCGAGTCACAACTCTTTAATTTGGGATATAACGAAACCTCGGGATATTTCAAATATGTTTATAATAATGAGGATAGAAGCCATAATAGGTATAAGGATACATTTTTTCTCTTACTCGTATCTATTGATTTTCCTTCTTAATGTGTAATTTAACATCTTTCTATTATACTATTTGTTATTCTTATTATATTAAACCATCAAGGTCGAGGTCACTGAGTAATATTTTGGCCGAAAAGATTGTAAACATAATATTATAACGTACATCAAACGAGGAAGAAATGTAAGCACTAAAGCAGTTTAATATCATGTATGTTGTTAGTGAGAAGTCATAATCTAAACTTAGCGATCAAATATTGATAACTTTCTGAAGGACAATGATGTTTCAGCTTATATTTTAAATTAATAAGAAAAAAGCAAATCGTATTAAGAATAAATACTAGAGTATACTGTATATTACGAATATGAACTGTATTCATGTGATCTATTTAGCAATTATTTTCTCGAAAATTAATTTAATTTTGACAGTTGTAGATTAAATACTTGTAGGTTTGTTCTTTATATTTTTATTAAATTAACTGACGATTTCAAGACACTGTATATATAGGTAATGATGATTATACAACTCGCCGGATTTACTGCGGCATGAAAATAAATTTCAGTTGTCGAACACTCAGTAAGTAAAGATATTTCTGAATTGGTGGTTGTGATTCCTAAAGTTAGTTAGTGAATGAAAATGTTAATTTTGTCTAGAGTAAAATCGTAAAAAGTAGTAAAATCGTCTTCTATATAACTAACTCGAGAATTTAAATTGCCAGCACTTTTTCGACAACGGAAGTCGTTGAATATTCTTTTATTGGAATGGTATACAAACAACAGTTTCAGTAATTTTGTCTGAAATATTTAATATCTTAGATGATATTTTATGTCCAAACTCGATTACACTTTAAATGAGCAAGGCCAAGAAAACAGAAGCTACTTATATGCTCTATTTTTCTCCAAATCTAAATGTCTGGTATTGTAACGTATGTAGATGGAAAACATCAGAAATGTAAATCCAACAGAATACAATTCGCCTTTATTTTAAAGGAAAGAATTTTTTAGTTTGAATGCTATAATAGTAGAAATTAATTTTGATAATTTTACTCTTTTACTCGTATATGAACGAGTGTATATTTTTTAAGATTTGTGACCATAAACAAACGATTCGATGTGTGGATTCTACATATCCGGTAGCAAGTCGCAACTCTTTAATTTGAGATATAACGAAACCTCGGGATATCAATTTAAAGATTTTAACTAACCGAAGAGTGGTAAGAATGTTTTCTGGTCATCAAGAAGTAATTTATGAATATAATTAATGAGTTTGTTTATTATGAATCGACGTACTTAGTTAACTATATTAGTATTTTCTAACTCTGCTTGTCATGTTTGATATATTTTTTTGCCGCCATTTAACTTAATGCTAAGAGTCAATTCTTTCATTTTCAAAAGTAAAGTTTCCGACCATTATTCTTTCCTATTTGGTGTTTTTTGCTAAATCTATTGTTTTATTTACCACTTGATCATAAAATCAGCGAAATATTTTTCGAGTACATGGATAATATAAATCGTCAAATGGTAATTAATGGGAATTAAAATGAAATTTTACTACGATTGAAGACATAACTTTCGTGTAACTGGCCGCTAGTTGATTTAAGCGACGAATTTCTGACCTAAGTATGTCTTTATGGACCAAATTATAGTTTACACTTATGTTGTACAATGTTTATGTATTGTTATTTGTATACACACACACACACAAGATTATTTTACAAAAAGATTATTTTTATCAAGTTGCAGCACATAAAAAGTTATAAAATTTTAACTTTTTATGAAATTCTCAAACCAGTTGAAACATGACCTAAGACGATTCATCCATCTTAAAACACATAAAGTAAACAACCCATATACTTAAGTAATATTATGGTATATTGTGTATTTATATCCTATGACTTAATCAAATGATACATCGTATGGCAATGCTGCCTTCGGTTCTGAGTTTTTAATATTCTCCATAACTGAAACTATCCCATTGCTTCAAATATGGCTAATAGTGCAAGTGGTAATAATTTCTTTATGATATCGTTTGCTGCATACAAACCGAGCGATGTACATTCCAAATCGTACCCAAAAAATTTAATATCGCAGCTGGATATAATCAAGCTGTGCATTAGATGCTAATCAGTGATCTGCATTAAGAATTGTGTGCAATTTTAATGCATTGATCGTAATGGCATCGAAACAAACGATTAACGAAGAAACAACACACGAAAAACTCTAAAGTGAAAGTACAAGTTATAATATTCTCTTTACAGATAAATAAGATCTTTGTATTTCTACTTTCTTAAAATACCAAGTGAAATCATTGAGTTTGATTTTTCTTTTTCTTACAAACAATTTTTTTGAAAGATATGAAAGACGAAAACATGTAAGTAATATTTAAATATTCAGAAAACCCATACGAACTTATGAGCTTTATTAATTCAATATTTACTTCAAAAATTTTGTAAATTATTTTTGTTTAACTTGGTTTGGTGTGTGTGTGTGTAGTGTGTGCAGAAAGATAAATAAACTGTTAACATGTTGGCAGATATAGATTTTTGCAGTTGACCGACCGGTGATTGCGACACACACTAAGGTGTTTAATAAAAGATAAGCGCGCGTATAGGTCACTGTACTTTATTCAGTTTCATCATTTCTCTTCTTTTTTTAAAGTTTATTTTTATAAAAAAAAATCTTAAGATGACGACATTGTTTGTATTTACTACAAGTAGTTACACACAGGTTTATAGTGTGCCAGTCGAATTAACTGTACATTTATAATAATGTTAATGGATGTATATACACATAATATTTACGAGTATATAAGTAATCTGCGCTACTTATGGGTTTCAATCAGACAACTTATTAATGGATATTTATAGTCTTACTAGTTTTAATTGCTCTATAATTTCTCTTTATACATGAATAATATGTATTTTTGTCGTTATGATGTGAGCTTCGCTAAATGAGTATATTTCAAGGGTGATTTCGAATAATAAATGACCTTGTATGAAATTAATGAGATATTCTAATAATTATAATATTTAATACTCAAGCAAATGTCTATTAATATAAATTTACTAAATTCAACCATAATTTATTTATAGTTATAGTACTTATAACAACTATTGTTTATAAATATTATGTCTATTTCCAACTTAAGTATATTTTCTTGTTTTGTTTTTTTTCTTATTTAAATTCGGATTATTGCCACCTTATTGTTCTTCTGATCTCATGATGAAATGAGGGAGTTGCGTTTATTGTTGCAATAAAATAATTTCCTTTCTTCGTTATTTTGATCTAGTTTATGGCGTATGAAGTGATTCTTAAACACGATGAATTTATAATATTTTTTACTAATATAATAAATTCGTTCTTTAACGTTTATTTTACCGGCCAAATATTAATGTAAACCTACACCAAATTATAAATGATAATCTTGAGAAACGGTCTTATAATTACTCTAGTTTAAGGATTATTCAAATAATTGAACTAAAGTTAAACTAATTTAGAAGTCAGATTTTCTTCAAACAATATAAACTAAGTTCTTATTTGTGAGCTAGTGCAGTTACACATATGTACATTTAAAGGTCAATTATTCAAAAAATGTCGTTTTGTTCGAAAAATTATTTTTAAAAAATTATGATTTACGAAATATTAAAACCACTCAAGTCTTAAGGGCGTTCTACTTATTTTAAAATGCCTTTTAACCTAAAATGTAGAACTTAACCTCAATATAATATTTCGACGAAAAATTCCGGTAGTCGATCGAATTAATTCAGTGAAACCTAATTTATTGATAAAATTAAGAATTTATTTGAACCTCTTAAAGTTGTTTGTTAAGCTATTTTGTAATTGCTCCTGTTTCAAACACTTTGGCAGTTGTACCTTTAACGGTTCCCATAGTTAAATTCTCGACGTTCATATTTAAGTAGGTTTTATTATAATAAAAAAAATATCTGTACATTGCATGTGACAATCTTATATGGGACAATCTTTAAAACTTTCGAAACTACAGAGGCACGAATTCGACCTATAGGAAAACTTTTATAACTGTAATTTTCAATATCATCTAGACATAGATACATTTCATTTAATATGAAAATAATCGATTACTTACTTAGTTGTTATATATAGTTACTTCAATTTAGTATAAACGTTAAATCGTTTATTTGACAGAAAATAAAAAATTGAATACTCAAAAGCCGATGAACTACACCAATTTATTATAGCAAGGAGCCTAAATCTTCAACCACAAGTTGATAAAAAATTGATCTTAGTGTTTGATAAAATTTATAATTTGTTATGCATAAATTAAAGCAAAAATGACTAAGTATCGGGCTAAAAATATCAACAACAGGTCGTATTCGTTTTTTTTTTAGCAATATCAATTTAGTGCTTCAGACCATTCGCCGAATTGGCGGCGCATGCGATGGTCATTTGGCTTTAATTAAATCTTGAAAGCATTTAAGCCAAGATCCATCGCAAAATCTTCCATAAACTGAAAGGACACAACCCCAGTTGCCGAGAACGGCGGCGAATTGTTTGATTTGGATCTTCTTCAATGCTTTCCTGTGCAGTGGCTACAACTTTTTCAGAGCTCTCTGTTCGGTGTCTCACAAATTCGAAACGTTCCACTTATAACCGAACCGACGATGATTTCTTATAACCTCGAAAGTATCGGTTGCAGGGTAAGTAAGATGCAGAGGATGCCATTTATTTAATATTATTTTTTATAATTTATTTAAAACATATTATTTTTGATTAATATAAAAACATCCGAAAGATCGAAACTGAAGTTGGATTACCCTGCACAACTTAAAAGACGATATAGTTACAGAGAAACTTTGACTTATTAAAAAAAAAATTTTTTAGTATTAAATCAGAATTGCTCATTATAATTGGATTACAATTGAATACACGCAAAAGTAAAATAATTATTTTAATGAATTTGGCTTTATTAAGTTAAGTAATTTTATATAGTCGATTATAAGTTTTTGTTTACTTAGCAAAAGTAACGACATACTTAGTTATACTTTTAAGTATCGAGTAAATAAAATTTACTTCAAAATTAGATTGCGAATTACAAATTTCCAATTATACAAGTATGTGATTGCATTTTGCTTAATTAAAACAAACGATGTTGCACAATCGATTTCATCAAATCAACATAATTTTGTTGCTCATTAAGATAGTTGCTTCAAGTTATTTTAGAATCAGAATCGTTTTCAATATAAAAAATTAAATTATGACTGTTTCGTTTTATTTTTGTACTATATTCTCTTTCAAAGTCCAATCACAAAGTGTTTTGCATCGTCGTATACTGAAAAAATCTAATAATTTTGCTTTCATGAAATCATGAACTGTGTAACACACAACGATTACTTATATACTAGTTAATAAAAGTTGATTATGTTTAATTTTTGCCGATAGTCATATTTAATATGTAAGTTTAAGCAACTATTTTATGGTGATTTTATATTAGTAGCGTATAATTAACATTGAAACGTGAATAGAATATCCATATATGCATTTATAATTATTTAGGAAACATGGAACGATAGAAAAAGTTTCCAAAATGGATATATGTAAAGCTGTTTGTCCTACTTCCGCCAATAAAAACGGGGTCGTCTATTTGTACTATCAATCTGTATCAATCCATTGTTTTTGTTAATTAATTAATTGAAGTATTGAAATTTAATTGAATTCGAAAATTATTTCAATTTTATATATATATATATATATATATATATATATATATATATATATATATATATATATATATATATATATATATATATATATATATATATATATATATATATATATATATATATATGCAATAATATATAAGTAAGTATACCTACTCTAATTTATTAAGCGAATTACAATTAAGATATTTGCTGTACTAGCAATTTAACTAAACTAATTAAAACAGTTTTTTATGATTCAGTTATATCGTTAACGCCAATTAATTTGTTTTCGTATATAGTTTTATTTGTTGTGACATAATGTAATTGTGTCAGATATATATTTTATTAATTGGTGTGTCTTTATATAGGAATATAATATATGTATGTACAGTACAGGATGTTTGGTAGAAGTGATTGTAAAATTGTACAATTGTACTTCCTATGCCATAAGTATCTGTACAATTTATTTATATATTGATGCTTTTAGTGCCCTTCTTTGTATTTCCATCTGCTGTAAAATCTGGATCGTAGTCAAAAATTAATTTACTGAAAATTACTTCCTTAGATATGTGTGTGTATACAGTAAGAGTACATTTATACTATTATGTTTTAATTAATCTGGAATGAATTGGCCTGAACTCAAATATTCACCTGTTAAGATGCCAAATTTAATAAAATTTTTAAATAAGTTGATTTTATTTGATTAAGTAAGTTCACTAAAGCGCAATACATTATACAAGCAGAATCATTTAGCAATGCACTTAAGAATCCTCAATTTTGACATTAAACAAATTGATATTTTTTATTCATATAAGTACAAGTAATATGCTTAGAGGTTTACTATGGCCTTTTAAAAAAATTGAATTGACGAAATAGTAAATATTTAACATGATTACTTTAATTTGCCAGTTTATGTTGTTTTATGCGAGAAATGACAATATCAAACAAAAAAAAAACATTGACCCAAAATTCTTTGTCGACCCTCGTGTTTCAGCACTATTTGACAAATTTTAGTCTTAGTTCTTTGGCGCAACTCTATCTTGATACACCTTCTATAGCTGTTATAGGTTGATCTGAAATTCTCAACCTCTTCTAATAAATTATAAATATTATAATAATATTATACTACAACAAGACTACAGATGGTCATGTGATTATGACAAGTCATTCATTTTCAAAACAATGCACTCCACTATAATGCTTATTGAATCTTATATTTTTAATAATATATTACTTACTTATATAGAATTTAGGCAGTATATTGCAATAATCGAAACTCTTAATTTTGTACAATTTTTTCGCAAAAGCTCCGCAAGTTTAAATACTATATTTGCATATATACATCCGTAAGTACAATTAGTCTTAATAAATATAATCAATCGAATAAATAAATAATTGTTTTTAACCAATCAAATCCGAAAGTGATTTCCATCTTCCTTTTATCAAAGATGATCTAAATAAACTCTTTTATAATTTCCTGTGGAGTCCAGGAGTCGGAGAGTTGTTCTATCCTTCATTTCACTGTTGTAGGTTGGTATGGAACTATGCGCCAGCATCGTTATCTTATACTAGGCGCCTCATGTAGTGGGGTTAAGTTAATCTTCGTATTATAGATACATACTTTCTTTGTCTTAAATTTCCTCATTCGATATTTGCAATAGTTAAGCCATGTTCGACTCAACCCAAAAAGATAATTTCGTTGAAGCGATAGAAATACACTTAAATTGTATTTTTACTTTGTTATTTTATTTTTACCAATTTTCTCGTTGGGAACTTATTTCAAAACTCTATTTCGGCAAGCAGACTTTAGCAATAATCCGCCATTACGATTAATAGGTGATCCAATAAGAGCTTCCGAAAGTTTTTTTTTAAATTAAACGCATTAAAATCAATTTAATCAATTGTATTTGTGACGAAAGTTTGGTTTATGTTATTAAATATTTGAAAACAATTTGTTTTAAATGCTATCGCGACCGGCTCTTAGATAATTCATTCTATGGGTCTTTTTTCCTGTACTATTTCGAGCATTTCGGCAGATATTTCATTAATTATGATTGTGGTTTATCGATATAAAAATGTGAGTTCAGATACCCATAAAAAGTAATCTAAGATGACGACAGATCATATATCTTGGAAACCAATTCACTGGTCCATTTCTTGATATGATGTTCTCATTAAAATTTTTTTTTAATAAATCTGCATTCTGTTGACATCACAAGTAAATTGCACCAATATATTGAATCTGTGGCAAAAAATTCATTGATCATAGCTCTGTATAATGATTCATTGATCATGTAATCTCTGTGACGTGACACGCTGTCCTTCTGCATTGGAACCTGAATTGGCTGTTAATCAGCCCAAATATGTAAATTTTGTTTGTTGACATGTCCATTCGGTCAAAAATGAGCTTTATCGCTGAACACAATTTTTCGATAAAAAACGAATCAATTCAATCGATTTAGTTTATGGGAGTTGTTCCAACACCCATAAACTAAATCGATAACGCAATGGAAGCTCAACCGGATTTAAATCTTGAACAAGCTGTATTTTGTATGCCTCTTGAAAATACGCCACAATATGCCATATAAGAGACTCGAAAGCCGTACAAAACACTAGAACTGCGACGAATTAATTGATTGCAGTCTTTACGTACACTTTTAGCTACAGCAATATTCTCATTAGATCAACTTGCACGCAGTTTAGTAGGGCGATTAATATCTTATAATGAAAAGGTGGTTTGAATTATTAATTGTTAAATGTTTCACCAATAGTGCGTTCAGTTGGACGATTATGAACACCATAAAATAGTCGAATACACCAAAAACAATTTTCCACTGAACCACTGATTGTTAAAATAAATTTCCACAATTTGTAAACGGTGTTTTTGCGATTGTAAGGCCACATTTATAGTTATAAAAGCAGTAAGGCAAGTCTGCTACTTTTACCATTATTCTCTTCTTAGTGATTCTAAAAAATTGGGTAAAACCGTATTAACAAATAAAATCAGGACCTGTAATTTTATCTTCTAGTAATTTCGAATATATTGTTAAACTTATATACCGTTTCTAAGTAAAAAAAATTCAGTTTTTTCTTTTCGATTAAAAAATATGAAGCTTTACCATTTTTAAATTTCTTAATAAATTAACCGGTATAAATGTTAAATACTCGAATAAGTGTTTGTGGTAAGTTTATTGCACTGTCATATTGGTTTTTACGAATGACTGTTACGATTTGTTATTGTTTCACTGTATTATAAAGATATGATGACTTTGTATTTATTGACGTCTTTTGGTAATTTGACAGTGCAATTATTATTATTGTGTTAATCATCTTACATATTTATTATCTTAATTGCAGAAAATATTCGACGGTAAGCGTATCTAGGAATATTTAATCATTCAAGTTAAACTTTTGGAGATTGCAACTATTTTATTATTTTCCGGTGCAATAAACTAACTTATTCTTTCTTCGACTTCAAACTAGAATAACTTAAGATCTGTGACCAGTTTTATAAAATTATAATTTAAC
Organism: Tipula lateralis; assembly: GCA_963932295.1. Lineage (NCBI taxonomy): Eukaryota > Metazoa > Arthropoda > Insecta > Diptera > Tipulidae > Tipula > Tipula lateralis. Next base: position 43,975,455 of record OZ010738.1, read on the forward strand.
AAACATTTGCATTTTAAAAGTTTAACTTTTTTGTTATCCGCCATAAAATTTATATGTCATTTCTTAATCAAATACAATGCTGAATACTTATATAGAAATGATCGAAATTAAATAAACTAAAAGGAATACGAAATTTTTGACATTATAATTCTTTGGATTAATAAAATATTATATTTTATGGGCGGCACAGATTATGTATATTTGTGTTTCTTTTGCGCATTTAACAGTGGGTCAACAACTTATCCATGCGATATAATTGTATCCATATATATCTTTGTAGATTTGTTCTTAATAAAGGGTCATTCAATAAGTCCGTAGGATGACACATAAATTGTGTTACTATATTTTTTTCCATATGATTTTAGTTTAGTTCTAACCTTTAAAAGATACGTGTAATTGACAGCAATCTGACTATTGATTTAAGCATTACTTTTTGATGAAAAAAATACAGCGGAAACCAAACAATGGCTTGATAAAAATTATCCGAACTCTTATCAAATGGTACAAATGGTAGAGAAGTGGATCTACAAGTAGGTTATGAATGATCGCAAATTGAAGGTACACGAGCTAGCTGACATTGTAAAGATATCAGATGGTATTGTTTTTAAACACAACAACGAATCGAAGCTTCAAAGGAGTGTTTGGCGTTCTTAAACCGCAAAAAATGTAATTCTATCGTCGATATGTGACAATGGATGAAACATGGCTTCAAAATTACAAACTAGAATTCAACGGACAGCCAGTTGACGAACTGAATCAAAAGCGAGCAAAGACGCAATAGTCTACCGGCAAGGTGATGATGTCTGTATTTTGTGATGCGGACGAAATAATATTCATTGACTGTTTCGAAAAAGGAACCACCATCAATAGCGACTATTATGCGCACTTTTGGATCGATTGAAGGCTGAAATAGCAAAGAAACAGCCACATTTGCAAAAGAAATAAATTTTGTTTCACCAAGATAATGCACAGATCGATGAAAGCGATAGCAAAATTTAATGAATTGGTCTCCGAATTGCTTACCCACCATATTCTCCATATTTAGCCCCAGCGACTTTTTCGTGTTTTCAGACATCAAGAGAATGCTTGCTGGAAAGAAATTTAAGTCCAATGATGAAGTAATCGCTGAAACTTAGGCCTATTTTGACGAAAAAGAAAAGTCGAATCGGAAAGTCGGAAAATCGCTATACTCGCTGTATCGCCCTCGAAAGCAACTATATTGAATAATAAAATCGAGTTTTGTCAAAATTTTGTTTTTTCTTACTTATCCTTTACGGACTTATTGAATTCCTTGTTATATTATACGTTGCTCTTATAGCTTGTGTTGATGTTGTTTTACACATAAAATCATATACTTATAACTTGGATTTTATGTTACCCACGTGTACTATAACCATAAAAAACTTTATTCCAATGTATCTGAGAGCGACAGGCACATCTATATAACATCTTAAATATATTATTAAAAAAGTAATATCAACGAAAAAATAAAAAACAATTTTGATTTGCGATTACGAAATGAAAACGAAAGACGTCGTAACTAAGAGTTTCCTTAATTAATATTTAATGAAAAATCCTTTTGATGTTTAATTTTTAAATAATATAAATTTTCGTTTCATTTAAGTATACATATTTTATAAGACTGAATATTGTTATTTTGTTCATCTACATTTCTAGGAATAGCAAAATAATAATGTTTTATTGTTTATTGAGTTTTTTAAATTTTTTATTTAATTGTTTAATATAAATTTAGAAAAGAACATGCTGATGCTATATGATCGCGTTTTATACGCAAAGTAAATAATATTGTTTGTTAAGTGTACACAAACCATGCGGTGCATTAATAATGTAGAAGTTTCCCACTTTGCTCAAATTACCGCTTAATGTTATTTTTCTTAAACATACTGAATTAAAGTAAATAAATTAAACTACAATGTTGATTGTTATTATACTATATGTGTACATACAATATGTATATTTAAGTGTAAAGAATTATAACTACTTATCTAGACATTATTATTTTAAGCAAAACACCAATATTTAGTATTATATATTAAGATTATACTTTGTTGTTGTTCATTAAGTTTTTTATGAAAATAAAGTTTGTCAAACATAAAAAATCGATTCAATTAATTAAAATGATTTTATTACACTAAACCATAAAAAAATACTTTGTATTAATTACTTTCAGATTATTAGCTCATCTTTTCTTGATGTTATTCTTAGAATTTCTGTCGGATGTTTTCACTTGTTTTATGTTTCCAAAAATGAGGACCTTGTCTTACTTGATTCTTATAAATTTCAATACAAAAACTTAATTTGTATTGAAATGTAATGGTCAACCCAAAAACTTTGAACTAGAACTTTATCGCGACAGATTGGCCAATTTTCATTGGTTTTGGTCTTTTATCTTATTTCAACTTTAATGCATAACTTATATATGTTATCTTAGAGTGATTATCATGTTTTATGGCTCCACATTCGATAGCAACTCCATTGATAAGTCTTTTCTTTTGACGGCTTTTACATGCCATTGTTGGCCCGAACCGTGTCAACAATCTGACTCCATCTTTCATACTCATCGCGTCAAGGTCCAACTCTCACATGACATATACGTGACAACGGGTCTGATCAACATTCTGTACATTTTCTGCTTATCCGTATTATATACGTGACAACGTCTGATCAACATTCTGTACATTTTCTGCCTTATCCGTATTTGCAAGATATTTTGATTTCAAAAGTGGACGTAGAGGATATAAAGCCCGATGGTCAGCAGCAAAACGAACCTGCTTATCCTCTGCCACACTATTATCGTGAGCAATGAGAAATCCAAGATACTTGAATATCATTACTCCTTCAAACTTATGGTTACTAGATATGGTGACTAACAGAAGCTGAAAACTGTTCAAGTAGATCAAGTATCTCTTTCACTCCGTTGCCATTTAATCCAATTACACAGATATTTGATTGGATCGTCAGAATAACATATTGTGTTGAGATCGCCAATATCCTATAAATAACCAACGTTATATTCTTATTATAATACGTATCTCCAATCTTTTTCGTTTTTTTTCAACTGCTTCTATGTCATCTTAATCCACTTCACTTAACTAATTATTTAAATTTAGAAAAATGTAGATGGCACAAAAGCTATAAAATGTTTACAGAAATCATATCAATAAAATTATTCTTAAATTCAAATTCAAATTTATTGGCTAAAGAAGTATGTACATGTTCCAACAATGTATTAATGCAATCAACTCCTGGTGAACGATTTTTCTTTAATCTCGGCATCGAATGGAAGTTGACCGAGATCTTTGGGAATGGTGCAATTCGAAGGAATGGTGCAATTTCTTTAAAGAAACCACGCGAATCGCGCTTATTGCTAAGTTGTTGTACTCTCAAGATCTTATCCTTTCACCATTATTTCTTCTTGCTATTGTAAACCAAGCCTGCGCTTCATTGAAGCCTATATTTCGTTCTCAACAGTAAGACTCGACTTCTCATCAAACCAATCATTTTTGGGCATAGTTTTCACTATACCAAGAGTGTGCTGAGCAGAATCGACATCCGAAGTTTTCAATACTTTCCAGACATTGTTCACTTCTTCAGATTGGTAATAAGTTCGCAAAATACTATTGCTGATAAGATTTTGATATTTTCGTAGCGTTTCTTCATTTATCAGACCTTCACAGGAGAATCGCGTTGTATATTCATTCCCCTGTTTTCCCTGACTTGTGCGAAAATGTCCATCGTAGCTTTGCAGTGACCAGATAATGGTTGCGGTATACGAATTTTGCTGACGACCGATAAGATTGCACGTCGTGGGCCACCCGAAATCGCTCTTTTGAAATCAACACATGTTCAATTTGGCTTCGGAATGTTTTACGTGGATGTGTACATGATTTAAAATGAATGTTTCTATAAGGAAAGAATGTATAAATACACATTCATATACATGATTCTTTCCCCATTTATTGACTTATATTTTTACATAAGACGTTCTGATTTCTGCCAGCTTTAGCATGAAAGTCACCAATCACCAATCTGATATCGTTCTACGTTATAGATCCCATCAGATTATCCAAATTATAGTAAAATGGGTCTTTATCTTGGGGTTGGTTTACATCAATGGGCGCATGTACACAAACAATTGACAGGTTGGCTTATCTCATGTGCAAGCAAAGCTTACACATTCGACTATCGACTGCCTGAAAGTCCAGTACAGCCTTTTTGGCCTGTGGCCTAGTGAGAAATGTAACTCCAAGATTTCCGAGGTCATCTCTACAGTGTAGTAACGTATAGTCTTGGTACAAATGGTATTCACTTTTAGGGCATCGAGTTTCTAGAAGCGCTACGAGTTCCAACCGTTACCCTCATACATGTGATAAGGCCGTCAAACGCGTCAGGTTTTCGAAGTGACTGCATGTTCCACGTTGTGGTGGTATTCGATGTGTCTTATGTTTCGTTCGAAATATTTACGAAACATGGATGCCCCCACCCACAGGGTCCAATTGATAAGTTAGTGGAAAAATATTTTAGATAAATTAAACAATTATTTTATTATATATTAATATATAATTTTTTTTTATTTCTAGGTAATTACTCTTCGATCAGTCATTCAATATTAAACATATACACCCAAAACATGTACATGTAAGCCACATATTAAATTAACGAGTCAACATTGAATTATAATATATTTCTGTTTTTTTATTTTATGATCGCAAGTTCCATACGATAAAGTGACATAATTAAATAAAAACCTATATAGCGTTTCGCTTATCATCAATCAAATGAAAAATATTTTTTGCTTCTTTGCTTAACCACCCATGCATAAATGTATGATAAGTACTAATGACAAAAAAAAGCTAATTACATCTTAAAGTCAATAAATTAATTTAACATCTCACATGTTTTTATATAATGATGAAACCCGTGTTATGTATGCGAGAAGTATTTTCATTATATTAATGTATATATGTGACCACCACAGAATATTTTATAAATTTAGAAGCATAACCACATTTGAAAAATTATGATTTTCAAATGATTAAGAAAATGTAGATTTCTTTGGCTTTTACGACTTAAATTTCTATATTACACAACAGACAGACAAATCGTAAAATTTTTATGGTTTTCTTTATCTTAATTTTTGGCAATATATATTTTCTGCTGAGATACACATAACTTTTGTACTAACCGCAAAACATTCACATAGTAGTATAATATAAGGTTGTATATGTGAAGCCAGATTGATAAGTAGATGCTACACGTGGAACAAGGACATTATAGTTCAATTATAAGTAGTAATTATCTTACAGGTGTTAATTAGCATACTAACACCCGCACAATTATTATTTACTTTACTTGTTTTTATCTCACGACTTTCTTAAACTTCACAATATCAGTCGATAGTCATTGATTAAACTTTAATCTTAATTTGGTGTTGCCCAGCTTTCCGACGATCGTATTTATTATTAATTTAATAATAAACACAAATGATTATTATTCAATATTCATACACATGTTCTACACTTATGCTTCCACCCCATGCTGTGATCTTGTACGATTCAATGTGCTCTCGTGCACATTTTTATATTATAACGTGACCGAATGATGGAGATTTGTTTAAATAACTTAAATATGGAATTGATCCCAACTTTGTTTATTTTTTAATGGAAACCGTTTTTGTTTATAGTGTGAGAAAATTATTTTATTTAGATTTAGCTTTATAAAGTTATTGTAAACTATTAATTTATTTAATTATCTTTTATTTATTTATTCAATAAAAAGAAATAAAATAAATAATCATAAAACTATACTCTTCGTTATCGGATTACGAACTTAATTTAAATACCACGCCTGAATACCATTGATTGCGCGACAAGAATTACATATTTTAATTGATTCTTACATCGATCCCATTAAACTTCATGAATTAAATTAGCCGATTTGTTTTTATTTTAATTCAAATCATTCGATTTGCGTAAGCCTGAAATATAAAATCTTTACAATATATCATAAACTTAGGTTGGGTGTTAGGTTTATAAAGTAATAAAATTATTGCCATTGAAGACTTACTTCTTATTAATATTTAATATATAAAAGTAGCCTCTCTTTGTTTATGTAATATTTGTTTTTGGGTCAAATATTTTATTGTTTAATATATGAAAATAACAATTAAATCTAATTTTATAATTTATTACGAAAAAATTTATTCCAGAAAATGGAGTATGCCTTTGATCTGATTACTCGAAATTTTTATACAAATATTCGTGTATAGCTTAGTAAAAATATATAATTTAAATAATGGTGTGTCGCGTCACAAATAAACGAAAATAAATTATTGCATGTTGTATATTTGATGTATTTATTTATTTATACAAAATTTGGATTTTGTGTTTTTAATAAAAATCAAAAATTTAAATAATCACGTATTGTTTTAATTTGAATTTACGAGAGGCAGTCAATAATATATTCTTAAAATATTCAACCAGATAAAAAACAAAATTCAGTTCTAGTGTTAATTTATAATCTTTTGACTGGATTTAAATAGTTGTTAAACAATTCAACGAATATTCGACTAGCAAAATTCATTCTTCTTTAATTCACATTTTAATCATGCAACAGTGCATTACATATTGCTTGATCATACTGGTTAATTTACAGTGATACAATTTTGAGATTATTGGAATTCTAGGACTGAAAAACTTTGAGAAAAGAAAAGGTTAACTCCAACTGTTGTTTTTTCGAGTTCAATATATCTTTCGTTTGAATTTCTATAACATATATGTCAATATAGGAATTACTGGCTATAGTTAAGTCTTAACTAAAAATTATGATCAGCCTTTCTATTTTTATAGTTTTTATTAATCAATAATATTATTTTTTAACAGCAAAATAAGTTAGATAGTAAAAAATTAGAATAAATTTTAAAAATAATAATTCAGTAAATAAAATAAAACTGAATTAATAATTATATACGATACTAAAAGTTTTTTAATTTATGAACAAATTCAGATATTTTAGGCATTTAGGATGTATGGTTTTAAAATAGTTAAGCATTATACAGGGTGACTGACACGAAGTGTTACCAAAACAAAACGCCACAGAATTTTTATTTTTTGATGAATTTTATTTATCAGTTTTCGATCTAACCACCATTAGCCGCGATTATGGTCTTCAAATGGCTAACAAAGGTATTACATACAGCACGAAAGAAGCTCTGCTTTATTTTGGCCCAGTCCCGTTTGCTTGAGATGATCGACATTGGTATTTTTTGTCCCAACCTTGCTCTTCATAATACCTCAAACCGAGAAATCTAGTGGATTTGCATCCGGCGAATTTGGTGCCCATTCGGCAGTGAAAAAAAACCGCGAAGCGTTGTTTCTTTGCTAATGCTGCTAACCCTTGCTTTATGACTCGTCACCTGTTATAATGTCCAAGCTCTGCGGCCGAGATGTGTTTGTGCTCAATGCTTCAACACTCCCTCCAACACATGATCCCGATAAATTTGAGCATTTATCTTGATGCGACGGTCGAAAAAAACGAGCGGTGATCGATTTTCGGCCATTACGATGGCGCAAACCATCAGCATCGGCGGCGCTTAGTTTTGAGTGACAATCCGTTGGGACAAATTTTAAGTAGAACGACTGGGCAAGTATATCCTGTCTTTTTTCTTGTTCACATATTGCTTAGTAACGAACGGAGACTTATCGGAGAAAACCAAATTCGGCAAATCGCTATTCCGTGCAAGCGTAACAAATCCTTTGCTCTTTCTACTCTTACTTTTTTTATGGCGTTTTATGGAATTTTATGAAATTTCAAGATCTTTAATCCAAGATGATTTTTTAATATGAACTGCGTGTGAAATGTTCGCCTCATGAGCCATTTTTCTGTCGGTACGGCGCAGACTAAGCCAATTTACCCTTCACTTTCCGAATGAAATCCGGAGATGTTGCAGTGCTTTTCGGTCCACCACCATGGCGTTTTGCAATGCTTCCAGTATCGTTATAACGATATCCTAGATGCTAAAAATAAAATAATTATATATTAACTACGATTAAAAAATGAACGATATAATTTTAAACTGGCAGACCGAATGTAAGCTTTCTCTTATTAAATTTGAAATAATCTTGTTTTAATTGTAAAAATTAATATTTTAACTTATATCAGTAAGATTTTTAAAATTAATATGTAAGGGGAGTCTGTTACAAAGTAACAAGTAAGTCTGTCGTTAAGTAAAAGTTATCTGGTATTTCAAATTATTTATTAAATAATCTAACTAAAAGTAAATAATTACAATCCAAAAATTTATGATTCATAATTTATAAATGATGAATGGTTTTATTAGTGTTGTTGGAAAAGTTCCACTCAACAGGCTTCGGTAGTATATAGGAGAAGTTCAGATACGCCTTTTTGGAATCGAACGCTGGCAAATAACTATTGGTGTTTTTATACCATTCAAGTATTTTACAATGGATTTCAAATTATATTATATTGAATGAAAGATTCTTTCATATTCTAAATTTTTTGGGGTAGAGGAAAATCGCAGACTTAGAAATCTTCGTTTCATTATCATGAATACTAAGCCTTTTCACATAATCACAAAAAGATTTAATTTGTTCAATCCATTCATTATAAAATATCATTTTGGAGTATTGTTTTCATTTTACCGGAAAGCCATAAAAACTTAGTATTCCTGATTTTCAAATCATTCCATTTTTATAATAAGATAATACCATAGACACATATCTAGTCTCGTAACCATGATTACGAAAATATGATTTCCGAAATGAGAATACATTACACACTACAGTTCTCATTTCATTTGACAGTTTTTCAATAAAATTTTTTCGTTAACTGTATGGTTTAAAAATATTTTTGTTTCGCCTTCCACCCAAATTTTTTTATTTCTATTTTTAGTTTTATTTTCCGTTAATTTATTGAATTTTGTATTAATTTATTTTTTTTGAAAACTTCAATTTTTATAAAAAAAAATAAACAAATACATGAAAAACCAATATTTATAGTTTTCGCTATTCACTAACTGTATTACTTGGCACTGTCGTCACTAAAATGCAATGGGGTGAAAAAAATTGCTCATTCCGAAACCATGTTTAAACTAAGTTGCAAAACATTGGTTACAAGTGACACATTACAACGAAATCATGGTTAAATCGAAACTGTAGTTACGAAACCAGATACTTACGTGTCTACTTAAGGGTTATAGCATACTTAAGGGTTATAGCATTTCAAACTAGATATGGTTAGCCCGTCAGATAAACCCGCAAAATAAATTACCTCCATTCATTTGAGTGGTCCTATAAAGCAGCTGTATCTCCATGAAAATAGATTCCGGAGAAGCTATTTACTTTTAATGAACTATTTACACAAAATATTAATATGTTTATACAGTATGTTTTGATCGCGTGCAGTACCTTATTGTTATTTTAAATCACTAAATATATCTGCCATTAAATTCAAATAATAATTCGCCTACATTTTGTTTGGCATTCAAACTAATTCGTTGTGTAGAGCTTATGATCCAAGACCAAATTATGGTTAATATATATATATATATATATATATATATATATATATATATATATATATATATATATATCCGATTTATAAATAAAAGTAATAAAAACCCCTAACTTGCTTTATGGTAAAGTTTATTACTTATGCGTATATTATAGTTCTCACATTTGAGTAACTTGGTGACTTTAACTCACCAATTTCATATTACAGTGCGCGAAGTCATATTTTAGTATACAACACTATTTTCGATATCATCGCACAAACCTTATGGCTTAATTATAGTATGACTTTCAATATTATTTAATCATGCTTTTTATATTGCATAACCTCATTCTGTAAGAATAAATTTCAACAGTTATGTCTTTTTCTTTACTTCGCTTTGTTATCGAACAAACAATATTTGTAACCAACCATGTTTATAATAAAAGCATAATATATAAAATAGAATACGAGTGCGGGCTGAAAAATCGGTCTAACAAACTAATAGTGTTAGTAATAAAAAATATTAATTATATGAGAGTTTCATTCTTTATATAAACCAATATCAAATGTGCGTGAAATAATAGAGGCCATATATATATAATATAATGGCTGGTAGAACGTGAATTGTCCACTACTCAGCAGAGAACAACTGGAACGAATTTTCTGAGCATGGAACAGTGAGAGATCGTCAACATGATGTTCATCAAAGACCAAGACGTTTCAATCAACTGGTTGAAGTGGTCAAAGAGGAATAGAGAGTTGGCAAGAACCTAAAAGTGTCTTCTTACTCAGCTGAAATACACGTCGGTTGAAAAACGGCTAAACAGTCGCTTGATTGGTCGACACTGGACTTGATCTTAAGAAGTCCATTTAGTACGTCCTCGATTTGGCTGGTAAGGACGTAAATAAGCTAACCGTGGAAGAGTTGGGAGTGCCTTGAGCCTCAAAACAGATTGCATAGAAATTCCAAGTCCATTTCATAGAAAAAAAGTCCATTTCACACCCTGGCGGCGTTATTAAACAAAATTGTCGCATTCTGGTAACAGAAAATCCACACGAGATTCATAAAACGCTATTGCATGACTGGCCACTCATATCTCCAGATTTCCCTCCAATGCACTTCGTTTTGTGGGTTCATTTGAAAAGTATTAGACCAGCAATCCTTAGACCAGTAATGAGCTCAAAGCAAACATTCGTGCCGTAAACATTGTATTACTATTCCGCCCAAGATGCTCACATGTATTTTGGCCAATAAACGTGGCCATTTTCAATTTTTTTATTCAAAAGTAGTCCAAATAAATGGGAAAGAACCAATTTGAATAAACATACCTCTGTATATAAATCGGTTCCTTTTCTTTTTAAATGTTGTCCAATGTTTATATATCGACAGAAATTTTGGTAAATCACCAAATTGCCTGGAACAGTAAGATTCACTCATTCTTCTTCAAGAAACTGACAAATATCAAGAGTATTAAAAATTATATATGTGTTCTGGTCATAAGGTTGAGTAAGAGTTTTCTATTCAAATTTGTGTACTTGATCTTAAATTGTCAATAGTTTAAGATAAAGAAAAAAATAAAATAACTATACGGTATTTATCTTATCTAAACTATCGTCAAATGATGGACAGTACATTTTATTAAGCTTTTAAGCTATCTTAATATATAAACTTTCAGCTACCGATAAATTTTATTATAAAGAAGAACACCTGTAATCTTATAAGACATAAATATCTACTATATTTATTTTATGTATGTATTTACCTTTCACTTTTTGAACGTACAGATCAGCGTAAATACACACATGAAAATATTACGTGACTATCCTTAACAAATTATCAATACTTATACATATAATACTACTCATTTTTCTAAAGGTATTTCATGTCAATCCCCAAGGTTTTATTTTAATCTAGACAAATATTTTGTTTTTGTGTGTGTCTGTTTTCGTACGTATATATATATATATACATATCTTAGATATACCTATGGACAACAATGCACATTTTATTTACATCGTGATTTCCCAAAAGCTAAACAAAATTTATATTTCTTTATTTTATTTGTCTATATTTTGTTTTGTTCAAGAAGCTATCTTTATTTTTATAATAAAGCTTATCGTAAAACTGAAGCTTTAATGTTTATATTATTCATCGTTTTATTTAAAATTTGCACTTGTTACCGTATCTTACCAGTTCACAAACTTATGTTATATACTCGAGTTATTTATATTTTATTGCTGTTTCAATGTCATAAGATTTACTGGTCTAATATCTAGAGAACCGGTTAAAAAATAAGCAAATCTGAGCCGATTCGATATATAAAATTTATATAAACAATATTTGTGCGTACATGTCTCATTGTACATATGGATAAGAAAGTGTATAAACAATAAATCAATCACAATAATTTATTTGCTTAAGATCTAGTGCATTAGTTTTGTTTAATCTTGTAAATATTGAAAACGCGTATATAACCTGAAATACATGTGAGTTCGAAATACAACAATTTTTTAATCTCACTCTCAAAGTAAATTTAATTTATTCTTAATATGAACGATGTAAGACGTTTTGTATACATATATTGTGTATACAATACATACAAGCAACTGTACATATACTAAATACATTCTAATAAAAATTATATATTTTCTAAAAAATTAATAAGTCAATGCAAATTAATTTAGTATTGAACTTAAAGAACAAATATAAGTTATACGAGTAAAACGACTTACTATATAACCAGATTTGTTTAGTTATATAGTATACAGTCGAACCTATATTTTTGGTTTAGATTAAAAGTTGAAAAAACTCATATATTGTTTGTAATTTTGTGCCTAACTAAGTCTAAACGTAAATGCAAGTGCAGCAATGTTCAGCTTTTAACTGTTACATGCGTGAAAGTTGTTCATTGTGCTGTGCGTACTATGCCATACAACCATATAAGGCACATGATTAATAAGTGCGACATGTTCAAGCTATAATTAGACGTGAAAGTATATTATGGAGAAGATAAGAAAATACGTTTGAATAAAGATGGCTAGTTTAGTGTGCGCTTTTAAACAACAACTGAAAATAGTTTTGAATAAATAAATCTTTAACCTTGATTTTTATGATTGAACTTCAAAGTCTTTATATGAAATTTTTTTTTCAATATTTCATGGCTAATTGACTTTAAAATTATATATACATATTATGTATTTAAAATTTGTATTACTTATATACTTAGATATATATATGGTTTCAAATACTTAGTTTTTTTATACGATGAAGCTTAACTATTGTATTTTATATAGATATCGATTTGTGAACATGCCATATTATAAGCCAGTTTGTATAAAGATTAACATTTTAGTTTTATTTCGATTCACCTTTTAAACTATTATTATTAGAACTATACGTTCACCAAAATCAATGTTTATCCAGTTTTGAAACGTGCCCTCATTTTTTTGTACAGAATCGGAAATATGTATTATGTTCATATATGTATACATGAAGATAAAAATAATTCACACAATTCAATTGAACAAATATTGCTATATGTATGTCAATCCTAATAGTTTTTGTTTGGATTTTCAACAGTTCGAAATTCAGTTTTAACTCTGTGTTTGAGTATATATATCGTTTATTAATTACTTGTTATTTAAAGAATTTTGTTGTTTTCATTCGAATTTTTATTTCCTGGTTGACAATATATTGTTATTTTAATGACATCAAAATGCCAATGAATTTCTATTTGTTTCAGTATTCCATTATCAGACATATAGACCAATTGATCTGCTATAGTCCATAAAGCGCACCACAAAGTAATATTCTGTAGATGTAATGGTGTTTCGACAAAAGCTTGTGGAGTATCCTCACTACAAAAGCAATTCTGTTTATTTACGTTTATTCAACCAAAAATGGGCTTCATCGGAGAGATTTAAAATTATGAATGGAAATTCAACCTCAATATCAATTTGTACTTCTGTCAATTTGCAAGCGTTGCTCTGATGTAAGTTTATCCATAGTGAAATGTCAAACCAAACTTAACAAAAAGCAACTATTAACTCTTAAATGGGTTGTCAAATAAAGCAGTGTTACCAACTCAGAATTGTGAATCTCTAAAAAATACCCTATACATCAATAAAATAAAGGACGATATACTCGTTGTTATTGATTGCTTCATGAATTTTGGATCAATCTCTTTTATGTTAAAGGTACTGTTGCGCAATATTTTGTGTATTTTTTCAGTTTGTGCACTATTATATTGAGGAAAGATCTACCAAAAAAATTAGAAATAATTGTGTTGTGTTATTTATGTACTATATATGTACGTACAGGATGTATTTTTATATAATTAAATAATGATACATACCTGTACGTTAATTTGTGCTTATCTATTCTGTTATCATCTTTACTTTCAATGTGGTTATCTAGTTCTACGAGAAGATGCATGTCTGACTTATTATTTCTTTGTAGATAGCATCATTTAGACCAAAACCTTCATTGCAAATTTTAGAGTTTCAATATTAGGTAAAGAGTTGATCCTTGACGGATGAGTACGAAAGATGGCTTTTAACATTCGAGAGAAGAATCATGCGTGGGATTTATGGCCTAAAACGCGACGTTGATGGAACATACCGAGTTCGTTTCAACCACGAGATAAAGAGTTAAATGCAGATTCCTGATATCGTGCATAAAATCAAAGTACAGTGAGTACGCTGAACTCGGTCACATTCACGTGTGCTGTACCGAACCTTATTATACAGCAATCTTTCCCTGCCGACTTTCGGTTGGCGAAAAGATCGCTTTCAGCGTCGATAGCTCCACAGCGTAGAAGGCGATATGGCAACTTCTAATTACTTGCAATAGTATGAAGAGCTGGGTCGTGGTCGAAACCGATGGAGTCAGATTGTTGACACGGTCATGTACTGCAAAAACCGTCAAAATAAATACTGAATTTAATATTCAATCACTTATAGCATATCTTCTATATCAACGAACAATACAAAAGTAATTGCGCAATTATACTTATCATCAGTGTTGAAAGATAACGCAATTATTTTTCTTCATTTTTTTGCGCAATTTTAATTGTGCAATATAATTGCACCTTAATACCCACCTTAACTTCTCTTTGTTTTTGTGGACTTAAATTTATTTATTTGTCAGTTTTAATAATAATCTAATCTATGGTTTAAAGGCCGTAAACTATCCTAAGATGAGACTTTATGAACCATTTACACGTTTTGGTCCACACCGTAAGTGGTTAACCGAACGAATGCGTGTAATATTTTTTTATTTAATTAAGCTTTAATTGGGTGCAGGGCGGACTTTAAGACAGTCCTTGTAACTGTTTTTGTAACTAGCTCGTTGCAACTTTCAGAGCACCTGCACCCAACGCGCGGTCCTGCAAGTAAAGGTTGATAGCTGCCTTAAATTTGTGCATTTTATACTCAAACGGAAACTGAAAACCGGATAACGAATTCCACTTTTATGTCATCTGGATCATGTTAGTTGCTGATCAACGGCGAGACTCGGAACTCGAGACTGCGGTGGAATGAGAAACACTCTTAACCATTAAGCTACATCCGGCGATGGTTTTAATTATAGGTTCGAATCACAAAAATTCTCGTGAAATTTTCTTAAGTTTATCACTGATAAGATACACATAAGTTGATATTTGTATTCGAATTCGAACATTTTTTGTTAAATTTGGAACCTAACTGATCATTTTTGATATTTGTCTTTCAGGATTTTAAATCACATATTATACATATGTTTATATATTGAGTAACATGTTTAACATTAAGCTTTTTTATTGATAGTACCTGTATATACGTATAGCCTTGAATAATCCCCAATAAATCTATTTTGTTAACCTTTATCCTATGTTAGTATACATTTTTGACTTACATTTCTAGTTTTTTTGTTTAACTGTAATGTTTATAAAATTGTCTGAGGCTCAGGCAACTCTCCCACCTCTTACGAGTTTAGCTTATTTAGGTCCTACTTTACGCCATTACAGTAAAATCAAGGACGTACGGCTATAGTTACTATTTACGTAGGATGATTTATCTGCACATCTGCTCAAAACACAAAGCTTTAACCACTGAGCCATTTGGTTGGCCACATTCAATACATCCATCCTAAAAATGTGCTATATATATAGTTTCACAAAATCTCACTTATCTATATATTGTGTGAGTTAAAAATGTTTATGAATTTTATTCTAGTTTATTTTTGCTTTATTTGATTATTTTATCTGTCATGGTTACAATTGAAAAACTTTTATACAAGTATTGTAATCAAATGTATTTATAGTATGCCGAGCTCATCAATTGCTTATTATACATTTGGTTATCGTTCGACGTTCGAAAAAGCATTTTCACTATGTTTCTAATTATTTACTTTAGATTTACACTTTAGGTGGGGTTATTGGTTTAAATTTGAACCACCAGTTTTTTCTGATCTGGCAATAGTTATGTCATTCTATTCTGTCACAAAATTAGTATAATTAGTATATTATCTCCACTGAACGAAATAAATCGATTTAAGCAACGTTGGGATTTATGGGAAATTTATTTCCAAAACAAAAACAGTTAGTCGGAAATTGCACAAAATTTGGTCGCCACCAATGCCCGGTATACGCAAATTTATTGTTAAAGTTTGTGAAACTGGTTTCATTGTTGATGCACCAAGATGAGAGCGTGCTCGTACACTGTTCACTCGAAAATATCGAAGATATCGAATGAGGACAGCGCAACCATTACGGTCAATGGAAATACCTATCGCAATACAATAACCGATTTTTTTGCGCCCGCTCTTCATGGTATTGATGTGAACGATGTTTGGTTTTAACATGATGGTGCAACTTGCCACACATCTCATACCACAATCGATTTATTACATCAGACGTTTGATGGCCGTTTTATTAGCCGAAATGGTGATGTCAATGGCCCAGTAAGAAGCTGCGATTTAACACCATTGGACTATTTTCTGTGGAGCACCGTTAAAGACAAGTGTTATGCAAAAAAACCAGAGACAATTGAACATTTGAACGCTAACATTCGTGATACCATCGCCGAGATACGATCCCATACACTTGAAAAAGTGCTCGAAAATTAGTTCGATCGAATGGGGCAGCCACATGTATGAAATAATATTCCATCTCTAATCGTAACAATTGTACCTCACAACAAAAAAATAAATTTGGCAAAATTTCAAACCGTTTTTGTTTGATTGCATTTTTGTTAAAGAGTGTTCTAGCTTTGTGTAAAAGTCTTCTGTATCATACCTTATGCATTAACACTGTATCACAACTTGTTGAGTATATCACATCGATGTTGAAACAACATTTTCATTCCGATACCGATCGAAAAATATCAGACTGCGGTATTTGGCTTTTGACTTGTTTTTATTCAGTTGTAATGGAATTCATAGAATCGCTTTATTTGTCCGTTTATTATAGTGACCATTTGATGTAGACTATATACATGTTTAGTTACGTATATGTAGCTTTGTAATCGTTCACGGAGATTGTAGTCAACAATGTTTTTCATATTATGCAGTATTTTATATTTATTGACTTTATAAACTTAAACGGGATGTTGGGATGTGGATCGTCAGTCTAGCTTTCTTGATATACTTGCTTGTAAAATTTATATATATTCTTATCTATCGTTATGTCTTGTTTTGCACTAGTTCAAAAACAAAGTGATACATTAACAGCTTTTTTCTTTAATATGTTTTCTTTTGTTGAAGAATTTGCATTTCCGTCGCAAAATACAAACATATGTACGTGTACATACATTTTTTAAATCGAAAGTCAATTTGTAAATAAAAGTATAAATATTTTGGGCGACTCAGCATCGTTTATTTTTTGACATGAACAAGCATTTTAATATCAGATATAAAAATGTTCTCAATCAGCAATCATGTAGTTTATTTGATTGCTGTAATACAAATAAAACTTTCCATCGATTTGAATATTGTACCACGAGTTAGCTATGTCCGATTGATTCAAAAATCTTTAGTTGTTCTGTCTTATATATTATATATCTTAATTGAGATTACTTAAAAACCAGTTATTTAAGTATAATATAAATGCTAATTATTTATAAGAACTTAAGTAATTCGTTTAAGTATAAAAGTTTATCATAAATTTGTCAACTAGACAATGTTAAAATGTCATATACTAAAGTGCTCAAGTTTAGTTTTTGTCACGTTTATAGAGACCAAAGTAAAGTCTATAGCTCATGGACAATTGAATCGACACAAAAGCTGTTGAATAGATAATATAGTAATTTGCATCATATTTTAAGACTTATTAAACAAAGTGAATAGATATTGAGACTAGCGAGGTCAATTGATAAATCTTCACGGAACAAATATCGTCTTCAAAAAGTTCTCAGTGCCTTCCTATATAATTATTCTACGCAACAAATCTCCCACACCTAATATATACTCGTACAAATATATAAGATGGCATTTTATTTTGTAAACAATAAACACATGTACATATAACTTATTTTTCATGTCGCGCAAGCTGATTCATTGAAACCTTGAACACTTCTATGTACATTTTAAGTATAATTCTAGAACGTATGTAGTAAATAAATTTATCATCGATTGAATTACTTAATAACATAACAATAATAAGTCTTGTGTCTCGTTAGCTATTTGGCTGTATTACATCACTCTCACTATATACGAGTATATGGTATACACAAAATTAGTGTTAGTGGTATGTTTATATAAAACTAGTTTGAAAGTTTTATTTAAGGTGAGTGTTCTAATATAGCATTGCGTCATATTAAGTGTTTAGAGGAAATCATTTTGTAATATATGGGCACACAATATTTTAACGGGTTTTAAATGTTAATATTGATTTTTGCTAAGATCGCAACCCATAGCCGACAGATTATAGTATAATTTACATAATAGTAAATTGATAACAAAAGATTCTGATGATTTGTAAATTTGTATAGATTTCAATGTAAAATTTACTATCAAAAACGTGATCACTTGCAGATAAAATTTAGAAATAAATTTTATATTTTTAATCTGTTTGTATATTTTATATAGCGTGTAATTATTTTCTAGTGAGTAAAGATCCGTATGTGTCACGTGGAACATAATTTTAACATTGACTATATTACTGACAGTCTAATAATTACATATAAGTGTCTATATCTTAATGTTTTTAATATAAACATAAATCGAATATTTTGTTAACTTATGAATGTACGAGGGCAAATCAATATATTCGTAGCATCCGTACAAAAGAGCTAAATATAAGTATTTAGAGAAATTTTATTTTTCAACATAATCTCGTTCAACATTTATTTTTTTAGATCTTTCAAATAATTTATTTAAACCGTCGAGCAAAAAAGTTTTGGTTTGGTCTTCAAAATAATCTTCAGTAGTAGACATAACTTCATCATTATTTGAATACTTTCAGCCTCTTAATGGTTTTTTTTAAATTTGGAAACAGAAAAATCTCACTAAAGGCCAAATCTGGACTATAGGATTGGTGTTAGCGTTTTGTCGTGGAGAAATAATATCTTAATTATAACATAACCATGCCGTTTCTCGCGACTGGTAATCTTCAATTTGTACAAAATTTCCCCATAATAGTGCAGAATTGTTAATGTAGTACCAACAGAAACCCTGAGATTTCTCGATAATTCTGCAATATTTACACGGTGATTATTTTTTTGCCAAAATAAAGTTTTCATGCGTGATGGCGTCCTGTAGTCTTCCCTGGCCCTCATCATCTTCTAGCGATTTTCTACCACTTAATAATTTAACCCACTTCGTTACTGAAGAATATTTTGGTCCACATTCACCATAAACTTTTGACGCACGATATTCAATTTTTTATTATTTTCTATTTTGGTCTAAACATGTGTTGCAAAATTAACGCCAAGAAATAAATAAAACAAAAGTTGTTTTTAGATGTTTCTTGTAGGTGAAAAATAAATATGGTTTTCTCTTACACTCCATAATTACATATCAATACTACGAATATATTGATTTGCCCTCGTATACTTATAATAAACTTATTTTATTTGCAAGTTAATATGTACAGGTTAGGCCATCTGCTATAGTCTTTTTTCTATTTGTAAATAAAACACACATTTTGGGGTAAAAATTCAACATTTTTTATCGATAATAAAAAGTGGTTCTATGAAAAGCAACATCGTTTATATGCCCACCACGACTTCGTGTACAAGCTTGCATCCGAACTTCAACATTTATGATGACAAGAGAATTATGATTAAAGAACTCAATTTCAGCTAGAGTGTGGTCCTTTCTTACCTATTAAATTACCCTACAAAAAAAAAAAAAACAAGTTGGTGTTAAATCCGCGCTTCTTGGTGAATTCACAATTTCTTGAAACTACGCGATCAACAAATTTATTAACGTCACCTGGAAGCTTTTGTATTTAACTTCACTTGATATCATGCTTAGAAATAAAACCTTGTATTACTGCAAAATTTCATAAGATGATAATAGGACGGTGTAGTGTTCTTTATATGTACGTTTTATGCCAATTGAAGATGATTTAACCTGAGATTATGCGATCTATACAAATCATTTATAGGAAAACCTATCATTAATCTTTTTTATATGATACGATTATATACAAAATAACATTTTAAATGAAAAGATTTTGCTTTATTTAAACTCAGACTTTTAACGAGTTATTCATTTGGGACTTGACCACTATGAGTTTAGACAGTGAACGCATCCTTAAAGAAGTAACCAATCAAAGTCCAAACTTTCAGTAAAAACAAAATTTTTATCATATTGAAGTACACGAACCAAAATCTCTGTGAAGTTGGCCCGACAAATTTTCCCGAAAAACAGTTATGATTGAATATGGAAGCACTAATAAAATTTATAAATATAATGAAAATATAATTATAATATCATGAGAGACTATAATTATAGTCAATTATATAAAAAAAAGAATACAACTATTTAATTATTTCAATTATTTTATAATTTGGGCATTCGAAAGGTCACCTCATTACCTATAAAACGTGTACTAGGCGGGTCTCGATAATTAATATCTAGTACGACTTCAAATAACTATAACGAAGCTTTGCAAATAGAATTATTTTGTAGCTTAGGCAAACAAAAGGTTAAATCATTATCTACAAAACCTATGCCAAGCGGTTCTTGGTAATGACTATCTAGTATGACTTTAGATGATTATAACCTTCAGATGACTATCCTTTGCTTAATGTAATTATATGGTATTTAAAAGGTCAATTCATTACCTACAAAAACTATAACAAGCGGTTGTCGGTAAAGAATATCTAGTCAACTTTAAATGTCCATTACAAACCATTTTCTACTTACTTTAATACTATCGTGATACAATTTTTCGTGATGATAGGTTTATGACATTAACTATCCTGTTACTATAACTGTCGTGATAGAAACATATGCTACTTAAATGTCGTGATAGATTTTTTTTTCGGGATGAAATTAAAAAATGTTGCTAAATTTATATTTTAGTGTTGGTGTATCGCATTTTCTCAGGACATTTTTCGGTACTGTGAAGTTAGTCATCGAACGAAAAACGTTTACATAATTAAAATTTACTACAAAAATTCCAAATCGATGACTGCAATTCAAGAGCGTTAATTCCAATTTTCGGTGAACCTACTGTCCCAAAAGGCAAGCAATCACAGTCTACTGAAAAACTTTGAGTTTAAACATTCGTTGCTGGATTTTACCGTGTCAGTGAGACAATGGGTTGGTCGAAGTGACGAGAATATTGCAGCCGTTCAAGCGTGTGTTGCAAACGATTTATTACAGTCGATTCCTCGGTTTTCTCAAGAATTGAGCTACGCTCAGACCACACTTTACATAACAACCAAATCCACTTGATCTTTTGAAGCGACGTACGTTCTCGGATGGGCTCTGGAAATGTTTTTAGAAGATGACCAATTTCATCGCAAAATGATAATCAATGATTAAGCGCATTTCTGGCAAAACAGCTTCGTCAACAAAAATAATTTGCGTTTATGGTCAGGTGAAAACCCTCTGTGCTTCAAGAAACCCCACTTTATGCAAAAAAAATAACTGTGTTTGATCGTTTTTTTGTGTATGAAAATAACAGTCACATTACAGTCGATGGTGATTGCTACAGATACATGTTGCAACGTTATTTCTTTTGCTAGACATTAATGATATGTTATTTCAACAAGACACTGCGACATTCCTCACAGTAGGTTTAACAATCATCTTATTGAAATCTGAATTCGATGAACGTGTTAAATCGAAAAGTGGTCCTGTCGATCGGCTAGATCGTATTGTTTGACACCTATAGACTTTTTTTATGGGGCTTGGTTAAATCATTGGCCTATACAAACAAGCTAGCGTCATTAGAGGAACACAGAGTTAATATTGAACGAGAGATAGCGGCCATTTCCGTCGAGATGTGTTGTAGGCGTATTCGATAATTGGATTTAATGAATTGACATCTGCAAACGTAAAATAATTTAACAGGCCGTAAGTCAAGTTAAGTTAGGTTCTCTCAGCTATTTAAATTATTTTTTGCCATGTTTATGTATATAATTTGTTTAATTTACAACAAAATGTTAATAATAACATTTTGTTTATAAAATTTTATTCGTTATATGTGAAAGTTTCCGGGTCTCGAGTCGAGTCAGCTACTGCCTAGATGAGGAAGGTTAACACGCTAATTATTAATTGTTGTTTTCTGTTTTAATGAATAAAAATTCATTTCTACGTTTTGAATAAATATTATTGAAATGCGCCACTTATATAACAAATTGAAGTGGGGGAACCGTTTTAGCTGATTATTATGTGCTAGAATTAAGCTATCGTTATATTAATCAAAATAATTTTCAAAATTATTAACCCGAATCTCACCAATTTTCCTCGCAGTATTCGTAACTCATGTATTATGATGACAAAATCGTTTAAACGCAAAGCTTAATAACAACTTCCTGTACATTGTAAGGCATATAGGTAGTAATCAATCAATCAAATTCAAACACTCTTAATAAGAACTTTCATTCCTTAAATTTATTTAAATTATTTTAACCGTTTTTGATGTGGAGGGTATCTGATAATTTTATTTATGTATTAAACGTGTACTTAGACATTTTCACTACGTTATAATAAATTTTCCGTTCGCAACTAATAAAATTTACGTCTCAAAAATATATAATACAAAACAGGTCTCAGGTGAATTTTTATATTTTCATAAACAAATTGTAATAAGTCTGCTTTATTGAAAGAATTCCTTCAACCCACTCGTGTAAAATAAATAAAATTTGTGATAACCTAATATAACAATACTTTATAATAAAAAAAGCCTCAGCTTTATTATTATTATATATATTTACTAACATTGATTATATTTGCAATAAAAAATTCTAAACCTTCGTTAGCAAATTATTTATGTAAATATGATTTCATTATTTGCACAGTTGTTTTAATTTATCAATTCAAATATTCAATATTGTCAAATATGAAAAACAGAATGTGCATTTGTGTTAACCTTGCAGAAGCATTATACAGAAAATTAACTTCTTTATAATACACTCGTGAGAAAAATAACTAAATCTACTATCTAGTCATAGATAATAATTTTAAAGAAATATCACGATGTGGTTTTAAGTTTGATTTTCGCGGATGACAAAAATTTATACACGCCACGAATAGGGTTGAAGCATTCGTTTGGTCCACTACCTAGAATGTATACCATTATACGTATTAAATGGCTCGAAAGGTTTCAGTTATGACTTGGTTTCGATTCGTATAAGACTTTTAAGAATTACAATGGATATTATATGGATATCTTGAAGTATATATACGAAAAAGTGTTTATAATTTCATTGACGGTGGTTAATATGGTCGCTATTGTATAAAGTATAATTCAATATCAATTAATCGGAGATCATTATAGTTATAATATTATAATATGCCTAAGGTATGAACGGATTTAATTTTGTCTTCAACATTTGAAAATAAATAAAAACGCATAATGTTATTTATGTAATGTCTAAATTAATTATATAAGTGTTAAGTTCTAACGTAGCAAACAGTTAGTATTTAACCAATGAAGTTTTATTTTACGTTTAGATTATGTCATTTAAGTATATAAGGAAACCTTATCATTCTTATTAACTCAAACTCATATTTGGGTATTGGGCTTTTTTGACTGTACGCTTTGTATTTCAAATACTTTATTAGATTGTGATGCAAGATTCGCACTTTGTATAGTGTTATCTTTTTTTTGTCTGATTACCACTTTTATGGCTTAAATCGACTAGCATTACCGCTTGAGTTAAAATAAGTTCAATCATAAAAACTACTAGTACGTACACTCCTGGACAAAATTAACGCAAATTTTTTTTTGTAATAAAAAAAAATCCCGCTGGACAATTTCAGTGAAACTGGTATCAAATGATCCAAAATTTATAATTTTCTCAAAAGAGGCACAAATGTGGCGTTATGGAATTATAGCGGCTATTTTTCATTGCAAAATGTTAAAATGTGTCGAACTATTTTTTAAAAAAATTTTAAAAGCGGTTTATAAACATTAAAACTAGCTTTATTACAATTTAATTTGATTAATTAAATAAAGAGTATTTCCCCTCCGTGCACTTATTACAGCTTCCATCCTTCTGGGCATACTAAGTAGAATGCTTTGTATCATTTCTTGCGGAATGAGATTCCACTCTTCTTGCGCTGCAACTCTCAGTTCTGCTGTCGAATCTGGTGCAGGATTTCTAGCTGTTATACTTAGTTTTAGAATGTCCCACACGTGTTCAATCGGATTAAGATCAGGACTCATTGGTGGCCAATTAAGTGCACGAATGCCAATATCTTGAAGATATTGTCGTACCGTTGCAGCAACGTGGACTGGAGCGTTATCATGCATTAACACAAAACTGTCATAATCTATGAAGCCCACATATAGCAAAACGTGATCGCCAAGAATGTTCCGAGCATACCAGTCTGCATTCATCCTCAAACCAATCTCCACCATATCCGTACGGCCCTCCCAACTGATTCCACCCAAAACATTATTGAACCTCCACCAAAGATTACAGTTTGCACCATGTTACACGGTGCGTAGCGTTCTCCAACTCTTCTGTATACAAGATTACGTCCATCTGGTTTCCATAATTGGATTCTGGTCTCATCTGAAAAGAGAACAGTGGCCAATTGATCAGTTCCCCAATTTGCATGAGTATGAGCAAATTATTGAACCTCCACCAAAGCTTACAGTTTGCACCATGTTACACGGTGCGTAGCGTTCTCCAACTCTTCTGTATACAAGATTACGTCCATCTGGTTTCCATAATTTGATTCTGGTCTCATCTGAAAAGAGAACAGTGGCCAATTGATCAGTTCCCCAATTTGCATGAGTATGAGCAAATTCTAAACGGCTGAAATTGTGGCGGGGAAGAAGCCGTGGAACTTTTACGGGCCGTTTTGGAGTTAGGTTCATTTCTTTTAATCTTCGTCTAACTGTTCTGACACTAATATTCACTTGACGCGCACTAAGAAACTCATTTTTGAGTTGAGTAGAAGTTCGCTTTCGATTTCGTAACGAATTCATTTTTAAAAATCGATTGTCATGCTCGGTTGTGCACCCTTGACGTCCTTGTCCGGGCTTTCTTTTATACTCTAAGGTCTCACGATACCGCTTAAGTATTCGAGAAACCGAAGACTGATTTATTCTTAATTTTCGTGCGATTTGTACTTGTGTCTAATCTCTCTGATACAATGTGACCACTTTAACCGCCTCCAGCTCTTGAACGGGTGCCATATTACAATGGATTTTATATTAGGTGTTTGCTTTAGAACACATTAACAAGAACTAGTGGTACTGCATTTAAAAATAATTGATATGCAATGGAACAAAAGCCGATCGTTGCGTTGGATTTCAAACACAATGCACTTTTGATTAAGCATTTTTGAAAAATTTAATTGATTGGCTTGCAGTAAATTGCAGATTTCTGATAAAAATATAAATGTGCTATCATTTGACACTATAGTAGTATTAAATTGACCAGTGGGATTTTTTTTATTACAAAAAAAACTGCGTTAATTTTGTCCGCGAGTGTATATCGATTACTATAACCACTCGACCATTGACTGCTATGACGTTAACTGCGTTGATATAGGCATATTATGCCAAACGCCTTATTAATCATCTTTCTGGATTCTTTATATATAAACTGATTGTAATTTTCTTCCGCTGATGATTACAATTATTTTCACTTCGTTTCATATAAATTTTATAAAATTCATCTTTTCTAAAATTAAAGCCGTTTTATCAAAAATCTTACTTACAGCATACGTTAATTACTTAATTGTTATTTTAAAAATTATTAAAATAATATAAACAAAAATATTGTTAAATTTAAAATATGTGCGTAACTTTAAATCCATAAATCAGGGTCGTAGCATAATCGGGTTTTGGCTGCTATTTTTATCAAGTTTCACTAAAACCTCGGGTGTTATCTCATTTAACTTGAATCATTTAAATGAATTGCAACATCGTCAGCTGTCATCACGAATCTTAGGTAACACAGCTTTTACAATATTATAGAAAAAAAACACCTTGCGGTACGCAAATTGTTATTGAGGCTTATTTTCAGAATTCAAGACTAATGGTTCAATATAACACATTTGAAACACTTAACAAAATATATCTAAAGACTTGGTTGTCTTAACCAAAATATTTTGAGTTCTTTAAATATTTCATAGGAGCTTTTTCTTTTGGCTTCTATAATGAATAATATTAGAAAGATGATCACAATTAATTATTGAGCGTTGCACAGGTTTTAGTCACCAATTTTAGTAACCTTTTGAATATCATGTCCATATATATACTTACGAATGTTATTGGGTATTGATTAAAATATATCAAAAGAGCATGTATTATTTACCCCTGTCGCTCAGGCTCAATTGGCTCATTGTGACATCCCTTCCCAGAATCTCAGTTCCGAAATCTGTTTGTTCTTCTTATGAAGTACAAAATATCTGGTATGCTCAAGGTTAATATATTTCCTTTGACAGCCATGTGACTATGCGTATTCAGTGAAGTCTAACATTATTCAGATTGCCTTGTCGATTTAAGGCAATTGTCGTTTCCAAATCAAGTATCGATATGAAACAGTATTGGAACAGATCGCCTTTGAGCAGCCTGGCTGTCAGAAAGGATACAGATACGACGATCTCTGCATATTATCTTGTTTGCAAAGAGTTCTGCTTTAAAAATTTGCGATAATTTCCGCCCGAAAGACAGTAACGTACCTACCTGAGGATGTACCTCAGGATTTTATATGTATAACCCGTCACCAACTAGGTTACAGCATACTGATCCGTCAGTAAAGATCATCATATCGTCAGGAGCATGTATGTATATAATAGCGCGTTAATTGCTTTGTATTTAAGAATATTGAAAATCACAGTTAGTAACCACAATTTCAATAGCGAATGATTTCTTTTTAGAAGTATTGCATTATGTGGAATTTATTCAATCAGTACTGAGGTAACTAATAAATATGTATGGTATCTGTTGATAAATATTTTTGTTTGTGGATTACATATTATTATAATGGTTACACTTCCACTGTTGATGCGATCCAAGTGATAAAATATAAAATTTCGATTTCACACAACCAGGCTTTTATAAGCGCAACACTGTGATCTAAAATGAAATTAAAACCTTCGATATCATTTTTAAGAATGATACATATAACTGCGTATCTACATACATAATATCGTTGTTTGATGTCATTTTGATGTCATGTTGCACATGCAATTAGTTTACAACGAATATCATGAGAGGTTCATGAATTTAGTTAAAAAGGAACCACCACTAAATTAAAGTGTTGCTACTAAATGAGGACAATCTAAAGTTTTTCTAAACATCGTCAGTTTTATAGTTATCGAAAACTAAATTCGGAAAAAACTGGAATATTTACTTGTAAGTCATTTGAGATATACAGTGTGTCAATTATTTCATGATAATCTGGTTTCGGACAGATCTAAGTTAGTAGAGTGAGTCGATTTGCATATTTTGCAAACACTTAACTAAGTATAAGATTATCCATAATTACTTATGTATTATTCAACCATATATATTTATAAGTAAATACAATTTAACATTGTGACAGTGACGGTAGAATTTACGTCAAACTATATAAGTGATAATCATATTTATACGAATATTATATCGTGCGAACTTATATAATAAGACTGCATATAGTAAGATTAAAATGTCATCGCATAAAATTGATCGTTTAAAGGTTGTAATTTACACTATTACAAGTGTTATATGTAGTACAATATAAATATATTATTTCAATATTTGTCTACCTAACATAAAGTTTTTAATTAAAAACTAAAACCATTTTTGAAGTACCGGAAAATTCTCTGTTTTTTTTACACAAGTATTTTTCTTTAATTAATGGATTCTTAATGATTTTTTTTATTGTCTTACCAATGTTACAAAATACATATACCAACAAAATATTTTTTTGTCGTTTTGTTTGTCGACATACAAATTTATGTGACAAATTTTTTTTTTCAAACGTTTCAGCAAGAAAATTTGAAAAACTAACCATGACTGGAAATTCTTTTCTTCATTTTTCATGTTTCTTTGCGACTCTCTTGTGTTTTTATTATAATTTTGGCATTATGCCATTAAATTATATACTTCTATATCATCATGTTTTTTGTTGTCTTATGCATATCTTGTGTTCTTATTATTAATGCATCTAGTAAAAGAGTGGGCTGGAATGGTTGATGGTTCTCTATATAGCAAACAAATTGTAAGAGGTTTTAAAGTACTTTTATGCAAGAATATGTTCGTTATTTAGTTTATACACAAACTATGTAACGGTATAATTTGTGTAAATCCAAATAGATGAGTGTATATTATATTCAACTTTATATGGATAGATGAAAATCGTTTTTAGTATGTAGAGCTGAATGCATCGTTTGCAAGAATGATGCAGTATTCTTAAGTTTGTTGACATGAGACGAACGTGCCTAGTATTATTTTATATTACATTCTCGGCTAAATTTTATATAGAGCTTTTGTTATTTAATATGATTTGTTGTAGCGCTAGAATCGCAAGACACTGTAGGTAGTTGGAAGGTGTTAACTATATTTTTCGTTTATTGTCTGTGTAATGTAATCACAATAGAAGGTACACTTACATAATTTTTTATATAATTTCTCACATGTTACATTAACAACATAGTTTTTTTCGTGATTTTTTGTCAAACAATCGACAAACTAAATTCATTAAATGTACATATAGTAACAATTGTGTATGTTTTTGCTCGTTCAGCTATAATTAGTGTTTGCTCATGTATAGGATTTTATATTTATCATCTATACATTTATATTGCCATGCAGTGTTTCTTACACATTCTAAAACTATGGAACTTAAAACTAAATTTTTCTCTAATCGTAAACGTTTATTAAATCTTAAAATTGTTGTGTATTCTTGATTGATTTTTAGTTCATGGTTTCGTAGTCAACCGGACATCAGTAACTGAAGCATAATAAAATTGGTTAAAATGAATTAAAAATGGTTTTATCATTTTATTATATTTGATATACAGTGGTC
Organism: Tipula lateralis; assembly: GCA_963932295.1. NCBI lineage: Eukaryota > Metazoa > Arthropoda > Insecta > Diptera > Tipulidae > Tipula > Tipula lateralis. The sequence goes on from OZ010738.1 coordinate 44,004,615, forward strand.
CGTGAAACTTTGTTATTTAACACTGACTTTTAGTATATTATATAAATTAACTTAATTAACAATATTTATATAATTTTAACTTAAATTTTTCTAATTATTTTCAGGTTAAATATATCCTATAATCAGTCAAGTTTCATTCAACTGACTATTCAAAAATGGTAAGACATTTCATTTGACAACAACAATAATTTTATCGTCATCGTGAAAATTGAGCTAGTAAATTGGCATATAATATGAAAATTCAAAAAATGAAAATCATAATTTACTTAATTGTTGTGTGTAGTGCGTATATAATAAAAGGGAAATAAAAGGAAAATTTTGGAAACATATTTTAAGGTTGGATTTTTAAAATTTGTATACAATAATTTTGAATCGCTTTCAACTTTTTGTAAATATTTGTTCAATTTTTCTATATATACATACATATATTATCATTTTTATTTTGCACATTTTCCGCATCAATAAATAATATAGCAAATGTATATATGCTTTTTATAGTGATTTTTCATAAACACGCATAAACAGTGCTTTCTATTTCAATGTAGACCTTCATTGGATAGGAATAAATAGGAAGTAGTACCACGTTTTTGATATAATAGCAGACTTTGTAATCACTTTTGGCCAAGTTTTGATAAATCCATTAGGCTATTCAATTTCTAATGCAGCCCTATAGTACGTATATCAGGAATACAATAAATAATCGTTTTCGTTAAGAGTGTTTTTTAAATTTATTATAAGTCTAATTTTAATTACTTTCGTTGAAATATAAACAAGCTTATCTTGTTCGGTTTTATATACGCATGACTAATATGATGAGTAAGCGCAATGCCAAAGTACATATACGTCATGTACGTCGTTCGATATACATTTAAAAAATTTATATTGTTTAGTTAAATATATTAAATTACTAATGGTTGTTATTTTAAATTTATTATTTATTGCAATATCACATATCCTATATATAGTGCTGATTTCAAAGTGGTGCTTAATTTAAATATAAATTTTTAAATTTTCTTTTATATACAAATACGATATGAAGTGCTTCGAATCTATATTTAAATTAAATTTTAATGTTAATTATCGCTTCCAATTATACAATCTTCTTAATTTATCATAGAAGTATAACTTTTTATAACTATAGTAGTTACTCAGTAATATAAGAAAATCAATTTTGTTCAAGTACTCTAATTTATATATTGTGAAACTTAAATCAGGGTTGTATACCTAAGAATCAGGGTTGTGTGTATAATATGCCGATTGATAGGGTCGGGCATGATTAACTATTACTTAACTATATTTATAATTTTGACATCACTGTTCGTATTTTAGGTATTACAACAGCAAATATGTATTTATAGTTACTCGATATAATTTCTCAAGTTGTTGCACATGCATATTAAAATTGCTTGAAAACTTTGCTGCAAATTTCCTCTACTTTTGAATTTGCTTCAAAAGCATAACTCATAACAGTTGAAAATTTAATCAGATTCTAGATATCTTTATTTTTAAATTAAAGAAGGCCAATTAGGGCTCACAATCTCTGCCACGAGAGTGACTACTATCTTTAATATTTTTAGTAATATTTGCATCATTTCACCAACTCACTTCCGTCTGTATCGTTTGTATAAGAGCTCGATTCATTGATTAAACTCAGAAGACCAAGACATTCTGCAATTTGCAGATGACTTTGTTATAACATGTCAAATATTAAAACAGCACGTGATCGAGTTTAGGAATGTGTGGATCAAGTAATCAACTGTTTGACTGATTTAAATCTACACGTGTAAATACGAGGAAAAGTTGTTATATGTATTTTCGAACGCGACAAAGAATTCATATGCAAGCATATAGTGAAAGTATTGAATATGTGACTTTGACTAAGTATTTAGGGATCTGGATCGATCAACGTTTATGTTTTAAAGTGCATATAATAATTTTAAGAGTATATATTAAATGTTAATAAAAGGGTCAGTAAACTAAAATGGGAAGGCGTTAGTGTTTTCCCAAAGTAGAATGTAGGCAGAAACTGACTTTAGAATAACTCAAAGAACGTTATTGATTTTGGAGGAAATTGCTCATATTCGACAAGTTCCAAAAAGTGGTGCCAACTGTGCCAGGTGCCTCCTGCAAATCTGGTGGTATGATGAAATTTTAGAGGCCCGACAAAAACTTCCATGAATGAGTTATCAGTAAAAAGAGAATTTTATAAGATGCAAATAAAATATATTTTGCTCATTTGAATGTGTATAAAGATGCTAGTGTGAGTGATGAAAAAAAGAGAAAATACTAAGAATAAATGATAGTACCTGTATAAAGAAGCAAAAAAGGGTTGCTCGAATGAGGATGTCAATTATTAATATGATTTTATGGATGCATGATTTTATGTACTTGTGCGATTGAATGTCTTATAAACGTCATTTGAGGCAAGAAAATGTGTATGTTTCTTGTATGGTTGTAGAGGACATTAAACATTAGAAGCTTATGTGCAACAAATAATATAAAATTTTTTGAATCATATGTAAATAATTGTTATATCACTACAATTGTAAATAAATTATTTTATATACATAATTGCAAAAATGTAGAAAAAAATACAAAATATGTAGAAATGGGCTCCTACTCTTTGGAGCTAGGTTAAATAAAAATTAGATTTTAAGACCAACAGTTTTTCCGTAAAGTTAATCCGGTTGAAAATCATATAACCTCAAAATTTATGTTCTTACTGCTTATATTTCTTCTTTCGATTGAATAAATTATTTAATTTCTGAAATAAAATTATAAAATCGTTGATTAAACTTATCAGTTCCATCAGTTATTCAACAGGTTGCTAATCAGCAGCACTGTTTTCTTCTATTGTAATTCAATTAAACTTTGCGTTATTTTTCATATTTAGTAGTTAGGTGCACAATATTTCAAGATGAACAATATGAGCCCAATATATTATGATAAATGTGATAAATTAGGAAAATCTTCATCATAATGTTATAGATTTTTGTCTTTAAATCAGTGATTATTGAAACAGCTTTATTAAATCTAATTTATTTAATTATTTTATTTCCATTATAATTTTAAGGCAAAAAATGTACTTACACCTCATTTTCACTTCAGTAGAAAAATATTTCTAAGCCATTCTAATAAAAAATTGTATTTTGATCGAACCGTTGATTTTACTATAACAAATAAGTTTGAGAATTTTAAATATTTTTTTATCAATTATTGTTTTAAATTCTACTACTAATTTGTGCCCATTTGCTTCATAGAAAGATTATTTAAGCTCCACGTGATATATTTCGTAGAAAGCTTTTTTTATATAGGGAAAAGTATATTAATATTATTACTCTTGAATCGCTAATTAGATACAAACACAAATTAAAATATAATTCCAAGAACATATCCTTAAATAAACTGTGATTATATTATTGTCTAATATTTATTTATAAAATTCTCTATACTATGAAGCTTTACCTTTATTGTCCGTTATTTTTCTCAAATATCATATAAATGTATATAAATATGAAATAATTTTTTTCTCGAAAAAGATTAAATAACTAATAAAATTATAATTTATTAAATAATATTAAATAAATTTCATGGGAACTTCAAGAGCGTTTCTTAAAATTGATTAGAATACACTGATTAATTCAAAATTTGTCAAAAGCTCAAGTCATATTTAGCTTTAAAAAATAGTCTTATTGGGTGACTCAAATGTGAATGATTATCATTTTTTTTAAGTGTAGTTTAATTGAGTTTTTTCTATTTCTTATTTTTGGATTATATTGCTATATCTCCTTTTTTGTGTAGTAGTTTACCATCACCAATGAACAATGACTTTGAAAAAATTAGTAAACTTAGTGGCTTAGTCAGGTCTCATTTCGATCTATAAGAATTTTATATTCAGTAGTTTGGTCAAATAAAGATAATTGCAAAATTATAGTCAATTGTATTGAACAACACTTTCAAAGGTGTGTCCTATATTGAATCAATAATTACTTCATGCACCTCGCTATCGTTTCTAGTAACTGGAAGTACGAAAGGACTATCTTCTTATATCTGCAATCTTTCGATAAAGGCTGTCTTTTTAGAGTCGCCGGTTGTAGCTTAATGGCTCAACACGTCTCGAATTCAATTCTCACCGTTGACCAAAAATTAACATGCACTGGATGACATAATACGCGATTGTGTGTAAAAACATTCGTTGTGCTGCCCACCTTCATTGTGCACCAATCGTTAAAATGGTTCGCAAGGTCTTAGTAGAGACGCGCTTAGGGTCGTTTACGGCCTCTAAGCCATAGATTATTTTTTTATAGAGTCACACAAGTTTAAATCTTAATAAACCAAATAAATATATTTTTAAAATCAATGATACGGGTTTTTATTGGATAGAAAATTTTATGACATCAGTGTCTAAATATGATTTCGACCATGTGGCCGCCATGGCCGACGCCATCTGGAACACCAATTTTCACAAAGTCTTGTAGCATTTGCGGCCGTATTTCGCCAATAACTTTTCGAATGTTGATTTACAGGTGTTCAATTGTCTCTGATTTATCGATGTTGACAAGTGTTTTTACAAAACCACAAAGAAAATAATCCAATGGGGTTAAATCACACGATCTTAGTGGCCAATTAATTGGATCAGAACACGAAATTATTCTTTCATCTAAGTCAACTGTACCGCGCGCTGTGTGGCATGTGGCTCCTTCTTGTTAGAACCACATGTCACCAAGATTAATGCCAGCTAGTTAATCATTAAGTTGTTTTAATCACCTTTGGAACCGTATTTTTTATATGTTAGTACGCAAAAATATGCATCATTTCATCCGGTGTATAGGTTGGGTTAATTAATATTTTGATCAGTTACGAATCAAATTCAAAATCTTCGCATGCTATGAATCTCTTGATAAGATCATGACTACGTTTTGTTATCAATCGACCGGGAAAAAATTTACATCGTAGAGTTGTTTTCTCGGAACCACATGTTCTGTAGGCTTAATTGGTCTAAGTCGAGCATAACAAAGTTTACCAAATAGTGGTAACCAGTAACTGTCATATCATTGCCTCTAGCATATTCAAAAATAAATATGGTCCATTGATTACGCCGGCCCAAATGGAGAACCAAACCGTTACACTACCAGGATTCAGTAGACTTAAGTGTATCAATCAAGAGGTTTCAGTTCCCCAGTAGCGGCTTTTTTGTTTTTTAAAAAACCCAGCTAAGTCGAAATTTACTTTGTCACTAATAGTGATTTTTTGCCAAAAATCGTGGTGATATATGCTGAGCTTTAAAACTCGAAACACTCCAATTTCGTTCGTCAAATTTCACTAGTCATTTTCATTAAGAAAGTGTTGAAATTCAAGTATAGGGTATTATATTGCTGTTTCTAGCTACTATCCTAAAAACAAAATAGTTTTATGTACCCAAAATAATGCTTTTAATTATAGGTTTCTAAAGCTCATTATAGTCACCGATTGGTACGCTTTATTAATATTCTATATATTATTACGCATTGCGTTATTCACTATAGAGATTAGAAAACGTTTAAAATTTATTTAATTTTAAAAATCTCATGCAACGTCACGTACAGTTTAATGGTCAGATAAATGCTACCGTGTGAGTTCATGAGTGGAAACACTGGGGTCAAGAGTATCGTAAAGTTTATAATTATATTTAAATACCTATTAATTAAAAATATATTTTAGTTTTATAGGATTGCATTAAAATAAGCATATATTATATACTATCGAATTGCATTTAACCCCATATAAATATTCTTAGAGTGTGAGAAATCTTTTTAATTATTCTAATTCGATTTATAGTTTGGTTATTAGTGTACAGTGATTTAATAACTTAAATCAATTAAATAGTTTTGCCACATTAATATTTTGTGTCTATTGAGAAAATTTAATTCAATAGAAATTATATTTTAATTAATTATACAAGTTTAAGATATTCCACACGCGCGCAGCATTAATAATCTATATATGTTTATCAAAACACGAACAAGCCGCAGACGTCATGATATACCATTTTTTTTGTGCAAATCAACAACAAATCATTTATATTCAAAAGCATATGACGTACATATACATATAATAATGAATTTGATATTATAATATATTCTTATAAGTCCTGTTTTTTGATATGTGCACGTATATTATGGCCACTCCTAACAATGTTTGTATATAAGTATATGGTTTAAATTCTTCTACAATTACCTCAATTTCAGAATATTATAATATAGTAACCCTCGGTTGAACGTCGCCGACAGTATTGAACTTTTCATTAAGTATACGGTCGTGTGCAATTAGAGGCATGCATGAATTATACGCAATTTAAATTTGTAAGTTAATTTAATTAAAATAATTTATATTTTGGTCACATGGAACGTTTATAAAAACAAAAACGCCCATACGTGATCTATCGATCGAAAACAATAGCTGAATGCGGAGTCATGTTACTGCCAGAAGTTTGGTGAAAGTATACAGAAAATATTTAATACACATATTTTGATGGAATGAAAATTCAAATTACTTATTTTTTTTTAAACTGTAGCCTACGAACATGTACAACTCTAGGGTGCCATAACAAACTAATTAGTTCAAGTTTTTTTAGTCGATTTGCATTGATATTTTTGTCCATGTAATTTTAATATGTACAGGGTGAATATAAAAGTCAGATGACAAGTCTACAAAAGTTAATATTCTTATTTAGTTATTTTGTTCTGTCACATCTAAAATCGTCGTTTTAAAATTGTATCAAGTCGATCAATTATAACTTTTATTGATAAGGTTTTAGTTAAGTTTTATTAAATTTTCGGTTAGAATACTAAAATCATCATAATGAATAAATTCATTATACCTATGGCTTTACTTATCTATTGTTTAGTAATTAGCTTCCAGTTCGATCCATTCACTTTAATTTAATGGTGTAATGGTTAAAACTGTATCTGTTACATTGTAGGATATTATGCAATATTGTCAACAAATGCATCAATAGTAACTTCGTTCTGGCGAGGTCTGGTGTGAAGCAGGTATAGGTAAAAGTTCAGTAACCTTTGCCTTGTTACTTAATTCCCAATGTCTTTGAAATTCTCTTGAAATCAATTCTTTTTAATCAATGCATTACGGCTTTTTGAAAATTCTGGTTCTTTCGGCGAATTACATCACGCAAACGTCTCATAACGCCCAAATAATACGCTTTGTTTATGGTGTGGCCTTCTGGCAAAAATTCATGACGCACTACACCGTTGTAATCCAAGAAAATCGTGAGCATTGCCTTCTTTTTTGTCTGAAAACGACGTGGTGGTTTTGGTCTCGGCTCCTTTGGTGAGTGCCATTCACTTGCCTGATGTCTGGATCGCATGTCGTACACTATTGCATGAAATCGAGGTCTTTTGGCACCATATTTGCTGCCATTTTTTGGCACCATATTACACGATGGAAACCCAAATCATTAACCAAATTACTTAAACAGATCCATTGGCAATGTTCAAGTCCTCGACTTTTTCTCTGATGGTTAATTTGCGGTAATTGACCAACATTTCTTTTACTTTATCAATGTTTTCGTCCGCTTTCGATATCGATGGTCTGCCACTGTGTTCATCATCTTCGATTGACTCACGACCACTTTTTAACCGCTCGTTCCACTGGCAAACGACCGTTTTATTTAGAAAATCGTTGCCGAAACACTTTTATATTAAACATTTTAAACATTTATATTAAATAAAAAAGGAAGCATAATAATGTTTCTTGAGATGCACCTCAACCTTGTTTTGCTGCGCGAATTGAAACGAGGCGTGTTGAATCGACGCAACTCGAGCCTGTTGTATAAGATGAGTCGTTTTTTCAATCAATGAATTTTAGTACTTAACGTTATTTGCTATAAAAAAATTAAAATGTCAAAAATATGCCTATTTCCTAATTTCCTAATTAATCGTTCAAAAACAACAAAATTTCGTAAATTACGTGAGAGTTTTGGTTGACTTGGACGTCCTACTGAGAGTGAAATTGACAAAATTCCTGATCTTTTTGAAGAATCTGGTTCAGTGAATGGTTGTAGACTGTATTCATTCTGTTCTTACTTCTGATGCAGTGGCAGCTGTAAGTGAATGTGTGCGTAATAATTCAACTAACTCATAAATTAAAGCGACGAGATCATTTAAATAATCGTTGTTTTGTTATGTGGATGCTTGTACTAAATAGTGGTTTTTATACTTAATGGGTATGTCAATAAGCAAAATTGTCGAATTCTAAAAGAACATCCTCATTTTATTTACGAAGCAGATCTCCATCCATCGAACGTCGAATCGAGAACGTTATCGTAACATGTTAACTATTTTTTTAATGACTTGCGTATCAACGATCTTTGGCTTCAACAAAACGGAGCGCCATACAGCACAAGTCGTGCAACAATCTATTGTCTACAAAATTTTCTGATCACATAATTTCAAGTAATTGTTAAGTTCCTTTGCCACCACGTAGCTCGAATTTAACACCACTTGATTTTTTGATTTGTTGGATTGTTTTAAATGTACTCGTAAGTGTTTGCTTACTATCTATACAAACAATTCAAAAACATTAGATTGAAATTGAGTTCTTAACCCGCTTTTATTGGAAAAAAGACATCATATATATTTTTATGTTCAGATACAGGCCTGTAGACCAAGTCGTTGTGGGTGTAAACGACCGTTCATGTATTGTTTTGATACATAAATGGTATAGAATGACCCAAAATGTTTTTCATGCTAAAATGTATGTTTTATTTACAAATATAAAAAATTAACAGGTGGTCCACCCTGTACGAGTATATAGGTTCATCTGATACATTTTGGTTAATTAATATACTTAATTATACACACAGTTTTATATATTTATATTTTTTTTAATCGTTCATTTGCATTTATAGTATTGGTTAAGTACGATATAGTTTTGGCAGTTTAAAATCCAATTTATACTATTTGCTACTTAAATAACAAATCGTAGCTCAGAAGTTCATTAGCCTTATTAGAAAGCTTATGTTAAATCTAAAAAATTGATTATTGATTTTGTAACCACAACACAAATTTTTATACTGTTTACATTCTTAAACAATAACTATTTTGGCATTATTTTGCTTTCTCAGTTTTGGCGTATGCTATTTTTTATTTATTTACAATTCAACATCCATATATTAAAATTTTATTGGCAAGCAAGCAGATTATAAACACTCATAATTAAAGCTCATTTACTGCCTCGTTCATCATACCGTGTAAATTGCATTAATTTTATTAAAGTTATTTTTATGATCACTTAAATCAATCTTTTATATTTTTAGATTATAGAATTGTAGAATACAATATCTAACACATTTTTATTGAGTTCGATAATAAAAGTATCGAGGTTAAAAAATTATCATATATAGTTTTTCCAACCGAGACGTTTTTATTGCATTTTAATTTAGCCTTATTCACACATATGTTGTATATATACATGGTTCTTTTATGATTGCGGTGTATTAATGTAATTTAATTTCTTTCTTTTCAGGCTAAAGTAGGAAAATGCAAAATTTCCATCTCATGTTGTGATTGTTTTAATGATTTCAACATTATAAATAATATAAATAAACACCTCAACAATTGTAATAATGCGACCACCATCAATGATAACAACAACCAACAATGATGGCTTGCCATCATTAAAAGTACAAAACACGACTAATAATAATAATAATAGTAATATAATCAATAATAATAATCAAAAGCTATTAAGTTCCGAAAGTGATGGTCGAATATATTCAAAACCTCAAAATGTTGAAATAATTAATTATAAAAAATATCGTACGAATCATGATAATTTTATTAATAATTTAACGAAAACCTTATCAAAAAATCATAATATAATTTCAAATCCAATCACTGATATAAATAATCGTGCCTCGTCATCATCGGCAGAAACAACAATTGCATCAACAGCGAATGATGTCCGATTAAAGCGCATCTCAAGTGATATAAATTGTTATAACTTAGACACAAACAATAGTGGTAGTGGATTATTAGATAGTAAAAATATAAAAAATAAGCCATTAAGTGATTATACTATTTCAACAAATATTATCAATAATAATAATAACAATATTATAGTTAATAAATTAAGTGAAGTGGTAGATGGTGAAAAAATTCCATTGCTTCAATATAAATCATCATCGATTGCAAACGCCTCTAACAATCATATTACACCGCCTATCGCCGCCGCTATCACCAGCCCTATTATCGTCAATCCAAAGAAACAAGACTCGATTGTTGAATTTGATTTAAAAACAAAAAATTTACAAAATATTGTGATTCATCGTAATCGTGATCACTATACGACACGAAACAATAAGAAATCATCGTTGCGCAATAATCGGCGAAGTTTGCAACTGCCAATACATGCGACAAGCGATTGCAATAGTTATAATAACGCGGAACAAACAAATCATTCAAAACGGAGGCAACAAATTCATTCGTGGTACGCGTACGGTTACGAAACGTTATTCGAAGAATTAGAGCAGGAAAAGAAAAAGGTAAGTGTTTTATATTTTTGTTGTTGCTATGCTGCTGTCAATTGTTTTTCTTGATTGATATTTTGATTCTTAAGAGTTTATATTTTTGTTGTGGAATGATATGGGATTGATTTTTTTTTTGATTATTCCATCAATATTTGATTTTAATTTGAAAAATATTTTTTTATAAAACGTTGTCCAAAATATATGATATGCCACTTTACGCTTGAATGAGATAACATAGCGTGAAATGAATTTCATTTTATTAACTATAATATCAAAACAGTTTAAATAATTCATTAATTAACTAACTTGTATAGTAAATTGTTCCTCTTACCAAATGATTACACCCATAAAGTTAATTTCATCAAAAATCAAATCGTTGGCATGACAATATTATACAATTACGATTCTTAATTATCTCAAATTAATTATTAAATGAATTGAAATAATTATTTATACGAAGTGAACATTGTTTTGGAAATAATTTGACGTCTAATTTCACTTGAGTGGTTTGATTTTTAGTCAATAAAGTGATGAATAATCAATCTGACTCAAAAATACGCTACGAATCTACGATGTTATCACAACACGGTATGGTTGATATATTGGTTGATTACTCTGGTAAAGCTTTTCTCTTACTAGAAAATTTTTCAATTCATTCCTACGTTGACAATGTGGTGTATATTTTTTCTTCAGAACGTTGTAGCTTGAAGCCCAACTTTGTACTGATAAATATGACAAATTAGTGTCACATTTTACAATATGCCTCTACAACATACCTCTACATTACTAAATAATTATTGAAAATATTTGCAGTCTATTGTTGGTCTGTAATGTGTAAATAGTTTGGCTACAACGGTTTCGATCACGAGACATCACTGGAAGCAAGCAAAAACTCGTTCTTTTCGCCGTGGAATCAATATCTCCATTAAAAGTGCACTTTAGCGTTCTGGATCCACACCACAAGCGTAATTGAGTTTTCGTACTCGGTGTCAATTGATTTCATAATTTTAAGTTATTTCTTGTGTTAGTGTTTGAATAAAACATGTCAATCTAATATGAATTTTAGGTGATTTATCACACTCATGATTCGTCTCATTAATGTTAGAAGCCATTTCTCTACCATTTGGCCTCTACCATTTGGCATAACAAAGTACTAAAAATTAATCATTTTTTGCAAATACAGTGAAAAGTCACACCAGAATAAAAAAAATTATCAAAATTGAAAAACAGTTTCTGATATTCCTGATGAGATAGATCTAATCTTTTTGATCACACAGCCATTTTAATGACGTCATCAGATCAAAAGCGGCATAGCGAACAGAATTTGGCGTTACAGAATACACAAAGATGCCATACAGTTAAAACAGACCCAATGTATCAACGGCTGGTTGATTTAACGCTCTACCATAAGCTGTCACATTCACAGCTATCTCAACATCAAATATCTCATTATCATAACCTACAACCACACATTTGTAAAGTGCCAACTCGTACCTCTATATAGGTCTGATTAACTCTGTACAATTGTAGCTTATATTTATTAAGGCATTTACGTTTCCGAAGAGAACGTGAGGATTTAAATCCACGATTACTAAGTCATTAAAATATGAATACGTGGACAATGAATGATATTCTCTGCCACATGATTATCACGAATAATTCATCCAATTGTAGCTAAATGGTTAAGAGTTTCTCATCACGCCACGGTCTCGAGTTCGATTCCCGCCGTTGACCAAAAATTAACCGGATGACATACAACTAATATTAGTATTACAACTAATCTTAGTGATTATCTAGTAAATCTCCTGAATTTCCAAGCGGTGTAGCATCTAATGGAATTAAAAAATCGGTTCGTCCCAGTTCATTCAGTGTCTTGATTTCAGTAGTTCAGGGAACCACTAATTCCAAAGGTTTGATCTTTTAGGTGCTTTGGTCCATTGGTGTGATCCAGTAGATTCCGAGACTCCTCGTTGTCATGCTGCTGCAGTCGCAGTACATGACTCCTGGCAAATTTAAGTATTTCATCACTGACGTATTCCATGTTAGGGTCTCGATGGAGGTTGTCATTTCTAAAATACCTTGGAACATTCACAATGCTACGTAGTATTTTGTTTTAAAATGTTTGTATGATCTTAACTGTTTTCTTTTCACAGCCCCAAACTCGGATGCCGTATGTCCAGATAGGTGCTAAGATTTGTTTATATAACAGTTGTTTGTTTTGCGTTGTCAGCTCAGAGTTTCTTCCAATAAGCCACTGTATTTCCTGAATTTAAAATTCAATTCTTGCCTTTTCTTTTAAACATATACGCTTTTCACCTGAGCTTAGTATCTAGTGTTATGCCAAGGTTTGACGCATTGTCAGAGTACGGTATTGGTTGGGAATTCGGCCTAATCGAAATGTATTCTACTTTCTTGTTTGCGAAGTTAACGTGTATGTTGATTTTGATTCGTTTAGCGTTATTCTCCAAGTTTATGTCCCAGAGTTCACTGTGTTAATAGCATTTTTTAGTTTCCGTGTTGACTCTACAATACTATAGTATCAGTGGTCATAACTACAGTGTCATCAGCAAATGTCCGTATTCTGACTTATACTATATTTGGTAAGTCATTTGTATACAGAAGGTATAACACAGGCAATGCTATTTCAAATGCTTGGGTTACGTCTAGAAATACTGCTGAACATATCATCTTCTCCTCCACGCCTCTTCAATCGTATCAGTTATCCTATGTATCTGTTATATTGTTGAGTGGCCTTCTCGAAACCCGAATTGATGTGATAGTATAAGTTTTCTGTTCTCTATAATTGGCTAAATATTGTTTCTCGAAAGACTAAAGTCTCTTGAGAAACAATCTTTCAAAAATGTTTGATGTGGTCGTTAATAAAGAGGTTGGCCTTTATGGAATCATTATGATTTTCTCTACTTTTCACTGTCTTAAAAATCATTATGATTTCCACTACTTTTCACTGTCTCGGAACATAACTTTTGTTTAAAGACGGCATTGATTGTGTGCTGTAGTTTCTGCAGTACTTTTTCTGGCAGTGCTTTGATTTTTTCCCTGTTCTTATCAGGTCATATCTATGAGCTTTTTTATCTTTTATATTTTTACTTCTTGTTTGATTTCTTTCACAGTGACTGGTAGAACAAGTATCTCGTATATTTTGCTTACCAGTGTTAAATATTCATTCTCTGCCTGCTTGGTCGAAGATAATTTCTAGGTGTTCGGCAAACAGATCAGCTTTTTGTTTATCGCTGCGAGCTCAGGTTCCATCAACCATTTTTATGAGTGGCACCTGCAGTTTAGGTCTTTTCAGATCTTAAGTGGCCTTCCACAACGAATAGTGCTTGTCAGGTTTACCTATCAGGTTACTTAGAAAGCTAGCTACTGACTCATTCTTAATCTCTTTTATAAGCAGTTTAAGTTTGTTACACAAACTGAGGATTGTTTTATCTTCAAGGGCTCTAGTTTTGAGAGCTCGTCTTTTTTCGTTAACCAAGTCTGTCACTTCAACTGGGTAGCTTATACTTTTCTGTAGTATACCTAGCTGGATGGGGACACGTTCTAATGCCGCTTTCTGTATACTTTCAATGTGTTCGAGATCAATCTACAGTTGACGCTCTCTTCGATTAAATGTCGAAAGTATTTCCAGTTTGTTTTGTTATTTGTAGCGCTTGCTTTTCTTATTGCCGTGGAACTCATTGTCATTAAGACTGGAGAGTGATCCAATGATAGTCCTTTTTCATTTTAGACTACTAAGTAATTTTTGGAGATACCTCTTGATATATTAAATTCTAGTAAGTCAGGAATTTTATTTGGATCCTCGTGATAGATGTGGAACATAAATAGATCAGAAAAATATTCTTACCTGCTAAAATAAGAGGAAGGTTCCACATAGCAGTTTATTGAACTTCAGGTAAAGTGCAGGCCGATAACTAAAAAGCGAGTCTAATTGATAATGTATTCTGAAAACTTTAGCCCTCTCGTTCACTTTTTCCAATTCGTTAAGTGCTCATCCTAGTTATCAACATTTTTATTTTCTCTTATAATTGTAACCATTAGTGCTTCCTTATATCGACTTTATTTCGATGCTCAGCAGCATGCCGATAATTCTCATCAACCCAATCATTTAGGTTATAGTTTTGCTTTTGATAAAATCTTGATATGTTTCTTCGTTTACTTGACAATTGACAATTTGTATTGCAGCTTTGCAAAAACAAAGACCAGATTCATAATAATACTCTCCTATTTTCGGTATTGTATTCACCTGGACTATAGTCAGTTTCAAACCAATCTTTTAATCGTCGAATACCTCGTCAAATTGAAATGATTACTTGATAATGTTTAGACATATGGTAACCCGAATAATTACCTCCCATACCTTTGTGCCTCGGTATATGTGTAAAGACGTACAATATAAATTCCTTAGAAAAGTCTAGATTAGAACTACCTTGGTTGCAGGCTGACCAAGAAATATAAGTATTTAATAGCTAACAATTTAAGGTTTTGAACCAGTTATCGTCGTATAATATAGTCATATGGTAGGTACAGAATATTCTTATAGAAATTTATTCGTTGGCTTTTTTATTTATCATCATTTTATTTGTTGTCTGCCTCTGTCTTAAGATATCGTTATTAACATATACAAAAAAAATATTTAATCTTATCATAATATTCTGGTGATTGTAGCATATATAAAATAAGTTGCTCGTGCAAGGTTCATTAAAATAAGTAAAAGTAATAATTAAATTAATATAACTTCTTTTCCCTTATTCTTGGATTTGTCCTGCCTTGATCTTGTTTTTGTTGTAAACATATTATTATAGTACTGCACCATATAGTCCTTGTGCTTTGAAACAATCGAAAAGTAGAAGTTGGATTACTCTGTAGTAAAGAATCTACTTTTCAAAATATAAAATGTTTTAAATTACGATACTTTCACGGTTGTCACCATAATGTCATTCACATCTTAAATGTTAATTAATGCCTACATTTAAATGGCTCGCTTACAATAATCTATACAATGCGAGGGCGATGTTTTTTGTTTACCCTTCTTTCTGTCATCTTAATCGTTTACAGCTGTTTTATACTTATATACTTGTTCAATATTTGTTATTTTTTTGCTTGATTTGTTTGAATTTATTTAGTTAAATTTTGTGAGTTACAGCGCATGTGTAGAGCTATTGTTACGTGTTCAACGCGATCTATATAATGTCCGACGTTATCGTCTATTACAGATACAAAATCAAAATATGTCGCGCATACCACTTATTTATGCCGAATTGGAAAAGTTGGCTGAAGAAACGACTTCTGAGTCAGGTGCTAGTGACGATGAATATACCGTGGATTTTAAGGTACTTATGTGTAGATCGCCATACTTGTACCATAAATATAATCATCAGTTACAATTATATACTATCTCCGCCGTTTACTCATTTCATTCTAATTCTATATATGATGTATTGGGTCCGTGTTCAGTTCAAAAATATCGATAACGTCTAAGTGTGATATTCATGTTAGATAAATATTTTTTAATAATGATTTTAAAATTATTTTGTTTCTTTTTACAGGATAATATACATTATCATAACAACCTGGCGGGAGCGAAGAACACATTTACGAATGGGACGCGCGAGTCGGCATCCCTTCTAGAAAACAATACAAATAATTTAGTACATTCTAGTCGTAATCGCCGTAGTAACGGTGGTAACTATATAAATACACAACAACAACATATCCAATTGGAGGGCCCTCATGCCCAATCGCTTGGGGGCCCATCTCAACCCGCACGCAGAAAAGTTGGACAATTTTTGAAATCTTTAGTCAGTCGTAAAACTACCAAAGATAATTTAAATGCAACACCGCCTCTATTGCCTCAAAATGAACAAAAGGAAGAAAAACTACAGCAACAACAACAGCTACCACAGCAACAATCACCCGCCAATAGTTTAACAAATTTAACACATACAAAACGTGTCGGCATTTCAACCACCTCGTTAAATATAGTTAATCAAAAATTATGGTCTGTTGTACCATTATTTCGTCGCGAAACGAGCACTTCGAGTCTTAATCAAGCCTTAAAACCAAATTCACCCGATCACGAATCAAGTTTGCGCAAATGTAATACCGTATTGGCACTAACACAAACAGCCTCATCACTTAGTTCGGAACCAATACGGCCATTAAATCGATTACGTAATTATACATCAATTGGAACGTGTTCACGATGTTCGAGTCTATTGTCAGTTGCGGCGGGTTCAAAATATTCGCTCAATATATCAAATGGTTTTGTTGCGGTCAGTGATGGTGAAACATCACCAATTTTGGAATCGTCGTCACACGAGAAACTTATTAATATAACATGCAAATTGTGCCTTGGTGATGTTAAATTAGATAATTTAACAAAAATATCGCAATGCGGTTGTGCATTTTGTACTGAGGTAAGTGAACATGCTTAAACTTATTTTCGACATTGGGAAATTTTAAAAATTACGTTTGACTGTAATTTAATGTTATAGTCATTACCTATAATCAGTCCTTTTATAGATGGTAATTAAGTTTTTGTTGAAATAATTAATGATAGTTTCTTTATACTGTGTAATAGTTTATGATGTCCATTGTTCATAAACAAATTTGAATAAGATATATGCATAATTATCGCGTTAATTTTGATTTATTTGGCTATTATTATCGTATATTGGAATGAAGATAACAATTCGTGATACGACTTTGTACTTATCGTTATAATTATTTCAGTTCGTCTCGATTTGTAGTACATATTAATAATGATGCAATATGGTTTTATAGTTTTAAGTTTATTATGATTATGGCATTTGGAAAGGTTAATAAACCAATTTTGCTTTTCTAATATGTGACGTGCAACTAATTAGTTTATATTTGATTGGAAATTAGATTCTATTTAATGAGTATTTCACGATTAATTAATTCAGTTGAACTTGAACTTTAGTGATTTAAAAAAAAGTTGAAGATTTATCTGTTTTCAAAAACAGAGCTTTTTTCGAGCTTTTTAGTGAAAACAAGTACTCATGCTAAATATACTACATATTTTCATTTAGGATTTATACCTGCGTATATAGCATAAACTTATTATTTATTGACGATTGATTACTCGTTTATTCTGTTTTTAAGTCAGAGCTTTAATATTTCTCCTTGACATGGCCCTTTCACCTTAGTTTGCCATATACATTCCTCACTATGCATTATTCGAGTTAGATTATTGTAATGGAACATTATTAATCGTCAGACTATTGATTTATTTGCATGTTGGTGTGTAGTCAACACGATTATGTATTTTTATCTAATCTAACAAGCCGATTGTCTTGTCGATTCAATGCATTTTAAAGTTTTTTTGTTGTTTCCTGACACCAGACAACAGGTCGAATAGTCATCTTCATGATCCTCGACTGGTTGCGTTTTATCACTTTGATGTGCCTCAATTGATTTAATTGTTTCCGACAGTGAATTCTTTTCATATGTTAATGGTCATAGATGACTGTAGGCATCCGAGTATGGAGCTAATCCTTCTTTATTTTCATACAAAAACATCTTTTATTTTTTCTGTAATGTCAAAATTTTTATTAATTTATATATTAATAAATCTACAAATACGACTGGACATTAAAAATGACTTAATAGTCAGACACATAAAACATTAATTAATAATATTATTAAAATCAGGTAGAAGCAAAGTGCTGCTTTAATCTTCGTTTTAAGGTATCCTTGCTAGAAGTAAATTCGAGCGGTGATTTATCTGATTAACGCTTTTGCACATCATGTTAATCGGTTCCTTAGAACATCGTTGGTTCTATGAACACCAATTTGCAAGAACGCATTTCTTCTTGGATTTCTACTGGGAACATTAATATGCAAATTTTCTAGTATTGATGGTGCGTTAATATGACCTTATAAAATATTACCAAGAAACGAACACTTTAAAAGCTGATAAATATATCTCGTCCATCGTTCAATAAAACCCCACATATAGAATTAGATTTAGCTTGCCATGTGTTTGCCATCATGTTCTATATGTTTAGTGGTCTATTTTTAGAGTGTAGGACCAAGATAGGAACCTTGTGGAAAACTACTGTAGTACTGTTACCAATGTCAATGTATTGGATGCGGTTGCTTAAGTAGGATTGAACCCAAGACACAAAGTTGTTTGAGAATCCAAATGAGTATAACCGTTCCAGTGCTTTACAATGGCTAATGGAGTCAAATGCCTTGGCAAAGTCTGTCTACACCACGTCAACTTTCTTGTGACTTTCAATAACATTGATTGTGCTGCTGGTGAATTCAATGAGATTTGTAGATATTAATATCTTTGGCATGAACCCATGTTGGTATGGTGAAACATGACGAGGCACTATACTTCTTTGAAAGAATTACATATTACAAGTTCAAATAATTTGGGTATAGATGAAATCGACGTTATACCTCTATAACATGATACATCACTTCTATCCCCAGTTTTGAATAATGAGGTTATTCTGGTTATCTGCCAGTTTTTAAGAAACTCTCCCAAGCTCAGCGACTGGTTGAACAGCATGCAAAAAGGTAGTTCCAAACTGGTCCAATCTTTCAAAAAGAAGCAGGTATTTGATCAAGACCACAGTCATCGCCGAATATTTTATTTCATTTATACATTTTTTTAAAAATTTATCTTAACATCATCTTCTATTCCTGAGCAATGGAAACTCAGTAAAATAATTCCAATTCCAAATCCTATTGAGTTATTGCAGTTTAGACCTGTTAATATTTTAAGTTGCCTTCCGAATGCCTATGAGAAAGTATAGTAAAAAACAAATTCAGTCCCATATAATTAATAATAACTACATGGTACGAACTCTGCGTTATAGAATATAGCAATGCTATTCGACGTAGTATGGAAAACAGGGAACTTATTTCTCACTTTGTTAGATTTTTCAAAGGCTCTCAATTCTTTAAATCACAAGATGCTTTATAACAAGCTTATCACACAATTTAAATTTTCCTTTTCGGTTGCTACATTGCTTATGAATTATTTATTGTTATGAATTATGAATTATTGTTGTTTGAAAATTTCTTCCAGTTACTTCAGCTGTTCCTCAGGCTCGGTAGTTGGTCCTTCATTATTGTCTATGTACGTTAATGACATATAATCGTTTCATATTTTCCCTGATGTCCAAATTTATAGAAATAGTAAGTTAGATCAGCATTCTATTAATATCCAATGAACTCGTCTTATAGCTTATTAATCGGAATCTTAATTATTTACAAATAATCGTTATTAAAGTTTTTCTTTTTCTTGTATTCATCTTAATGTCAATCATTTCATTTTCAATTAATCTTACTAATTTGGGGATAGTTTTTAACAAAAACCTTTCATGGGGTGACCATTTAATTAAAGTTAGTGACAAGATATTTGGTTTACTTATATGTCGGTACTGTATAAAGTGGTCGCTTTACGGATAGTCAGTTTAAAAAGAGAATGTTCATGTTCTACCCTCTTCTCTATTTGTTCTTTGGCGATTTTGAACAAATTTCTCTATTTGTTCTTTGGCGGTATGTTTCAGGAAAATATGACTTCTAAAAAGATATTTTGATGTTATTTCACCCCATATTTGGCATGTTATTCGTTGTAGTTTAAACTAGTTTCTGGTTTACGTTTTTACTAGGAAGCTACTCAAAACTAAGGAACCAAATTATCTTTTCAAAAAGTTATTATTGATTTTAGAAGTATTTCTCTATGGAACTCTGTTACATTCAGTATTAGGACTTTGGGATAGATCAGCCGAAATGTTTAAATCAAAATTTCTTGAATGGTGTACTTGAACGATAATATAGGTAGTATTGACTTCATTGTAAGGTTTTTAATATTGTCTGCTACATGCTGCTCATCCCATTGTAAATAAGGCTGTACTCAAAATAGGATTTTTTCAATAAACAATTTAAGAAGTTTTTATGCCTAACAGAAGTAATAATTTTTACATGTCCTTCCATATGAACTTTTCCTTCTTAATGCAAATTATAAGCATTAAATAAATAAATATATCTTGTAATTTAGGCTTAAGTTGCTAGCTTAGTCTATTGAGTTTATTTTTTGCTGTTCAACCAGTCTGTAGGCATTCGACTATGGTGTTAATCCTTCCTGGCCTTTTTTTTCTAAAACATCTCTATTTTTTAAACCATTGGCAAGTCCATAGTAATCCGTAGATAATTTTGCACCTGACACTAGTTTTAAGGGCCGTGTGTAAGATGATATTCGATCGGGTGGTTGGGTTATTAGGAAAGCAATACATTTTGAATCATTTGTTTGGTTTTTGTACTGTCCTAGGGGTTGATTCTGGTTCTGTGAAAAAATTGCGTGTGAAAAAAATTTTCATTTCTTTTTTCACACACGTTTTTCATTTTATATTTCACAAAACTAAATTATGCGATTTTCGTTGACCTTATGATGAACCTTCACCTTCAAATAGAAATAAAATGTTATGTAACAAAGTTGTTTATTATATTTTACCTGAATGTTATACAGAAATCTTAAATAAAAACAAAAAAATGCTTATTCATTTGTTTTGATCTGTGGGCTAGCGCGTTGTCTTGTTGAAAGATGAAGCTCTCAGTTTCACTAAATAGCTCCAAAACTGATGCTTTCCAATGCTTTTCCAGAATGTTCAGATACACATTACCGGTTACCCCTGCTTCGACAAAGGCTAAGTGACCAACACCAGCATTACTACAACACCCTCAAACCATTACACCCTCAGTTTTATTAGGCACTTGTTGAATGCAGCTATCGCTGAGGCGTTCACCTGGTTTTCTACGCACAATTAGCCGTCCATCTCCCACATGCAGTTTAAATTTGCTTTCGTTAGAGAACACCACATTATTCCACAACTCCCTGGTCTAGTTAGAATGCTCTCTGGACAGCTGAAGCCGACAAAGATTTTAAGATATCTTTAGAAAAGGTTTCTCCAGCGAGTGGTATGCCCCAAGATTTGCGTTCAGTAACCTTCTCCGAGCAGTTGAACTGGAAATTTTAATACCTGTGGCTGTAGCAAGATCGGCTTGCAATTTCGGTGAAGTTTTAAATCGGTTCTGCTTGGAACGAAAAACCAGATATTTATCTTGCACTGTTGTAGTTTTTCGCGGTCTGCCGCACTCTTTAGACCGCTCTGTGTTCCTCGTAGTCCTATATTTTTTTATAAGATCGGCAATTTATGATTTCCCACGTCCTATCCTATCACCAATTTCAGGCACGGACAGTTCTTCCTTCCATAACGCGATAACAACATTTTTTTTCTTGGTCGTTTAATTTAGACATTTTAAGTACTTCATTTTTTTATACTAAAAGCTCTTTCTCCATAAACATAACTTTAACAACTTATACTTTTAGAGTTCGGGTGAAAACACAAAAAAGTATAATAAAAACACTAGGCAATATTTAACGTTTTTAAAGGAATTCGAACTGTCCGGATTTTTTGCACAGTACTGTATAAGTCTTTCGGTTTTGCGCATCATTTGTAGTTTTCAGTTGTTCTGTTTTAAGCTGACTGCTCCAAGTGTTCTTATTACATCTTGGTGGTCTTCATTCGCTCGTCTTATATCACTTTCAATGCCAAGTTGTTGTCTAGTTGTCTTTATTAAACTATTTGATAGAACGATGTTATATTCCAATCCTTACTATGGTAAAATTGTATAGTTTTTTCGTCTTTTGGTAAACTGTTTTACTAATATTTCTCAGATTTTGGCAGTACGTCTTCGTATTCTAATCTGTACAAAGTTTTACACAACGACAGTTGATAGTCGTACACTTTTCCAGTTAATATGTTAACTCTTCTAAATAAACAGTCAATTGTTTATCCACATTTTTCTCGCGTTATTTTTAGTTTTTACTGCAGCACTGCTTTTTAACTAATTTTGGTTCGAATGAAACTATAGTGTCTAGTTAAACCTTCTATTAAAATATAAGCCTTTAGCCTTTAGCTATAAGTGTTTAGCCTTTTAAACCTTCTATTAAAATATAAGTTTTATAACACTTTTATAGTATTTCGTCACGGTTGTAGCTGATCACTATTTAAATTATTTTAGTTATAACATTTGTCCTACAATCACTACTAAATTTTGAATTGTGTTTTATTTAAAATGTAGTAGCGCTATTAGTACACGTGTAACAACCAAAATTTTAACTAGGCAATAAAACGTTAGTCTTTATGCTGATTTACCACCGTAGATTGTATTATTAAAATAGTTTTAATATTATTATAACAGCTAATCTATAAAAAAAAAAAAATTCCAACCATCAACAATTATAGTATTTTGCTATTATTATCTAGCTGGGTATCCAATTAGTTCACAAAATTCCAAATTCATTGTTTTGAATACTATAAACATTAGAGTTTACATAATATGGAATGAATTTTATATTCGTAAGTTCTAATATTCTAATTTACATTTTTCTGTACATCTTGGTCTTGTTTAATGATGTTTTGGAACAGAAACTGCTCGTAAACCTGCATTTTTCGTTTTAAAGTATTTTTTCAAAATTGTAAAAAAATATTAGAAGAATAATTCAAAATAAGTATGTAACAAGCTTAAATGACTATAGAGTACTAATTTGATAAACAAATTACTATGTAAATATAATTCATTAAATCAATGTATTCAATTTATAGTAATGTATAGAATACAAATTCGTATTTACTGCCCAAGAAATTGCTCAATTGGAAAACAATGATTAGTAAGCATATTCTTTGTGTTCAGTATTGCACTGTCATTTTACAAAATACTATATATTCATGTGTCCGCTTGTCAGTCACATGTAAATATCAAAATATTTTGTCATGATTATTGCATATTTTGAGATACACTTCAATAATTACGTGAATCCGATATTAATTGATTTTCGATAGGCAACCGAAATTTCCAATGGAACATAAAATTTTCTTTTCTCTAATTATTATTACCTAGAAATGTTGTTTTATTTTTGCAATTTTCGTAAAGTGTGAACACACTATAAATTACCAAAACTTAATTAACAAAATAGAAAAAGTCAAAGCTAATTTATATATAATTTATGAACACTTAAAATTCTATTAATTTTCAATATTCAATCAATTAACAGTTAGCTATAAATATCGATTTAATTACATATATATATATACATATATGTATATAAAGGTATATATAAACGTTTTCTCTGTCTCAAGGTAAGGTCAAGAATAGAATTATGACCCAAAAGTGTTTATTTAGATATAATTTTTTTTTATACATTTTATGGCATAAAAAGTAAGAAAATTGAATTGCTTTTTTCTTATCAACCCAGATTTTTATTAAATTTATTTTATGTGTAAAAGGAAAACATTTTCCGCGCATTAAATTTATGCTTCTTTACCTTTATTTAATAATAAAAGGCGAAAAACACCTTCGTATTTGACTTCTACCGTTATTATCTAATTCGCAGTTTCTTATGTATACAGATATAATAGATAATTTGGAGTGTGTTATACATTATAGAATTTTGATTGCGATTTGGGAACAAAAAATTGATTGCGGTGGTAAAGTAATTCAATAGAATTTTCCAATTCATATTTGTCTTTAGTATTTTCTTTTATTTCCTTCATACCCTTTTCACCGTAAATTTTACACAATTTGCATATAGATTCGATATGGCAATAAAATTATCGTACAAAAAATAATTTTTTTTCATATTTAATATAAAAATGATGAAAACTTGTACATACAATGGAGATAAATAGAAAATACAAGAAAAGTCAAATAAAAATGGAGTTACGAGACTAAATCTCTAAGTCTGTAATTCGAGATGATGGAAAAAATGAATGATGGAAATTATTAAATATAACATTTTGCTTTTCCTATTTCCTGTAAAGCGTTAAAAAAAAATTTATTAGTTATTTCCATCTCTTCGTGTATTAACTTGTTAGATCGTACATCTTTCTATTGCAATATGTTGCTAACTTTTATTTACATTTTTATCTGAAAGCTTTACATATACGACTTATATTTAAATTTGTATCCAAAAAAAATAATAATAATTTTACTTCCGTTTTGGGAGTGTTGATATGTACGAGTATGTATTTCTGGATTAATCGTATATATGTCTGGGAAGTATTGGAAACCTCGGTTGTCGATATCTGCCTAGCATATTTTCATTATATTGAAAACTATGGCCAAAAATGGTTGGTTTGATATGAGGAGTGTCGTCTTTCCAATGGGCAACGAAATATAGCCCATAATGAAGTGCAGATTCGGTTTACAATTGCAAGAAAAAATAAAGCAGTTCTTGCCAGGAGGATAGGTAATCGAATTTGTAGACAGAAGAAGCGCTTAAGAGTACAACAACTCAGCAATGAGCACAATTCGTGTAAAATGCACCATACCTTAAGATATCGGTCAACTGCCATTCGGGATCAGGATGGAAACCTTTGTGTAAACTTCGATGTGAAACTCGATACATGGCGTGAACATTTCGCTGCCTTTCTTAATGTTCCACATGAATATCCTGAAATACAGACCGTAGAAATGTTTATTGAGGATCCATCCTATGTGGAATTCACCATGGCCATGTAAAAAGAAAAATTGTTCACCAAGAGTTGATTGCATTAATTCAGAGGTTTTGATATTCCGAGGGTTAATTTTGTAGAATTCTCTTTTCGACGTTGTTCGATTGGTATGGCGAAAAGAAGGTATGCCTGTAGAATGGAAAGTGGCCACATTATGCCCGATATTAAAGAAGGGTGATTGCTTGAAATGCTAGAATTATCGCGGTACAGCTCTCCTTTGCACAGCATACAAGTTACTGTCATATTTTAACTTAGAAAGAATTACTCCTCTAGTGGAGAAAATTATCGGTCGCTACCAAGAAGGGTTCTGCCCTAAACGTGGTTTACTCGCTACACGATTCTTTTCAAGCACTACGAAATTAATTATGCTTTTATTTTTTGTTTAATTAAAGATATACAATATGTATACAAGTATTGGTCTGGGCTAACTACAAAAGAGTAATTGAGGTAGTATATTCTACATTTCCAAATGGAGATAGTCACTATCATTTATTTAGCATAAATTTGGAGTGAAATTTGTTATTGAGCGGTTCTTTGTCGGCTATTAACAATTAGGCATTGTCAAGCTTTTACCAAAACGCCACTTTATATGCCTGATCTGCCCAATCACAATAGAGGAGAATCCTATAATTTATTTGACCTAACCTGGAGTGAAATTTGCGGTTGACGAATGGTTGGTTTAGCGGCCATTAACAAGGCATTGTCAAGTATTTACCAAAACGCCACTGTAAACAAATTGTTTCTTTGTTCCTGATGTGTCTAATTTCACATTTCCCAACCAAGAATAACACTTTAATTTTTTGACAAACTTTTGGAGTGGAATTTTATGTTGATCGAGTTGTTCCTTAATCGGCCACTAACAAGGGATTGTAAAGCTCTTACCAGAACACAACTATATACAAATTGCTTATATATGCCTTTTGTTTGCAATGTATACTCCACGTTTCTCTCGGAGGGAAACACTATCATTTATTTAGACATAAACTTGGAGTGAAATTTGCTAATGGACGACTGTTTCTTGTCGGCCATTGGCAAATTATTGGAAAGCTTTTACCAGAACGTCACTATATACCAATTATTTCTATATGCATGGTGTGACAACTTTATATATCTTTAATAATATAATTGCAGTCATTTTACTTATAGTCGCACACCTTGAGGTATTTTCGGCTGAGTGTATACTGTAGTAACACTTTGATAAATTGTGCTAGTACAAATAAAATTTTCGCACAGATATTGCACCTTAGTTTCTACGACTGATGTTCTTAAAACCAATAAATATTTTAATATAATTTATTGGCTTGATGCATTAAGATTACTTTTAGTTCAAGTTAAAATTATTTCTTGAACTCGGATCAAAATATTCCCACTGTTATAGATTTAAATAATTGAGTCGTGTATTTTTGTTGCATGGAGACATAAAACCTTTTTCAGCGATAGTCATTGACGTAGTACCACCAAGCAATTGATATGCAAACATAAAATACTAGAAGCTGGTATTATTCTCTACTTGAGATGTTTTGAAACATATCCTTCAAACAGAAAGCAATAAACATGTTGATTTTAAACTTTTCAACCAAAAAATAAATATTTGTCGACTTTTTATGGTTTGCCAATGAAAAATATTTTTAAAAGTTTATTGACATTTTTCGACTGTAAACGGTCAACTAAGTTTATCAAAGTGAATGGATATAATATTTGAATACAAACAAATAATCAACAATTTAAATTCTGGTTTAACACTTGTTAGAATATTTGACGAAATATTTAAAACAAATGCAGAAATAACACTCTTATAAAAATATTTTCGATCTACTACACTGATATCATCTTCAGATTAAATTTGCATTTAAATTTATTGACAAATGCAAATAAAATTTGAATGTTACTTCAATGGGGGATTAAAAACATGTTTTTTGTACTTTTGGATGATAATTAGTCCAAGAATTCCTCGAAGGAGTAATAAAATTATATATTTACTTTGCCACGACTGCCCGAAGGTAAGAAATAACTTATGTTTGGGTCTATTAGCAATTTTTGTTCGCGTTTTTTTATCTTGTCAAATCTATAAGGTTTACTACCAAAACTATAAACTTTGATGTATTATCGATTTAACTATTATATCAACCTCTTTTGCTTACGAATGATACAATTTACCATTTTTCTTGTATATTTTCAGTTAAAATATTTTTTTTTATTACTGATAATATCTAACATCCGAATTTAATTAATTATTTTCAGTGTATGTCAGCATACGTAGAATTTGAAATTCTCGAAGGTGCCTATGAAATATCATGCCCCGATGCCATGTGTCCCAGTCAAGGAATCCTAACAATTGCCGAAATTATGATGCTTGCATCGAATTCATTGATTGAGAAACATCAGCGTTATCGTTTGAATCGAGGTAAGTCAGCCGATAAAAAAATTATGTAATTCTATAGTTTTGTTATTTGAACATTTATGCTATAGCGATCGTTAAAACTCCTATTAAATTTTTATCTGTAAATCTAAATATAATACATATATTAACAAGCGGATCAAGTTCAGTTTTGACAATGCTATTAGATTAAAATTTATAAATATTTAAAATTGTTTTATGTAAATTTTGAAAAATTATTCCATCCCAACAAGAAAAACACTATCGCAATAATTTTAACGTTGATGAGTTTTATGTTCGTATTATGTACCTAAATTTTTACATTGGGTGAGTAATTGTTATACCCCAAATTTTATTTTATATAAACACCACACCAACCTGTCAACTAAAGAATCGCATAAATAATTCCTAATTAAAATTTATAGATTAATTCTGTATGAAATATTCATGAACGTAGGAAAGGAGTTTGGAAATAAAATATAATCATTTCGAATTATTTTTGATAGATTAACAATTTATTTATTTTTAATTTCATTATTATTATTATTTGTATTTATTTAATCGTTGAAGTGTACTCATCGTACCATACCATCGAATTATAATATAAATTCTTAATTACAATCTTATTGTTTTGTTCATTTTGTTTTCTTATTCAAAATACATTTTCAATGTTAGTGAAAAGGAGAGAATATTTTACGTATATATTTGAACAAGCAAGACATATTATTTTGAATTATGTATATATTCCATGATTGAATTAAGATTATTGTTGTTTACCTGTATTGCAAAATAAATAAAATATGAAGATTTTAATGCAACATAATGTCGTATATAGAAAATTTATTTGTGCTCTTGAAAACAGTATTAAATAAGCTTTTTGTAATTTGACTATATTCGTTATTCAATTAGCTGGCTTCTATTTCAATATTTTAAGAGATGTTCAATAAAAGATTTTCTTATGATGTGTTCATTTTTGGTTCGTATTTGATATAAATCACATTAGAGTATAATGGCTCCAACTTTGACTTGGACATCACGAGGTTATCTTCGTCAAATCCTTTCATTATTCTTTAAGTGCTAGAAAGTTGTGGTAGCATAAATCTGAAATTTAATATTAATTAAAGTCAATTAAATACATTGTCTCTAAAATTCGGTGTCGATTTCTTGATAGTCTTAAATCGCAATTTTTTAAGTAATAACGAGTTATCGGGTACAATAATTCAGATTTCTTAAAATATTTTATGATTTCCTAACTCGAAATTATATATATATATATATATATATATATATATATATATATATATATATATATATATATATATACATATATATATATATATATATATATATATATATATATATATATATATATATATATATACATATATAATTATATATATATAATTATATATATATATATATATATATATATATATATATATATATATATATATATATATATATATATATATATATATATATGATTGTAATTTGAAATACTAACACCAGTCACAATGCTCTCTACATTAGGTAAACTTTAAGTTTACGAATTGAGCTGAGTTTTACTAACGAAAATTTCCTATTGGATTTGTTGGGTCGTAAATAAATCTCAAATTTCAATTTAGAGAATTATTTATTTAAACTTGTCACAACTATACTTCCATGAACAGACATTAATGCAATTGAGCATTTATGAGACGCATTTATGAGAGGAATGTCTCATAAATGAGACGAGGAATGTCTCATTTATGAAACATTCCTTTAAAATGGAAGGTCCGCGCTAGAAATTCGGTACCATCTAACATCAACAACCTTAAGTTTGCGTTGGGGTTCGATCTTCCAAGTTGTTGTCAAACCCTTAATAAGGTAAATGGGACAACTCAAGTGAACCGTTGTAGAAGCAAGACAGGGCAATACTAAGTATATTAACCGATAAAATTGTGTCTGTTTTGCTTTAAGTTTTAGTTGTAAATTCAATTTAAATATTCTTCAATATTTTTTTATGATCATGAATCAAAATTCATTTTCCAAAAATGTTTTGATTGAACCAATTTTCATAATTTAAAAGTATATCAGGCTTTTAAACAAATAATGTCTTGTAAAAATATGTTGTGAAAAAACCAAAAATCTAACCAACCAAATGGTGCAGTGGTTAAAGCTGCGACAGTTGGAGCTGGAGGTTTCGGGTTCAAATCCCGATAGGGGAGGGATGCAAACGGGAATTTGCAGCATCTGATTACAATCGGTAATGTAAATGAACTCATCTATCACTCCCTGTTGCAGTGCAGAACTCATGGGCCAAACCATCTTCCATGCCAGTACTATAGGCTTGCATGGAGCTATATGCAATGTTAATCGGACATTAAT
The DNA here is from genome assembly GCA_963932295.1 of Tipula lateralis. Lineage (NCBI taxonomy): Eukaryota > Metazoa > Arthropoda > Insecta > Diptera > Tipulidae > Tipula > Tipula lateralis. The sequence continues at coordinate 44,034,460 of OZ010738.1, forward strand.
GATGTTTTAATGATGTAAACGCGTTGTTGCAATGTGTACCTGTCCATGGTTAAAACTGTACTACCTTCTAATAAAACAAAATGGCTTATGTCATTTGAAAAAATGTCACGTGTAAAAATTATATACTGCTGACATCTAGGCGTCACCTGTTGCAGTGCAGAACTCATGGGCCAAACCATCTTCCATGCCAGTACTATAGGCTTGCATGGAGCTATATGCAATGTTAATCGGACATATATCCATACGTCCTCGATTTGGCTGTAATGACGTAAGGTTGGACGTAAATAAGCGAACCGCGAAAGAGTTGGGAGTGCCTTGAGTCTTTGGGGAGATATTGAAAAGATTAAGAAACACAGAAGTGATGGGAGTTGCGCGTAATCTTCAACATTAATTGACGTTAAAGGTTGAAGCAACCAGTTTGTGCACGTAGAGCTTCTTTATGTTCTCTGTATATATTCTGTAATGTTGTTTCGCTAGGCGAGTTTCAATCTGATAATGTTATTGAATAATTGAGTGGTCGAAAAGTCAAATTGCATTGTGTTGGTGTATATGTAGTGAGTCATGTTGCACAGTTCTAGCAAATTACAAATAATTGATTCAAAATCTTTTGACTTTTGTTAATTTCTTTTGTGACGTGACAGATTTGTGAATGAAAATTTGTTATTTGTTCTGACGAATACAATTGTATGTTGTTGTATTTGTGATGTAAAATACAATTAATTTAATCGCTAGATAGAGGACAATTTTTGAGTATTAATTATTTTTAATTAGTATTAATTTTAAGAATGATGGCCAATAATTTATGAAGCTAACATGATAATTATTTGTTGAAAAAAAATTAGACAGATATTTATTGTTCCTCTGATATTTGTCCGTCTCAAGAGCTGCCTCTCCATATTACAATTTTCAGAATTTTGACCAACCTAAAATTCTCAAAATTCACTACAAATAAGTTTGATTTAAAACCCCCCGAGTAGTTGCATATGTAAACTCTGACTCAAGACGTGCAACATTAATTTACAAAATACTGATGATTGTATTTGGAGCGAGTGAATATTAGAAATATTAGAAATTAGCATATTTTAGAATATTAGAAATTAGCATATTTTCACCTATACTTTTAGATGGTAATTAAAAACGGGTGGTGGTACTGTTCTGTTTCGTAACTATACTATTAGTTAGTAAAATGTTTTTAATAATTTTGTATTGGAATTATTTTTCCATGGCAAAAGGTGTTTATTGATTCACACTCAAAATGATAAAGGTTTGGTCCACAGTATTCTTTGATTTTGAACAAGTTTTGGTTAAATTTTTTTTTTTTTTTTTTTTATTTATTTAGTAGTACAATCTTATCACATGATAATTTATTACTAATGATAATAACGCACTTATTTGAAACAAATAAGTGAAGCGAGTGTGGGTTTACAAGAAATCAATATTCTGCTCCCAATAATGAAACTTTATTTATTAGATGACTAGCTCATGCGGTTTAATTCTTTTAAGGCGTCTCAGTTCTTGTGTTATGTCAAGAAGTTGTATTGCTTCACTGTTAGTATGTTGCAGTAATCTTCTTTCATGTTGGATGGCAAATTCCTGGACCACTTCATCAATCCATTTAACATTAAGGTCGTTGTGCAATTCCTCGTTGGTAACGTAGCGGTAAGCATTTGTTATTGCCCGTAGAAATTTGTTTTGGCTGCGTTGAATAATTAAACGATTTGATTGTTTAGTGCATCCCCAGAGTTGGATGCCATACGTCCAAATTGGTTTAATTATCGATTCGTAGATGAGGCGTTTACAGTACAGGCTTAGCTTAGAATGTCTTCATATCAGCCAGTACATCTCGCGTTGTTTTATTTTAATTTGCTCTGGTTTTTGTTTAACGTGGTATTTCCAGTTCAGTCTTGAATCAAGATGCAATCCGAGATATTTAGCAGATTCAGCTTGGGGTATTTGTATCCCGTTCAGAAATGTATGGAGGTTGCTATTTTTGAGCCGCAACGTGTATGTAACCTGTACTGATTTTAGCTCGTTAAGCTTTATTTTCCAATCCCTGGTCCATTGGCTGATTTTATCGAGTGCTTGTTGTAAGTATTCAACTGCTTGATTCAGTGATTCACTTGATGCCAAAACTGCTGTATCATCAGCAAAAGTTCCAATGAAGGTTCTTTCCGTTGTCGGTATATCGGAAGTGTAAATTAGATATAAGATGGGCCCCAATACGCTACCCTGGGGCACCCCTGCTATGGCTGGGTAAAAATTGGAGTACGTTTCTTCATGAAATACTCTAAATTTTCGTTTGGAAAGATACGACTCGAGCAATTGGCAGTAATTTTGTGGCACTATTTTACTTATCTTGTAGATAAGACCCTCATGCCACACTCTATCGAAAGCCTGTGAAACATCTAGGAATACGGCAGGACAATATTTCTTCTCTTCAAGTGCTTGTTCAATCTTTGCAGTCACGCGATGAACTTGATCAATTGTCGAATGTTTATTTCTGAATCCAAACTGGAAGTCAGGTATAATGATCATTGGGTTTACTCGTTTCAATAACAACTTCTCAAACAATTTTGAAATAGTTGGTAACAAAGAGATCGGCCTGTATGATGCAATTTGCTCTGCTGGTTTGTCTGGTTTTTTTATCATGATAATTTGTGCAACCTTGAAACACTCAGGCACATATGTAAGTCGAAAGCAAGCATTATATATATATGTTAACATAATAACTCCTCTCTTTGATAACTCCTTAAACAACCTTGGAGAAATTTCATCAATTCCAGGTGACTTTTTGGGATTCAAATTCATATCTATTTCTTGTGCAATTTCTAGTGGGGTGATACTTTTGATATTTAATGGAGATCTATAGACTGGTTTAGGATCAATCGTAGATTGTATGTCGTGCGGTTGAAATACTGATGCCAGATGTTGCGCAAACAGTTCTGCTTTTTCTTCATTACGTCGCACCCACTCTCCGTTTTTGTTCCTTATAGGTGGCACTTGGTTTATTGGCCTCTTGTATCTTTTAGTTGCTTTCCAAAGAGAATAATTTTTGTCAGCTTCAGGACCTAATCCTTTCAAATAATTTTCAGTGCAAGCTTCTTTGTGTTCTTTAATTAATCGGTTAACTTTATTACTTATCTGATTAAAATCTCTTTTGTCAATAATGTTTCTGGTTCTATGCCATATGCGTCTTTTCCTACGCCTTTCTTTTATCAGTTCTCGAATCACCAAGGGGTAATTAATCTCCTTTATGCCTTTCTCGCATAATACGGGTGTAGCCTCTTTAGCTGCTTCACGCATAGAGTTAATAAAATATTCAGCTTGTAATTCAAGTTCTTGTTTATTTTTCAGACTGACTTTTAACTCAATTAGGTTGTCCAGTTTCTCTCTAAATAATTCCCAATCAGTAAATTTATTAGTAAGATTGAGTTTCATTTTCTTTTTTATGACTAATGTACTCAGAGTCATTAAGACCGGTGTGTGATCGGAAGTAAGATCGTCAATGCCTTCGACTTCAATGTAATTGGAGGTTACTCCTTTCGAAATATAAAAGTCAATCAAATCAGGAACCTTGTTGATGTCTGTAGGCCAGTAGGTTGGTTTACGTGATGAATGATATTCACAACCTGACATTTCTATTGCACTAAGAAGTTCTTTTCCTTTTCCTGGTGTTATGAGTCGAGATCCCCACGCAGTATGTTTCACGTTGTAGTCACCTCCTATAATAAACCTTCGTCCAAGTTTATTGAAAATGTTGACATATTGATTTCGTATGATATTATGTCTTGGTGGGCAGTAAATCGCCCCTAAACTTAGTTCCGCACCACCATGATTGATTGTTATTACAGTACCTTGCATAAACGGCTCTGTAATTTCTGCTTGTTGAAAATGTAGAATATTTTGTTTGATTAAGATTGCTGTACCCCCTCGAGCACGACCACTGGGATGCAATGTCCAATAGGCTCTATATCCCGTAATTTTGATAAAGTTTTTCTCTGTAAAGTGTGTCTCTGATATTAGAGCTACATCTATGTTGTTGGTTCTTAGGAAAACATCTAGTTCTTGGGCTCTTGCATTAAGCCCATTAGCATTCCAGGTAATTATACGTAGGAACGTTGCAGTCATTTACTTCTTTTGTATTAGCGGTTTGTTTGGTGGCTTGGAATTATCTTCCAATTTATCCACCCTATTAGTAAGCTGGCTGAAATTATGTCTCATTTCTGCCTGAAATTCGGTAAGCATTTTCATTATATTACTAATGGTTGGCTCGTTCATCACAGGTTTCTGCCTGATTTCTTGAATTAGATTGTTGTTTGAGGTGTTGGTCACCTGGGCGTAAGAGACCCCCTCTTTAATAGTATCATATTGTGGGTTTGGCTTTTGCTGTATGCGCTCTACTACTGTTGTTTTTCTTGGCAGTTGAGCATTTAACTTTTTCTGATATACCTGGCATCCTTTGTAGCTAGCCGGATGACCTTTTTCTCCACACAATGCACAAGTTGGTATAACATTTCGTTGCTTTTGACATTGGATTGTTTGATGGTTCTCTGCACATTTAACACATTTGGCTTGTCTATTGCAGAAATTTTTCGTGTGTCCTAACTGTTGGCAATTTGTACACTGAGGTATACCAGTTACCTTTTTAGGTGGTTCAATAGTCACCTTGCAATACAGCAAGTTCTTGATTTCGTATATGTCCTTATTGTTTTCCCCCTGCAACAGGTCTACATAAAACAATGGGAAATGTCTAATAATTTTCTCATTATTAACTGTCGACTTTTTATGAATGTTGATAATGTTGGTTACTTTATGGCCATGGTCCTCGATCGCCGCTTTGATCTCTTCACGATCAGTGGACGACGGTAAACCTCGTATTACAACTCTGTACCATCTTTCACTTTTGAGTTGGTATGTATGATATTCCATATTATAGAGCGTACTGTCTTTGTTATTCGATTCAGTTACTTTTATTTCGCTTAGTAGATTTTTTATTTTACGGTAGTCATTTTCGGACTGTGTTGTTATTTTGATATCGTTGTTAGATATTGCTTTAAACTGAGCAGGTTTTTCTGTCACTGATAATACTTTAGCTCTGAGTATATTAAAATCTCTTACATTACTCACATTGATTGGTGGTGGTACGGGTTCCTTTTGGATTACCTGTTGTGGTTGCTTTGGTTTTTCAATAACTTGCGGTATAGATACCTCTGGAGATGGGGTTTTGCAGAGTCTTCTCTTTTTATTTCGATCTACTTTATTTTGTCTGGGTTGGAGTTCTTTCTCGAGTTCCTCTTCATCAGTAAAATATTCATTACCGAGGTTTTGTAAGCTCTGACTTCTATCATTGGCAGACATAGATGATTTCGGTTGTCTTTCTAGTGCTTCGATTCGCTTTTGCAAATTTACCATAAGATTTTGGTATTTATTACATTGTATTTCGTATTGATGGCATTTTATCTTAAGTTCATTATTCTGTTGCTCAAGCATGGCTAATTTTGATGTCATTTCATTGTCGTCTTGACGCTGACGGCGTCTTTGGGCTAATATTGCAGAGTTTTTTAGTTCTAATAGTGGTAAGGGGCTTATACTTCTAGTAGTTAAGCTTTCGACTACTAAATCAGATGTTGGCTCATTATGAAGTTCACACAGTGTTGTGCTCTCTGACGGTGGAGTTGATGGCGGTGTTCTTTGAAGTGCCTTACTTCTTCCACCAAAGGGCCACTTATTTATCCCTTGTTCCATGCTTCCAGTAGAACTAGGAAAAAGACCAGCCTGGTTGCCTACCGATGATTTTCTTTGTAATGCCGCGTTGCTCCGTTCAGAATCCGACATTACATTATTTATTTTTGTGTTGATATTGCAATTATAATGACACAAAATCTAGGTCATTATCAATTTACACTGTATACACACTTAACACTTCACATTAAACATGAAAATGATATGCGCAATATGCATAATATGCACAATGTGCACAGTAAAGTTTTTTATTTTTTTATTTTATTGTTTTTGTTTTTTGTAATAACTGTAAGAAAATACGTCTGCTCACTTTGAACAATTAAACTAAACTGAATGGGTTTAGTTAAATTAAACTAAACTGAATGGGTCTGGTTAAATGTATAATGAGCATTTACAGTTTGCAACTACATATATGAGTATAAGCTTTTGTTTTCATTACACTCAACTGAAAGATATTTGAAACTAAACCAAGACTAGAAATATTTTGCGGCTTTCGTATCTTACCAGTCTATTTTAATTGGAAAAGTTTGTTATGGATAATCTATTTAAATTCAGACTCATTTTTATAAATTAGTCTGAAGGAATTAGAAACTGACATACGTTTTTTTTTACTGTATTATCAGAATAATTAGCAACATAGTGAAACGTATGGATAACGTGTTATATGCTGTTCTACAATATCAAATGTAGCTTTTCCATTTTATATCGCTATTTTTTAGAGTTCGTCGAACAATTTCTTGCTTACAAGTTTAACTCTAGTGGCAAAAACAAACATTTTTGTTCATGAATTTTTAAAGACTGAACGACTTAATCATTATGTTAATTATTGATTATATCACAATAGGATGTTTGTTTTGTTTAGTTATTGGGCAAGATTGTTAGAGCGAATTAATTAATAGTTAAGTTAAATGTTTTTCATTTTTGAACTTGAAATTAAAATTCTAAGAAACCAAAATATTTTGAATTGTAACAATCAATTCAAAATATTTTAGTCGAGAACATTATTACTATATTTTAGCTTAAATAAAAGTTTTATAGTTATGTCATGATCCAATTTTGAAATCATCTCTCATTGAGACCAAATTCTGGGTAATTATATAATATACGTACAATAAGTGGTGTTGCTGGATTTGAAATAAAATAAACGTATAATTTTATCTATAGTAAAATAAATACCAGTGTTTACCTTTTAACGATGAAATTACTACGTAAACGAACTCGTAGTTTTAAGAGTTGGAAACTCATTATACTCATATACGAGTTTCAAAATTTGGATAAACTTTTTGCTAACCAACCAAATAACGCAGTGGTTAAAGATTGAATAATTGGAACGGGTTCGAATCCCGATAGGAGCAGGATGCAAAAAGGGATTTTTACCATTTGATTACGATCGCCTGTTGGAGTGCAGACTTTATGGGTCAACTCATCTTCTAAAACAGTAGTATGCTGGCATGGAGCAATGCAATGTGCAGATAGATCTACGTATATATACATAGGACCTATAGTCATATACCTTGATTTGGTAGAGCCTAGATTGAGCGCCAAAAAACTTGGTGTCATAAGGATTGATTTTACAGATTTATAACAAACACAATGCAAAATATTTAGCCAAGATACACATATCGTTATTATAATAATTTGTTTATAAATCACACATATTGCTGAAATATGATACCCTCGAAAATATATCAATTCAAGTTTAAAATTTAATGAAGTTTACATATTCCGATACCATAAATACCATAAATTTGATATCAAATCAAATTACACGCCACCTTTTTGATTTTGTTGTTGCATGTTACGATCCATAAATAATGTCAACAAATCAAAATATAAAAAATTAAAAATAATAATAATAATATAATAATGTATTCAATTACCAATTTGCGAAAATCGCAAGCCATATCGACGATGATGAGAAATTACCGAACAATTTTTAAATTTTTTTTTTATTGCGAGGAAAACAATTTTTATTCGTTTCATTTCCGAATTACGTCAATATTGTATATATAAGTCGCATACGAGTGTACAAAAATGTGAACTGACAGCGTATCCTCAATATTGTGTAATCAGAATCGAAATCATATTCAGTTTTCACAAATATATAATATTTAAATGAGATTTTCATATGTGCGTTAAATTATGAATATTGTTGACTGGAAAATCAATCAATGTGTAAAATTATATAATAAATTGGTAATAGGTATTTCACCATCAGTTACAATTTATAAATTATTTAATTTAATAAATTTTCAATTATTTATTTGTTGTATTCGAGGGATGAGGATAATGGCAAAGTAAAATATATATTGTATGTCCTTCTCTAAAGCTTAACAATATAATCGTGCATTAAAAACCTAAACCGTTTACGTGTATGACATTGACAAAGGTTCTCGGCTGTTATTTTTTAAATTGGATACTATTTTTTCTTTCGTTTTTTGATTTAATTTAAAATCGATTTTCACAAAATTTCCCTTTTTCTTCGCAGTGTGTTTTGTAATTTCGAAAGGAAATTGCGATTTTCTGTTTGTTTTTTTTTTATCATTTTTATGACATAATGTTACTTTAATTATAATTTAAGGACATATATTTAAATAGTTTACGCCTTAGGGTATATGTAATATAACTAAATTTTGTTGTTAACTACTCTTGTATGTTGACATCATATACATATATTTTATGTTGATAGGTATAGTATTATAAATTAGAGATACGCATGTACGTGTGTTTTTAATTGAAAACTGAAATGTGAGATATAGCTTTATAAAGAGTGTCCCAATATGAAGTAATTTAAAAATTTATAAAACAAAAACTGGCCAAAAAACTCAAGCTCAAGACTTGGCTCAAGACACAATCTCGTGTGGCAAACTTGTAAAACCCATCGTGACCTTTTACATGTACGTGTGTTTTCAACTGAAAACTAAAATGTGACATATAGCTTTATGAAGAGTGTTCCAATAAGAAGTTCAGATTTAAAAATTTAATAAAACAAAAACAAAATATGGCCATCGAATTTTTGACGCAGTTTAACTATTGTAACGTCCGATGTGCACCATCTTGCTGAAACCAAAGGTCACCGGAAACCAATATCTTCAAGATATGGCCACAAAATAGATGTTAACATGATTCCGTAAATCGTAACGATCGGAACAACCTCAGCTCCAAAGAAATACGGCCCAATTGGCTTTTCTACATATCCTTGTGGATTTGCTGATCTCCAAATGAGACAAGTTTGTTTGTTTTTGAACCCACCAAGATAGAAATATGCCTCATTCGAAAAAAATTGCTTTGTTGTGGAAGTAAATTTCCATTATTTCCCACTTTTGTTGCAGCGTTAAGCGACTCATTTCGTCAACTAGAAATAATGTACTGAGTTTCTATCAAAGAAATAATGAAAGCTATTTATCTCAAAGTTTGTTATCGACGTCTTATACGTTAATTTAATTGTTTTTCTGATGCTCGAAAAGCTTGTTCTGTTTGGGAACGAGTAATAAGTTTAAAAATGAATTGGTTTGTATTATTCTGAAATGTGAACTTTAAAGCTCTAGGGAAAATGTGAACATTTGTTCACAAAAATTAAAATCTTTGTTGAATATTGACTCGATCGAAGGTACTTTACGAAGTAATAAACCTACCGCACTGTCGGTTATTGCTTTGTAATTGTTTCAGACTAATTCTGAGCCAATTTTTGGCTAACAAAAATAATCAAAATAAAATCCCCTTGTATTATACATTATATTATACAGACGATATCACAAAATATCTTATACGTCGATGTGCTTTGCGGCTCAACGCCCACTTGTTCATCGCCTACATATAATAAATATCTGAAACGATACCTAAGGTAATTTTTTTATTGTTTAAAATTTTGGTTATATTTTAGTGGTTTTGCTCAAATTTAAACTTGCTAATGTTTACTCACAAAGTGCAACGACACTTGCAAGGTTCATTTACTTTGAAATTATTCATCAGATGTATTGATTATAACTAAACCGAAGGAAAGCATATCGTATTGGAATTGGACGATCATATTAAAATTGGACGATGATGCTGTTTCCAAGCAACTAGTTGGATTGTGATAAGGGCAAATAAAAGCACGACTTATAGTGTAACAAAGATAATAAACATAGACAACCTTGCGGCAATCTCCAGAAGCAATTTTGAGGGAATATTTAATAATTTGTAAAAGTTCAGTTCATATTTGCAGAAACATTTTGAAAAAAGCTTTCGATTCGTTCAATATTTGTCCATGCAAACAGAATATGAAACAATGACTTATTTGTGAAAATATTATTCTTAGATTTACTGTAACATCTTATGATTACGAATAGACACGGCTGGTAAGCGGATACATTTTCTATGATATGTATTTTGTGTTTGTCAAAGATATATCTCCGTAATGACAGGGAAAGGAATAAAACATTATATGGCGAAAATGTCCAATTATACAATTCGTGTATTATTCATCCATCGGTTAGAATCGTTTGTCCATATGATTTAAATAATTTGGCTTATATTAGAGAAACTATGCTCATAATAGGGGATAATTTTTTTTAGAAAAATGAATTTTCGAAGGCAGCTGTTTTCTCATTTCTTTTCATCCCATCATTTATGGATACATCGGTTTCCTAAAATTTAATATCGATGGTTTATTCATTACTACACTTTTACAAGGCTGGTCACCAATGTGCTGTTACATGCCATTCCATTTTTTTAGTTTACTCAGACTCTATTATCCAATTGTGGCAGCCTTCGACGTTCAAGGTTGTCAATTGATCCTCAAATAGGAAACGTAATTCAAAACAGTTAACTCTATGAAGAGAGTATGGAGAACGGGAGCACAAGAAATGGCCAACATTGTTCGCAGTTTTTTGTGTTCCGAATTTTCATTCCATCAAATAAGTGCAGCTAACGAGATTATACGTCTGATAACCGAAACGTATAGCCACTACATGCGTCTCGGTTCAAGCCAAATGAGTTATTAAATTACTGTTTTAATTTCCAGTAAATATTTTTACACGGTAATTTACTGATCTAACCAAATACTGAACTTTTAAAGAGAGTTGTATGAACAAAATTTTTGAAATACGAATATTTTCCAGTCCTATGTTTTTTCAAGAGAATTTTTCTCAGTTTGCCTATAGGGTTGACTGATAGACTCGGATCACTTCACTACAGGCTAAAACTATGTTAATTGCTATTTGCATATGATCATATAATACATCCGTATATTTACCAACCATTACTATGGCGTTGCAATTGGCATAACCCTGACAGTAAAATGCGTTGTCGTTTAAGTGGACTAGCAATGAGTTGACTACAAAAGCTGAAAGAGAACTCAATCCTGTTGACTTCACGTTCGGACGGTCATGGTAGTCCTCTCGCTGCCTTAATCTGCAGTAATACTCCTTTACCTAAGCATGGCACTAAACTACCAAGGTTAACTTACCAAGATGAATACAATTTTAGTCCAACGGTTTTAATCTTTCGATTATAAATATCGCTCAAATTAAATGTTCTAAATGATGTTGTAACGCCCTCTATACTCAAAATTTACTCAAGTGCTCATATCCACTAATTTTTATATTTTCGATGTGGTTAGGGGTCAACGTACATTAATATTATAGCCTCGGGTGATGTATATTTTATGGAAAACAGGTCGATAATTTTATTTTGTCTGGTTTACATGTATATGACGAATCGTCTTAACACTTAAAATTTATACAACTAATTAAAATTCACTAAAATAAATTTAATGTTTCATCTTTACAAATGATTGTAAAATCCAAACGATTTTCGATTTATATTTGCCAAAAAAAGAGCCTTGAATAACCATAATGTAGCAAATGATTGAGTATCAAGATATTTCAAGACCGTCAAGAATTTAAATAGTTTATATTTGAACATTGGTATTGTTTAAATAAAAACGTATACACTAAAGCTTTTAGGGGCTTTTTTATGTTAAATGTTAATTTTTCATTATTATGTCTTATTAATAATGATCAAACAAGATTTGATATCAAAATAATAAAAATGTAATTCAAGCTTGCATCTATATATACCCGAATTAAGTTTTGATCCGACTTGTAAACGATTATTTTTCGGTGTTATGGGCTCATAGTGTTTTAGATTATTTTTATGTTCTTCACGATCACGTTTTATTAGCTTATTAAATTAATTATATATTTATATATATATATATATATATATATATATATATATATATATATATATATATATATATATATATATATATATATATATATATATATATATATAATATATAAACTAAACGTCATAAATTATTAAAATATAATTTAAAATTAGTTTCTATTTTAATTAAAGTATTATAATTATTCCCTAAAGTGTCTTAATAACTATAAATAGTTTTTTATAATACGAATGAATAGAGCTTTTTGTTCTTCTGTTTTAACCAACGAAATACTAAAGAGAAAATTATTTCATCGAGAGACTAATTTAAACAAAATTTAATAAATAATAAAACAAATTAAAAATTTAAAACAAACAGATTAATTTAATGATCTCACAATTAATCTTATAATAAATAATAAGAACTACTTCTGCTTAATGTATCCACGTTATTATTATAGTTGTTATTTCGTTACCAGCGAATCAAAATAGAAATAATTTGAAAAATATTTATCAAGGATAAAATTATAAAAATTTAAGAGTCAATAAATTTATTGTGTTTGGTCAAAGTCGGAAATGATTTAATATTTTGCATTGAAATATTTGTAATAATTTTTTTTTAACTACATGAGTTTAAAATCGCAACTTAGATAAAATAGTTTTTATTGCCAAAAGACATGTCTTGCCACCATATCTCCCAGCAATTTATTTTAATTATATGTATATCGATAAACAAGTTTTAAAAACCACTTGTCAAAAGGTGTCAAATTTGTAGTTAGTTTAATTAATTCTAACTAAGCAGCAAACTGGCATGTGAAATCAGGTTTGCTCAATGTTCAGGAAACTATGTTAAATTAATTATATTTGGACAAACTTGCCTGATCACAATCACTTCAAACAGCTCAAATTCATAGACTGGAGGCTAAACTATTCGTTCAATTGTCTTAAAGGTAAGATACTAACTTTCTCATATGTTTTTGATCGATATCCTCATACACAAACGTAATTTAGGTTCTCTCTTATTCTCCCACCCATCTCTTTTATTTACTCATCTCTACTTATTAAAAATCAATTAAGACTAACACACAAATATTCCACAATCAAGCCTTTTTATCAGTTTTAAGTAAGCTAGTTGTCTGATAGTTTTTGGGAGAATGCTGGACTAATTGTAATTCCAGTGATATGTTTAGTAAGAAAAAGAGTTGGTCTAATAGACAAATATAAGACTAACATTCTCTACACCCAAAATCTATATATGTATAGGTAACATCCATCCGTTACTGACTGTATAGGGTTTATCATTACTCCTTAATGTTTAGTTAAGTGATAACTAAGCAGAGTGCCATTCTTTCATATATGTTCGACTAAAAAAAGAAAATAACCCAATATATTAAGTTGATAGGCATACTATCTTGTTTAATTAAGTATTAATTAAAGTGTAAATCTTTGCGATCACCAAGTAATTAATGTGCGTTTCTACGTGGGTAATTATACGGACAAATGCATAACCACCATTTGTTTGTTAACTTCGTTGTAATAATTGATACTTAATACTACAACTAGCAAAACTGTTAAAATGTGAATGTCAACACAATCTGCCGTCATTGGCTACGATTACGAACACGAGCTATCGTCGTTGATAGCTTCATTTCGACGAAAAGGTAGGTCATCTTTGCACCCTCGAATTTCTTATTACATTCCTGATATTAATAAAACCTTGGTATGTTGCATCAACGTTTGAACCTTTATATCACACGCTATACTTTCCTTGAACGTTGGACGCGATCTGGCACCTTCATATATTCTAAGAAGATCCCTCACATCCATATAGGTTAGTTAACATACTGATATGTGTAAGCGAATTGCGATTCATTACAGAAAATGTCTGGCGATATGATAAGAGACATTTATTTTCGAGCTTTTCAGTGATTTTATGAACAATTTATTGTATATTATTTTTATCATCATGTCGTACTCCATTCTAGTAAAAGGTTGATAAGGCCTGACATGCTGCATAAATTGTGTATAAAAATATCTCTGAAATTCTAATTTCGTATGGTGATACTTTAGCAAAAACTCATTTTTTCTTAAATGGTTTTAGTGAGAATCTGACAGTTATACATTTCTTTGCCATCTTGCAATTCTAATTTTTAACTCCTAGCTGTTTGCGGTATTACAAGTTACAACAATGCCGTAAATTTAAATATATTTTCCAATAATTGAACAATCGATTCTGCTAAAGTATTATATTTCGTTTGGAAGGAGATGTCTGTTTTCAAAGGTACATACAATTTTTTTAGATGATTTTGATTCTTGTGGGTGTGCACATCTTACCAAAGATTAAACCATACTGGACTTAAGATCTCATAACCAAAATATATCGAAATTGTTCAATTGTCCCTTCCATTGTTTTGATAGAATCGCAGGTATTGAGACTCCCAAACTTAGTTTCATAATTTCTTACGTAACGGACGAAAGATTATCTGCTTCACTATACTTGATTGGTACAGAGTCAATTTCATCGAGTTATCTTTATTATCATAAAACAGAACCACTCCTTATATTTATTATTTAAATATTGCTTATTTCAAATGTTAACCGTAAATGCGCTAACATGGTCAATTCTGAAGTTCCAATTTAGGATGTCGAGCATTTTGAGTGGTATTTAGCCAATTATGCAAGTAATGTTGGCCTCTAATTCCTCTATCGTAACCGGCTTATCTTTATAGACTTTACGTAAACCTAAAGGAAAAATCTAAAGGTGGATACCACATGATCTATAGGTGGCCAATTCATTGGGCCGAAGCGTGAAATTAACTGTTCACCAAATTGTTCTCACAATAAACTCATTTCACGGGCTGTGCCGCAAGTAGCACGATTTTGTCGGAACCAAATGCCGTCGAGATCACAAGCTTCAATTTGAGGTAGCAAATAGTTCGTTATTATGGCGCGATAACGAGCGCCATACACAACGTTCCGACCGGCCTTATTTTTTAAAATATATTGACTGACGATTCGACCATTCCTTAAAAACCACACCAACCTGTTGTTTTGAACAAAATTTTGCTCGAAAACAGTAGATCTTCTTTAAGTGTTTCAAGAGCTTTTGTAGATGATGCACCGGGCTAAGTCTTTCCATGATGAAATATCCAATGATGAAATGTTTGACACGACTCACACTAAAAAAGTACCTCTGAATGAATCACCCGCTACACCACTTCTACTAAAATTTTATCTGATATAAGAAAAAAATCAGTAAGCAGAATCCTCAAGTAATATATTTGGAAAGAGATGTCCTTTTTCAGCGGTACATTAAATTTTTTGAGATGATTTCGATTCTTTTGGTGTGCACATTGTACCAAAGATAAATAATATTACCATTAGAGCATAAAGTTTGTTGATCTTTGAATTCTCAGTTTTGATAAAACGAAACATTGAGATTCCAAAATGTATACCCTTAATACACTGATGTTGTATTCTTGTCTCTAGTCGGTTAGATTGGTGACAGTAAAAACAATATATTATTATGTGCTGTATGTTAGGAGCATTTAGTAAGTACTCAATTCTAGAGGCTTTATGGACGATATAGGCTTTTGTATTCAACTATAAATAGCACGGATCTGTTCATTATTTCAATTCAAATCCATTTTAGATGTGATTTTCTAATTCCAACCTCATAATCATAATTAATTCATTAAAAGTACTCAACACCTTCTGCAAGTACGTGCAGACCATACGTAAACAACCAAACGTTTGTAAAATACAACAAGTCGTACCTACAATCCAATAAAATAAATCCTGCTTATTTATTATTTTTATACCAACAACAACAATTTCGAGTACAATGAAAACCGGAAAATTTATTTCTTTATTAAACGTTTGTAAAATCTGTAAAAAAAAATTAAATATAAATTTTATAACTTCCAAAAGCAGTCGAAAAGTTTTTGTATTTACTTTAAATGTACCGTAAAATAAAAAGAATTAAAATTAATTAATATTCAAGTCGGATTGAGTTTTGCTTAATTTTTTGGTAATTTTAGACTGGAATACCCTTGAATGTTATGGTCTGATTTTTTTTATAGCTATACGATTGCAAACTGTATTAATTAAATTTATTTAATGCCAAAAGCACACACCCTGTCTTGTTATAGTCTTAAGCTAGACATGTATCAGAAACCGTTTTTTAATTGATAACAATAATTTTCTTATCATCTACATCTTATATACTTATATAATGTATACTTTCAAAATGGCAACAATTTTGTTTGCTTATTTAGCTGCCGGATATATAACGCAATTTCGTATATATAAACCAAAAGCTTTTGTTGTATTATGGCTTATATAAATTCAAGGATATGCGTTAAAAGGAAAGAAAGGGAAAATTGTAATTTCCATCGAAAATTAATTGTTTTTCCAGCATACATGTACATATATGCACACGTTTTTCCTATTCGGTATAGTGCTCCTATTCGGTATAGTGCTCACGTATTCGGTATAGTGCTCCTGTGATGGTTTCGTTCGATTTCAATAGCTCATAATACACCACACCCAGCTGGTCCCACCAAATACAGAGCATGAGCTTGGCGCCGTGAATATTTGGTTTGGCCGTCGATGATGATGCATGGCCGGGGTAACCATATGATTTTTTGCGCTTCGGGTTATCGTAATGGATCCACTTTTCATCACCAGTGACAATGCGATGCAAAAAACCCTTCCGTTTTTGCCGTTCGAGCAGCAGTTCGCATGCAAAAAAACGGCGCTCGACGTCTCTCGGCTTCAGCTCATACGGCACCCAATGTCCTTGCTTTTGGATCATTCCGAGGGCTTTTATACGATGGGAAATGGCTTGTTGTGTCACTCCCAATGAATCTGCGAGCTCTTGTTGAGTTTGACACGAGTCTTCATTGAGTATTGCCTCCAATTCAGCATTCTCAAACTTTTTCACTTGGCCCGGCCGCTCTTTGTCCTCAACGTCAAAATCACCACTTCTAAACCGCACAAACCATCTCTCGCACGTTGAAACCGATGGAACATGACTCGGATAAGTCTCGGAGACCAATCGATGTGCTTCAGCAGCACTTTTCTTCAAATTAAAGAAGTAAATTAAAACTTCCCGCAAATGCTGTTTTGTTGGCACGAAACTCGACATATTGAGAGCTCAAAAAAACTATGAATTTGACACTGCGACAAATTGACACATACTGAAAATTAAAGCTATAAGACGTAGCTTTGACATGAACATAGTCACAGTACTGCCTGATGCGTATAGCGTTAGTAACGCCATCTGTTATCAGTCCCGCATTTTCAATTTGTACTCCTAATATCATTTCATATATAGACATATATATTGCTGTTGAGTTGTAACTAATCTTCATATACACTCCGATATTCCTTCGAAATATTGACGTTTCTTTCTCAGCTTCCATCTAGTTTTGATTAATGTGCTGTGGTGAAGTATTTAAATTTTGAGCTGAATGCAATAAAGAGTCTGTATAAGTTTCACTGTTTATCCAACAAATTCTCTTTTAGATTTTGTGCCTTATTCATTTTCTCCGATATTTTAAACTTTAAGTTCGATTAAAATTCACAACCTTATCAAATAACTTTACTTATGTTATATGCAAAAATAGTAACTGTCGTCAATGTAAGATGACATCTCAGGCTCGAGTGAAACCATTTCATTTTCGATTTGGACGAGGTTCTTATAATATGTATAAGAACCTCGTCCAAATCACCGTATGGCGCTGTGTCCTTACATGATTTTGTATAACTGCTCGCAATCATGTAATTTCACCTTTAATGACTGATCTCCTCCTGATTAGAGCTTCCATCGTTAATTTTAGGGTAGAGTGCAACATGGTTGAATTATTATTAAATTAAAGGGATACTTAAGTTTGAGGTTCTGGCAAATCGCTGTCCACATGGCAATGTTGAGCTGTAACCTCCACGTGGTCTAATTATAGCAATAAATCCACCGGATCCGGCTCGACCATGTATTGATTCTAGACTTTTCATTCAAACATACATAGAGCAACCACAAATTGCCAATTCGAAAAAAATTATACGACGGTACATTGAAATTTTGCGGCAGAAGGGAGAATAAGATTTTTGAAGTATGGAGCAGTTTCTAGTTTCTTAAGCAAACAACTGTCGTGTTTTTGTACCTTAGTCATTTCACCTCTTTCTAATTGAATTTCTCCAAGTCCTTATTGCTATCGCGCCATATAATTTTGTTTTTCATAACTGCATTTTCTTTTTGTCTTTTATAATTTTGTTGAAGAAATATTTTCCGGTTATTTCGAAAATTCTAAACTCTGAACGAATTGGTACCAGTCTCCGGGATGGTGAATATTAAAAGAATTTTTTTCTTCTTACTTTCAATTACTGCGTGGTCCACGCCAATCTCCATGTGCGTATGTCCAGGAATCAAAAATGTATGCTCGATGGTATGACTATGGTCAAAATTTTCGATAAATGTCAGATACATGGCAGCGACATATGAATTCTTGTTTAGTCCCGTACACAAGACACGGTAAAAGGTGACTGATAAAATGTATTAATATTATTTCCCAATAAGTTCGAATACTTAAAAAGGCATTCATGGCCCTTCATATCACATATAGCGGAACAGCTCGTTTTTTGTGCAGCCATGAATTGTCCAACCTATGACAATTGACTCTTATAAAAACTAATAGACGTTTGTATAAATGATGTTGGCAGACATTTCAGCAAGTCAAAGGAATCGACAAACCTTTTTAAAACCTATAAGCTGTTTTAAAAAGGTTTGTCGATTCCTATCGTCGATCTTTAAAATTGGACATTCTACAAACGACTTTACACTACGTTTTTCATAAAGACTGAGGTCATAAAAAAAATTGCTGATTAGATCCTTCAAATGCATCAAAATCATCTGGATTTTTCATCGAAAAAATCACCTTCAGTGATGAGGCTCATTTTTACCTCGGAGGCTAGGTTAATCCAAGAATGATTGTTAAAAAGCCTCTCCATCCTCAATGTGTCACGGTTGTTGGGCTAGCGGTGTGATTGGTATTACTTTTTCGATAATGAGACAGGTGCAACTGTTACGGTAAATAAACACAGCTATGATTAGTGACTTTTATGGCAGAAATTGGAAGATATTGATGTGGACGGCGTCTAGTTTTAGCAAGACGGTGCTACATGCCACACAAGACAAATAATAGCAATACAAAAAAAGTTTCATGCCCGTGTTATTTCTTAAAGAGGCAATCACAATTGGGCCCCGAGATCTTGTGATTTAAAATCTAGATTTTTTTCTTAGGGACCATGTGCAAGATAACGTCTATGCCAATGCTCCACAATCGATTAAAGACCCCAAATATAGAATGCGTGAAGCTATCGAGGACATATAGTCGTAAATGTGCGAATTGGTCATGAAAAGTTTTATAAAAAGGATACGGTGCTGCAAGCGTTGCCATGGTGGCCATTTGGCTGATATTGTTTTCAAATGTCAACGACATATCTTCATCTTTACAGTAAAATAAACATTCATTGATTTCTCTTAAAAAATACTCGTTTAATATACATCTATAACATTCAAAATGATTAAGATGTTACTCGTCGCAACTTTTCTACACCTTTGTTATAATTTTTAAATTTAACACATCAGCCAGTTTTGACTAAATAATACGAGTATTCTATTGATAATATAATCAATATATGGATTTAATTTGTTGTTTGATGGAGAGTTAAATTAGCGTTGCAAATTACTAAAAAGATTTTTTTCGCCAACAAAGAACGTCAGTGTATGACTATTGAAAGACGTAGATGTTGGATATGACGTCTTATAACGTACATACTCGCGTATATCTACATACATATCACAGTTGGTTCTGCGATAGCTAACTTATCGTAAGTTTTGGTGGTTTGGTTTATTGATTTTTAATTTTAATCAATTTTGTCATTCGATTAAACATAAACATAATGACATGTAATTCTAGAAAATAGTAAATCTCCAACTACTCGCATAATGTTTATAATTAGTTCACTATCGCCCACATTTTGTATTATTTTGATTTGATAAAATAATGTGAATTATGAAATTGTGGAAGTCATAGTGAGATGACGGTTTATGGTGTAAAAAATGTAGAGAACTGTATAACTAGTAATTCGTAAACTTATTTTTTGGTGTGAAAAGGTGAAATCGTATAATAATTAAATCTTATAAAGTATTCGCATAACCTCTTGAATCGTTTTACCATATTATTATTTGGTTTAAAACTGCAGCTAAAGGTTGGTTTATACGCTTCAGAAGTGATGAATTTCATTGAGAATGAAAAGCGCTCCGGAAGACCAAAATAATTGAAGATATCAAGCTGCAAGCATTATTGGATGAAGATAATACGCAAACTCAAGATCAACTTGCGGAGGCATTAAACTTTACTCGCCAAGGTACTTCGAAACGCTTACATGCTGAAAATTATGGGAAATTCAAAATAATTGAAAATAAGTTGACTGAGAGATGGACGGAAAATCGAAGAGCCACTTCCGAAATTTTATTTTTACGGAAGTGAATCTTGTTTAAGAATCCCAAACGGCAAAAGACGTTGCTTTCACCTGGTGAAGCATCAGTATCGTCTACAGAATGGCTAAATCACTTCGAAAAGAAGACAATGGTTTGCGTTTGAGGACAGAAAGGGAACGTGTACTATGAGCTGGTGAAGCCGTGCAAAACTGTCAATTGGCAACGCTACCGACAACTTATCAATCTGAACCATTCATTGCACGGAAAACCGCCAGTTATATTGCTTCATCGGACTCCCATTTTCGCAAGGACATCATTCAAAACGGTGAGATGGGATCTGCTATCGCACTCGCCTTATTCGCCAGATTCGGACTATCACTTCTTCCGTTCGATGGCGCATGGCATTGGCAAATACTATACACTTGTTCAGTTTTGCAGAACGACAAAACTGGTTGGATGAATGGTTTTGGTCCAATGGCGCGTCGTTTTACCGTCGTGGTATTCATGTATTGCCTGTAAGATGGCAAAATTTATAGATTATATAATATATTACTATATATACTATTTATTATATTTCTATTGAAATTTTCCATTTTTCATAAAACTCGAAAATTTACTTCGACAAATAATTTACCTTTAACTGTAAAGTATATTATTTGTCAAAAGGTAACCATTACCGGGCTACAAAAAAGCACAAATGAATGGACTGTCTACTAAAGTGTTAAAATAATTAAGAAACATTACTTTCTTTAAATACTGTATCTTGGTATTCTGGTAAAGTTATATCGTAAATCCTAATGCATTTCAAAGATTTCGAGAAATTAAGAATTATGTTTAGTTCTGTTTCAAATGGTAGTACCAATTTAGCCAAATTTATTAGTATTTCACACAGTTAATACCATTGACATCCTTATAACACCATGCCACTTCTAAATTTTCTGTTTTATCGAAGATATTTATTTTTTAATTTAAGAAATTGGAAAGTATTATACCTGTTTCAAATCACTTTGTAGTACATGCTGAAAAATAGATTATTTTGAACTAAGCATCATTTAAACGACATTAATTCTTGTAAGAATTTTGAACCTATTAACATAAAATATTAATTTTCTTTGTAAGACAAGTTGTTAAATTTTTTGAGTATAAAAGCCTTCTTAACTGACTACTGCAACAAAAAATATGTCGTACAACTTATGCCAATGATTCAAATGACAAATTGGAAGATATCAGTCTCAATCGAGTAGCGATATACACAACTACGAATTATGCTAATATTTCGAACGATATCACTTCTAAATTTACCACGGGTATGATCATAATTGGCCAGTTTACGCTTGAAAAAAATAGGGAAATATTGAAAACTATCTTTCAGAGTTTTGAGTCAAACTGTAAGAAATTTACATGAGTAGAAATTAAGTGCCTACAATTTGTGAAGCAAATTCGTGAACTGAATTGTTATTGGATAAACCAAAACGTACACGTACATTTACGGCGCATGTATAGCCGAGAACTTTGTAGGTGTTGCTTAAAATATTTCTGAGCATCCATGAACATCAACTCGATATAAAGACGTACAAAATTCAAATAGTGCTGTACCTAAAGCAAAATCCGCAAAGTTTTCGGTTCGCTTGGAAGATTTTCTACCGAACAATCGTTTTTTTTCCTACCAAGCTCTTTTTCATCTCGGAGATATCCACGACAACAGGCAAAATTGTCGCATTTAGGGATCAAATATTTACACGTCACTATGAACAAGCCGATGCACCCATAACAAGTTACTATTTAGTAGATAGAAACCCATACAACTGAAAATGTTTTTAAAAATTTGGTGCTTTAAAGCCAGCCGTGGAAGTCATTTGAATGAAAATGCATTTCATACTTTATGGCAATGTATATCTAGAATCGAGACCGTAATGTGATGAATAACTTTATTAACCACTAACCTACAACCCGCGACAAAGTATAACTCCTCATCTAATAGAAATTCAGTGGATGATGATCTTGTGGCGTTCTGAGCAACTCCAACAAAAATACAATTAAAAAAATAATCTCACGCCACAATTAAAATAATAAAATCAATATTTCGAGTTAAGTTTTTGTAATTCACTTGTACTGTCACATCTAAACGTATATATACGAATCGCACAGTATAAACATCAAGTCCGGTAGCATATGCCTGATGAGATGGATTTGATCTTTTCGATCACACGGTCATTCAATGACGATATTAATTATCAAAAATTTAATTTAATGTTATTGAAAATAATTTTACTATACATTCTCGTTATAGAGTCAATTTATAAAATTAATTTTCTGTGCACGGTTGGAAGATTTGTGGTGATACTCTCATATATTCATAATTCGACTGCTTGATTTAAGAAAAACGAAGTGGATCAAATCAAAATGTCCTTAGCTTATTCCGCTTTATACTCATTTACCGACCAAATGGTGTAATAGTTAAAGCTGATTTCTTAACGATTTCGAATCACAACTGGTACAAAATGAATAATATGAATTTTAACCATCTAAGAATTTGATTGGATGATAACGTATTGGATATCCCAAATATCGACAGCTATGTTTTATATAGTTTTTGGTTAAAGATGAGGTATTGAAAAGTGTGTGATCAATGACAAGTGTTCTGTAGTTTGGAGAATAATTAATGTAGAAATTACATGGGTTTGTTGCACCTGAATCGTAAAAAAATTTATTACTAAATCTTTATCAGGAGAAAATAATAGTTCAAATTTGGTGAGAAGGTATACAAAATTTAGACCATAATTAAATATCAACATAAGTAGACTTAAGTTTTTTTAACTAGATTTGAAATCCGCCAAACACTAGCAAGAAAAAATTGCTCGTTCTCCTCTTATTAGGTCTCGGGTACCAATTCATTGTTGAAGAAATCATTTTAATGCGTACAATGAGGTGGGTCGAAAAGTTAAAGTTATTATCCTCTCATTTTTATGGTTATGAATTATGTGATTGGGTTACTATGCAGTATTCGACAACATTATAAATCAAAATCGGTAATAAACACTACAGTGACGGAAAAATTTCTTATGTACTGAAAAAAATACACAATTCTGCCATGTCTTTATATATTATGGTACCGACAGGCCAAGTACTTAACTACTTGAAACACAATGTTTTTACGGTAAGATTATCACCACTAGACTGAATTGATTTTCTTTTTCCTTTCGCCATTTTGATTTTTGAGATGCTTGACGTATTAATTTTAGTACACTGGTTTATGTACATACATACATTGGTTACATTGGTTTTCTGAGCTATAAATTTGAAATGGTATGTTCTATACAAAAATCTTATTTGATGTTACTTGTTACGATGGTTGAATATAAAAGCTTTCAAGTTGTTATAGATGAAAAAGCAAATTTTTTTTGTTGAACTGAGAAAGTAACGAAAACTATTTAGACGATGAGGTTAGTAATGTTCTGTAATCGGTTAGCTAGTTCTGTGCTATATTTGCCTT
This sequence comes from Tipula lateralis, assembly GCA_963932295.1. Classification (NCBI taxonomy): domain Eukaryota; kingdom Metazoa; phylum Arthropoda; class Insecta; order Diptera; family Tipulidae; genus Tipula; species Tipula lateralis. Next base: position 44,058,348 of record OZ010738.1, read on the forward strand.
GCTGTATAGTTTGAGGAACCTATACAATACGAGGGACAAACGAAATATGCCAATACAAGAAATGTATAGTTGCAATTGTGTCAGTCAACTATTTTTTAAATCTAAATGAATAAATGCATTTTATGTTGGATTTAAAATAATATGTAGGTATGGCACAATCGCAGCTATACGTGTCTTGTTTTGTCAGTCGTATTTAAGAGGTTAAACATAAATTTAGAAATTAATAATAGCCAGATGGTAATCTAATTACAGCCCCTAATATGCAAAAAAGGATACATGGAGCTTATGCATTGCTTACTTAGCTCACTATTGGCTGTTCTCTCAGTGAAAGAGAATTAATTTTGGAATGTACACGGAAGTATAAGTTGAGAATCGTCAACAAAATCACCGACTGACAGATAGACTAAACGGCTGCTGCATAATAAAGTGTACCAACTATACCAACTTATTTCAAATGAAAGTCTAATTAGATTTTTTTAAATTATAACACGCCGGCTCAAGACCTTTGTTGTGCATTTGCCTTTCTTTTACGGTCGGATGCGACCGAAAAATGCAGTTCATGTTATTATTCTCTTTTAGACAAGTTTCAACTGATTAAGTTGCCGAGTTTGACTCAAAATTGGTTGGGATACCTTCTTATTTTACGAGTATTGACAATACTGTATAACTTCAATATTATTTAAAGCTATAAAATTCAATCAAATCAAAAACATTTTTGGTGTCTCTAGGCCATTGTTTACATAATGAGTGCATATTCACACCCAGACATTTAGAGTATTCACTTTAAAGTTCTGTTCCTTTTCCGGGTAATACAAGTCGACTTTATGAAAAATGTTAACATACTGATTTCTGTTTATATTATGTTTTGATCGACAGTAAATGGCCAATCAACCTAATTTAGCATAACCGTACTTTATAGTGATTATTATGGCGGCTTGTATAAATGATTAATTTACTAACTCTTTTTGGAAATGTTAACTATTATGTTCGATCAAAATTATTGTACCTGCTCGAGCCATAGTGAATAAATTTCTGAGACGATTAACGTTTCTCTGCTCGAAATTCGTTGATCATTACTTATTAATTTTTGCTTTTCTGGTTTTTGTAAATGCTAAGCTATATGTTTGGTAGAATGAACCTTATGTTGGCAGTGCTTAAGTTGGCATACTATTTTAAGGCTTTTGCATTCATTTGTTTTAACATTTGACGTCATTCACTTATAGATAGACATTTTTAACGGAAAATGTGTTTTAGACAGTGCTTTCGTTATATGGGTAAGCTGAACTGGTTTCTCTATAGTACTGGGCGATGTGGCAATGTATATGAACTATGTCTATATTGTTCATAACGCTATATATCAATGTCAAACTTGGATCAAGATCTTATGTTTTTCGCATAAGTATGTGGTGTAAGATCAATATGACTTATTGTTAAGATTTTAGTATTTTGATTTAGGCACCGAACTTTGAGGACGTTCATATATTTATTTTTGCTCACATTGATAAGTGTTGGTAATTCTTTTGCTTTTGGGCTAGTGGTCCTGATTATTTTTGTATATCATTATGTTTAGGAATGGCATTGACCTTATCCTTTTATTGTTTAACTTATTAAGATTGAGTAGAGATACTTTCTGCTCAAGGCTCCTGTTCATTCATGAATTAATATTTATTTAAATACTATAAACTCCTACTCTTATTTGCAGTATACATATATACGAGGGGAATAACAATAGTTCGCTTAGTTGACTATATTGTAAGCCTATAGATCTAGTTCTCAAACTGTTTTTAAAATCTTGCTTTTTAAGCTTATCATGTTCAGCATTAACCGCATCAATTATCTTCGCGTTTCTGTTAAAGACTGTTAATCTTTCTCCTCAAATTTGTTTTAATTTTTCGAAATAACCAGGAACCACAAAGTGCTAGACCCGGGAAATATGGTGCTGGTCGTATTTCTTCCATGCGAGAAATCGCAATAAAGTTACTCGTTATTTCATCATTGTGACCTGAAATTTTTGAAAACTTTTGGTATGCAGTCCTCGGTATACAATTTTGCAGTTACCGCCTGACGTTTTTGCAAGGGAATAGTAACTAAGTTTTATTGGGGTGAAGTGTAAACTGGCATCATTACTTTTGTTGCTAAGCGTTTACGGGTGGACTGGCTCCTGTTGGAATCCATACCATGGACTACTGTTTTTTCTCCATATCGTACTTATCGAACTAAGATACGTCACCAATAACGACTTTACTAAAATTGTAAGACTGCCATTTTCAAATTAATTTTGGAAAAAATTTAGCAAAATGAGCACGAGGCTCTTTTTGGGTCTTATTTAAAATTCGGAGCACCAATCAGATTTCTTCGTGTATCCTAGATGATTATATAATATTCGCGATACATAGCCATGGCATACAAAGCCAATTCATCAGCAATGATTTCTAGTTAGCCACAGTTAGGTCATCAATGGTCGATTTTAATCGACTTTCTTGGGGCTCGTACTCTACTGAAAAAGTCTCTTCTGAAATCTTCAGAACCACTTGGAAATAGTCTGTAGAGACTGTGCGATCGTTTCATATGCAATTTGACAATCTTTGAATATTTGTAGTATGGCTTTAGTTTACTCCAAATACCGAAGAAAATCACATAGCGAATCCCATTGGTGGTGAAATTCGTCTTGTTCGTCATCGGCTAGTTTGCGCTTTCTCGTCTCCATTTTAACCGATCGTTCTGAATTTTTGAAAAAAGTCTCTCTCATAAAATATTTGCAAATGAATTTGATATTTTTTAAAAAATATTTTAGCGTCGCCTACTAAGCGAACTTTTGTTACTCCCCTCGTATTTTCGCTTGTCTCTTAAGTACCTGTAATTTTTTATATATACTCTCATATTTTTGACAATTTATGTTTAGTTCATTATTTAGCCACTCGAGAAGGTCGTGAAGCGAATAGTTATAGTTTTATGTGCCTCAGCAGCTTGGATTTCCAATATTTGCGGTCGCTTGAAATCCACGACTGAAAGAGCACTCACTCACATTTCAAGGTCACTATCTTGAGATAGAATTCCCTTATCTTGAGTTTTACACTTTTCTTTTTAAAACAGATTGGTCTGTGACGATATATTATGTCTCACCAGTTAGCAAGCTACAGCTTTTCTCTACCCACTCCTTTAAGGTCCACTCCATCGAACTTTGGCCTCTTCAAACGACAACCAACAAGGATGTATATAGCCATGCCCTTTTAAATAAAAGTTTGTTAGACGTTGTTGTTTCTTAAATGGAAAGTTCCAAATATTCTTATTAAATGGGAACCATATGGCGTCCCTTTAATTAGAAGAAGACTCATTCAAATTGGTAAATATAATAACTAAAATTTAATTCGAGCTCACAAGTATAAAACAAAATCTGTTGTCAAAAAATTAATTGTTCATCATCAATTTTTATTTTCTGCTATCTTCCTACCAAGACAAAAACAACAGTTGCTTCATTGTTACAAACAACTACTGCCTCTTCTTTCACTTCTACGAACAATATTTAAAATATCTATTGTTCATTATTAATTGGATTGACATTAATTGATATCTGGAAAATGAAATGAGCACAATAACAAAACACATCTTTCTGTGATAGAGCAAAAAGGTCCGCACATACAATCAAGGCTAACAAATGATTTATATTTTACTCAATTTATACGCGTGACTCCGTCTCACCTCTTGTTCCGCTAAACTGTCATATAATTGATTAAAATGTTTTTAATTAAATTTCTCTTAAGCGTTATATAAAATATATGGAAATGTAAGATAGACGAACGCAGCTGAAGCAAATTATATTACGAGTGTGTACATGTAAGGCTCGATATAATATATAATAAAGGAAAAGGTTTTCTATTTGGGTCCATAAAGTAACATTAATTAAATTATAAAATTGAAACATAAATATGAACGAGTTACATAACTGGATGAAATTGGATTTAAAAATCATAATTGATTTTTCATCGTTTGTCTGGTATAAATATAACTTTATTTATGTAGAAAAGAAAAACCAATTAAAATTGTTCGAGGTGGTATAGTGTTGGGAGAGAATAGGGAGGTTTTTGGTATAGGGTAGATTGTAGTCTGTACATCAAATCAATTTTTATATTATATATATATATATATATATATATATATATATATATATATATATATATATATATATATATATATATATATATATATATTTATTTAAAATAAATCGTGAGAAATTCACACACATGTTCCTCAGGGCTTTGTTATAATTTAGTTGTTTTTTGTTATTATTTTCAGAAATTGAGCTTGACGTGAGTCGAACATGGTGCCCAAAAGCAGGATGCGAAACAGTTTGTTTAGTTCAAACATCGTCTGAAAAAGCAGTTACACTACAACCATCGTCGTCACATTTACAAGCACCGTGTGCCGTACATTGTCCGACGTGCGAAGATGATTTTTGTTCCGGTTGTAAAAAGGCGGTTAGTTTGCTTGCATCTATTAAATAAATAACGAGTCTCAAGTTTATTTTATAATTTGATTTGTTTCTTATTTTTATTAAGTGGCATCCAACAATGTCATGCGAAGAAAATACAAGACGATTGGCCGCCGATGGTCATGAAGATGATGCCGGAATACCATTCGATGGTGATTTAATAAAATGCTGCCCAATGTGTGCAGTGCCAATTGAAAAAGACGAAGGCTGTGCTCAAATGATGTGTAAACGATGTAAACATGTATTTTGTTGGTATTGTTTAGCTAGTCTTGACGTAAGTATTTCAATTTTATTCTATATCCTGACACGTGGGTGTACTTATAATATATATATTTTTTGTCATAATATACAACCATGAAATGTTTATTTATATAATCGAATTTAGACTTTATTTTTATCGTGATTGAATTAATTTTCAATTTTCGTTATATAAAAATATGAAATGAAATTATATGAACGTTAGTGAAATAAATTGGGTGCAGATTCTAAATTTGGACTTGGGATTAACTTTCAAACAAATTTAAAATGGTTTTATTCTCGTGAAAGGCACAATACGTGTTGTACGGCTAGACAGAGGAAAACATTTCAACTTTTATGTAAATGACGAAATGTCCTATAATATACGAGGGCAGTTCATTACGCCCATGATAAATATTATTTGTTGTAAAATCAGGTATAAGCCTTGAATCTGATATTTGAACAATCATCATTTCAAAGCTAAAGCAATCGTTGAAGGCCAGATCTAGCGAATACGGAAGCAATTTCTATCATAATTCATAAATTAAGCCATGATGACTTGTTGGAAAATTTATCGTTTGCCTCGCAAACCCCACTATTTCAACTGTTTCCTGATGCCCGGTGTATTGTAATAGCCATCAGTTATTAGTTAATGCAAAAACTTGGGCTAAATATGATGGATGAATTATAGAAATTATGATGCACTTCAGAACAGACAATACTGGTAGAAACAGTCAGGGCCGGTGCTCTCATAGGTACATATGGTGCAGTAAAACATGGCGCCAAAATTTTAGGGCGCAACAAAATGGGAAGGAACTTTAACACTTATCACTAAATTCGTAGTCCAATGCGAAGGCAAATTATGAAAGAATTTTTATTCGGTTTTTTTAAGGTTTCTTAGTAGCCTCAAAAACGACAAGTAAAGGTTTAACCGATTTAGTTTAAAAGCGATTAGCTACCTTTGGATTATCTATTAATGACTGTGGAGCCCAATGATATGACAACGGTTCGAATATGAAAGGGAACAATATTGGAATGCAAACGCAAATAAGGAAATTGGAACTTCGTGCATTTTTTATTCCTTGTGCATCTCATTCCGCTAATTTGGTACTTTCGGATTCAATACAATGTGCAGTGCAGGCTCTAAAATTTTTCGATATTGTCAAAGCCTAAACGTTTTCTTTTCTCGCTACGTTTCTAGATGGGAAATATAGAACGAGAACGTAAAGGTGTTAACTCTCAAATTACTATATACAACCAGGAAAGTCGTATAGTTGCATTAAAGCCGTAAAGCTTTAGTGGAGCAAAATTTTGAAGTTTGATTTTATTTGTTCTCTTCAAATGTGGTACGCAGTTTTAGACAGAATTAATATTTTTAGTAAATATATTATACAAAGTCCCGCTGTATGATTAACGTCAGCTGTAAATATATTACACTCGACTAAATTATTTCTTAGTAATTTGAGAACTGATAAAAAGTTTCAAGATTTTGTATCTCAGCCAAGTGCTTTCCAACTATTATTACATTCCCGCCAGCTTTTCTTATGCCTCAACACTTCGCACCCGTTGAAAAAAACCTCGTTTTTCTTATGAAGGTAGAAATGAACTAATACTCCTGACATTCTAGAAGAGAATTATCTGAAGTTGGAGCACTACCTTTCACATAATGACAAGTTAGATATTTTTATTTTTTCCCGTCACTCAGGCTCAATTAGCAGTCGTACACTCTCAGTCCTGAAACTTGTTTGTTCTTCTAATGAAGTCCAAAAATTCCGGTATCCTTAAGGTCGTCAGTTGGTCCTCAAATAAGAATTGTGATCCAAAACAGTGCAGTTTATGGGAAGAGTACTAAGAACAGGAGCACAAGTAGTGCTCAACAGTTTCTTTATTTCCTCCCCACACTGTTCGCAGTTTATGTTGTTCCGAATGAAAATTCGATAACTATTCAGGGAAGAATGCCCCATGAGAATGCTCAACAAGATCCTTAAAGTGCGTCTATCATAGTTTAAGAAGGACTGGGATCTTTGCTGGTTTATTAATCCAAAGAAGATTTTGCCTAGTCGACAAGAGATGAGGCTATGCCATCTCTTTTGGCGCAGATCATCAAAGTAATAGTCAATTTCACTTTTAAGAGATAATGACGTCACTCGCATAGATAATTCGACCTCAGGATTTTGAATGTATATCTCGGCACCAGCTAGATTACAGCTTATTGATCCATCAGTGAAGATCATCATATCGTCACTGGAGGGGTAGGATGGACTATTATAGCCTCATGTGTGATTTCCGGTAATAGTAACCCAAAATAAATTCCTAAAGACGTGTTCGTCAGCATAGTGTCCGGGGACATGAGGAAAATTGTGCACCGGCGCACCTCCTTCCATATTTGACAGTGCCCAGAAGGGCGAGGATTATGGCCTTTGCAATATGGGCGAGTGGCTGTGATGCAAAGATCAAGTGGTAGCATACCCACAGCCATCTCAAAAGCTGCAGTAGGAGAGGTTTGCGTAGCTAGTAGCTGGGTACAATACCCAGACAAATGTGTCTTTGAGGGCGGCTTAGAAGTTTCCCTGCAACTCTGGTCATTGTTCTAAGCCACCCAATAAGTGCGGCAAACAAGATTATGGGTCTAATCACCGAAACGTATAGCCAGTACACGCGTCTGAGTTTCAGGCCCCATGATTTACCAAATGACTATTTGCATTTCTAGTAAATATTGCATGCTTTATTGCATTTTTCTTCAACATATTTTTACCAAGTAATCTTTCGATCAATTACGATTAATCAATACAATTTTAGCACGGATCAAAACGGTCTTTCCATTTATTATGTTTATATAAGGCAGATCTTCACTATGGTATGTAGTATTGAGCGTATTGAGGTCAAATATTTGTTTAATGTTTAACTATGGCAATATGACCTGATAGCTCAACCGAAATCTATAGTTGATAGTTCAACCGCAAACTATTTCCATTATTGAGCAATTCACTTCCGAACTCTAGTGTACTGTGATTCGAAAGATTTGTATATGGATTGTTCTGGCAAGACATCCATTTCTCCAGTCGTATGACCGAGATACATTTCTACTGTTCTGAACACTTCGTGTAATGAACAATTGAAAACAAAATAATTTTTTTTTTATTATTTATTTCCAGGACGACTTTCTATTACGACACTATGACAAAGGACCATGTAAAAATAAATTAGGACATTCACGAGCATCTGTTGTATGGCACAGAGCTCAGGTTATTGGTATATTTGCCGGCTTTGGTATATTACTATTAGTTGCATCACCGCTTCTACTATTAGCTGCACCGTGCATCGTTTGCTGCAAATGTCGAATATGCAGTGGTGCCGCTAAACTAGAAGACAATGAAAATGAATTTGACGATGTTGTTGCACTGCAACGATAGAAATTAAATTAATTATTGAAATTTTATATTTAATAAAAAAAAATGTATAATTTACAAATCTACTTCTTAACTATTTAACGTTAACAAATTTATGTAAGTATAACTGTGTTGTGTGTACCTACAAAACATATACATGCATACATACACACATGCATATTATTATATATTTAAAGCTTGATTTATCAATTTTAATTAAACTCAACAAATAGTAAAAATACAAAAAAGATGGTCTTAAACTTAAATAATAATAATAATTATTTTTTTAAATTAATAAATTTACATATTTATTATATTATTGTTTTCAACGAACTTAAGAAAGACTGAGTTCATTTTTTTTATATAAACCATATATATTATGAAATGAATTAAATATTTAAAAATAAAAATGATAATGTAATAAAATAAAACATAATTACCTATATAATAAAAAACATTTTAATTTAATTTAATATAAAACAACAAAATACTATTTTTAAATAAACCGATTGGAGACGATTTCGAACGATGTATACTTACATTTTTATTTATACGTTCTAAATCCTTTAAATATTTACATACTAATATTATATAATATTAATTTATTTTAGTTAGTTATATAACAACAAAATATTAACAATAATATTCTTAATTAAATGATATATAATATAAATAAATAACATGATTATCTTTAAAAAAAAATTAATTAATTAATATTAATGATTTATATTATAATTTGCTACTTTTTAATCGTTTAATTATATTATAATGTATATGATTATTGATTTAATTAATAAATTAAACAAAAACATTATTAAATATTAAATTGATTAAAGTAAAATGAACTTATAAACTATATTATGTAAACATTTTAATTATCATTTTATTTTGTTTAATTATTAAGATTTATGATTATGTAATGTAACATTTTGTCATTACTTTAAAATGTGTAATACACATAGTAACGCAAAACTTAAAACAAAAAAAAATTAATTTAATGTATTATATGTTTTGAATACATAAAATTTAAACTAAAAAAAATATATATATATATTTCAACATCGTTTGTTTTTATTATTTATAACAATAATAAACATAAAAATAATATTTGATCTAATCGGGGTCTCAAATATATTTGGAAGCACTTTGTGGCGAAGCGTGAACCACGAACTTACGTAACGTAATCAGGGCCCTACTATACTTGCAGGCAAACGGGTAGTCAACTTATTACAAGTAAGTTCGTTTAACGAACCCTCGTTTAACGGAATCTCGGATCTAAAAATATTTTTTTTACATACCAAGTATCACTTTTTTTTATGTTAAGCTTTAATTGGGTGCAGGGCGGTATTTTAGACTGCCCTAGCTCCTTGTTACTGTCAGTACTCCTGTACGAAACGCGCGATCCATCAAGTAAAGGTTGATAGCTGCCTTAAACTTGTGCGTTTTATACTCCAACGGAGACTGAAAACCGGACAACGAAGTTTACTTCCTAGAAATTCGCAGTTTGCATATTCAGTTCGAGGTTTCGGCAGTTTCATCCTAAACCTATGCACATTAACCGTTCCTCGTGTTACTTTATTAATCTATAGAAAACGCAGAGTTCTGCAACATCCCTGTGGTGCTGTAGGCTGTGTAGACCTTTATAAGTCTGGAGTTTCGTATTATTTGGATGGCACACTGCTGAATTCTATCCAGCAACCGGAGAGCAATGCCATATGCTCCATCTCAAACTTGACAACAATATTCTATACACGGTCTAATAAAGGTTTTATATATCTGAAAAACCTGATGTGATCTTAAAAACCATTTGCATCTTTTGAGGAAACCGAGTCATTAATGTATAACAAAAACAAAGTTGTTGACAAAACTGATCCCTGAAGGGGCACCGGCGTTCAGGAAGTGTGTCGTTGATGATCTCCCATTCAGCACAACGTTGATCTTTCGGTCTTTGAGAAAGCTTTCTCTCAAATGAGATTCTCATGACAAACCTTGCCAAAAGCCTTGGATATATCCAAAACGATTGCAAACGCTTCTCCGTGTTGCTCAAGGACGAGATTCCATTTGTTTGCAACATACGTCAAGAGGTCGGTTGTGGAGCGGCTTTCGCGGATGCCATATTGTTCATCTGAAATTATTTTATTAATCTCAAGTTAATTCACCAGTTGTTGGTTAATGCATTTCTCAAAAACTTAATCCACGGCTGACACAATTGATACTGCCCGGTAGTTTGAGGGGTCAGTTTTATCACGACCACGTTTAAGAACCGGCCTTATTGACGTCCATTGCCTTCAGGTTTCTGAAGACAATTTCCTCCAGGATGTTGAAAAGATTCATTTAGGAACCACAATACGAATTTGACGAACTAAGGTCGAGTTCGAACTGAAGACGTTTGCCAGTAAGTCGGCCAGTAAATATGGATCCACCACCAAAGCACCGTCTGCACATTTCAATGATGAAATAGATGTTTTAGAAATATTGGCTACCGACGCGATCATCTGGTAAAAGTTGCGATCGGAGATTTTTAACTCGGAAGCCTTGGCGGCTTTCTTGTTGTCGACTCTTTTCGCTTCCATAGCACAGGTTTTACGAAACGAAATTTCGTCGCGCTTAGATTTCTTGTGAGCAGATTTATTTTGTCTGATTGCTTTGGCGGGTATTTTTTGAAAAGATTCTAAAATTAGGATTGGGATTGGAAAAGGATAATGGAATATATTTATTCATTCCATGGTTTCGGTGAAATTGGAAACGGCGTCGTCTATTTAATTGTTATAAAAACAATGGCTCTCCCACGGAAAATGTTGACAAACTGACCATCATTGTCAGCCTCATTGAAATGCTATAGACGCCTTGGCTGCTGTCTGAATTCTGGTGTTGCTTCGACAGATATTTTTACGGTTATCAGGTTTTGGTTAAAATTTCCAACTCCAGCCTCGACACGCGCTTCCAAGGAATGCGGAATTGTTGTAAGACAAAGATCTAGAATATGACTGCTGATATAATTTTGGTATTCAAATGTGGAATCACTAATAATCTGCGTAAGGTCACGCGAAACACCAAGCCACTTTGTCTGACAGTTCGTATTTTGGTAACTAATCCATTACTTGCCCACCATGCATTAAAGTCACCAACCATTATTAATTCGCAGTAGGAATGTTAATTGCAAATGTCATCACATTTGTCTGACAAAACTTCGAAGAAATTCATGGCTTCTGAATCCGTTTGATTGGGGGATTTATATAAACTAATTAAAAAAAGGATTTTATTAGGAAGGTTTAACAATAGTTTGAGCGGTCTTTGAGAAAATTTCGTACTTCTGATGTCGAGCGTACGGTATGTGGTCTTTAATGAATATGCGCACCACGTTGCAACTCAAATGCTTGTTCGAACTGGTAGCGCTTGAAGTAGAATTCGTTCTCGTAGATGTTATGAGACACTTTTGTTTCCGTTAGTACTATAAATTATAAATAGAAAAGAAAGTGGTAAGATAACTTTTGATAGTTATTGCTTGAACTTTGAAAATGGTTCCATCAACCATATTCATAATTATTAAACAACTCAATAAGATAATGTGTCGAAATGGGTCGACTTGCGGGTAGCTGCCAATTAGTTTCAAAAATTGACCAATTCAACAATGTAGGAAATCAAAAAAATATATTTATGGCATATGGATCAAACATGCAAATGCAAGAAATCTTAAGAAACGCCGTAGAGACATTTGGAAACAGAAGCTTGAGAAACAGAAACAGAGATATAACCTACTCCATTGGACAAAATTGAAATCCTACATACTCAATCGATCCACAATATTGTTGAAAGCATACAGGGAGTTTTATTTCTTTCGAACACTTCCAGTCTTCATCACTAGCAACAGATAGATCAAGGGATTACGGCTGCGTTATGCGATTTATAATTTATGAGAACACTGAAAATGAAGAGTTATCACTTATAAAGTAGGGAATAATATAACCAGAAATATTGTGATAAAGGCAAATCTAGTATTCTAGGAATAGTCGATATAAAATCATATTATTTGATACCTCGATTAACGAGTCCTCGCTTAGCGAAGCATTTCCAGAGTTCGACTCTGAACGTAATGAAAAGTATCAATAAATTTGAGGAATTGATTCAACCATCTTACAATATGTTTAGTGAACTTTAGCCCCAAGATTTAATGAGAGCAATAAACTATGTACATCCAAACGGTTGTCTGAATGGGAGACCAAGATATTTCCTTAAAACCATATCCAGCAAAACTTTATAAAGATTATAATTACAGGTCGTGATAAGGCTTCTCTATACAAGTCGACAGATAGAACAAGCGATTTGGTACCACTTACTGTCTAAAAAATGCAATACCCGCTGTACACCGCGGTACACCGAACGAAAATGCGTATGTTGATAATATGCATATTCTAATTTATTAGGAAGATTATTTAAGACGAAGATTCTAATTTATTAGGAAAAGGTGTTCCGTTCTATTAATATGTGAATAATTTTGCTGAAAGATTTTGGCATACAGCCGTATGAGGTTCATTTTTGTGTTAAAGGGGTTTTTATTAAGCAAAATCAACACATATAGAGTGAGATCAATACACAAGAGACCTAACATTCTAACACTGACTGTGTTATTAGTGATTTACAAAAACAGTGCTCAAAATAAAATAATATCTAATTTATTATTTTATGGACAGCATAAACACCAATTTCGAGTCTCCTCCACTAAAATAAAATACTGTTACGATTTCGCCGAGTGGTTATTCTAATAATTTATCCGGTTCGATCACTGGATTGTGGATATAAACTCGCAAACTTTAAAATTTTAACTTAATTTATTTCCCACAAAAATTACACAAATAATTCACAAATATTTATTTTCACTATTATTTTACACAATCACAATGATTGTGTAAAATAGGAATTCACAATGGCCATGCAGAAATTAAAGAAAAATCGTTCACCAGGAGTTGATTGCATTAATTCAGAGCTCTTGATATTCGGAGGGCTAACTTTGTGGAACTGTCTTTTCGACCTTGTTCGATTGGTATGGCGAAATGAAGTTATGCCCGAAGAATGGAAAGTGGCCGCGTTACGCCCAATTTTCAAGAAGGGTGATCGCTTGAAATGTGAGAATTATCGCGGTACAGCTCTCCTTTGCACAGCATATAAGTTACTGTCATACATTATCTTGGGAAGAATTACTCCTCTGGCGGAGGAAATTGTCGGTGACTACCAAGGAGGATTCCGTCCAAATCGGTCAGTCACTGATCAAGTTTTTTCGCTACGGATGATTCTTTCCAAGTACTACGAAACATCTCGCGATGTACACCAGGTATTCCTGGATTTCAAGCAAGCCTATGACTCGATCAATCGAGAGAGATTATGGTATGCGCTTGAATATTTAGGAATACCGAAAAAATATGTACATCTGTGTAAAATGACAGTAACGCAGTCACAATGCTGTGTCAAAGTTGAGAACAGGCTATCGAGAACTTTTGCAATCAATTCCGGTGTTCGACAAGGAGATGCGCTGTCCCCGATACTTTTTAATCTCATGTTGGAATACATCCTTCGTAAAAGTGAAACACCTCAGGACAACATCTTATTCCGACAATCCAATCAACTTCTTGCTTATGCAGATGATATCTGTGTGATTGGATTAAATGGCAACGGAGTGAAAGAGATACTTGATCCACTGGAACAGTGTTCAGCTTCTGTTGGTCTCAAAATCAACGAGTCAAAAACCAAATATCTAATCTCGGGTTTTAGAGACCAAGACGCAATTGATTTCAGTAGTGGTAACCACACGTTTGAAGGAGTGATGAGATTCAAGTATCTTGGATCTCTCATCACTCACGATAATAGTGTGGGAGAGGATATCAAGGTCCGCCTTGCCGCTGGCAATCGGGCTTTGTATCCTCTACGTCCACTGCTGAAATCAAAATATCTTGCAAATACGGATAAGCTGAAACTGTACAGAGTGTTGATCAGACCCGTTGTCATGTATGGATGTGAGAGTTGGACCTTGACGGATGAGTACGAAAGATGGCTTCTAACATTCGAGAGAAGAATCATGCGTGTGATATATGGTCCAAAACGCGACGTCGATGGCACTTACCGAGTTCTTTTCAATCACGAGATCAGGAATTTAATGCAAATTCCTGATATCGTGCATGAAATTAAAGGACAGCGAGTACGCTGGCTCGGACACGTTCTGCGTGCTGATCCGAACCGAATGATTCAGCGAACCTTTAAGGGTGAACCGCCTTTCGGTAGGCGAAGAGGTCGCTGTAGGCGACGATGGCTCCACGGCGTAGAGAGCGATCTGGCTTCTTCAAACTGCCTACAACGGTTTGAAGAGCTGGCTCGTGATCGAAACCAATGGAGTCAGATTGTTGACACGGTACGGGCCAATAATGGCCTGTAAAAACCGTTAAAAAAAAAAAAAAAAAAAAAAAAAAAAAAAAAAAAAAAAAATTATTTTACACAATAATTATCACTACAATTATTTTAACACTTTACTTTTCACTTTTTATCACTTCCCGATTTTAACACTTCGAAATTCAAAATTGAACTGTTTCGTAACTCAAATGTCTACACGTATTTATACGACGCAAAGGCTTGTAGAACATTCCATTATTTGCTTCTCTACACTTCTCGAATTTTCGTTGCGTCGTATTTGGTTCGCTCCGCCTATTTCATTATTTCTTTTTATTTTGTTCGTTTCTGTAAACATTTGGTTACAGGGTAATTCCTACTATTATAATTTTCTTTTTAATTATCACAGGTGACATCTGTGATTCGTGACACTACCCTCCGCCCAAACCTGTTCGTCCCGAACAGGATCCAGATCTCTTCCTCTATAGAACGCCAGTCTATCCAGGTGTATACCCTTGGGTTTTCCTCGTACTCCTCTTTGGATCCTATAGATCACGTCGTTAGTTCTGACCTTGTACGGTCCCTCCCATCCAGGTTCTAACTTCTTGGATAATCCATTTCTTCGTTGTGTTCCAGGACCTCCATCCAATTTCCCACAAACAACCGTTTCCGAGTGTGGTGGTCGCTTCGTCCGATGATCCAGTTTAATCCTCCTTACGATTGGCTCCTCCCCGTTGTTCAGTTCCAAAGGCAGTTCGACATTACCGTAGCTCAATGTTCCCCGTCCAAAATCCAATACGAATCCATTTCGTTTCATGAAGTCCATTCCCAGGATGACCTCATCCATAATATCCGCAACCAGAACTTCATGTCGAAAACCATTGTTCCCGATTCGTATTGTCACCTCCTTCTTTCCTTTGATAGCTGCACTGTCGCCTGTCGCCGTTTGTAACTTGAACCCTTCCATAGGCTCAACTCCATCCGTGATAAAATCCGGCCGCACAATCGTTCTCGTTGCTCCGGTGTCCAATGTTATCAAACTGGATCGTCCTTCTACTTCTCCTCGCACGATCAAGCTATCACCACCTTTTGCCAATCTGGAAATGGGGATGAAAGTTATGGAGCATTTGGTTGTGGGAGTCAGCTTTTGCTCCTCAAAGCTGACTCTTACTCGTTTAACGCCTTTGTTGTTGTTTGTCGTTCCTCCACGGCTGCTGCTTTTCTTTCCTCTGATGGCCTTCGGTACATCGGCGGCGGTGTTCTCTCCCGTCTGCGCCTTATCTCCCAGCATTCCCTTGAGATGTGTCCTATTTTGTCACAAACCCAACATCTGATTTTACTAGTTCCATCCCGGAATCTCGTTGTCCGCCAGTTATCTGCTGGTTTGATGTTATATACCTGTTCGTGACTGATTGCTGGTTCCAATTCCACACGACGTATCATGACTGCTGGTTTAATAATGTTGTATGCAGTCTCGTTGGTTAGTGCCCACGCGATGGTTTCCGCAAACGTTGCTTTTGGAGATAATACAACTGCACGTCTCGTATCCGGATCCCGTATACCATCGGAGAAAGCATCTATCTTGATACGCTCTGTGTATTCTCCTGCCATGTTGTAGTGAGCGAGGTGCACTAGTCGCTCTATATCAGCCGCATACTCTTGGAGCGTCTCTCCAACCCGCTGACATCGTCCTTTCAACTCCATACGATGTAGCTCCCGTCGATGGTCACCTCCGTATTTGATCTCCAGAGCCAACATGATTTTTCCGTAATTCTCTCGTTCGTATTCTGGCACGATTTGTAGAAGCTCCGCAGCATTGCCTTTTAGCGCCACAATTAATGCTGCCACTCGATCCTCCTCACACCAACCATTCCTTGTGGCCGCCATGTCAAACTGGAGTTTGAAGATGTTGAATGGTGTGGTTCCATCGAACGTTGGTGGCTTCAATTTAATCGAGCTGGTTGGTCGAGCAATTTGAGCGCTGCCGTTGGTTTTCAGATCCATTAGCTCCTTTTCAAGTTTCTGGAATCGTTGATCGGTCACCTCGATTTGTTGATCTATCTTTCGAGAATTTCTGGATTCATACTCTTCCAGTTTATTTTCCATATCAATTTTGACCGTATCAACTTTTGCATTAAATGTCATGGACATATCTCGAAATTTCTCCTTCACGTCAGCCATTAAATCTTGCTGAAATTTCTCCGTGCGATCCATCCGTTCTATTAACATTTCTTGTCCGCTAGATATTTTTCCTTCGAGGCCGCCGATCATCTGCTCCTGTTCAGCACGCAATGCTCTTTGCTCGGTAATCATATCGAGTTTTAGACCTCCAATCATTTGCTGCATTGCGGCCATTAATTGCCCCATGTCGAACGCTCCTGGTGTTGTTGGAGTGGTTTCTCGTACGGTGACATTCTCGTCTTCCGCTCTGGTCGTTGACTCTGTAGTCACTTCAATCGCTTGCACCTCGGTTGAATCCGGTGCCCCAAAATTAAATTCATGTTGATCTGGGTCAACATTATCATCCAACAAAGCTGTACGGAGTCTCAACTGCAACTCATTTCGGTTGCCCGCTGTTGGTAGATTCCGTAGACCCAACTCCTTCTTCAAATCTGCCACTTTTAAGTCCATTAATTTCATCTTGGATATTCACAATCCCACCGCTGTCACCAATTGTTACGATTTCGCCGAGTGGTTATTCTAATAATTTATCCGGTTCGATCACTGGATTGTGGATATAAACTCGCAAACTTTAAAATTTTAACTTAATTTATTTCCCACAAAAATTACACAAATAATTCACAAATATTTATTTTCACTATTATTTTACACAATAATTATCACTACAATTATTTTAACACTTTACTTTTCACTTTTTATCACTTCCCGATTTTAACACTTCGAAATTCAAAATTGAACTGTTTCGTAACTCAAATGTCTACACGTATTTATATGACGCAAAGGCTTGTAGAACATTCCATTATTTGCTTCTCTACACTTCTCGAATTTTCGTTGCGTCGTATTTGGTTCGCTCCGCCTATTTCATTATTTCTTTTTATTTTGTTCGTTTCTGTAAACATTTGGTTACAGGGTAATTCCTACTATTATAATTTTCTTTTTAATTATCACAGGTGACATCTGTGATTCGTGACAATACATTAGTTAGCTAGATGTCACTGACAGCATGAAAATGAATTTATAACATAAATAAAAATCTACTACAGAAATATACTTTGTATATTGTCAAAAACTCTTTATAATGAATCTCGACTACAAGTTATGTTACTGAAATGTAGATGTCGCAAACAACAGTAAAGAATAATAATTCAAAAATTATTAATAGATAATAAAAATTCGGGTTTTGAAGTTATTTTTTATTTTGTAAATTCTTCTGATATATTTTGGTGCTCGAATTCTTAGAAATTGCATTTAAAATCTATTATAGAATTAAATATTAGGTTTTATAAATTATAAAAGAAATTGTGAAACTTGAAGCTCAATATTTCCATACTATATCTGGCTTGAAAAGGCTTTTCTACTATTCGTTCACCATACTCATATAGAGATGGCGGAATAAAACCTATCAAATACACAAACCTTATATATAATTTTATAGTGCCATTCGCAATATTATGTGCCAAAATCTAGTTATTATTAATAGAACCAAAGTAAGTACTGATAATAAATTTTATTTTGACGTCAGATGATTTGGTTCCGCTTTTTAGCTAAAGCTGTAACTGTACGAATCACAAAGTCACAACATCACCTTGTTAAGGTACTTAGTTCATGACTGTCGAACTATATGATACAATTATTTCACCAAAGCACTAAAGTTTTGGTGGTTCATCGCAATCTGCAGTTTTGTCCTCGGATCTATATATATTTATCTACCTACGTAAAACCATACGTGAGATTCGACATTTGGATACTCTACTATCGATAAAAGAAGTCGCGAGGTTTTCATATCGATAGCATCTCTTAATATAAATTCGTCCGCCGTATCAAGAAAACTCTTAGTTAAGACTTTTTAACATACTTATCTCGATGTCATTTGTTGGATCTCACCTTTGTTAGGAACAACTCACATCGCCTAACATTGAACTGTATCAAATAAAAATTCGTCTTCCACGTTACAGCTTATCATCTTTATTAAGAGTTAGTATATGTAGGTTGGAATCTAAATCTGGTTGGATCGCTGGACTGACGACATTCGTCTAAAAAACCAAAAATTTTAAAAATGTCAACAAACAAAAAATATCGGATACCGCCAAAATAATAATAACCCAACGCTTAAGTACCCGGAGACGAGAATGAGGATCGCCACGTGGAACGTACATTCACTTCGTACAGCGTTTGACGGCCTTATCACATGTATGAAAGAGTTTTGGCAGGAACTCGTAGCGCTTTTAACTTGATTGATCGATTTATCGAGTATTTACATAATTGAAGTTAAATGAGTGAAAAGCGCTAAGAACAGGTCAAAACATATAAAATAATGAAACTGATTGCATAGCGCTTATTTTTAAGTGGTACCGCATGTCTGTACCGGATTTCATTCAAATCGAAGACAAAAAAATTTTATGGCATAAAAAACAGATAGGTTAACCACTATCCGTTTTTTTTCAAAAATATTCAAAAATATTTTTTTCGTTTTTATGCACAGTTAAGATAATAAAAAAAAAATGCTTAACTACATAAAACGTAAATAACATGTAAAAAACGAAAACAACACTTTTTGCAGTGCCATATTAGGTTATACAAGTTTTTTGAATAACAGTTTTGAACGATTGTTAAAAAACCCGGATAACCTTTTCAGATTCAGATGTTCGTGTAATATATATTGCGCACACATGCATCTGAGATGCCTACTATCTAAACTGTCTCGTCCACTTTCACTCTGCGTATCATAGATTTTACCAACCATTTTTGATGTGAGGACTTCATTTGGGCGTCCTGAACGTTCGGCATCAGTTGTGCGACTACAACGAAAATCACTTAACCACTATCATTTTTATCGATGGTGAAGAGTCCGCGTAATATTTATCAAGTTTTGTTTTGGTTTGCATAATGGTTTAACATACGAAATTCGATTCTTTTTCGGGTTGTCTGTTTTCAATGGCTGTTAAAACTGAACTAAAACTAAACTGATGTGACTGAAAATTTTGGTCTAGTGATAGATGGTATTGACACATGACATCTGGTATTTGTGATTAGGCCGCATGCGATTAGTTGTTTGTGTGTGAAGCGTCCTTATTTCTTATGAACGGTTTTTGATTAGACGCAGCAGGCAGAGCCTGCACTATCAAAATTATAATGTACTATGCATTTCATGTACCATTTAATATTTTGTTACAAATTCCTGAATTGTGCTATAAACATACCTTTGGATTTTCGAAATGGACGCCTGTTAGTTAATCTCAATCATATCATTTCATGTTGTGATTCATGTTCTAGTGAATTTCAGATAGTTAATTCTAAATGTTGTCGATTTTTGTTAATTTTTCTATTGTGGCGTGACATAAAGCCGATTTTGAGATTGCCTCAAACACTTCTTTACCAAATTTTTCTAAACGTAATAAGAAGCAGTATGGGGGGCTAATATGAAATAATACAATATCGGATTTTTTCCGATATCGAAAAATAAGATCCGCCGCGAATTTTTCTATTATGAAATTATTTGGTCGAATTTGTCAAATGTAAACATGATGTTAGCAATAATCTGTTTTGTTGTTCACTTAAACTTGCTAAATTGTATTTTGTTGTTGTGGTTTAATTGACTAATGACTGGTCAGATGAAATCTTGCTCCTTAAACTATGGAATATTCAAAACACGCTAATTCGCTAATACCATAGACACATATCTAGTTTCGTAACCATGATTTTTTGTTTCGCCCTTCACCCAAATTTTCCTATTTCTATTTTTAATTTTATTTTCCGTTAATTTATCGATTTCTGTATTATTATTATTTTTTTTTTTGAAAACTTCAATTTTTATAAAAAAATATTAACAAATACATAAAAAACAATATTTATAGTTTTCGCTATTCACTAGGTGTATAACTTGGCACTGTTGTCACTAAAATGCCAAGGCATGAGAAAAAATAGCTCATTCCGTAACCATGTTTTAACCAAGTTGCAAACCATGGCTAGCAGTGACATTACAACGAAATAGACCATAAATAGAGTAGTGTTAGTGAGAAACGAGTAATTTTGATTTTTTTTTTATATGGACGTTTCCGTTTACCAACACACTCTACGGTTGATATTTTCGTTTGATTATGCTTGTGTAAAAAATATAAGCAGGCTTGTGTAAACACACATACTACAGTCGGCGTTGGTCTATAGTATAACACAAAATGAAATTCGTCTGCTACATAACTGTCGAATTTTGACATACGATTTTACTTACGGTAAATACGGTAAATCCGAATTCGTTAGTTCCATAATAGAAATCCGCTGTCTGACTCGACATCGAATTTTTCATGATAGCTCCCCTGGACCGGTCAACCAATTATCAACCAATTATTAATTGTAAAATCTCAGAATTAAGTCGGGTTTATTAGTTTACGACACCTGATTTTTCAAACATGATTAAACTTGCAAGTCACACTGAAAACGATAAAACAAATCAAAGTCTTATTTAATTTTAATTATTCGTTAAGCGTTTATTGTTTTATTTAATAAATTTCATTGTTTTTTCATCCTTTTTTTGCTTACTTTTTTTAAAAATTTGTTTTTGTTTATAATTTTCCATTTTAAAATAATTACTAATAATTAATAACAAAATGAAATAAAATAAAAAAATTTAATAATTATAAATTAATATTAATTAATAATAATAATAATTAACAAATGATAAATATATATATATATATTTTTTTATATAATTTCTATAATATATAAGTTTTTTCTTTATAATAATATTAATAATAGAATATATTTATAATATAATAATTTATTTAATTTAAATTTATTTATAAATTATAATTTATATTTAATTATATTTTATGTATATAATTTGTTTAATTAATTATACATTTTAATTTTTTTGTTTTTTAAAATTTACACAGCACCTTTACTAAATCGTTTATTATTTTATTATTTATAAATTAATTTTTAAAAAATAAAATAATTAAATTAATTGTGTTATTAATTATATATTTATGTATATATAAATAAAACATTAGTCCTATATAAAAATTATTTGTATTGTTTTCATTTTTTTTCTTTGTTCTGTATATAATTATAATATATAATTTAATAAATTTTTTTCGAATATATATTTATAATTTTATTATAATATATAATTAAGTTTTATTTTTAAATAATCGAATTATTTACTATTTTATATACAGGTTATAATTTTGATTATTAATAATACAAAAACCTAAATCAAAATATATGTCAAAGTAATTAATGGTGCTAATTATAATTAATTATCATGTTTTAAAACATTTAAATTGGTTCTCATTTGTTTATTTATTTATATAATTTTATATTTTGTTGTGGAAGAAATTTTGATTATTTATTTTATTAATCGTACTCATTATTTTGAGGTATAATTTTTTTTGAGTAAAAATAAATTTAATTTTAAAATTATGCCGTTTTATTTGATTTGTTTTTTTTTAAATGATGGCAGTGTGCAATTAAATGATTTCGATTTATTTTATAAAAGCTTACAAAAATTGAGACATAGTTAAAAATTACACGTTTGGTGTGACGTTAGCTCGAAATTGGAATGTTTCAGTATAGAATAGTTGAGCGATACAAAGCGTAATTAAAGTCTTGGATACGATGGTGCAGAAATGCAGAAATGGATTTGAAACAGGACGTGACTTTAGAACCGGTCCCATTTCTAAATCGGTGTAAATAAGGAAACGATAAACAAATCATTTAAAAAATTGAATTTATACTATAAAGTTTTTCCTAATTATTTTATTTAGTTTTGTTTACAAATTTTCTACATAATTAATTAGTTAATTAAATATTTAAATTTTTTTTTAATAAAATTCTAAAAATTTTCTACGAACGTAAATCAATTAAATATTTTTCATTTTTGTTGTTAAAAACACTGTTTAATTTATAATTTTTAATTTCATCTTGTTTTTGTTTTCATTGTGTTTTAATTATTTAATTTAATTTAATCTGTAAAGCTCTTGTACCATTTTATGTGATCCCTTTATTGGTTTTTATTTATAAATTACAAATTAAGGTTATCATTTTTTAAAATAAATAAATTAATTTGTTTAATGTCTTATTTATTTACTACAATATACTATTTATTTAATTTTAATTTATACAGGAAATTAAAAAAAATTAATTTATTAAGTTATTATTCTACATAACAAAAATATTAAATTACATAATTAAGTAAAATTAACAAAAAAAATTATCGAGAATTATTAAAAATAAGCGAATTAATTTAATTTACAATTTCATGTATATATATTATAATATTTATATAATTATATTTTTTTATTAATTAATTAATATTAGTTGTATTATGTGTTTACATAAATATTAGTTTTTGGAATTTGTTTTTTACATACAAAATAATTAAAAAGTTCTGATCGTTCGTTAATTACATTACATTATTAGTTTTGTATTATTTTAATTAATAAGGAGAAAAATTGGTGTTCGATTTTTTTTATTTAATTAAAATTTCAATTTAAATAGTTTTTTGTTTGTAATTTTTTAGTTTTTAAAATATTAGAATTAAAAACAAATATTTTGTTTACTTTGTGAGGTATATATATGTGATTAGTGATTATGTTTTAGAAAAGAGTTTGTGACACTGTCAACAAGTCTGCACAACACTATAGAGGACGGGGTTTAGTTTGCGATAAATATATGTGCAACTCGGTTTATGTTTTTTTGTATAGTTATCTCTTACCTTGATACAATTCATATTTTTGGGTGGAGATTTTAAACGGCCGGATGTGACATATATAAACGTTTCAGAAATTTTAAAAAGCTTTCCAGAGATCGAAACCAAAGAAGCAAAACAAAATTAAAATTACAAATTTTTAAATAAAAAATTTATTGGTTTCTAAAAATAATAAAACATAAAATATTGAGTATTTGGGGATTTGGGATTTCAGGAATAATATATATTATGTGCTTAAGCCTTTCTCTTGTAGCTTGATTTAATTTAATTCGGTTTCCATATGTAGTTTGAAAAAGCCTTCTTATTCCAAAAATGTTCAACATCATCCTAAAAGATAGTCTAAATTTTGTAGGTAAAACGTCGTCAGAAATTGAAATTGAAGCATTTCTTGACGCCGGAAAAGCTGACTTAACTAAAACATCCATTTGTCGAATTTTTGCTTTATGAACAAATCGCTCAATCAACTGTGTTTCTTTTAGACCATTAGACGCAAAATTTTTGGTATTCATATCCTTGCAGTCATCACTGAAATAGTCAAATGTCTTAACTGTAACGATCAGTTCGTTAAAGTGCGACCATTGGTTCATTTTGTTTGGAAATACAGGTATACAATAAAGGAACTAAGAACCAAGCATTACATAAAAAGCTGACCGTGTCGTTGGGCTTCACATTTTTATATGATGTTCACTCAAATCCAGATTACTTAAACAGAGATTGCAACTTTTGATTAAACTCAATTACGACTTGGCTTTAGTTCATTTAATCGATTAAATTGAATCAACAGGGCACCCAATTTATTAAGACAACTTCATATAAATTTTAATGTGGAGTTTGATGCTTCGTATCATCTCATTGGGCCCATAATTGTATTAAGTGCAGTGGTTGAAATAGTGCAGAACCTAAATTAACAACTTCGGTATGTAGTTTGTGACGTGCGAGTAACTCACGTCACAAACGACATAGCTCAGTTGTTAATTTAGGTTCTGCACTATTTCAACCACTTCTCAACGTAGCGTCATATTTTGTTGCAACCGAAAAGTTGGCATTTTCTTATCAAATATATCAAGTTAAAAGATCGACCAGCGATATATTTGGCAACATCAATTGATTAAAAACGTATAACAGATCTCTGGTGTGATCAGCATAACGTGCAATCAATCAATGTTACCATGTAACCGGTCGTCTTCGACGCTTTTTAATCGAAATCCACTCGGAATGCTTCATAACTAATTGTCTTTGCTTCATTAACATTTGGTTTTTGGACGGAATATTTTCAAAAAATACGTAAACGGAACCACGACTGATATGACCCGAATTTTATAGACCCGACACGTAAAACAGGGTAGTGAGAACAAAAGAGATTTGATAAATTGTAACTGGAAAATTTCGACGACCTATTAAAAAAGTTCAACTGATCTTTAGGGCTCATACAGGTAAAATAGCTTAAAAAAAGTTGTGACAGTAATCTTGCTATAACGATTTTAATGGTGACAATGTTAAGAAATATGTCATCATTGACTTACACAATTATACTATAGATTTGATGGAAAACTTTAACGCCGTAATGAGAAAACATCGAAACATTTTGTATAACCAATGATAGTACAAGTATTGTAAAGAAATTTAATCAGATTAATTGCAAGACCCTATAATTAAGACGATCACTACTAATCGACTTTCTTCAAATAGTTTTTAGTTTACAAAAATTATCAAATTTCAATGAGCATAACCAGTGAACTAATTCCTTAAAATAATATGGCTTTTTGAGCATACCGTTCTCTAAACGTTACTATCAAGACACGATCAAATTGCTGAAATGCATTTTACCTTAGAAGCATTGCGGTCATAAATTATGTTGACGTTGAAACTAATTGAAATATTTAAGGTTTAGACCAATCCGCCAGTGAAAAAACAGGGGATGTAATTTGCTACCAAAAATATTAATATTCGAACGATCATATATCAACATTTTTTTATGGAATGCCAATGGATAATTTTTCATCAACGGTTATGGCAAATATCGATCACCACATTATGAACTGATTTTTTCAACCATCCTCTCAGCATTAAATATAGTATATACACCAAAAATATCGAGGCTCGTTGAAAGTTAACCCATATATTGGTATAAGGCACCAGTACCTCGAGGTTAAGTACTTTGTTTCGTACTTTGTACGAAAAACTAGTTCTTAAACGAAATACAGATCAATCTATACCTCAAACTGCATTCATGATTCATAATTGTATGCAGTTCATGAGCATAAAATTCTTCATATAAAACATAGCCGCACAAGTCATTTAGTCAATAGACATAATGAACACACCCTTGGTTACCTGATATATTTTCTGGTGAAAAATGTGCCCGTAGGCACCGTACATGAAATTCCGTACATTCATTCATATAATTGATGTTAGGTTTTCGTTTCGCTTCTGAGATTTATCAGATGTATAAAAATCTAGGCTTCATTTAGATAACAATAGAAGCAGGTCCCTAGTATAAAATGGTATTCTTGATTAATTTGAGTATGTTAAATAATTGTAATTTCTAGACCATTTCATCAAGCTACAAGCACACACACAATATATATATATATATATATATATATATATATATATATATATATATATATATATATATATATATATATATATATATATATATATATATATATATATATATATATATATATATATATATTTGATGTCAGAATATTCGGAAAATATAATTATTCAAAGGTGAATGATTTTTTGGAGGGATATAAGGAGGATATATAATATACATATAATATAAATATAATAGATTAGCAAAACGGTAACAAATTTTTAAAATTAAAATATAAACTTAACAATAAAATTGGAATATGTTGCAGATGTTTTATTTGTCTTTTTCTCCATTATTATTATTTTTTATTTGTTTTGTTTTAGGTAAAGTAGTATCTCTAGAATTTGTCTGAAACATATTTTCATCATTTTTCCATACGTCATAAAATAAAATTATATAGTAAAATAAAAAAAAATTAAAATAATAAAACTAGCTGGCTGGAGGAGCAGGAACTGATATCAACCATTCTCATATATCTTCGGATTGAATTGCATGATGTACAACCATATCAGGCTTTAATAAATCCATTGAACGATTCCCCGATGGTGTTTGACTTTGATTCGGACCATTACTACCATCTTCGCTATCTAAACGCGCTAAATTAACTGACGAGCTGACCTGAAACCAAATCGAAACACACATATCGATTGTAATGTATAATATATAATATAATTAATTAATTAAAATAATTTATAATTTTTTTTAAATAGAGATATCGAACTTACAGGACTTACAGGTGTTACAATAATTTCGGTTCGCGGTTTTATACGTAACAATGCCGTATCCTCGTTCGTATCATCAACATCGTTGTCACCGTCTTCAATATCAATATCGACTTCACCATATAAATCCCATGGCGGTGAATCTGGATCCAATTCACCCTCAATATCGAGATCTTCTTCTTCTAAATCTTCAATTTCCTCATCCATCATAATAACTGTTATACGTTATATGGTGAAAATTATAAATAAGCAAACAAAAGAAAAACCAATTATAAATTACAATAATTTCAAGGATTATTATTGGATAAATAAATAAATAAATATATATATTTATGATATATAGCAAACAAATATTAAATATAAATAAATAAAACAAATTGTATAGTGGCTAAATTAAATGTACACTTAGTATAATATATATTATATATATCCAATATTTAATAATTAATTAATTAATAATAATAAATATTTAACTATATAAATCGATCATAATATTCGGGTAATTCATTATTAATTATATTATATACGGAACGCTGGCAATATACTTAAATTTTTATATTTTTAAATCAATCAACACATGCGATACACATCAAGATTCAATATTTATTTCTTTTTACAATAATTATTATACATCAAATCCATTTATAATTATTATATTTTTATTATTTAAAAAAAAAAAATTAAACATTTACAAATGATTTAAATAAAAAATAAAATAAAATAAAATTCAAAATAGTGTTCAAGAGAGCTTTTATATGTGGCTTAATAATACACTTATGTGGCGAGCTTAAAAAGCATACGGAGGGTTTGTAATTTGGACAAAGCACTATTATATACTCGAAATGTTTTTTTTATTGATGAGGGGATTTACATATACAGCGAACCTATACATTTTTAGTCAGAACCAATGTTTTTTCGAAACAACATGCGCGCTGGTGTGAAGTACTTTCGACCGGTTGTTAATCGCATTTTCGGTTGTTTTAATTTTCACTCGTTACAAAATTGATATATATACGTCACAGGTTCATTTGTGTTAAAATTCCTAAAACAAAAAATAAGGTTAATCATCAGTTGATCAGAAACAAGGGCCTCTCACTAAAGAGGAATTTCTCAGTTGCTCCTATTTTCCGATTCTACCTAAAAGACTCACGGTTATATTTTACATGAACTTGAATATTTATCTGGATCAAACTCAATTTTGAAGCGATCAACAAAGAGAGTACTGGGTAGTATAATTAAAATACTCAAAAACCAAACATCTTAAACCAAAAGCTTAACGAATCATTTATCTAAACCGTAAATTATGGTTTGCCTTAAGTGGTACACTAGTGCCCATTGTTGGGCGTGTTAATTATACAAAACGTGTAATTTACATAAGGCTACTTTCTAGACTGTATATGTAAAAAATGATTTCATGTAAAAAAAAAACTGACGCGCCATCTCTTATCAAATCTAATTGTTAATAAAGCACCATCTGTTAAATAATCTTTTTACAAAGTTACAAGTGTGTTCAAGTTATTTTCGACTATATACTGAATGTCACAATAATTTGTTTTTTGTAGATTAGAATTATTAAGAGATTACTTCCGTTAAAAAACACCTTCACTGGCTTGGATGAAGGTAAAAAAATATCTTTACAAATATAAACGTTTCAGATCCACGCTAATTGATTTTGTAAATATGCATTTATCTATGGTAATGGAAGTTGATTTTTGATATTCAAAGACAGATGGCACTGCGAATGGCGTTGTTTACGTTTTTACATGTAATTTATTTTTTGGGTAATTTACGCTAGTTTTTCTTACGTAATTTACATCAAAAATGTAAAGAACGATTTTTACATGTAAAATCCCAACAGTGGTGTCAAAACTAATCTATTCCAACTGAATCATTAATCGTTAATCCTTTATGTCGAAACTCGATTAATCAAGATCACCGTTCTGAATACGAATTTATTGAGCAACCGACCAAATGGTTAAATGGTTACAGCTGTGGCAATTGCAGCGGAGATACTGGGTTTGAATTCTGATAGGAGCAGGAGTGAAAAGTGTTTTTTCACCATCTGATTACGATCGCACAACCGAAGAACTAACACATCTATGACTCCGCAATCACTTTGCAAGTCTACGTGTAGTTTAAGCTCGAAATTTGAAATTTGCCTAGACATCATTTTAAATTGGGGTTCAATTGCTTTGTAAATAGTTGTGTACTTGCACAAGTTCCATTTATCACAGCTGTTAAGGCTAAAAACCAAAATCATTCTTGGACTTCATGGTAAACTAGGCATGATCAGGTCGAAGTTAGAGGAAACCCTGATGGAGGATCGTTGCAGTTCTGACGTGCAAGTCTATTGTCAGAATTGGGTATAGGGCCGAAAGACCAATCGAACCGTTTGGTAACTAGAATTGGTTCATCTCGAATTCAACATTTCGGGTTGGATAATATTTTCTAGATTTTATGTATCGACACCGTACCTTAGACTGAAGTACGCCAATATCTTCTTTCATATATGTAAAATACTAGTTATATGAACATAGCTAAGATTTTAGTTCCTCTTTGTACTAATCATATTATTCAGTTCAAACTGCGTTGTAACACATAACGAGTGAAAATGAATCCGTTCAAGGCGACGACAACCAATCGTTAAATGCGATAATTGTGCCGATAAAAAGCTTCACACAACTGAGCATCTCAATGTAAAAGCATGCTGTCTATCCTAATCAAATCTTAAAACAAACTGACACACAACTGAAATACTGATCGATTTTTTTTAATACAAAAACGAATCAATTACATATGCCGAACACAATATACAAATATTTACATCAACAAAACAAGGTATCTGGTTATAAAACAACTACCAAACAGTTCCTTCAAAAATACACGACACTCAAAAATCATACAATAGCGAAATAATGTGTTGTGCTCCACATCGATAATAATAATAAAAATAATTGTTTAATAAAAGTACTGTGCATAAAAATAAAAAACATGTGTAACGATATTTTACGTGAAAAATATTTTTTAGTTGTGTATACAGATTATAGATAGTGCGACAGTAGAAGAAAAACAAAAAATATCAAAAAAGTAGCATAAATCAAGCCAGAAGCCAAAGTGGATCTCAAATTTCGCTCAAAATTTCTAAAATCGTTTTGTTAGGATCGCTTACCTTCCAAAGTGTACTTAGTGAAAATAGATCAAATTCCAAACCCCAAACAAGTTCGTGTTCGAAGCCTTGTCAAATATTATTTTTTTATTCATTAAACATAAGCTTAAAGTCTTCTAGAGTTGAGCAATAGTTACCAAAAGTTAATAAGCGGAAAAGTGAAGCTCAAGCAAAATCACAACTTTTAAAAGTATTTAAAAATTGAAAAGTTAGGTCTTTAAAGTTTTTTTTATAGCTTTTTGGCGGTCTACATAGTTAACTTGGTGACAAGATATTTTACATCTTTATGCTAACCATGTCAGTTCTAGGCTTATTGCTTTGTTATCTGAAAACATTTACGATTCAGAAGAAACGAAATTGTCATTTACAAGTCAGCAGATTTAGATATGTAGTCTTAAAGCGGTTTGGTCTGAAATTCCCGAGAGTTAATTGTCTTAAATTAAACAAAGGCTGACTAAACAAATATTTTACCAGTTTTTTTTATCTTTAAAATCTGTTTTGAGTCGAGCACTCACAATGCTCAATTAAGGTCATACAACTAAAGACTCGACTATGGAATGCTATATATTATTGCCACAGGGAACTTGATGTGTCGAAAATTCCCAAAGACTGAAACATCAAATATATAGGACCGATCTCCTATAGGGTTGAGACTACTCAAAACCGAGAAAATAAAGAAAGAGTCCTTAAGACAAATCTTGACGATTTACACTTCGTTTTGGGGGACAAGGAAACTATAATTCCACGAAAAGCTCGATCAGTATTGTAAATCGTTAGTCGCTTTCCAATCGACCAACCGCTAGTACCCGCTAGTGAACTGCTAGTAGTTCGGTTTGTGTCTTTGTTGAATTTACTATGATGTTTTTAGCAAAGATAAGAACCGAACTACTAGTGGTTCACTAGCGGTTGGTCGATTGGAAAGCGACTTTTATATCTGAATTGTGTCAAGCGAATATTGAATATTGAATCGAGCAGTTGCGATAATTTTTTTGTTTCAATATTTAAATATTGATGAGAACTTCCTCAGCTTATATGTTCAGCTCCTGAGGTCTGAGGTAATATTACGTTCCCATGCTTATGCGTGTACCGCAATACCTGAAATATTCATGAGTGTACGTTCTGCAACGAACCCGATGATAACGTAAATGTTTAACAATTGGTATGCCAATCAAAATTTACTCGCATCAATCATTTGGCTCAGTGGTTAAAGCTGGTTCTATGGAACGGGTGGTACTGGTTTCGAATCCCGATAGGAAAAAGATGTAAAAGAAATGTTTCACGATATCTGATTATGATGTGCAAGATCGTTCTACGCAAATTGGATCAATAGATGGATGTTAATTTGGCTGTAATGGTGTAAGGTAGGAGGTAAATAACCAAACCACCAAAGAGCTTAGAAATTTTTTTTTTATATTTTATTACTATGCAGTCTGTTTTGGTGCTCAAGGCACTCCTAACTCTTTTGCAGTTCGGCTATTTACATCCTTACCTTACGCTTTGCAGCCAAATCGAGGACGTACGGCTATAGGTCCGATTTATCTAACCATCTGCACATTGCATACCTCCATGCCAGCCTATAGTATTGACACGGAAGATGGGTCGGCCCATGGATTCTGCACTCCAACAGAGGGTCATAGTATTGTTCATTCACACCACCGATCGTTATCAAGTGGTGAAAAATCCCTTTTGCATTCTGCCCCTATCGAGATTCGAACCCGGTAGCTCCCGCTCCAACTACCGCAGCTTTTAACCACTGCACCACCTGGGCTTGGAAGAAGCTTGAAAGTTCATGCCTTGAACAACCAAAAAAATTAAAAACGAACAACCAATCAAACTTTCTTCACAATTGCATATAATAACCGAGGTTGATCCATGGCATCTTATTAAATTTTGTTCCCTCCTACTTTTACAATAAGCATCTCCTTACATTGTTCAGGTGTTACCAATTCATAACCTTGGAGTTTAATACACTAGAAATTTGACAATATTAGGAGCGCGCGGCTAATGCTAGTCATAAAATAATATCAAAATCGAAATGAAACCATTAGATGGGCAATACCGTGAGATACTCGCTGCTACCATCGCACTCAGTAGCAGCTCAGTATGAACTATTGTGTTTAGCATATTACGATTTATAATGTATTCTGGGTAAGCTAGATAAATGGTTCTCTTGAGAGTAGGACACTATAGAATTCAATTTTTGAAGCTTTACAGCAAATTATATATGGAGGCAGATCAGCATCCCGTGAACTTAAAAATTGAACTATCTGACTTGATTTAAGGAAAGGTTTTAGGAATTGTTTATTCCTACTAGTGGTTCGTAACTCTGTTTTGATGGTTGATACAATGATAAACAAATCGTTTAGAATCATGAGTTTAATTTGGATTAGTCCATCTTAAGTGTGACATACAACTTCAAAAATCATATCTCCACACTAAAACCAATTTTAATGGTTATCTTCTCCCTTCCAAGATTTGGTTATCCTCTCTTTTCCGGACTAAGTGACAAGTGGCTTATCCTAGAATTTATGGTAAACTAATGAAATTGATCGCTTAAATAGTTTGAGTGTAATAACAATATCATGAGGGACAATGATTCACTGATTATGTTGTGCGGGCCGTTGTGGTAAAATTAAGCGTGGAAGTGACGCTCCAGAATTCAAATGACCGATTTGAAAGGGCTGTAAATAAGCGAGTTTAGTCTCGTTTAAATCGATTAAAAACGAAGTTGACACTTAACCACCGGTGCTTTCTCAAAGACTTTATTGCACTTTTTCGACATCGTCTAGGCAGTCAATCGAACCCTCTAAAACATGTCACCAATTGTTTTCATCTTCAGATATGTTAAAAAATAAACCCCCGTGTTGCCCGGGTTGGGTGAGTTTTCCCAAAAATCGTTTGACCAAAAATATTTTCCCAAAATTGTTTTCCCAAAAATTATTTCTTGCCCAACCTATATTAAGGATATATTTGCATAATAAAGAAGCCCAGAAAGCAAAAATAAAGCGAGTTCGACTAGAAATGATTAAAGAACCAACTACAGTTCGCGTCAGATCAATAATAAGGATCACCTGAGAATAGTAGATGGAGATTGTTTTATTTGGTCTGAAAAGTGGTTTTACAATGAGTGTACTGCGTAAAGTTTTTTAAAATGCTAGAAAAAGCAGACTGTCGGCTGATGGTACATTTGACATTGTTCCATGCATATTTCATCAATTTTTAAATTTTTTTCGCAAACATTTTGTTTGCGGCACTTTTTTGTTTGATGAAATGAAAGTCGTTGATTAAAAGCTTAATTTAATATTGGGTTTTAAGAAAACATCAACCTCTACTCTCAAAGCTGTGTTTCCGAGTAAACGGTTTTGTGGTTACTATTTCCATTTGGGTCAAATTATGTGGACTACAGAAAGAAGGACTGAAAACCACTCGCGGTACAAACCACGTTGTCGCTCTTGATATCCGAATGATCCGGGCATTGACTTCCTTTTTAATATTGATATATTCCCAATTTTTATAAAGAAATATTACAGCACCCTCGATCCTAGCAAGAAAAAATAGCTGTGTGGTTTAGTAATTATATATTGAATAACAAGCAAACCAACAAACTTCCACGCTTTGGTACCATTTATGATCAAAATTACGAAAGCCTACCGCAAACTACAAACAACGTCGAAGCTTGGCATCGACGGCTTCCTATAATAACCGGAAAAGGTCACATCATAATGTATTGTTGAATCCAACATTAGCGTAAAGAATACATATACGCTGCATATCAGAGGTGAACAGGCATGCAGATGGTCATACTTGGCTAACGAAGAACAGGTTAGATAACATATGCCTGATGAAATGGATTTAATTTCGATCAGATGATGAAATCATTGAATGACATTATGATCGAAATCCTAGTGAACTACCCACAACAACACAAAAAAATACTTTTCCAAAATCTTCCAATATAGCGCGGCGTTAAATTGTTAACCGTTACGGGACCAGTTTTATAAGAAACATTATTTTACGCGTATACCTACCAAAAATTGCATACTACCACTTGTATCCTGTCTGTTTACTTCTGTCTGTACAAGTTTAACGCCACAATCAAATAAATCGTAAAATTTTCGAGCTAAATTCTTGTAATTCGCTAGCACTGTTGCGACCGCATATACGAAAAGGTGTACATACATCAAGTCCGGTAGCATATGCCCTGATGAGATGGATTTTTTCAGACAGTCATTTAATGACGTCATTATCCAATCGAAATCGGCCTAGTGAAATACAACAACAATATCAACCTACAGCGGCGTTACAAAAATTTGCGTTCAATCGCGCGTATAATTGGTCAGTATTTAAATTAATATTTAACACATTAGCAAAGAGAATAAATATAAAGAGACACATCTTATATGAACCGCGGTTGCATATAAACTAAAAATTTTAAAATATTTCTAAGTTATTTAGTGATGGCAAAAAAAATAGGATAAACATATGTTTTTTATTTGGTTTTCTCTTTCGAACGACAGTAAAAAAAATATTTGACTATTTCAAAACTTTGTTTACTATTTCATATTATAATTCGATTGTAAAATGGAATAGATATATTTTCAAATAATAATCTATTCCATTTAACAATTGAATTATAATATGAAATAGTAAGCGATGTTTTGAAATAGTCAAATATTTTGTTTTGCTGATGTTCGAAAGAGAAAACGAAATAAAAAAATATATGTTTATCCCATTTCGTTTGCCATCACCAAATAATTTAGAAATATTTAAAATTTTTAAGTTTTTATGCCACCGCGGTTCATATAAGATATTCCTCTTTATATTTATTTTCTTTGACTTTAGTATATCAAAGCATTGTATTTTCCGGTATCTGACCTTTGGGGAATAGTGAGATTGAGCAAAAGTATTTTCGGTAAATTTTTTTTTGGGGAAAAAACGTTTGGAACGTATTTGTTGGGGAATTTTGGGAAACTTCTTACTGCACTGATCGGTTCTCGTTAAAAACTATCATCGGTGATTAGTTGTTTCCCGGTTTCTCATAATCTCAACTCGAAGATTTGATTTGGACAGTTTTGAAGCAGAAAACGGTTTTCAGTATCATACTGAAAGCGAAAATCAACATATACATAAACGTATATTTGTAGAAAGCTTTAAAAATATTTCATACTTACTCGTACATTTAAGTAAAAAAAACTACAAATTTTATTGACTTTTAGGAAACTATAAAACAACCTCAAAAATAATATAATAATAAAAGCATTTTTAGGGTACAAAAAAAAATTTATAGTTAAAAATAAATTATGGTTTCTTGTCTTGGCAGGTTAAAATCCAGCTGGCTTGATTTATGTGTTACATATAGGAACTAAATTATAATAAATAAATAACGGAAGAAATATGAAAGCAAAACGGTGTTGAGCTTATAATATAAACTAAAATTTAATAATATTTTTTAAAAGTCCAACGGGGGTGTTTACTTCAAGGCGGGGGGGGGGGAGCTTCTGTATTTAAAATTTCATTATATTAGGTTTGATTATTTGTATTAGATTTTGGCAGCATTTTATACAGGACTTACTAGCATGAGCTTATATACATACATAGTAGCGCTTATTAGTATTGTACGCGGTGGCGAAGATTAGTAATTAAATTATATGCCAAACAATTTATTAATTAGGTAATCGTTTGTTTTTAGATTATATCAATTATTATAATTATTACAGTGTACATACCAATTTATCAAATTTATTTTTTATTTTATTATTTTTTTATAATATAAAAAATTTTGTTTATTTTTCATTCGGTTGGCGGGGGTTGGCGGTTTAATTTTTTATGTATTGGGATAATTCTATATAAATATTTATATTTATTATATCGGTTATAACCATTCCTTTCGTCCTAAACATATTCGATTTTTTTTTAAAATAAAAATAAAAAATAATAAAATTATATTAAAATAAAAATTTATTATTAAAAAATAAAATAAAAAATTCTTCTTAGTATTTTATTAATATATAATATAATATTATATAAGAAAGAATTTTTTCCAACTCTTAAACTAATGTAAGAATATACCAGAAGAAAAGTGTATTCCGGATTTTTCAATTATGTTTTACTTTGCCTTTTTCATGAAAATACGAGTATTTATATACGTATGTATGATCTCTTATCAGATAATTTATGATATAAATAAGAATTTAATTAAAAAAAGGAATAATTAAAGAATATAAAAAAAAAATTAAACTCTACTCGTAAGTGTCTAGACGCATAGTTATGTGAACTATTTTATATAAACGAACGAGAGGGTTGCGGTGGTTTTGGGTTGCAGGATTGTATAATCAATTCATGCAAATTTGTTTAATTCTTAGTTTTAATGAAATTTTCTCGATTAAGATTTTCTCAATAGATGTGTGCGGTATATACAAATGAAAGATTTCGAATTTTTATCGCAGAGTAGCAACGAGGTGTATCTATAATTAATCTTAACTTCTAAAGCAATTAGCAATATCTTAATATTTTTTTTGTATAAAAGTTGTTTAATACCAGATATTAGTGTGACTGCATTTGGTCAAAACCAAATTGATGATGAACAAATATAAACGATTAAAACGATTTTAATCTTGTCCAAGTTGGCCCAAAAACTAGTGATTTTCATTGCTGGCAACACGAGCCAAATTAAAGAGAAAATAATAAGAAGATAATATCGTGGGAGATCGTAAATGGCCAAATGATACCTTATGCAACATTAATGCGATTGATGCACATTGTAGGTGGTCCATTACACTGTTGTGATTTTACACGTAAAAACGTATTTTACATTTTTTATGTAAATTATGTAAAAAACAGCGTAAATTACATAAAACGTAAGTAACATGTAAAAAACGAAGACAAAACCATTCGCAGTGCCATCTATTTTAAAATTTTAACGTAACTAACCGGTTAATTATTTTAATCTAAATCAAAAATTATTATCACCAGTATGAAGTTGAAAAAATTGTACACAATTAATTATTTATTTCACCAATGTTATTCGTAAAATAAAAAGAAAATTTTCTAACAGATGGTGCTTAAGTTTCAAATTAAATTTGATAAGAGATGGCGCATCAATTTTTTTCCATAAAATCGTTTTTTACATATAAAATGTAAAAAATAACTTAATGTAAATATGTAACAGGGGTTTTACATGTAAAAAACTATGTAAATAACATAGTATAATTTACACACCCAACAATGTGATCCAGCCACCTTTTATTAATAATCGCTTTTTAACGTGGCGTTACGAGCAGCTTTGGTAACCACTAAGCTACAACCGGCGAGGACAAAATAAATTCCAAAATTATATTTTTGGTACGTGGATACGCTATACTTCTCTTTAAATTACAACGCACCAAGTACTCCACTCACATATATAGTGTCGATAAAGGGTGTAGATATAGTGTAGATTTAGGACCTAAACATACAATCAATGTATGTTTAGGTCCTAAATCTATTAACTATAAAGTTCTTTGACTAGTTTACAACATTGAACATTGCAGGTAATAACATTTATTTCGATTTATCAAGAAATTATTTTACCGATGACCCATATCGATGACCACATCGGTCGTCGAATAAAAACAAATATTTTCCACATCTAGCAGGACCACAAACCGCAGTAAGTATTGGTGTTTTGAACAAATTTTAATACCTCAATCATCTGGCCTAAAGTGCCTCGCAGTGCTGAAAATATCAAAGCAATTTCAACTGTAAACAATAATTACAGTTTCTTAACCTTAAAGTGACAGCCGTGAGCAAAATAAGCTAATTAAAAAACCAGCGCTTTTGCAGACTACAGGGCTTGTTGAATGAGTAGCACAACTATGTATGTTCAGAGACACGAAATTTTAAAAAATCGTATTCTATAAAACTTCAAACTAATGAAATAAATTTATTTTTAATTCTATTCGCATCACCCAAAATTTCTCATTTTATGGCCTTCATCAGACGAATATAACGGTTTTGAGTAGTAGTGTATCCACATCATCTAGAATTGTTCATCATTATAACTAGTAAAAAGCTTTAGTACTTTTTCCCCCATCACTA
Source organism: Tipula lateralis (assembly GCA_963932295.1). NCBI lineage: Eukaryota > Metazoa > Arthropoda > Insecta > Diptera > Tipulidae > Tipula > Tipula lateralis. The sequence continues at coordinate 44,096,291 of OZ010738.1, forward strand.
AGGCTCGATTGGCCCATACCCTACCAGACGTACACTCTCAATTTCAGAATCTGTTTGTTATTCGAATGAAGCCCAAAATATCCAGTGTCCTCAAGGACATCAGTTGATTTTCAAATAGGAATCTTGATTCAAAGCAGTGCAGTCTATGGCGAGAGTATGTCGGACAGGAGCACAAGAAGTGCCCTAAAGTTTTTTATTTTCCTCCCCAAAGCTTAACGTGATTATTAAAGCCACAATGTCCCGTGAGAATACCTAGCAAGATCTTCAAAGCGATTCTATCATAAATTTCTAGAAGAACTGAGATATTTGCTGATTTACTGTACCAAAGATGTCAACATCTCTCTTAAGCTATAATAACGTCACCCCTATATAGAGCGGGCTTACTTCCCACAAAAGTGAAGGCTGTACTCAAACGGTCCAGTTTAGCCAATACGTTCCATTTGATATCCATCTGACTGAGTATCCAATGAAATCCAGCTTCATTCACAGCTTAGTCCATGATACAGTATTTACCTCCATTGCATAAAGTGTTGCTCTAAAATTTGCAGCAATTTCCACCGGAATCCACTACCGAGTATAAATAATTTCACCACATGATTTAGCATGTTTAACCCGGCATCACTCAGATTATAGCATACTGCACCATCAGTAACGAAATTCAATAGAGAGATATCTCTAACAAAAATGAGGAATTTAAAGGCCTAGGAAAATTTCAAGCAGGGATTGATGAAGATTAGCGTAATGCGACCTGTTAAATAAAAACTTATTGAATAGACTTTTTTGAGAAGTTTCTTAATTAAAACGCCAACCCATGACTCATAAGAGCTAGCTAAACTACAACAAAAGGAAAGAACGTAGGAATTCAGGTATTCTCATTTTAAACTTACTGTACCCGCTACCATTTTAAAGTGACACCTAAGCAAACCAAATACCGTCTTACTAACTTTAGCTTAATGATTTACCAGAAGATCAAGACACATACTCAAGAGAGTCTAAATCATGAATTAAGTAATTTGGAAAGACTTCGTGAAATAAAAGTATGAAATAATTGACATCATTATATGTCGCTTTATGGACCGAGTGATACCTCATCAGCTGCACGATAGTGTTTTCATATATCTGGATGATTATCACCTCTGTAACCATGGTAGAACATTTTGCTTTTTTGAAAAAGGTAGCTTATTTATTATCTGAAGCCGGTCTAAACATCCACGTGGAAAAAAGACATTTTATGCTTAAAGGCGTCAATTACCTTGGATATTTAGTGGGAAAAGGATGCTTCTGCATAAATTCAGAAAAATGCAAGGCGATTATCGATTTTGCCACAGCTGAAGAACACTAAGCAACTTCGACGTTTTCTGTGGATGTGCCGAAGATGCATTAACAAATATAAAACGCTTGCTGCTCTTCTTACCGACGTCACAGGTAAAAATACTAAATGGAAATGAACTGATGCTGCTGAAAATTCATTTCAACAATTTAAACTTGCCCTGTCTTCAGCTCCGGTTCTGGCCAATCCCGATTAGAACAAACTATTCTTTGTTCGCACGCTTATTTAGTGCGACCTTGAAAATGCAATCTTTTGATTTTCAGATTGGTTATAAAGGGACGGTCTATCAATGTAGTTCCAGACGATTTATCTCGCGTTTTTTGTGATGAACTTTTACCGTGCGATTTTGTGGCCGACAGTTCACCACTTGTTAAACACAGTTCCGCTTGTAAAAACAATTATTGGGCATCGGATTTGAATGATTTTGAAAGTTTTCGTCGAGTTTCCAGTCTTAATAAATCTGGTGAATCTGGTGATACTCCTGTTATGCAAATTGATTTTAATTCTCCTTCGTTTTTAGACGACAACTATTTAAACCAAATCAAAACCATAGGCACGCTACCCTCCAACATCCGCGGTTTCTCGTAGCAAAACCTCTTGAAAAACTTCAGAGACAATTTGATTGGTCTAGGATGGCTCATCAAGTCAAAGAATTTAATTCAAAATGTAAGATAAACCAGCCTGTAAACTTTTCAACCCGACTGTTTATAAGAGCACAAACACAATCAACTCGACCATTTCAAAAATTGTACGTCGAATTTTTTCGAAACGAGAAAACTCCTATGTTTAAAAGTGCTTGTTCAAATATTTTTATGGTAGAATGCAACAGTACCCTAACTCACCACATATTTACAGTTGGGCGTGTAATTAATACGGTTTTTTACGTATAAAAACGGGTAATTTACATAAGGTTATTGTTTACATTCTATATGTAAAAAATAGTTTTAGGTAAAAAAGGTGTTTTATTAACTTATGCGCCATCTCTTATTAAAACTAATTGAAACTAAAGCACCATCTATGAACAAATCGTGACACTATTTTATGAATTGAACCACAACTGTGGTTGTGGCATGCTGGTGATTATGTTTGTGTAAAACTACGAATTATTGTTTTAACTGTACACAAATGCCACTTGAACGTGATGGAGAACTGCAGGACGGACGAACTAGCGAGGCATGGTACAATTTTCCAACTGCTATCGGAAAGGTTTTTTTTACAATTTTTATGTAAACAACAGCGTAAATTACATAAAACATTAATTACAACAAAGAAAAAACAAAGAGCACACTATTCACAGTGCCATCTGTTTTATATGTCAAAAATGTATCAATGTTCAAAAATTAATTTATTTTCAGGTCCACGATATTAGTTAAAAAGCGATTTTTTTACCTTCATTTGAGTCAGTTAAGATGATTTTTAATGAAATAATAGTACACAGTTAATTATTTCAAAAATTCTATTTGTAAAATAGTAAGAAGATTTGTTAACAGATGTCGCTTTAGTTACGATTACATTTAATAAGAGGTGACGCGTCAGTTTTTATTTACATATAATTATATTTTACGTATTTTACATATAGAATGTAAAAAATTACCCTACGTAAATAACACGTTTGTTACATGTAAAATCTCGTGTAAATTACATCGTGTAATTTACACGACCAACAGTGAACTTAATATTTTTATGGTAGAATTTCGTGTAATTTACACGAAAAACAGTGAACTTAATATTTTAATGGTAGAATTTCGAGGCACCTAACTCTCCGCATATTTGTGATTCTCAACATTTATAAAGATTAAAAAAATTATTAAGTCCAACACTATGATACTTTCGGCCAATTGAATAAGATTAAAATCGTTTCAGGCAAATATTTGTCGATGATATTTACAAGATCTGCCACTGCACCACAATTCGGTGCTAAATCCTAAACAAAACTTCACATGCTTGATACAACTATATAAAATAATTATCTATATGATGTATATTTATATATTGAGAGGGGGCTAGGGTGGAGGGTTGGTTTTCTACATTTTTATTTCGTCGAGTCTATCTAATAATTTCCAAACCTTTAAGTGATGTGCGACGAGTGAGCATTTTATTTCGTTATTTCAATTATTATAATATTAAGGTGTTTTGTAGGTCCCACGATAAATTACCATAGTATGATGGCCCTCATTATCTTCATCATCATCTGTGTACCAATACATATAATAATACAAATAATCAAAGAAAAAAACGAAAAAAAACAATGTAAGACATGTATTATAGTACAAAAATACATAAAAAAATTCTAGTATACGTAAAAACATCATCTTCAGGGATCTCATATGTCAAAAAAAAATCACAATAATAATGATAAATTCACACAACGATTGTAACACAACACTTAGTTATAAGAAATAAACAAATAATAAGTGATAACGAATAAAGTTATGATAAAACTAAAAGAAGTATTCTGATGATGACTCACACAATAGCACCGCGGATATATTTGCACGATTTGATTCGATTCGATTTGATTTTGAAAATTAGCATTTTGTTGTTTAAATAATTTATTATTTATAATTATTTATATAATATTATATAATTATATAGTTTAATTTTGGCTTAAGTGTATTTTCTTTTTTTTTTTTTAAACGTCTATATATTTATATTTTTTATGGTATTTATTTATTGTTGTTGTTGCAATATAGTTATTATGTTTTGATGGAAATTGGAAAATTATAAAAAATTGTCCATCACTACGATCATTACTATATTGTATGATATATTGATGTTAGAGTGATGTTGATGAGGAATAATCATCATATGATGCCGCTAAAATCAAATATACATCAAAAAACAATTTTTTTTGTTGTCACGTGTGGTTTGCCATAATTATAACTATAAAATAGTTACTATAATTATAGAATATGGTGAATGTGATTGGTGTGTGATTTGTGGGTGTGTGCACTATAGATAACTGGTGATGAATTGAAAGCGTGTTGCTATTTTGCGATTTTCGAACCATACAAGTTGGTTAGATTCGAAGTCCTTTAAAAACGAAACTTCAAAAGTCTTAGTTGAATTGTGCCGCTGATAGTCTCGCGAGGTAAGGCGCTTTTTTCGTAAATATCTCGAACGAAACATAAAATCCATAGAATACCACTACAGTATCCAAAACGTTTCGAAGGAGGCAACTCAAAAACCCTCACTTAGGTACTTGGCCCTAGATTAAGGATCGATACGTTGAACGTGCAGTCAAATAAAAAACATGGCGCGTTTACAGCCTTATCACATGTATGAAAGTGTATCGACTGAAATCGTAGCTCTCCAAAAAACTCGATGGCCTAAAAGCGGATACCATTTGCCCCAAGGGAAAAAAGGCTGTGTTGGACTTCCAAATAGTCGATAATCGAATGTGTAAGCTTCGTTTGCACATGAGGTTAGCCAACCTGTCATTGTCTGTGTACATACGCCCACTGATGTAAGCCAGCCACAGGATAAAGACTCATTTTACATTAATTTGGATAATCTGATGGGCTCTATACCTGAGCACGATGTCAGATTGATGATTGGCGAGTTTAATGCTAGAGCTGGCAGAAATCAAACCGACTTAAGTAATTATATAGAGGTCCGACAGAAAACTGCGGCCGAAAATGGAAGTAGATTATTTTCTCATAAAAACATTAATTTGGAAACATGAATACATCCAAGGAACATATTCCGACATTGACCATATGTTGATTTAAAAAGAGCGGGTTCGGGTTGTCCAAGCATAAGATCGTATCGGTTGTCAACAAAATTCGAAGGCAGTGACCATTACCTGGTCATTGCAAAGCTACGATGGAAATTTTCGTACAAGTCAGAGAGAACAGGGGATGTATATTCCGCGATTCTCCTGTGAAGGTGTGATAAATGATGAAACGCCACGAAAATATTAAGATCTTTCTATATTGGGCCAACGACCACCCACAACACTTGTCTATGAGTGATGCTTTTAGAGGCACACAAACTCATAAGCTCTAGAGGTTATTCTTTATGTAATTCCTCTTGGTGTTCGAGATAAACAAATGGAAGCGAGTATAGTCATACGGCTCAAAACCATTTTCATGAAAACATGTATAATACCACTCATCTATCCCACGGAACAGAAGTATTCCTACTAACATCGGCTTTTATATTCCGATACCATCCTTTGTGAGGGACTCGTATACCCTCCAGAAAGGACTGAATGAGATGGTTAGGTGTAGGATTTTTCCCGTTTTCTCGACACGTATTTAAGCCTTACTTATTGCAATAGTACGAGTATAATGTAATATATACGTTGGGATATTTCTTTGTATTAAATGTTCGAATCATACTTCCTTACGCCGATGGCCAGAATTTTCTGCCTCTTACACCAAGCAGAGTTGGTAATTAATAGGCCACTCGCCTCACGTAACATCTTGTTTCAGAAAAAGCTAAGAGATCAGTGAATGTTAAATAAATCGTTATTGGATAATAAGTTACTCATGTGTCCAGACAAATGTGACCAAAACTAGATCTGGAAGCACTACTTAATTTGACGGACCTCAAAGGAGGAGTGATGATATCAGGAACATTGAGCACTTCAACAAAAGCTCAGGTTTATTTTATTCTAGTAGGATTATTCTAGCAGAATGGCTGCGGACCAAAATTCTTCAAGACATTAACCTTACTTAAAAATATGACTGGTAACGTGCTGTGTCAACGCAGCTTTACTTTTGCAGCTTTCAAGTTTTTCTTATCTCTCTCTCATAAATTTTGTGTTAATATCTAGCAGGAAATTACAAGTCATAATTTACAAAATAAAGTTCAAAAGCTACCCCAAAAAGATTGACTGATACGAAAAGCAAGATCATTGGAGATCATTTAAATGATTTGAGTCTCCGCTTAAGTTTGAAATCTGGTTGAATTACTTATTAATTATCGTTAAGAGTGAGTTTTATAAATATTTCAACTTACAGTTAAATCTCGATCACTTTTCGTTTATTTATTGACACGATCATTTTAACGACCAACTTGTCCATTGTGGGAAGAAAATCGCAAAATATTAAACCTAGTGTTGACGCTCTATACAGTGTGTGATTCATACGAGTATAGCAATTCTTACATTTGGCCGTGTTTACACTATTTCGCGTGTTTGGTATAGTGTTTGTTTGTGTGCGGGTACAATATATTTTATTATATAAAATTTTTTCCTTAATTAAAGTAATTTAATTAAAGACATTTGGGAAATTTATATAAAACACAAATAAAATAAAAAAATTCAACCGCGAAAAACCGTAAAACAAAAAAATAATAGAATGAAGTGGAGAGGAAAAGAAGAAAAGTGAAAAACAAAAACAATACAAAAAACTAAGTGGATTTCCTTGAAAATTTTCAATGTTGGCTGAGTTATCTTTTTAACGATTTTAATATCCTTATTGCAGTATACATTTTAGTTTTCCTTTTTCTTTTTTTTTTGTTTGTGTGTGTGACGTAATTAGCGCAAAAAGGATATATATTTAATACAGCTTTTTGGACATAATAAATATAAACAGACAGAGAAAAAAAATTATTTACATTTTGTTTTTGTTTATTAAAGCTTTTTTCAGCCCTTGTTACGATTTTTGGTTTAATTTTCTATTTTGTTTTTTTTTGTTTGATAAAAATCACACACGCACGTCATAACGTTTTTATTACATTTTCCTGCTCTTGTATACGTGTACATTGGGGACGACATACACTCGAGTCCATGTATGGAAGAGTGGTGATAAAACAACAACAACAAAAAACTTAAATTTTGTTTAAATTTTTCAGTTCGTGGAAAATTAGTGTTAAACAAAAAAAAAATTATTAAATTTTAAACGTAACAACTGTAAACATGGCGGGGAAAAATTTGAATGGTTTTTATTGAAAAACTTTATTTTGTTGTCCAATGTTGGTATGTGTTTAAAGTATTTTAATTTTTAATTGTTTTACTTACTTGAACTTTCCGTTATTGTTTTGGGACTATTAGGCTCAATATCAGCTTCTGTTTCAATACACACATGATGATGATGATGATGGTGGTGGTGGTCGGCCGATAATATAACCGGTTCCATTTCTTCATTGTCTAGAGTTGGTACAACAATTACGACATCACCATTACCATCGTGCTGGTCGGTGTTATTGCCCACGTATTGGGGTGGAATTGAACTATAGGGGTGGAAATAATTGTATCATATTATTTAATGCGGTAAATCTACTAATATAAGTAATTATGTTGTCATAACAATTTTATATTTTGTATCATTAAACAACACTCTACATGGTGGTACCGTAGAAGTATTATTGTACAATAAAAGGCAAAGAGTACTGAAACGGCGAGGACAGAGTGAGAACAGATTTAGTAAAATAGAAATAGAAGGGTCCAAATTAAAACTTTCAGACAGAACTGTCATTTTGTTCAGTTGCGACATCCTTCAAAAACACACAATCTATTGTTTTTTTACAAACATCGAAAAAGTGAATTACGTGTGTTAATAAAACATTATTTTTTTGCGTGGAAGAACCATTACCCAAAACTTATGATAAATACTATAGAGACTCTCCATAATCGATTAAAACGATTCCCAAGTGGTTTACTGATTTTCGTTGTGATCGTACAAACACAACTGATGCCGAATGTTCAGGACGCCCAAATGAAGTCACCATACCAAAAATGGTCGACAAAACCCATAATATGGTTTTACAAGACCGCATAGTGAAAGTGCACGAGATACCTGATATAGTAGGCATCTCAGATGAATATTATACGAACATTTGAATATGAAAAACCTATCCGCGCGTTGGGTGCCACGTTTATTTACAATCGACCAAAAACGCACACCTGTAACAACTTCAGAACCAGGTTTGGCGAGATCTAGCGAATCTGCGCCCAAGAAGGTTAAGGTGGTTTTATCGGCCAAAAAGGCTATGGTCACAGATTTTTGAGATACAGGCGGCATAATCCACATGAATTAGCCTCAAAAGGGAAAGAACAGTCAAAAGCGAAAGTTACGGCAACTTATTGGACAGTTTCAACGACGTTTTGAAAGACAAACTTTACATTTGGCGAAGAACAAACGACAATGCATGGGTGTAGGTGTAGTTGCCATGGCCAAAATCCATGAATTACGCTTCGAATTGCTTCCACATCCACCATATTCTCCAGACTTAGCGCCCTGTGACTATTTCCTGTTTCCAAAGTTGATGAAATAGCTCGGCACAAAGAGATTCGGCTCTAATGAGGAGGGTTGAAAAAAACGTTGGAAAATAAATTTTTTTTGGGCTGAACATATTATTCCTTATTTATTACCGGACTACTCACTCTGCCATTGTAATTTATGAAGCAGTCAAAAGGTGTATTCAACAATAATAGGTCTTGGTCATTTTGCGTTTCAAAATAACTTTTAATCATATTTTAGAAATAGACAATAATTAAGGAAACAGGCAGGTCTTTGTACACGAAGTCGATAGAATATTTTTTAGCTAGGTACATGATTGATTTATATATCATCGTCATGATTCGACATAAAATTACTTCGTCTGGATCAAATCGGCTTCCGTAATCAACGAGTTTAATTGCATCAAAATTTGTGTTAAAAACGGATTCAACGACTATTGTAAATATTTTATTCTATCAAAGTAAACGTTTATGTCTATAGTACGAAAAAATATTGACCCTACTAAAGGGATAAAGAATACTTTAACATAAGTCACGGATTGCTTCAAGATATTTTAGTTAATCGTGTGAACTTCAGTTGAAGACATAAAGGCGGAAGGCATAATTCGGGAAGGCATCGAGGAAGAATAAACGTTCATCAAACGTTTTTATACTGGAAACAAGGCATAGGTTTAAAAGTATGACACACAAGCGATAAATCACTCGAGTGAATGGCGTGCACCAAAGAAAAATTTACGAAGTTTTCAGTCGAGAAACAAGATGATGCTTATTCGGTTTAAATGTACAACGGCACTGTGAATTCTAGCCAAAAGGTTAGATAGTTAACAAGGAGTATTATTTAACATTATGAGATGTTTGCTTAAACCAATTTACCTTTATGATTAAATTAATATTTTCATGAATAATATTTGGCTAAAACCAGAACCAATAAAATGCAATAACCACCAAAATTGCGAGATAACCTCTAATTATACCGATGTGATGAAAAAGCTCAGTATATAATATTGACAGCGAACTACACTGGTTCCATTTTATCAGTGTCTAGTGTTGGTACTATTACAACATCTCGTATAATATTATTTAATGCGATAAATCTGCTAGTATTCGTTATAGTTCGTAATAATAGTTTCATAATTTGTATCATTTAACAACAGTCTATATGACCCTATATATGTGGAGTGCCGCAGAATTTCTGGTTTGAATTAAAAGTATTAGAATAATAGGCAAACTACTTCCTTACGAAGCCGAAATTTGTATCTGACTACCTTGTAGACTAAGACGATAGTGTTGTCCACTGTGAATATATCTTTGAATATAATTTCAGGATTGATCACTCTGTGGCGCTCCACCTGATATGATTCATTCTATCGGTACATCTTGAAATTTGTAAAAGTTTTTCAGTCTGGATACATCAAATTTTGAGTTAAAAACCGATTCACAATGAGTTTTATAAATGTTGAACAAACGTTTGTGTCTGGCACGATTGTAAATTAATCATCAAAAACGTTAGAAGAAAATTTGACCATCGCTTATTGATTACTTCAAGGTTATTATTTGGTTGATTATTTGAAGTCCGATCTAAACGACTATACGTTGATGCCCCGAAAGACACAATTTTCGAGGAGAATCTGGTTTAACGTTCATAAAACAGTTTTACTGGAGTTCATAAAACATCAATTACGTAGTTTTCAATTGCTACGGTGATGCTATTTTCAGCATTGTGCATCATAAATTTTTGTCAGAAGGTTAGATTTGCAACAAGGAGTATTATTGACATTATGCGATGCTGGCGTAAAGTAATTATCCTTCATGAACAAACAATTCTTGAAGCTTATACTAGAACATCTCACAATCCGTGATTATTTGGCCAAAAACCGAACCAATAAAAGCAATAAGAACCAATTAATAAAACCAATAACAGCAATAGCCGCTTGATTTACCTCTCTGCGGATTGTTTACGAGTATGTTCTATTGACTCAAGAAACCTATCTCGCTATTTGTTGTGAATGCTCGGTGTATAATTTTGACAGCAAACTATACTGGTTCCATTTTTTCTCTGTTTAGTGTTGGTACTACTATTACGACATCACAATTACCACCCTGCTGGTCAATATTATTGCCTACGGATTGGGGTGAAATTAAAATAGGTGTGCAAGATAAATAATGTTTGCGGTAAATTATTTATTTAATGTGATAAATCTGTTCGTATGTACGTAATTATATTAAAATAACAGTTTTATAATTTGTATGATAAAATAATCACCATGGGAGTTATCGAACCCATAGAAGTATACCAAATGGTATATACCACATTGTTTTTCAAAACTATTTAATTTAACAGCAAATGCAAACAATTGCTGCAACATAGTCTTGGAGGATGGGTTTATAAAGTATTTGTCTAAATTTATTTAAATGGGTGCGGGGCTATCACAAAATGGTGGTATGGGTTAAGATCTAATTAACTAGTACATACTAGTATCATGAGGGTAGTAACAAAAGGTCACTTAGTAGGCAATTCTTAAATATTTTGAAAACCAAAATGAAAAAGACCAAATCCTTTGCAATTGTTTTATGAAATTTCACATTTAGCAGAGCGATCGGTAACAATGGACACGAGAAAACGTAAATTAGCTGAGGATGCATCAGACGAAATTCTTCCACCAACACTCTTCGGTTTTCAGCATGTCTCTACAGACTATTGCCAAGTAGGCGATATGTAGTGAAAAAATTGCAGTAGAGAAATTTCAGTAGAGAACGAGTCGCGAGCAGGTCTATCAATCTTCAACTGATGACGTTACTGTCGCTATGGTGAAGTCCAAAGTTTTCAAAGATCCACGATTGATACAAGAAATTATTGTTGATGAATTGGCCCTGAATGTTATAGCTGTAATGTGAATTATAAATAATGATCTGGATTACACGAAGAAATCTGCCCGATGGGTTCCACAAATTTTAATTAGGCCCAAAATGAGGCTCATGTACATTTTCTAATTTTTTATTTATAATAATTTCGAAACAGAAGTATGGCGCCCAAAAGGAGCAAACACATCCGTAAAACGAGGAAAAAAAATTGACCAACAAAAGTAATGATGTTACTTTACTTTGAAAAATTCTAGCTAGTTTTGCCCTAAAAAAGGGTCAAACGGTTAAAGGAAAATGGTATACCGAAGACTGCTTAAGTTTTCGAAAATTTGTTGGAAAACCGTGAAAAAGAGAAAAGGTACGAGTAATTTAAAAGAAGAAATACAACTGCCAACACATCCCCGGATCTATCATTTTGTGATCTCTGGTTATTTCCAAAAATTTAAACAAATTTTAAGGGAAAACGTCTTTAACAGTAACGCGGAGAAAATTTATGAGGTTAATGGTGATCTTAAGAAGCTTAAAAAGCCAAATTTTGAAGAGTAGTTTTAGAATGGATCTCCTCGGGTATACCAAATGTTGAAGAATGTTTGTATATTCTTGAACGATTGGTTTCCTCAACAGTATATTAGAAGAGATTGACAACTTTAAAGGTGAGGTCGGTCATCTGTTTAAATAATTTAAGTTTCTTCGACTGAGAACTTCAAAAATCTGTTGTGTATTTGAATAGATTTTATACACAACTCAAGACTTGATTTTATTTCTAGTAAATATTAGTTTTCACCTCTAGACTGAAGGAGACAGATCCTCTTGAGTTGAAGGAGCCAAAAAATATTTTCTTAAAGTTAAATATTTTAGAAGTTTTTCATGGTATTTTGTAGAAATACTCTGTATAAGCATACAATTCGACATAACGTCCATTGATAAGGTCTTTATGTTCAAGGTCAAATTTCCCAACGAATGGTTTGGCATACAAAAATCATTCAAGTAAGAAATACAATCATTACAAGCAAAACGGTCAAAAGTTTAGTGTTTAATTATAACAGTCCTGCACTGTCGGAAAGAATCATAGTACGGATATAGGACAACGAAATTAACTATTCATTAAAATAACTAAGAATTGTTAGTAAATTGTCATACATACCTTAATGTAACACGTTTTTTAATGCGATTCCCTAGATCGGAATATCCTCTATACATTGGCGGCCTCCTTTGTACAGGTTGATCAAACGATTTTGTTATCGGAGAATTCGGTTCCGAAAACTGCTTATCTATTAATATTGGTTTTGGCTGGAAAGAATTCTAAAATAAAATTTACAGTAATTTTGATTACAACAACGAGCCAAAAGAAAATATACTAACTTTTAAATTTCCACCACCACCACTGTTACTACTACCACTACATGCCGTTGTAGTTGTAATTACTGCCGTACCACCACCACCCGAGGGTGGATTTGGTGGCAATGGTGGAAGATTTGGATTATTGGAATGTGGTGAATGTTCAGGTGCAAGAGGTAACGATAAAAAACGTTTCCTATCCTGCATATATAAATCTATCAAATTATCTAATTTTGTTTCGATATCATCCACCTGTAAAAAATGTATCCAAAAAAAAAAGAAAAAGCACGCACAACATATGAATAACACTGAACATCTACATTATCTAATATACACGACTTACTTGTCTTTCTACCTTAACTACGCGCGACGCAAGACTTATTTTCGATGCATACACATCTTTTGCTTTCGATCCTTGTTTACCGAGTATCTGATCTAGTCTAAAAAATTATCGAAATAAAAAAGTAACATTTTTAAAATAAGCTTTCGACTTAAAAAGTTCGCCACAATATTTCATGTTAGTATATATTATATTCTACATAGTCGAAATAAAAATTCTAACTGTAACAAGCACAAATACATGCAAATTAATTGTATCTTTCTATTTAGTACTTAGACTGCCTCCGTTGCATTCAAACAGAAGTATTTATTAAAAAGATGAAAACAAAATAACGCTTTGAAAGACGGAAGGAAATTTTGTATAAATATATAAGAAAAAAAGCTTTATTGTTTTTGGTTGCAAAGTATAAAACAGAAAACAAAAAAAATATTGTATGTATATATATGATAATAAAAGTTGAAGCTTTCTGAAAGCTTTATAGTTATATATTAAATAATGTTAAAATGAATAATTTTATTTTTCACGTATAACGATTGTCGGTTAACGTAAAAAATAATATTATATTATATATTTATAAAATAAATGGTGGATGGTCTTCCGAGAGCCGATCTAACAAATTTCTTGTTGATTTATAATTTAAAAATTGAGTTAAAAATTAAAAAAAAGCAAAAAATTTGGGTTTTTGAATTGAAGATTTTGTTTAAAAGTTTCGATTAGGGTCTATTGTTGTTTATTTGGATAAAATTACATTTGAAAGGATATATAAATGTTTAAATGACTATCTGGATTCAATGTGATATACATATATTGGCAACATAAAAATCCCATTCTATAATAATATATTCAAAAAAAAAAAATCAATCCAGACGAGAATTGCATTTATACACAATTCTAAATATTTCCACTAGATATTATTGTGTTGTCCATTACTGTCCGAATCGATCGAATAGAATATTTAATTATACTTTAGGGCTAGGACGACTAAGTAATGCGACCAATAAACAATGTATGTTACGTGAAAAATCCATTTGTACAATGTATATAGCGAGCATCATACACATTCGGTCTAAAGAATAGTTTTAGTGTGCAATGCTCGAGCTTATTTAATGTATAGGCACACAGAGTGCATTACAAAGAAACAGAGTCAAATACGCTTTGTTGTGTACTATTCAAAATTTGAGGGGAAATTATTGTGTAGTCAACGGTGCAACTATTATATATTTCAAAGTCTTTGTGAATTCAAACAGCCAAAATAAAATAAAGCTTTTGTGTCCAAAGTGTTTACAAAATAGAAATTTGTTTACTTTGTAGTAGTTTATTTGTAGCCCATTAGTGTTTTTATTCTAAATAGTTTATAAAGAGAGATCCAATAGGAGGAAATTTTTCGAATCGGGATTCTCATTAGGATTAATTCGTGACAATTGTCATGTTCATATGACATATCTGTTCAGTATTCATTGCTATTTCACTATGAATAATCAGTGTTCAGTGAATAATTACTTTCGTACCCTTATACAACCCCTTACTTTATGGTGAACATAATCGTCAAACTGAACGGATTACTCGCGAAACAATCAGTTTATTTCGAACCACTTTCTCATTATTGAATATTCATCACCTTACTGGAGTGCGTCGATCTAATGTGAATATTGCTGCTGTAACTGAAAGTGTACTTGAAGATCGTAATCAAGTAATTCGTCACCGTTCAGGGTGTTAAGCTCTAGGACTCTCATATGGAATATTGTGGCTTATTTTGAGGAGAGATCTTGGTTTGAAGGCATACAAAATAAAGTCAAAAATTGAGGCCAGTTGACCTTCATTTGCGTTCGATACATCGATTAGGTTGTTTTTTTTTATCATAACACTCGTAATTAACAGAATATCGGCCGAAATGATCGAAAGAGTGCTGGAAAATTGGATCCATAGCCTGGATCATTCAAGAGGCAGTTGCGGACAGCATGTAAAGGAAATTATTTTAAAGCATTAAATGTCATAAACCCAAATTACATCACAAATACCACTTATCATTATTAAATTGATTTGTATGTGATTTATTACAAAAATACTTCCGGACGCTCTTATTGGATCACCCTTTACCATACAGAACAGAATAAAACCTTGTATATATTGAAATGTGAAAATTTCCTACAAAAATACATGTTCCGAGTGGCGTGGTTAAGACACAATGGTTCCATATTATCCGGTTGTCAACTACATCCTTTAACACAGATCTCGTTTCACCCTGGCTAATGTTGGGAATATAATTAAATAAATACTAAGTGCTATTATGAACAATTCGATATCGGATCCGAAAGCAGGGGGGCTATTATGAAATAACCCGATATTGTTTTTTTCTCGGTATTTTCCCTGACCCGCCGCGAAATTTTGCTATTATGAAATGGTTTTAGTCGACTTTACCAAATGTAAGCATGAAGTTAGCAATAATGTGTTTTGTAATTCACTTGAATTTGCTAAATTTCATTTTGTTGTTGTATTTTAATTGACTAATGAAATTAGTCAATTAAAATACAACAACAAATTAAATTCGTTTACTAACTAGCAGTGGGATTTTACAATCGATTTTCGGAAAATCCGATTTCGTTTCGTCTTTTTAGTTTCATAACAGTGAATTTTTCTATATCATAATAACAAAATTCGTTTTGGGACCCGATATTGAATTTTTCATAATAGCCCCCGGATTTTCCTATTATGACAAACCGATATCGACAAATCCGTTTATTTGAAACTAAAAATTCAAAACGAAATCGGATTTTCCGAAAATCGAATGTCGAAATCCGACTACTATTTAATAGACGAATTTGTACTATGAAATTTGAGTGTTTTCAACGCTCCAATATAATTAACAAGAACTCATTAATGAATTTCATTTGACAAGTCATTAGTCAGTAAAAACACACCAACAAAATAATATTTAGCAATTGAAGTTACTTACAAAACACATTGTTGCTAACTTCCTACTTACATTTGAAAAATTCAACCAGACAATTTCTTAATAGGAAAATTCGCGGCGAATCGGTTTTTCAAATATCAGAAAATATCCGATATCGGATTATTTTATAATAGCTCTCCATTTGTTGCAAGTTTTACCACGCTTTCTTTGATTTTGGGAATTTATTATTTAGAACTGACCATTTACAATGCTTTTATTTTGGATCAATCATATTTTGAGAAATATTAGAAATATTCAATTAGCTATTATAACCATTTCAAACATTTACACAATCGTTCGAGCAATATTTTCATAAATGTTATTAAAGCTCGAAAACAAATCTTTTTAGTTTTGTTTTGATGAAGAAACGTTTCCGTTAGAGAAATCTTAGGTTTATCTCCATTTTTCAGCAATAGTTGGGTATATTTCTTGCAACTAATTGTTTTACAGGCACAGTTCCATATACAAAATAAAATATTGCATTTCCCTTTAATTTAGGAATATTTGTAGTTCTGATAGTAGCCTTAATTTTATCTTCACTTTCTCTTCCATGATTTGATACCGGTGAAGTAAAAAGTATTTTCATGGTTAAAGCATTGGCAAAATGAATGCCAATATCGTGGATAGTTGGTGTATAATTATACTCAACTTTACCTTGAATATTAAAGAAAAAACCAAGCCGTCTTGACACATATCTAGTTTCGTAACCATTATTATGAAACTATTATATGATTTTGGAAATTAGAATTCATGACACACTACAGTTGTTATTTTATTTGACAGTTTGTCATAAATTATTAAAATTCTTACGTTAACTGTGTGGTTTAAAAATATTTTTGTTTCGCCCTCCATCCAAATTTTCCTATTTATATTTTTAGTTTTATATTCCGTTAATTTATCGAATTCTGTATTAATTTATTTTTTCTTCAATTTTTAAAAACTTCAATTTTTATAAAAAAAAAATAAACAAATACATAAAAAAAACTAATATTTATAGTTTTCACTATTCATTAACTGTATAAATTGGCACTGTCGTCACTAAAATGCCAAGGCATGAGAAAAAATAGCTTATTCCGTAACCATGTTTAAACCAAGTTGCAAACCATGGTTAGCAGTGACACATTACAACGCAATCGTGGTTAACTCGAAACTGTAGTTACGAAACCAGATATGTGGCTATAGTATTAGATAAAAGTTGGGTTATGAAATAATTGTATATATTATTGCCTTTTCGAAGATACGGTTTGTAGAGAATCTTCATAAAGAAGTTTCGACAGTTGAATATGTAACTAAGCCTTTCGTCTAAATTAGCTGTTGGAGTAGCATTTTCGAGATCTTGATATTAAAAAGTATCTATTCAACCCATCACTATCCTATTAGTGTGTTAAATATTAGGTCCTTTTTTAGTTTAATAACATCAATACTCAAACGCGTAATTTAGATTCTTCCGGTATTGCTTCAAAAATATTTTTTACTATTAAAATAATATTGCCGATGTTGACCCAAATTAATTATAATACGGTACAAATATGTTGATTTCTTGTTGGTTGATTTCTTAGCTAAATTTTACGAATAGAGGTAAACCTCGTTTAACGAACCCTCGCTTGACAAAACCTCGAAAATTCTAATATCAATTTTTCATACAAAACCTCACTTAACGAATTCATAACTCGGAAGAATAAAAACACGACCTTCAATCACTCGATAATACTGTCGAAAACAATAGCGTGATTTTTTTTCGCCATTTATTTTTGATTTACCAATCTTATACAAAAATGGTTATTGGCAAATGGTTATTGCTGCGTTTAAATCTGTGAAACAATAGTAAAAATAGCACAATGCAGTTTGCCGTAAATTATAAAGAAATGAATGGAGTTTGCCGTAAATTATGGATCGAGGTAGAGAAACAGTATAAACAGTGTAATGGCAAGGTAAGCCGAAATTGGAGGAGTTGCTCTCCGACCACATTCGAGAATTGGCAATACTGGTAGAATCACATTGTATCTCAGCAACCGAAGATGAAGAGCTCCAAAGAGATTTAAGTTATCACATTCTGAATGATTTTTTTTAAATTATCAGAAATAATGATAAAAATAGAAAAGGCGTAGCATTGTGATACACTCAATCTAAAAGAATATGATGTGTTACAAGCAAAATGTTTGACAAAATCGAGAAAAAAATCAAGACAAGAACCAAACTAATAATTTCTCATATAAAACCATATAATTTGATACCTCGATTAACGAATCCTCGCTTAACGAAGCATTTCCAGAACCCATTCATTAAACGGAACCCATTCATTAAGCGAGGTTTACCTCTATACATATTCATCCCAAAAAAGTGTAGCGATAACAGAAAAATATATGCCAAATAGGCCATCACAATACAGTTTGTGTATAAGCCATTTCCATGTGATGGCGATGAAACAAACCTTAAGGTAATTAGGGTATACGAGAGGTTTTGTATCCAACAACAGTTCGGGCTAGCTCCACTTACTTCAATACAATATCTCGATTTTATTTTACTGGTTTGACCAGAAACGTTTGGACCTAGATATTTTTTGTAGAAAATTTTCGCATTTTAATACAAGTTTTTATTCGATACTGTATATGGTATAAACTATTTTTCTATTTTGTAAATTTATTTCTATTTTGTAATAAACTTTGCACACATTCAAAAGCTTTATTTACTTTTGGCTGCTTGAATTCATAAAGAAGGAAATGAAATATATAATTGAACCCGTTAACTATACACTAATAGTTGCTTTCCAATCGACCAACCACTAGTATCCGCTTGTAGTCCGGTTCGTATCTTTGCTAAATGTACTATGGTTTATTTAGCAAAGATAAAAACTGGACTACTACTAGCGGTTGGTCGCTTAGAAATGAACTAATATAACACAACAAAGCACACGTGACTCTGTTCCTTAGTAAGAACTCTCTGTGGTATGAGGTCGAATTTTTCTCGTAACATACATATTATTGAAAGCATCCTAATATTAGACATCTTTATACAATAAGAAACTGCTGCGTGTAAAATAATCTGCCCGGTTTGATTAATCACAAGGAAAACTTTAATTTCTATATGGAACTATTTAGTGTATTCTGCTAATTGCTATTCTGAACTAAGTGACGAACTAAAATTATGTATTTTAATCAAAAACAAAAAAATGTTGTTTATATACGGAACGAAATAAAAAATTACAACAACTATATATAGATTTAAAAAAAAATATTTAAAAGTAAATATCCTTGTGATCCTGTTTTTTGTACTTAATATTTTCTTAAATTTTTTGATTGATTTTAATTTTTGTTTATCTCACCTAAATTGTAAATTCCTGACACGATTCAGTAGATCGGCATGTCCGGAAGAATATTGTTCGATAACATCTTTGACATCGTACGGTTTGAGGGCTTCACGAAACTTCTTGCGTGCCAGAAAGTATTTTAGCTAAGAGCAAGACAATTTTTGTTTTTGTTTTTTTGTTTGTATAAGAATAGTATAGTTTTATTGGTTTATTCTTCAAAAATAAAAGAAGGATTAGTGAAAACAAGGAAAAACTAAACAAAAAAAAATCATTAACTTTTCACAGGAAGTAAGGGATGAAACTATGCACAGCAACAACAAAAACATAAATTATTATTGAAAGGAAATAAGAGGATTAATTTTATTTTGTTGTCGTTATATATTGAGGAGCTTTTTCGATAAAACTAAAAAAAGCTCTTAATAATATTTTTCTTGAGAGGGAGTACAAAATAAGTAACTAATAAAATAACAATACTCAAAAAAAAAAAATTGTTATAATTCAATTAAAATTAATTTTTTTTAATTATACGATTTAAATAGACGAAAGTATTTCATATCCGATTGTGATGGCGATTTGAAAGTTTTATAATTCTTTCTTAGTATATATGTATATAGATCGCAATGTGCATTGTACAAAACCAATTCCATCCAATTTTCAAAAACCCAATTTTAGATCTATATACAATACCCTAATTAAAAAAGAGTCTCCCTTTTTGACATTAAGGTATACAAACATATATATCACATAAAACACAAATTCATAAAAAATTAATAATAAATTATTAAAATTTAATTTAATTAAACAAAAAAGGATTTAATCCTTTACTCGTTTATTTTATTCATGACACCTCTACTTTGTATATAGTGTGTGCTTTCATTTATATTGTGTGTACGGCGAGATGATACGCTCGACACAAACAGATGGTACACTACTATTCTGTCGAAAATACTAGTGTGTGTGTGTAGCACACATGTACTAAACTCTTGTCACGTTCAACGATTTATGTGAACTTAGAGAAAAATTTCGCGATGGAAAATTTAGGACGAAAAAAACCAAAATAGTTTTGTATTTGTTGTGTGTGTGTCAGATTAAAATAAATAATTGTGTTATGCTACCTGTTGGGGTGCAACATAATGTTTTAGGCATGCTATTGGGAATTTAGATATAAAAAATTGAAAATTAATTTTTGATATGAATCTCATGAAACACGTTAAATGATGTATCGTATTGGGAGGGTATCTATCTAATGGGGTTCTCTAAAGCACTTGCAGGTTGCATGTTATATCAAATCATATATAAAGTAATTTTGTTTATAATTTTTTTTTTATAACATTCTCACTCGATGGTGGTTTAAAATTGCTTTATTACTTGTGTAGATTCAATTAACAATTGGACGAAAAATTTTACTCAGTTAAAGTAATTGGAAATTTTAATGTCAACCAAAATTGGAAATCAAATTAATGAGTTTTATCGCAGAGTGAACACGTTACCGAGAAAAGTCGAACTGACTTGATGCTGTTAGAGTGATATCATGGATTTGGAAGGTTGAGGAGCGCCCACAACTATTAAAAATTGTTTTAGCAAGGCTGGATTTACGAAAAGTTAATGAAAAAGATTTAGTCGTTTTGGCTGAAGTTAGATTAATAGTTGAGAAAGATAAGTCAGACTATGACGTGTATTGAGTCGTTAAGGATGAATGGATCAAAAAAATCGATGCCATTCGAAAAACATATCACTCATGGAGTATTTAAACATTGACGAAAATATTTATATCTCGACGGCCAAATTTGAATCAATAAATTCGAAAACCATTAGAAGTAATGCACACTGCTGTTGAGATGCATGCAGATGCGTCTGATTCGATACACTACTGCGTTCAGAAGATAGAGCATTTTCTCGAGAGTATATAACAGATTTCACAATAACAGATTTTACTTGCAGCAAATTTGAAATTTTTCATTGCAGAATCGACTTATAGAAGTTTTACTGTTTATACTTATTGAGTAATGACATAAAATAGTCAACCGACCAAATGGCGGAGTGGTTAAAGGTGCGGGAAACAGAATTCATGAGCCAAACCCATCTTCTATGTAATTTTCCGATGGTTCTACGTAAATCGGGTCAATAGCCGTATCTCCGCGATATGAATACGTAATGGCGTAAAGGAGGATATATTGAAAAGCGAACAGCGTAAGATTTGCGAGAGCCTTGATCTGCAAAACCGATTGCAATGATAGAAACAGGCATAAAACAGTTATTTTATTTTTCTCGTGAACTACCAGAATTCAACCTCTGGTTTCTAAATAATGGACGACCGATAATCGTTCATAATGTTGAAGTGGTCGTCTAGAAAATGGCCGCTTTCGAAATCAGTTTAAGCCAGAAAAAACATAATCATTTAACACCTTTGAGTCTGAGAGAAAGGTCCGTGGGTAGTTTCAAGTGAAATTGCTTGAAATTCAGAAACATATAAACTTAAGTTAAACGACACTAGATGGCCACATCTTAAGAAGAGCTCTTCACTACTGGAAGTATTATATACTAAAGGAATCGATCTGTATCCTGACTAGATTGCATTTCATGATATGTGTGGACAGATAACATCAATGCTACATAAGAAGAAAATTTAAATTTGGTTTGTCGTTTAATTTGGTCGGGTCAATTCGGGTGAGTAGCATGGACCATCAATATAGTTGGAGTATAAATGTGTTAGTTGAAACAAGAGGATCATACATATTTTGTAAAGAATAGAAATATCGTTGGAATAAAATGGTGGGCAGTTTGAAGGATTAATTTTAGGTAACAATAAATATTTTCAGTAGTTAGAAAACCTGAAGTATCAAAAGTAAAACAAATCCTATACAATGATAATTTCTATAGCGTGTTTTGAACCGTTTTGCATAAAATGAATTTTTAATTTCATTGCATAGTTGATGAAACTTGGATAGCTATAATTCGCCAAGACAAACGAAACAAATCGATGAAGGTGCAACAAAAAAGGAACAGACGGTGTCATCAGCAGGAAGGAGGCGGTTTATCATAATATGAAAAAGCCTTAGAAAGATTTTTCCAGACTTTATATAGTGTTAAATAAAAAATATTTCACCACAAAAAAATTTGACTGAAATTTTTAAGGTCTGCTTTTGTGTATTCGACCAAGAGAGTTTTATTAAGAGCAATATTCTTAGCTTGCACGATTTAATCAATATAATTTCTAAGTATTTTATAGTAAATATGAACAGTCGAAATATGATATAGAACGAGTCGAAATATGATATGGAAGGTAATTATAGTATTCAAGCTCTAATCATAACTCTAGGATTTACTCGCATTATATGGTGACTACTATACACAGTCCACCTGTTTAGTATTAAAATATTTAGTGTATAAAATATTTTATTAAGGGTTGCTTTATTTTATACAATCAAATATGGAATTATCATACTCGTATATCAAACTCTTAAAATATTTGTTATGCTTTTAAAATTTTTACTAAGGCATGCAAAATTACTTAGTTTATTTATTCGAAGCTTTTTGTCTCTGACATTTTTTTGTACATTCGAATTATAAATTTACTTCCTCATTCACTTATACAAAAAAAAAGAGTAAAAAACCAAGAAAAAGTTTATTTATATATATGATTTGTAAAAATTGTGCTTTTTAGCCAAAAAACAAAAACTAAAAGTTTAAAAAAAGTTTATCATCAACCCAAGATAAATAAAAGAAGTATATAAATTTGAGGTCTTAAAAAAATGTTAATTTTTTGTTTTATATCATTAAAGCTTCTCGAAGTTAAGTTTGTTGCATCGAGCTTTTGTAATTGTTCGTCTTTTGTACTTAGATGTTTTGATTTTGAGAATATATAGATTGATTTAGTTAGTTAAGGTTAATTTTATCAAAAAAAAAACAAATTTAGAAAAAATAGTATAACAATAGAACATATTATACATATCTCAAAGTGTGTGTAATGTACCTAGTTTGGACATTTTTAACCCGTCCAAGCAGATCAACATGTCCGGCAGCATATTGTTCCATTACATCTTTTACATCATACGGTTTAAGCGCTTCCTTAAATTTACGTCGTGCTACAAAATACTTCATCTATAAAAAAATTAAAAATAAATAACAAAAACAAAAAATCGAAGGAGAAATCGAAGGAAAAATTAAATAAAATTATAAATAAGAAATGAAGGAAGAGAATTTACACAAGGAAGTTTATATATATATAGAGCTTTTTCAATATTATTATTTTTGATCTGTCGAAAATCAAACTAAACGATTGTCACAACATTCTTACCTTTCTTATAAATCTAATCGCTGTCTTATGCTGATTTGTTAATTGTATACATCTCGGTTCATCGTCTTCATCTAATTATAGCGCCATAAATGAAAAGATAAAAATTATATATAAAACACAGAATATAGTCCCAATATTTTCATTATAAAGCTTTAGCCTTTTACAAAGTTTGATTTTAGCATTGGTTTAAATGAAATTAAAAAAAAAAATTATTAATCTTAAATACATGCATAAAGAAAAACGTGCAACATGCGTTAACACACAAAAGCACGGTGTTAAATCCCCAATAATAATTGATTTATATATATTGTATATGATTAACACCAAAAACCACCATCACCAGACACTTAAAAAAACAATTTATACAATAATAAAAAATTGTGTGCGTTTTGCAATTTTGGAATATATGCGAACGTGTGTACCTAAATCACCGTTGACCGTTATAAATTTAACACTTTTTTTCGTGTGCGATTTCTCATCGATCAATGTAAATTCCTCATCCTCGTGTATTATGTAATTTCTGTGCTTTGATCTTACGACAAAATGTACTAAAAACAAAATAAAAGAAAACAAAAATAAAACAAACAAAAAGAAACACATAACAATACAAAAAATTAAAACAAAACGAAAAGCTTTTTATTCGGGTGTGTGTGTAGATTATTAATATAAATTATATTGGATGAGCTTTTAAGCTGTTTATATAAGATTTGTGTTTTTGTAATTATATATCGAATATCTACTTGTTGTTGTTGTTGACTTTAAAGCTTAAACTGTTTGTTTTTTCTTGTTTAATTAGACATGATCCAAACAATTAATACATTTACAGACAAACAATATTGAAATGTTAGAAAATGAGCTTTTACAAAGATTCGGTTTTTATATATACATAGTATATGTCTGTGTGTGCTTATGTTAAATCGTAAAGTTTTTTTGTCATTTCCAAATCGTTGAACCATTACTACAAATATTAGACATACAATTGTATGAAAGCTTTTGTATAATCCAAAGTGATTTCTGAATTAAATTGATTATGTTATTGTTAGTTATGCATGATGAAAATTGTTTGATTGCGCTCGATGGAAACTGATAAGCTTATAAGTTTTTTCGTATACGGTTGTTTCGTTGCGGTGTGTTACAAATATTAGAAGGATAATATATACATCTCTGGTGTTAAAAGAGCGTTGTAATTTTAAGTTAAACTAACCTTTGTTGAGAGGATGAAATCCACAAATTTACACGTAAGAAGTACACTTCAGTTTTAAATATAGTTACGATGACAGTCCACAATATGACAGTCTACCCGAAAAAGTTGGCCACATTATGTTAGGTTAGAATCAATATACACTTGGGTGCAAAAAACTCACATATTGCTCAATTTTCCACAAAAGCTCCAAAATATAAAAAAAATCCAATATTTGTTTAATTTTTTTAAATTAATTTAAAGTCTATTTTAATCCAGTGGCACCTTTTTTGTACTTGTACCATGTCAACAGAGTAATTTTCTGTCAAATACATTCAGCGAGCTTTCGAAATAAATTCCGAAAATATTTCGCAAGATCAACACAATAGCATGCCATGAAATAATTAGTGCGGAATTATGATCTATCGCACATCGACGCTTACCCTAAACTATTAATTAGGTCTTCAACCGGTGTAAAGAAGTGGAAACCACACCTGTGGTTCTATTCTGGTAATTCCCAGGGAATGGAAATTGAGGAATGATTTTATATGAAATATGAGTTTAAAAATTTTTATTTTTTCTGGCATACTAAGGTAAAAAGCTTGTATTAAATTGGGAATAATTTACCCTTTCATTTTTCATATGGAAAAGTTATTTCTAATTTATCAATATTTACATCGAACTTTTTTGGTCAGTACGCCGAAAAAATATATTTGAACAAAAATTAAATATAAATTCTTTCCCCAATTCCCTATTTCCGAGGAATTACCAGAAAGGTAGCCGCACAAGTAGTTGCACTAATTTATGCGGGCTGGTACCAAACGAAAGTGGCTCTACAACTAAATTTAAGTCGATTCTTCGTTCGTCGACTGTGGCATAGATGTCAGGAAACTGGTGCTTACAGACGGCGACAAAAATTTTGTTGACCTCGTGCTACAGCACCGCTTTCTTGTAGCAACTTTGTTGTAAAATCGACGTATGAATGTGGTTCAACTGGGACGGCGGCCCAATGAAGTTCGTAAAGTCAATCGGTGGACAGTTAGAAGACGATTTTGAGAAGTTAATCTAACTGGACATAGACCAAAAATGACCACAGCTCACCGACAAGCCCATCGTGAGTTCTCTCCATTCAACAAGTACAGGATATGATTATATGGCCCCGATGGACGCAGAATAGTACTCAGAAAAGAAGCAGAGCGATATGCACAATGCATTGAAGAACGTATCTCGTATGGCAACGAATTGTACATGTTCTGAGGAGGCAGAGCACTGAAGGTGAAGACGGATCTTGCATTTATCACCCGAGACAATACTGGCTGTCAATCAAATGGAATGACTTTTTAACGGTACATTGAAGAATTGGAGTACTTTGAATTTTTTTTTTATGGCTTTGTTGGTGAAAATTTTCTGTTCATGCAGTCTACCTTCAAAAGGTGGATGTGCCTGTGTGGAGTGGCCAGGTCATAGCCCGGACCTCAATCCGAGCGAACATTTATGGAACGAGCTGAAAAAAGGGAGATATGTTGCTCCAACTAGTCTCCAGAAGCAGCAACATGCGATCGTAGAGTAATAGGTGGCGATATTTCTAGATTTTGTGAAAACTTTGGTGAAATCAATGCAGCATCGAATGGAGGGAAAGAGGAGGGAATACTTCTTTAATAAAACTGTTTTTTGTGGAAAATTAAGCAATGTGCGATTTTTTTGCACCCAAGTGTATTTTGGCCGTAAAAACATAAATTAATGTTTAGCAAACTTTACAAAGGCTTGTCAAACAAAATTTGTATAAAAGTTATATAAAACAGAAAATCAAACCCAAAGTTGTTAATCCTATGTTCGATTAAATCGAGTCTAATAAACTTTTATTTGTTTAGCATTGGTATTATACAGGGTGTGTCAAAAAAAAAAAAAGAAAATGTCATCATTTTGATGTGAGAAAATTTTTTAGATTGAAGATGATTGGAAGCCGATATATAATCGAACAGGAAACGGTATATCGCCTACCAACAAACTGATGGAGTCCAATGCTCTTAAAAACTGATGAAGTCGAATGGCCCAAGAATTAAGATTTTAACGTCTACAACAACGTCACCAGTATTTTGAAATAGGTTATTATCATGGTCCATTATGATGAGATTGATGAAATTTGAAAAATTGAGAGCTTTCCATGTGAATCAAATTAAGTGTTCTGTTTTCTTTTTTCATGTAAAACAACGGAATTTACATAAGAGTTTAGGGAATATGTCTACATTTAAACGGCTCTAAACAGTTGTTTACAGCCCATTTACTTTAATCGAAATTAGTCGTTGTTTCCAATATCGATTTAAATCGCTTTTGAACTTTTATAATACCATTGTGAACCCGGAATCCCAGTTTTTTTTTAAATATCCATAAACCTACAATAATTTTTCCATTACAATGTACGAAAATTGTGTTGTGTTTACAATTTATATATACAAAAGAAAAATCTGTCCTTTTTTTTTGTTTGAAATGATTTCTTGAAATATTTGGTTTGTCCTAAGAAAAACGATTTTTTTTTTATTTTATTTGAGAAATCCAAATCGCAAACAATTGTAACATATATGAATATAGAGTAGTGTTGTTACATAGATGTAAATATCCATAAAAACCGATATATTTATTTATCGATATATAATCCCGAATAATAAATATTCCATCCATATATATGTACATATGTGGATAATGTGAATCCACCTTTTTGAAATGTCGTGTATATACTCGTACACATACAAACAGAAGGGAATATATATCGAGATACATATTTTTACGGATTGAAATTTTCAACCCGAAAGACAAATCATTTGTAGTCCTCTCGGTTTTGTTATTAAGTATATGTGTGTTTGTATATGTATGTTATATCAATAGACGAGCTTTTTTTTATTTAAAGATATAAAATCCTTTTCTACCAGAGCTTTCTTTAAAGACCAATTTTTGTTTTCTTTGGCTTTGCTTTGTCTTCGACATACTATATGTATATTGTAATAGGATTAAGAGATTTTGTACATATGCTGATAATAGATCCCGTGATTCACAAAGAGATGGATGGATGGTTGTGAATCACCATAATAAAAACCTGATTAAATGTTTATATTACAAATAGACAAAATAATAAATTATTTAAATAAAATATGATTTTAAAAACAACATGATAACACAAAACACAAAGTATGTAGAGTTTATGTATTTATTTAGAAAAAAAAACAAAACACTGTGCAATATATATGTTTGTATATATAGGTAATATAGTTTTCGATAAATTTTCGGTGCGATTTTTCACAAAGACAGTATATAGAATAGAATATGGTATTGACACGACACAAATACACAGACCCACTTGTTTATATATAAATATATATAATATGTATGTATACATAAAGCTTAGATATACATAAGAAAATACGCACTACTAATTCGACGCAATTTAAAATTTGATGAGCCCCCCATTGTTGGCGACAAAGTTTGTTGCGATTTTGAATTTTCCTCATACTGTTGCTGTTTCATCAATTCTTTTTGCAATAGGCCGCATAACATAACCGGCAATTGTGTTGCTTCGCTCATTTTTAGTAAAGTTGGATTGTTAATGCTACCCCGCCGATTCGCATGTATATCGCCAACACTTTCATTATGTATTGTATTATTCTCCGACGATGTTAAACGTATTGTTAAATCGTTTCGCGTACGATATGATGTTAGATTATCGAGTAAACCTTTAGGCGCGAGAATGAAAAATGAAAGGTGTTTTGAAGAGATATATATATATAGTTAATATAGTATTGATATTGTTAAAAATAGTTAAAACAGACGGCACATTAATTTCTATAAAGATGTGTCAACTTTAATGTCTAGAACTTGAGTACCCATCATTGTAAGTGTCATCAAATGACACTTATAGTTAAAAATTTTATATAAAGAAAACGAGATTCTCCAAATAATTAAGTTTTCCAGTTACAATTGTTGTTGTGTTTGTGCCTAAAATCATTTCATCTTGATGTCGCTGGAAAATGTATAAATCATAATTAAAAGTTTTTTTTGTGCTTTTTAACGACTGGTTGTTGTTTTTGGCTGTTACTATGGTATAAGCTCTTATATAGCTATATAGACATCTGGTATACGGCTGCTGCTTCTTTTATTATTATTATTATGTAAGTTATATAATTTACTTCCTTCCAAGCAAAAAAAACTAAGTAGAAGAATACTTTTGAAACTAAAAGTATGCATTCGAGAATTGTTTTTGAAAGAATGTGTCTTGCCGTACAACAACATAACTTGTTACATAAAAGTCAAATCCGGTTATAGAATTTATATTTAAACATTGTTTACGTTTATGGTTTGTGTTTTATGTTGTATAATTTTGAGTTAAGGGTTGAATTAATTGGCATTATGTTTTTATGCTGATTCTATGCGAAAAACTTTTACTCATTAATGTCAATTATATATGTTACTTCATAATAAGCTGCAGCCGGTGAAGTTTTCGTTTAAATTTTATTAAAATTATTTTTAGAAATTGAAAAATATAAATTTATTTTGTATAATATCAAACCCAACAATCACTTATAGGGGTTGTAAGTATATATATTTAATACTGGCGGTATCGTATCTTATACAGAACTTTACTTCAAAGAAGACATTATAATGAAATATAACGATAAGTTAAGAATAATTATTTTAAACATGTTTTTGTTTGTTAAACATCCTGGAGCCAGATAAGTTTTTCTAATTAAAAAGGTTGAACTTTAACCGGCTCTTAACTCAAAACAATTTTTCTTCGTTTAACCTTATCAGCTACGTCCAAAAGTATTAAAGAAATTTACAATCCTTTAGTAAAACATTATAAACTATGGAATTGTCAGTTAGATTCAAAGATCAAAACGATCTTACAGGTTTGTTTTAAATTAACTCAAAGTTTTCATTTGACGACATGTGTTTTAGTTTGATATCAAAGCAACAAAAGCTTCAGTGACCTGTAACTTTCGCTATAATCAATCACATCCTATTTTAGTTCATTGTTTCAAGTACTTATTGTATTTAAAGATAATGGAGGGTTTGTTTTTAACATAGCCGATCGACCTAAAACTGAGTTGCAGTATTTGTTATTTTTCGACTATATATTTCGACCTCGATTATAGGCCAACTAGGTTTTTACAATGGGCCATGAAAGTAAGTACTAGTGTAAATAATTTTTGAACCATGTCCCAGAACGGAAATTTTCAAACTGATTTGAAGTCTTCTAAGCTCAATTTAGCTTTCAGTTATAACTTATGGCATATTCAGTTGGGGTTGAAGATGCAAATGATCTTGTAGCCATAATATTATTTTTAAAGCACACAACCAACTTATTGTATTATGCAAAATCTATCAGAGTATTACAGGTCATGTGATTTTCGGAAATGCTATTGAACTATGTTTGCTATTGTTTGTGATGTGACGACATGTGTTTAGTCTGATATCTATGATAACAAAAAATGAACAGTTCACTTTGATTATCTTAGTACTTGTATTAGAAAGATCATAATTTGTTTTATCAATATAACAAAAGCTTCAGTGATCTGCAATTTTCCCTTTGATGAAACAGGTGCTATTTTAGTTCGTTTTTTTCATCAGGATTATTTGATAATTCACTCGGGTGCTACTGGGTGAGTACTGTGAATGTTTATGTAAAAAGTTTAAAATGAGTAACTTCGTAATAAAATTTTACTCCTCGTACTAAAATTTTCCATTCCATATTGAATTATACTCAAGCGGTGGTGAAAAATTAAATTAGTGATTTACTGTAAAAAAGAGAATTCTTAAAGATGAGGGTTTGTTTTAAGGACCAACCATATTCGTGTTATTTCATTCGCATGACTTTAATTAAAATAAGTATTTCCTTGGTCGCCTGAGGTGACGTGACGTGACAAATATCAAAACCTGAATTTATCGGGCAACACAAATAATTTATTTTACAATTATATTGGAGTCAATTCTTTTTAATAAGTTGTGGTTTTACAGAGCTATGTGATATGGAGGAGTATGTGATAAATTTGTTAAATATTTAAACCTTTTAAAAAAGTATAAGAAAGCATATTATTTATTTCCATCTTTCACAACTCCTTTTCATATCGCATATTTACATTATTTTTTATCTCCTTTGTGTCGCCTAAAAATTTTGCACGTCATGATTGTCACCTCAATCGACCAAGAAAATACAAAAAAATTGTCGTAAATAACAACAGGTGAACCGACAGGTGACAACTGATCGAACTGAGTTGCAATATTTGTATTTGATTATTTTTCGACTAAACTCGCCTCGATTATAGACTAAACAATACAATATAAACCACAATGGCCCACTATTACTAAGTAATAATGTGACTGTACCCATCCTTCGTTCAATTCAGCTTATTTTAAATGATATAATGTGTATCGTGTCATCTTCACTGTACCATATAGTATAAGAATATTTTTTATGATCGTACGAATAACACTAATTTAAACCACCCGAACAAATAAAGTCTGTAAAAACAAATTCTTTAAAATAATAGGCATATAATATAATAATAGCAAACTCTTAAAAAATTATTTTTCTCTATATTTTGCTTTTGTTTTGTGGAAATATTTAAAATAAGCTTTTCCTGAGCTTTCTTAATTTATAGTACCTAATTTTATTTTAATTTTTTATAACAAAACAAAAGAATTTTCCCCGTATACACAATAAAATAACAAAAGGGAATAAATTGTGTCACAAAGCGTCTTTTTCATATTTCTGGTATATAACTTTATATGTATGTAGTATTGTTGTTGTCATATATTTTATACTTTAGTTTTTTTTTGCACTCATAAAAAGTCAAAAGTTATGTTTAAAATTAAAAAAAATTAAAAATAATAAAATTACCACAACAACAAAACTAATAACAATCGAGCAATTTAATTCTACAAAATATAATAAAATATAAAATGTATGTTGATAATTATTGTAAATTAAAAAAAAAAACAACAACGAAGCTTTCGTCATTCATAAAAAAGCTCCATTAGAACATGCAATAAATGAATCAAGCTAGAGTAGTATAAAAAAAATTTTTTTTTTTCATAAAAAAAAATTTTCAATTTGAAGGAGGACGCAAAGTATGTTTTTTTAGTAAACTATGAGCGTTTTGCAATTTGGTTTATAAAAAAAGAGAGGGAGCTTTTTGTAAAGTAGATTTATAAAAAAATATTTATATATATTTATTATTTAATCGTGCTTTATAAAATTATGTTTTATTTAATTATTTTTTTTTATTTAATTTATATCATCTATCTGCATCGCTACTATATATAGAATGTAAAATCAAATTAAATAAAATTGGAAATAAGAAATAAAATTATATATAAAAATAAAATAAGAAAATTAAAAAAAGCTTTGGAAAATTAAAGTTCCCAAAGTAGTTTTATAATTTTTTTTATGTTTTACGGATTTTTATATAATAAAGTTTATAAAAATAAAATAAAATGTTATTTAATATTATAAAGTTGGAAAAGCAAAAGCTTTAATATATATTTCTATATAGTATTTGTGTGCATATATATATAAAAGGTAAAAGTTTGTTTCGTTTGTTTATTTGAAATTTAAAAATATTTTAGTTTTATTTCACGAGTGGAGCTTTTGTAGTAAAATGTATATAAATATATAGAAAGCTTTTTATCTAATTTAGTATAAATTTCGTTTAAAAAAATAGTTATAAAAACTTGTGCTTTCTTGGTGTCATAAAAGCTACTCACTTCACCTTTTTTTAATTTACTTGATGATGACTTTTTCTTTAGGAATTTCCCCAACGTTTCTTCTAACAACATACATATACAACCCGGAAAAAATAAATAAATATAACACAGACAAAATATTAATCTTAATTTATGATGGGAAAAAAAATTTTTTTTTTGTTTGATAAATTTTTTTCAATTAAAAAGCTTGATTCATTTTATTGAATCTAATATTAATAATTAATTATAATCATATAAAATTAAGGAAAAACCAAAAAAAAAAATTATATAAAATATAAAATAAATAAACATCAAAAAATAAGCTTTTTAGAATATTGTTTAAATTTTTCTCGTTTTAATAGGTAAATAGGTATCGTTTTTGTTTTTAATTTTTTTTAAAGAGTTTTTAACATTTCTATATATAGTAAAGCTCACCATCTGAATTTTTTTTCGATAGTGCCGTTTCCGCTACCGAATCTTCACTTAAACTAGCGTTCATAGGACGACCATTGTTTGTGACTTCTAAAATTACAAAAAAAGAAAAAAAAAAGAAAACCAAAACAAAACACAAAAAGTTGTTGTTCAAAAATAAGCTCACACCATATTTAGAAAAAAAAAATTAAAAATAAAATAAAATACCAATTTTGTTTTATTTTATATAATATAGTTTATAAAAAAAAGTGCTCACCTAAATTTTCCGAGGATGCATTGATTTCCGCCATCCGCTGACATCGTGATCCACGCTGCGATCCGGCTGGTTTTGGATTGCCCGGCGAATGTAACGACTGGCTTTTATGCCGTCGTATCGTTGGTAAACGTGCCACAAACGATGCATTATGTTTAAAACTAGAAGATGCCCGTCTAATCAGCGATTTACGGTTTGTTCCAGAACTTAATTATTTTGTTCAAATTTTTTTTTATTTATAAATTATTAATTTATAATTGTTTTTTTTTCAGTTTTGAAACAAAATAAAAAAATTGGTAGTATATAGTATGGTTATTAGTAGTAAAAGTAGTAAGAATAATATAGTAGCAGTAGTAAGTTATAGTATATAAACAGTAATATATTTATAATATATAGTTACAGTAGTGTAATATTGATGGGTAGCGTGTGTGTATATGTATGATGCAGCATTGCAGAAATAATATAATTATAACATAAACATATGCAAAAAAATAAAAAAAAAATAAAAAAAATAAAAATTAAATTAATTAAAAATAAAACAAATAAAATTAGCGATATATAAATAAACAAAAAATTAAATTAAATTAAGATTAATCTACTATACAGAATATTTGAGACAGACATACAGACAGATATTTGGTATATCGATATTAAAAACATTACCATATCTATGTAGTATATAAACATAATTCTATTAACACAAGACATGCATTTTTTAGAAACACTGCCTGTGATGTATTACTTTTGTAATCAACATTAATCATATATAGTTTAAATTTGGCAAGCATCCAAATTTTTAAAGTCGAATAAAGCTATACATACATAAACTATTTCTATATATACATATCGTTTGAGCCTAACTATTCATTACACTACGTTTAAACGATCCTAATTCAGATGAATATGATCTTTGTATCCAAAAAGCCTATAAATACGTCTAATTGATTAGTACTCACTCATACGTTTACTGAACAATATCTACGCAATATCAATCCATCAGCGTTCATTGATACGGAAAGCTATGTACAAATAAGATTTAAGTTGCCATCAAAACACTAGTTTGAAAGCTTCCCACGATGATACATAAGTTTTGTTGAAATGTTATACATAAATATATATATATATATATATATATATATATATATATATATATATATATATATATATATATATATATATATATATATATATATATATATATATATATATATATATATATATATATCAACGGCAAAATAATTGCGCAACCTTATTTTTATTAATTTAATTATTTTTAAATCTAAATATTATTGTTGAAACTATGAACAGTGGTAACAAAACAATTAAAACCAAAAAGGGCATTTTGTATAGAGAACTTCCTCGCAAAACTGTTGCTCTCCACTTTCAAATGAAATTGTAAATTTTGATTTACCATCTTCCGTTTATTCACGTTAAAATCTCGACTGTCGATAAAGATGTCAAAAACGTTGTGCAGATAACTGCAAACTTTCTGAACGAAAGTTGTAAGAGCTGAATTCTTTAAAGGCATATATGGCTTACGTTTTAGAAGGAGAAAATAAGTAAAAACTACCCCAAAAAATTAGGATGATCAAGAGAAATAAAACACCAGGCAAAATGGCAGATTACAGAAGCTCAATATGATCTTATTAACCAGAATCTTACGAGTGAAATACACTAAACATAAATAATACAAGAGACACTTAACTACGATCATTAAAATATGAAATAATTCAATATTCAAACCTATAACAACTCAGCACTTAAAGGGGTCGATAATCTACAGGGTAGGTTATTCAATAAGAAAATAAATACTAAAGATCAAGTAAAAGCCAACTACACCACTTCTACAGATGCGAGTAACGAAATAATATACATGTATTACACTTAAAAGAAAGGTCCATACTGACTGACCTGAGAACAGCGTTCCCAAAAAGAATCCCTATGGAAATATGATAGAGCAAAATGTCTCTTAAACTCTGGCGCAAAAAACTAATGCTTCGAACATGAATATGGTTTTTATCAATTTCTAAAAATTTTTATCGGTATTTGGTAATATAACAAATGACCAAATTTACTGACGGTCAAAACCAACCGAGAAATGCTATTATTTATTAACTAACTTAGTAGTTGTGTTGTAGCTGACCATTCAGACCAAGTGGAAGTTTGCCTTTGCTGGACGAATATGACCGAGAATCTTTAAATGTAACATTGTGTAATATAATATCTTCAAATACAGGACATGAGGTAGAGATTCGCGATAAATCGGAGAGATATTGTGTAATGGAATGTAACCAGGTTATGTCTAAATTTAACAAAGGTGATTACTTGATATATGATATCTTTACCGGTAAAAGTCAAATTAATAAGGAATCAGTCCTGTGACGGAGCAAATCCAAGTTTGTTGTTCTGAAATGTATTGATCCATTGTACAAAAAAGATATATACAGTAAAAAAAGGAGCTCAAAAATTCGTGAGATTTTTTTCGTGAGCTTAGAAATCGGTTAGCTTTTATACTCTCGTTGTCCATCTTCTCCCAATAAACTGAACTGCTTTGACTCACGATTCCTATTTGTGGATCTTACGAAACAGATTTCGAGACTGAGAGTGAACGTTTGGGAGGAGATGTTATAATGGATCAATCGACCCTGAGTGACGGAAAAACAAAATTATGGAACGGTTACTTCAGGGACTATTGGATATTATAGATTTGAGAAAGTTCAATTTTGACAATTTGTATCAACTGTTAGAATCATATACACGACTTTCATGTTAAACAGGACCAAGTTAACTTAAAAAATTGAAAAAAGCGTAATTGTTACAGCGCACTTATTTGTACTTAGTGATATTTAATTGCAATAGTAACCTTGGAAAGGAAATAATCGCCAGTGAAGTAAAAAAAAGTGGT
Source organism: Tipula lateralis (assembly GCA_963932295.1). Taxonomy (NCBI): domain Eukaryota; kingdom Metazoa; phylum Arthropoda; class Insecta; order Diptera; family Tipulidae; genus Tipula; species Tipula lateralis. The sequence continues at coordinate 44,132,408 of OZ010738.1, forward strand.
TCGGAACCATGAACAAGGGTGCTTGAATTACGGTTAAACCATTTGAAATAGTTTTGTGCATTAACATTCAGAGAAGCGAAAAATCCTAATTAAGACATACAAGTAGCAATTTTATTGCCCTCCATTAAGTTGCTATATCCTAAGGTTTTCATAATTTATAAAAAAATAATCAAAAGGTTGTGCAAGTTTTTTGCCGTTGAGCGTATTAAACAGCATTTCACATTTTATAAAACATTTTGTAGTGTTTAGTGATTACGACTTATGGTAAAAACACGATACTACATAACTAACTGTGCAATAAAACTAAAACTATGTAGATACTAGCCAAAAACTATTCGATACACTAAAATCATTGTCATCACAATGCACGCTGTTTTAACAAAATTTTTCCATTAGACATTTTGTGAAACCGTTGAAAATGTGCTTTTTGTATACGATATGATGCTGTACAACCCTATAATCGAATACATGTATAGTTTCTATCCTCTCGCTTACGATAAAAATAAATAAATCCATTACCCTTTCCATATGATAACATATATGTGTACATATTTATAATAGGTAGAGGTATCCGGACCAATTAAAAAGGGTAAATTGATGATGATCCCATCATTATCACTTTTCTACATCTTGTAAATGAGAGCAATTTGCGACAACAACAACGACCATAACCAAAAAGAAACATCACTATAATATATACACGAGTGGAACTTAAATCGACACTGAATGTACCTTTTTCGTTTAAGATGTTATTATTTAGGTTCCTCGGAGGAGATAAAATCTCTCTGTGTATGTGTTTTGTTTGTTTGTTTGGAGAAACATTCTAAGCTTTTTTTTAACCTGTTGTTATCTCATTTATACATATATAACTATATATTGTATAGAGATAGAAAGAGACATAAATATACATACACGAAAAACAACAACCAAAAATAAATATTTAAATAAACTTTAATTAAATTTTTAATGTAAAAAAATAAAAAAAAATAAAAAAACTTAATAAATTGAATTTTTAAATAAAATTTGCATCCTTTTAAAGTTATCGTTATTATATATTAAAGTGTCGTTTCGTGTTTCAAAGTCTGTCGAACAATAATTAAACGAAAAAAAAAATTTGAACTTTTTTTTTGTTTAGGTAAATTAATTACTTAAAATTAGGTATACGTATATGAAAAAGCTGGATCTGGGGTTTCAGCCATCAAATCGAGCTTTTTATACAATAAAAAAATCACTAGGTTTTGTCTACTCATTACGTTATGTGTGCATGCAAAGCGCTTAAAGCTTTTGCGATTTTTGTTGCCTGCGAATATAATTTTGCTGTTGTTGTATATAGTCAACGAACAAAATAAAAACAAAAGTCAAAATCCAGATTAAACAAAAAAACATAAAGCTTTAACAAAAAAAAAAGTTTAATTAATTATCTATCCGGGCGAAGGCGGTGGCGGCTTTCTTCAATACAAATAATAATTTTAATTTTGGTGTGGCGCACGCGGTCATGTAATAATGATGATGAAGATGTTATTTTTTTTGTACATCTTTTCTTGGCGAATGAGATAAGGAGGCGGGCGGGCGTAAAAATAAAATTCTCATAAATTACTTATGAACTTTTCGCGTCATAAATAAAATAATAGAGATTTATTTGATTTTTTTTTCTTTTCTTTAATAAGATATTTTACAACCCCTAGTTTTGTGCGCCTTTTTCAATATTAGCATTTTTAATCAAAAAACGAAAAATATATATAAAACAGAATTAATTGCCTTTTTTATTTTAATTATCTATATTCACTAATAAAAGCTTCTTTAATTTTTAATTTTAATTCGTTTTAATATTAAACAAAAATTAAAAATAAATATAAAGCTGAAGCTTTTTCTTATTTTTATTGTATTCATGTTTAAGTTTTTGTATGAGTGAATATTTTTTACTAAGATTTTCATCGAACTTTTTTTTTAACTTTGATAATTAAACAAGCTTTAATTTTGATAATTAAACATTGCTTTTGAATGAATGAATTTCAAATTGTCCTTCAACAATTTACAAAATTTTAGTGGTTGAGGGAAAATCAAAGGGTTTTGAAACCATTTAAATTAAATTATAGTTTCAAGAAGAGAATTGATAAAGTTAAGAAAATGATCTTAATACTTTATTTTTACTAACTTAATGAGGACCATAATAGGACAATAACAATTGTTGGGTTTTATGAAAATTTTTATTTGGGGGAAATTTTATTTGATTTGACGTATAATTAATGATATGAAGATTCCATATTTAAATTATAAACATTAAAATGAATAATTAATTTTCCACTTTTATGAATTTGAATTTACCCATTTCGACAAGAAAAGGTTTAAACCTTAGATAAGAGTTTTGAACAAATGAAATTTTAAAATCTTTGTAATATTTAAGGACAAGAATTATTATTCAGTTTTATGACCCGAAATTTATTAAGTACAAAATCTGGGTCACACTACTTGTGGCCATTATCCTCGTATGTCCTCCCTCAAAAACGTCCGAAATCAAATGGAATTTGTTGAGGCTTAATTTAATTTTCAGAGCCATCGGTCGATTTATTTGGTTGGTAATTCTTTAATGAAGTAGTAAAATATGTAAGAGAGCTTTTTAGCATGTGATAGTTTTGAGTTCGATTCTCGCCGCTGACCAAAATATGCTGTGTAGTTGTGTAAAAACGAGTTGTTTGAGTCACCATATGTTAAAACTAATCAGAATTAAATATATTATAGCTTCGAAAAACTTGACCCATGAAAAACAGCAGTACATTAGTATGTCAATATGTCTTTTTGATTCCAAGATAATGGAGAAAAGTCAGTATTCATCCCGAAGGATGGAAAGTCAAGATATGACCAGGGAAAAAGCATTAAATGTTTAGATAATTCGTTGAAAGGTACTTTAAGAAAAAACACTACAAATTAGCAATATTGTCCCATATGAACACATATTATCCCATACATTCCAAGCAACACGCCATACCCAGAAAGGCAGATCTGTTGAAACAGCCTCCATGAAGTCGTTGGATGGATTGAAAAATCGCTGGACAACAAGAAATTTGCCTTGGGGGCGTTTCTGGATATAGACGAAGGACTCTGGGAAACTTAGTCTTTCAAAAATTGGGTCTCATACGATCGCACTCTCTTCGGAAGTCAAGTTTCTGGGGATCTGGTTAGATCGAAAGATTATTTGGCAAAAACATAGAGAATGGAAATGTAACATTTACTGGAAATGCAAACAGTTATTTGGTAAAATATTGGATCAGAAGTTGTGCACTGTCTCTTCTTCACTGACTCTTCGAGGCACTGTCAAACTTAAAGAAAGTTGGGCCGGCACACACCTGCCCACATGCCTTAGGACACTATGGTGACGAAGCACGACTTTAAGAAATTATTTTGGGTAACTATTACCAGAAATCACACATGGGACCATAATAGTCCATCCTACCCCTCCGGTGACGATATGATGATCTTTACTCACGGATCAGTATGCTGTAATCTGGCTGATGCAGGGTTTTACATACAAAATCCTGAGGTCAAATTATCTATCCCTCTTGGTTGGTACGCAATGTTTTTCAGGCGGAAATTGCTGCAATTTTGAAAGCAGCAATCTATGCAAAGCAGATAAACTGCAGGGATCGTCGTATCGGAATCTTTTTTGACAAGGCTGCTCTAAAGGCGATTGGTTTCAATACTGTTTGATCGAAACTTGTTTTGAAGACTAGGCAGTCTGAATAAAGTGAAACATCATTGAATATCCAGTCACATGGATATCAGCAGAGGAAATATATTGGCTGGCAAATTGGCCTGTTTGGGTGTGGCTACCACTTTTGTGGGACCTGAGACCACTTTAGGTGTGACGTCATTATCTCTTAAACTAGAACTTGGGTGATCTGTACCAAAAGAGATGGGATAGCCTCATCTCCTGTCGACTGTCCGACTTTCTTAAAAATTTTGCTTGGCATTCTTACGAAGCATTGCTCCCTAAGTAATGATCAGTTTCGAATAGAAATTCGGAACTAAAAATACTGATTACGATGTCTACAAGTTACACTAAGTCCATACACAGTCATAATCGCAAATAGTTTACTTTTCAAAATTAAAAATCACATTTCGTCGAAAATGTTTAGTAAAAGCTTCATACTCATTTACCGTGTGTGAATAATATTTATATATTTTTTTTAAACTTTGTTGACGTGTGTATAAGTGAAAAAGCTTTTTTAAAATACACATTAAAAAAATAATATAAAAAATCTACTTTGAAAAAAAAAACTTTTTTTGCAATGTGAACTAACTAAAACGAGCTTTTTTGTCATTGGTTTGGTATAAAACTTACATTGCACTCGACGTTGATGGTATCTCTTTGGGTGGTTCCAATTTTGAACTTTTTTTTTTGGTAATTTTTTTAAAAATTATTTTTTTGTTTTGGTAAAAATTGATTTTTAAAAAAAAAATGATTTTATGTAATTAAATTCGTTGCGATTAAATCGACAAAAGTACAAGAGATAAAACGAAAAAAAAATAGAAAAAGAAAAAATCATAAAAATGATACAAAAATTTAATATAAATATAATATATGTATAAAAAAAAACAAAATATATAATTTATAAAAGCACATAATGAGATAGCTTTAATATTATAATAGTTAAAACTTTCTCACATTTACTACATAAATAACAAATATAGTTAGCTTTTAGTTCATATGTTTTATAATATATAGATCAATCTTAGTTAATTACGATTACAGAAAGTGAGCTTTTATATTCTTTGTATCACATTCATTGTTGTTCGCTATCAAACAGAAATACAAATCAGGTGGAAGACAACATAAAATGTTTTTACTTTTTTTGTGTGTGTGTGTGTATATATAGTGTAGTAAAAAGCTTCGTGTGACATATATGTAGTGCATATATACATATACGATACATTCCAATATTTATATTAAGTTATAAAAGTTTTGTATACATATCAATAAGAAAATATTGCGGTATTGAAAATTTTTTTATGATTTTTGTGCGCATAATATTTTCTTATGTGTGTAAGAATAAAAAAAAAGAAAAACGAAGTGATCAGCATATAAAAAAAGTACATAAAAAAATCTGAAGTAAATTAAAGTTGAGATCATAAAAAAACTGTTGAGATTAAGTTTTAGTTATGAGGGAGAAGTATAGGTGTATGAAATGACAAGAAAATAATAAAACGAAAAATACGATATAAGGTTTTTTTTATTTATGGACGATGTTTGATTCGTAAAATATACAGTGTGGCCCATCATAAAGACAGTTTATTGTTAAACTACTACAAATCTTATTTAAGCTAAAACTTTAAAATTATTATTTATGTAAACTATAGTATCAATAAATCAAAGGTTTGTTAATCAATAAAGCTCAATCGGTAAAACGAACATTAAAAGCTTACTTGTCTATCAAAAATAGAAATGTTTTGTACGTAAGAGACCTTCTAAACCATAACATTCTGAAAAGATAATTTTCCAAACAATTCTAGCATAAAATAAACTATATAGTTGAGCTAACCTAAACTAAACCGAGTACACGCATGAAATAATTTTAGAAAAATAGCAATGTTTTGATGAAATATACCAGAAAGTAAAGCTAACGTCACTATATACAGGGTGGCTGAGACCAAATGTTACTAACTCCACTCTGCTGTCATTTGTGTAGTTGTCATTTTTCGCGCGTCAATTTTTTGACAGATTGAAGTAGGCTTGCAAGAACACGAAAAAAAGTTGGGCTTGAAAGAACACGAGCCTTGGCCGAACGTGATGAGATTCCAAAAATTGTCTTTTCTGATGAGAAAATTTTCACCATTCAACAGTATGTAAATAAACAAAATGATCGTGTTTGGTTAGAGCACAAGTCCAACGATAATTTGGATACAAGAGTTGCCATGCGCAAGCAATCACCAGCTTATGTTATGGTTTAGGCTGCAGATGGACGCACTCCTCTGGTTTTCATCGAACATGGAGTCAAGGTAAACAAACAGTAGTATCGTAAACAGAAAGATCCTAAACGATGCTTTGCTACCTTGGGCACGTAAGCACTTTGGTATGAACCATTGGACATTTCAACAGGACTCGTCACACAAAGCTCGAGCGACACAGCAATTTTAACAAAATTGCGTTCCGCGGCTGATTTCATCGAAAGAATGGCAACCATATTCACCAGACTTGAATCCCATGAATTTCTCCATATGGTCCATTTTGGAGAGTAAGGTGTCCACTAAAAAATACGAAAGTGTTGATGCATTGAAGTCAGTTCTTGTTCGAGAATGGAATAAAATTCCGCAAGCCCACGTACGGTCAGCATGCAATGCTTTCTATGGAAGACTGAATCAAATAATCAGAGCCAAAGAAGGTTATATCGAGCAGTAACATGTTTTTCATAAAATGTAATATGTTTTCAACATATTCCACGAAATGTCAATAAAAATAATCAAAATTAAAAAAATTACAGCGTTTTCATTTGGTAACACGTGGTCTCAGCCACCCTGTATAAGGCAATCAGGAAAGAAGAACAAAATTATATGTAAGGAATACCACAGTATCGAAACTGAAAAAACTAGAGACAGAAATCGATCTTGATGAACGCTATCATCGATTTTAATAACGAATACATTAATCAATGGATGACATTGCCACATAAAACACAATCACTATTGACAAAAGCAGAACATCAACAAATCCAGCAATACTAACCCCAATGGCACTACTATAGAGAGTTAAACATACAAACCACCCCTTCTACACATTCACAATCAAAAAGTTAATGACACACTGACACTTATAAAAGGATTAGGCATTACCAAATTTGAGGTAAAGAGTCGGTAATGAAAAGAATTCAGTGAGGACAGGAAATATACACGAATATGACGAAATAAAGCAAATATTTAATGTCAGTACAAAATACTTCTCATATATTACGAAAGACTCAAAACCAAAACACTAGTAACAAAAGGACTATCAAAAGCACTTACACAGCTATTAATTTGTAGCCCATAGGATTACAAAGAACAATAATAAAATTAAAGTTGAACAATGACTCCCAATTATACGTGATCGCAGTATTCTTCTCTGGTACCCGCAACAATGAAATAAATCCTCAGTTTGAAAAAGAACGCAACGAACTCTTCGAAATACTAGAATTGAGCAACACAAACAATTACTACATAATTGCCGGTGACATCAACTTTAGACACGTGGAAACATAACAAATAATGAGGGTGGCAAAACACTTAACAATAACATACAGGAGTAAATTGTACAAACCAAACAACACTACCTTGAACAATTATCTGACAACCGAATTGTAGTAGCAACAAACCATCTAGATGAAATCCCATCGCATTCATATGATTGTGAATATTTCAGCGTAAATGTCAATACACTTACAGTAACGGAATGGATAGAGAAACTGCTTTCCATCTCCCTTAACGATCATATTGTGAAATCTGTTGAGTATTTATATAGGAAATATTATATTGTAGCCTTTTTGGACATATAACGTGCCTTTAAGACTGTCTCACCTGACAGTCGAGTGATATCACTCGAACACTTGAACGTCCAGAGGTGATTGAGTCACTTGAAAGCTGGATAGATCACATACTAAGAGACAAAATCGTTACAGCCCGTTTTAGTGATTCTTTCTCCAGTCAATTTATAAGTGTAGAAAGTTTTTACAAGTATGGTGGCGTTTATGCAGGTGCAAAGAATGAAAATTAATTTAATATGACTAGCTTTCACAGAAACTTTGTCATGATTAACCTATACTGTATTCCTGAAAGTTTTAGTAATTTTTTTCGAAAAACTCTTTCAAAACTCTACAAAAACTGCAACATTTCAGTTTTAAACCGAAGAAACGATCAATAGATAAAACTATAAATTCATGATGAGATTTTATTCCGAGAGATAGTTGGTTAAATACTCGGCGAAATTCATAAGAGGATGAGGGTTACCAAAATATGTTAATGTACAAATTAATGTACATCAACATATTTACCTGAGATTAACATTTCAACATACTCAACTACTTCATAGAAGGTGATATGATTACACTTCTAGTGATCACCTAAAAAACTACAAAGCCCATTACCAACAATTACACCATTCGTGTGAAATGCAAACCGGTAAAATTTAGCATTATCAAAATTTGAACTTGGATTGATAAAAAGAATTAAAAGATCGAAATGAATTTAGTGAAACCGTAGGTCCTCGTTCAAATATTTAAGCGGTCTGCCGAGTGACACACAACTAATGTAACAAATTCCTGCCACTTAATCAATATGGTGAGGGAGCTTTTTTTAAAGGAAAATTTCGATTTTGAAATATTTCCGGAGTAGGTAATATCTTTAGTACCCATAAGGAAGTTGTCCACCCAAAAAAAGACGAGCTATAGTTTAATCATTAAATTTAACTCTCATAAGAAGATGTATACTTAGAAGAAATTCTTTCAATGGCAACGAGAGTTTTGACTAGTTCTTCCGATCATATTAGAACAGAAGTTGAAAAAATCTAATCAAATTGAAACTTCATTCTCAAAAACTATGCTGATCGAGAAATCGATTTTAAATACAAGATGGAATAATTTTATATATATAATATGCCGATTCGTTAGATTGGTTGAAGATGTAAAGAATGCATTCTGTCTGCATCTTGAATTACTTGATTTCTTAGAGAACAAAAAATATATTTTAACATTATTTGAAATGTTCTGAAACAGTCAAATCGATATGTTGTAACGAATCGAATATTTTAACTTAAGCATTGAGCTTAAAACTAAAATTCCAAAAACAAAGCTTAAAACGGATTTTAAAAGTTGCTCTAATACGGACATGCTAAGAACAATTGAAAAATTATTGGATTGATTTTGTCATAATAGTTTCTACTCGGAACCAGACAAAAAAGTTTTTTACAGCAAAGAAGGGCCAGTATGATGTGATATATTATTTAGAGCTGTTTCTTCAAATAACTCTTAACTGATAGACTCAAATGAGTATACTGAAATTTAGATAACATTTTTTCGATTCAACACAGAGCTTTTTTAATAGACAGCTCAAAGCCTCTCGAATTCGGTTATCTATGACATATAAATAAAGTTTTCGATTACATTTGAGTGATGCATTTCGTTCTTCTTAAACTAAAGCCAAAAAGATAACTGTTTCTAGCATCAGCACTACTTGTTCTAATTAAACACATTTTTGTTGTTATCTGCTCGGTCATTCAGGCTTAGGCCATTGAGACATCTCTACGACATGCGCGTGGATCCATCTGCACATTGCATAACTCCATGCCAGTACCTAAAGTACTGACTTGGAAAATGATCGGCCCAAGGACTCAACAGGATGTCACAGATGTGTTCATTCTCACCATTCATCGTAATCAGATGGTGAAAAATCCTTTTTGTATCATGCCCCTATATCACGATTCAAACCCGGTATCTGCCATTCCAACTGCCGCAGCCTTAACCACTGCCCCAATTGAGCGGTATTAATAAAAATACATACAATCCGTTTATTTTTAAATTAACATATTTCATACTTTGACCTAGACTTGAAAGCTATTTCAATGTATAAATTGTGCTCAATCATTTTCCATTTATCATTACTGCGGTATGCACATCGTTTATATGCTACACGATATTGTACATTTTGAAACACTTCTTGCGTTGAAAACGAATGTGCTAAGTTTATTAAAAGAAAATTATAATGTTTTAATATATTTTCCGCATTTTATAAACAAACAAATTTTTTTCAAATTAGTCATTTCATTCTAATACGAAATGAAAGTCTTGGGAAGTATTTAATACACCTGTTCGAATTATTTTTTTGTATGCAGTGATACTGAACATATACAGTACTTACATTGAAAACAATTAAAAATTTGCAAGCTGATTGTTAACACTCAACAAAAATCAAAAATGGATCAAGTTGTGTTACTGATTTAACTGCAGATTAATATTCATTGTGCCTGGAAATACCCATTTTGATGAATTTGACCACTTGATGATGGCCACACTGTATAGTTTAAAAGAAGACGAACCAAGAGAATATAATAACCATTTATATATATATATATATATATATATATATATATATATATATATATATATATATATATATATATATATATTTATATATATATATATATATATATATATATATATATATATATATATATATATATATATATATACATATATATATATATATATATATATATATATATATATATATATATATATATATATATATATATATATATATATATATATATATATATATATATATAAGTATAATATATAAAGTAATAATATAACAAAAACTATTATTCTTTCTTCGTAATAATAATAATAATGATAAATAATTGTATAATATTATTTATTATCATCTGGCAATAATAAATTATTTCATTGCACAATAATATTCTTGTAAAAAATACCAAAAATTCGAAACAAAATGGGGAAAAAATGATTTAAATGGTTTTGCTGTTTATAAACTTAAACGAGCGAGAGCTTTACAAAACTATATGTTGGTCTCGATCACAAAGCTTTTTGTTTCATTTAAAGTCTAGCAGATGATTTTACTTATTATATACAGCATTTATACACTTTTATTCCATACCAAAAAAAAATAAAGAAAATGTAACGAAAATTATGGGCAGAATAAAAAAAATCATTCATTCAATGCAGTATAACATAAATTTAAATAATTTTTTTTGTTTTGATTTAATGATGTGTATAGTTACTATAGTATGTGAATATATAGCAGAGTGATTGATTTATGTATTGCTCAACATATGTCTCGAAGCAGAATAAAACATATTAATATTATCTGTCAATTAAAATATTATTTATAGGGTCCTGCACTTCACATTAAATTTTACCCTGTAATCAAAGCCGCAATTTTTATGTTTGTACACTTGGGGCAAAAAAGCTATATACAACAATGTATTGAAGTACACCAAATGATGAAATAAAATCATGTACGATTAGATCTATACCATCAACAAATTTAATTGATGGAAGGTGCTGGGTTCTACGTTTGAATCGGTTGCCAATTTATATTTTAGACATGATAGCCATTTTTCTGCGCCGAAGAAGGCTTCAGTAGTTTTATCGGTCAACAAGGTTATGGCCACAGTTTTTTTTTGGAATCCACGAGGCATTATCCACATCGATTACTTCCAAAAGTGGAGAACTGTCATCGACGAAAATAACTGCAACTTATTGAACCTTTTCAACAACATTTTGAAAGAAACACGACCGCATTTAGCAAACAAATAAGTTTTCTTCCATCAAGGCAATGCTTCCACATCCACCATATTGAAAATTAGGTATTTCGACTATTTCCTGTTTCAGACCTTGACGTAATAGCTCGGCGGAACAAGATTCGGCTCTAATGAGGAGATCATTGATGTAACAAACGCCTCTTTTGAAAGGTTGGTGAAATCTTTCAATTGGAAATATGTTAGACTAAGTGTACCGAGCTAAAAGGTGACTACAAACTTCTCACTCCGACGTAGTAAGTTGGTGACAACTAAGATCTCATGATCAATTTACAGTAGATAATCGAACGCTTTTGCTCACCTAAATTATTATAAGATTTAACTTTGTGTATTTGTTATGGTTTGAAATTAGCACATGCAGTAGACTTGGGTTAAATTATTCCATTTACTCTTTTCAAAAGAACCTATATAATTTGTTCTAATTAGATTAATCACGAATCAAGCCAACTATGTGAAAGAAGTGAACAACAAAAACGAAAGCGAAAATGGAATTTATTTGGATCTGTTCAACGGCGAGGAATACACAGTAGCTCATTAACCATGTGCGCGCTATTTGAAAAGAAAAAATCCCTAAGGCGTGGAAATTAAAAACATGAAAAAAATCATATTACAGCGTTTGATTCATCAATGGTATAATTAAGGTTTAAAGCTTCAATAAGATTTAAAGAAAACTTTCGTGTAACATGCTACTCATAGTACACCCCTTTAACTTTTAGGCCTCCCAATTTGTTGCTTGTAATCGAGAAATTTGTTGAGCAATAATTAACTATTCAACTTGCATGGTATATTGCACATAAGTATTTATATTGTGGATGAATGTACATTGTGTTAGGGGTTCAGGAATTATTCGGATTTTACCGGAAATAAATTTTTTGTGGCTTTTGGAAATATAAACATTATTTGAGTGTATATGTTTGTATTTTGTAAATGGTTTTGTGTACAAATTTCTATTATAAAATAAAAAGAAAACACATTCCGGCTCGTGAGACAAAACATCAAGACAAGATGATAAGAAAAATAAAATTCATTCCAAAAATAATAAGAAAACGTCAGCGCAAGACTGGTGCGTTCCATCATGACATCACAAAACATTAAATATTACATATTTATATATAATTGTTATAAACAAAAAAAATCGTTACAACAACAAAAATTGGATTTATTAACATTTCGGTTTGTTTTGCATAAAATCACACCAACCTTTCCGTACCACTTGGATAACGTCGCGCCAACAAATATATTTTTTGGCCACGAAATCTTTGTTAGTGGATATTGTTATTTGGGTGGTTTCGATTTAATTTTTAATCGGGTTGGTTTTTTTTATAATTATATTTTTTTTTTAGTTTTTGTTATCAGTTAAGTGAAAAATAGAAAGAGAAAAAGAAAAAGAAACAATAAAAGAAAATTGGAAAAACATTTATTAAAACAAAAATATATTTTATAAAAACTATTTTCATAATATACAAGATGTTTGGAATCGTGATCCAATTGGTTCAATATGAATGTAATGAGTATAAATTTACACACAGCTGATCACAGTGTGTTAGCATACACACATTTTGGGATATGGATGTACAATTTTCGGAATCGATGGATGATATAAGTACATACGAATTCACATCAAAATGTGTAACATTTATAAATATGAACATAATAATCATTCAATCAACCAATCATAACAATTACACAAAGTGAAAAAAAAGTGAAATTAAAAGTGAAAGAAATAAGTTTGCGATGAAAAACTCTCATTTTCTGTAATTGTTTAGTGTTTTTTTTTATTTGTTTAAAGCTCCACGACGATTATCGCGCTTTTTTACTCGTCTCTAATATGCGTATAATATACTGAAGACAACACAAATTAATTAGAAGTTATTTTCTTTTTGTAAGAGTTTTATTTTTTAGCTTGGAACTCTGGTCTTATTATTTTAGAGTGCAGGACAAATAGAATGTAAGTTTGTGGTAGTCCAGCCATCCATATATCAAAGAATCTATTTTTATGCCATATAAATTTGCTATGTACTACTTTTTATCTATCTGAGGATCTTTTCGAATCGTTTCGAAGCAAGGAGTGATCCGATTCTTAAAATGTAATGCCGAGAGAATAAAATAACTCTCTGTAATAAATGAAAATTATTTAGCTATAGAGTAGACGCAGGGTTGGTGCTACACAAATTTATATATGTCGTGTGACTTTGCTAACTGATTTACCGGTGTCTCAAGTGCCTGATATAATCGTCTCTCAAAACATTAGAGTTAGTTCTATGACTAAGAAAATTAATATTTGCCATTAAGGTTTGATCAAAATGGTTTCAAGAGCTATCTTTTTATGGAAAATGTTATGGAAAATTGCTATTTATTTTTAATAGAAAACACCACGATTTATCGATTAAAACAGAAGTGGCCATCGAGAAGATTTTATCGTACCCGATGTGAGTTTTGAAAAGTAGATAAAACAAAATCAAACCTTGTGCTAAAGTTACTAATGGTTATGCTAACAAAAGTTGTGTATTGAAGTTAATCTGAATAACAGTTTATAAAATATGTTAATGCATTTATGTCACCAAGATCGATAGCAAGGAGGACAAAAGGAAGATAAATACGAAATGTAAAAATGGATACTGAATGTTTAAGATTAGCTGGAACCTTTTGAGGTTCCGCTCTCAATACCACAAAAGGCCAATGGTGTAAACTTGAAATGACATCAAATCACACACAGACGCAAAATGCAACTAAGCAAACTGGAGCAGTTTGAAACAGGGCAGAACAGACAGTAGATGATGTTCAGGAATATTTCTGGAATTGAAAACAAGCGACCTGATGCAAGAGAAAACCGGACGTTGATTAAGTTTAAGCTATCATCACATCTCCAAGACATTCGTTTCATACGGCATCACTGGTAAGTCCCATGCGATGAAGATGACCTTTAAAATGGCGATGGCCATAGTAAGTAAGGAAATCATTATTTCAAGTTGTCCGTTTTCAATGAAATAACGTATGGTATTGTTCAGCTTTATAGGTAAACCGTCTGACAAAGTATTTCGCCCTACGATAAGTAGCGGTAGCTGACCACGTTAGATTCGATAGAATAATGGTTTAAATATTTGTTTCAGTTTGTAATGAGGTAAAGGATAAGCGAGAACCAGTTTAAGCCAAACAATTTGCAATTTCGTTGACCTCAATGTCACAATGGGCAGGCACCCACATGACTGTTACCTTGATATTACAACAAAGAAGGTTCAGAATTTTTTTACAATCGCATACCAATTTCAAGCTGGTTACAGGTTTGTTAAAGGAATTGAAAATAGTTTTAGTATCCGTACAAAAAATCCGTACTCTTTACCTCCCGCAACGAAATTAAAAGTTGAACTCACGCAGTGAGTAAACGCAATTAATTCCGTTTTGTGAATAGTACAGTAGGTCTCCAAACTGCCATAGGTTCTCAGATCATGCAGTGGGCAGTAAAAACTAAAGCCAGCAGCCCTTTTCAGAGAGAGAGCGCCATCTGGAAAGAATACATTGATTTGGATAACTAATTGAGCAAGTCCGGTGAGAAACACATATCCCTAAATAGATAAATCACCGCAAATGGCAAGTGGAAATGAAAAGCAGGAAGAATCCGATCACTAACTAGTTCGATTTCTGGCATATTCCACATCTTGCACTCCTCAAGCCAAAGGCAGCCGAACTAACTGTACCCAGAATGAATGGTATGGTATGGATAGAATAAGCTTCATAGCTAGAAGAGGAGTTGAAGACATGGCTTAAGTTGTGCAATGAAAGATTTTACTTTAACCACTGGCCACCAAACAACACATTCATATGTTAGCATTGGTAGAACCAGTGATTTGTAAATAAAAAATAACATTTTGGTGGACAAACACCAAGAATTATCAAAAGCTCATTGGCATTGCCATAAAATAGCAGTGGCGTTTTTGTTGTTTGAAATCCAGATGATACCTCCATGAAAGTTTAATATCCAGGCTGTTGTATAATGAGAAGAGCATGTTGAGTTAAATCTGATAAGACAGTCAGGTGCTTAACTGACACTGTCAAAACCACATTCTCAGTGTTACTTTGCGATAAAGCCTGACTCCTGTGAGCATTCTCTGGATGATTTTGGAATCGATACCAATTCTAGTGCATGCTTTTGCAAGAGACGAATGTAATATTATCAAAGGCTCCAGCAATACCCCAAAAAGTACCCACAAGAAACTCTTTATTGTGAATATTTGATGAAGAACATCTCTCAATCTTAGGTACGAGTTCATGTAAAACTGTCTCACAGAATTTGCCCATTCTGTAAGAATGTTGCATGTTATACTGAGCATTTTAACTTAACTAGATCCCTAATAAATCTATCAACAATCCTTTCTAAAGATCTCAGAATAGTTGATGAAAGACATATAGGCCAAAACAATTTGGGATCATGCCAATTTTTGGAATAAAATTTACTTTACTTCTGCTCCAAGATTGTGGAACAAAATTAAAAGCGATATGCCTGGAACAGATGTAGTTTATGTTCCTTGATGAGAAGATACACATGCTGTAACACCGGCAGATTTAAAGGGTTCAAACGAGAACAAACTCCAACCTAAATCCTCATTATTAATTAATCCGTAGGCTAGGTTCTAATTGGGAGTTGGATCCAAATCGTTACTGGATACACCAGTTTTGTCGGTTACAATGGTATTGCAACTCGAAAAAAGGGAGTGAGTAGAAGGTCGCCTATTTCCTGTTTAGAGGAAGTAAGCTTGCTTCTGGAAAAACGAAGTGAATCAATTATACAGGCAATGTTTCTTAGCAGTGTCTTGTTAAGTCTAACTATAGCAGATAAACTATTGATTTTTTCACAGAATATTATCCTCTGGGAAGTTCTTAATACTTTTATACACCTTTTGAGCAGCTATGAAGCTATCCTCATCAGTTTGAAGATTAGATCTTCTGGCCTTATACTTAACATTTTTAGAGCAAAACTCCAGAAAGGTTTGTTCCGAGTTTTTTGGTTAGAGATAAATGGGCACGAAATTTGGAAAACAGTTATGAGTCCTTTAGACAGTGCAGAAGCCTGTAGCTCTATGTCTACAAACACCTCCAGTTTAGTATAAACTATGTGAAGCACATGGAACAAAAACTGATTTCATTCAAAAGCCTGCAAGCAGAGTTAAAAAAAATTAGGCTCACATCCAAAATTGAGGATATCCAGCACAGATGAACTTAAATAGGATATCCAGCTCAGATGAACTGATAACGTTTCCCATAGAAAATGATGAGCATTAGAATAACAACCCTTTATTCCAAGAATGTTTTTATCCCCACTGAGGGAATAACCGAATAACAACTTTAGTATGATAGCTAAAAGTAATGCGTGCAGCTGCAATATAAGCCGAACAACACTCTCCAATAAGAGATGCATTAATATTATTCAAAAACTTACTGCGTCCTTCAAATTTTTTAGTCAAAAAGTGTAACTACCAACCCAATTCTATTTATGTCTTTACTAAAATAACTAATTTCCGATAAAATAACTCACGGTGGAGTTTTTACGCACTACTACTAGCATATAAAATTATCATAAACAATCGACCTACATGCTTAATAATCTTACCTAATATCTTTAGACCAAAATAAAACCATGCTATTACATTTTGTGATCCTTCTGAATTGTAAATATTAACCACATTTTAAAATCTCTTGTCTCTCATCTTAACATGTTTTTAGGCAATACCAATTTAAGACGAGTGAAAAAAAAATGATACAAAAAATCAAATCAAAGGAAAACTTACTATACATTTTCCACTTAAACGTACTCCGTATACTACGTGGGTCTATTTACATACCCGTTTATAGTATGTATGTGTGTGTGTATGTGTATATACACCTTTCTTTATGTATAGCATATGAAAGTGATAGAAATATGTGATTAAGCTTTTATGAAGGCGGGTGGGTAATATATGAGCTTTTTGGAAAAGGATCCTTATACCGATATTCTTGTACGTACAAAATACAGAAAATTATAAGATTTTCATATTAGCAAATATATAATAAATTTTTTACTTTAGTTTTGTATTTTATTTTACTTTTATTTTTTGTTGGGTGGGGGAATTTCATCCAAACGGATTAAAGGAGTTTACTTAAGATTTATATGAGAAACTTTATATATATATATATATATATATATATATATATATATATATATATATATATATATATATATATATATATATATATATATATATATATATATATATATATATCGTCGTTATGGATATATATCGTTACGTATCTATACATCTCGTTAGGACCAATTTAAAGTACGCATAGCATATATGGATGGCTGGAAAATTAATAATATAAATTTGGAATTGAATGAAATACGTGGTTTTAATATAAATAAATAATTAAACGAGGACAGTAAATACAAGTCCAACTCAATTGTTATAAAGGTGCATTTAAAGCGAAATTGTGTGCACGAAAAAAAACTTACATCTCAAACTATTTGAGACAAAAATGCTCGAAAGCATCCAAGCAGTTTTGGCGGGGTATTTTCATATTATAATATAGGATAGTGGAAATTTTTCAAATTTAATAATTCCAAACACGTTTGCTCGACTTTTTATTATAGTTATTGATATGTTCTGTTATACTGTTGTTATTGACATCCCTTTAATATTATCGAACTACCATTTAAATTAGACACAAACAAAACTATTGTATAGTTATATATAAATAATTATGTTGATTGTTATTCAAAGAAACACTAATTCGTGCTCAAAAATTATTTGGTGTTGTATATAGGTGTGTTAGATATTCGTCAACAAATACACAAAACAATATAATTTGGAGCTTTTTTTATATCATCAAAACTTTTATATATAGTATATATATGTATAGTTAAATAAAAACTAAATAAGATAACTCAAAATTAAAAAGAAAAAAACACAAGAACTCCATTTACCTAATCTTCTTATAGTCACTAATACTTTTTACCAATCTATCCCAGTATTCGGAACTACAAAAAATGTTTTAAGTTTTTCTTTCTGTTTTTCTCTTGAGAATTTTTTTTTTTTATAAATTGAAAAAGAAAATTCCGATTCCAAGAATTTCGATTTTTTCTTTTTACCATAAAAGAGGAGTTCAAAATTTAAATTATAATAATATAAATTAAAATCATAATTATATAAATTAAATAAATATTTGATAATTAAATTAAATATATATATATTTATATGTACAATAATAAAATATTGTTGAAAACTTACGATGGCGGTGGACTAGGAAGTGGTACTTGATGTATTTTCCATGTTGCTATAGACATTGAATGCTCGTCGGCTGCATAACAACGCCATAGCGATTGGATAAGGGTTGCCGCTGGTTGTCGTCTACGTATCATGTGCTTTTGACGTTGTTGTTGTTGTACTTTCAAGGCAAAACCACTACCAAGAATACCCTAAAAAGTAATTAAAAAATAAATGTTAAACTTGTAGCATAGAACAGAATTAATTTTCATCAACTGGTTTAAATCATAAGTCAAAATCATATATGTACAGTGAGTCAACAAAGTATTTGAACACCTTTATTTCTCTTAAATTAAAAAGACTTGACAGACAATTATAAATGTTTTCGTGTTCAACATATTAAGCACACAGGTATAAGTTATTGAACTTCACTTTTGCATCATAAATATATATATATATATATATATATATATATATATATATATATATATATATATATATATATATATATATAGTAGAACCTGCTTAAAGTGACCACCGACGGGATTGACTGGAATTGGTCACTTTTAGCAAGTGGTCACTATAAAAAAATTGTTAGTGGTCTTAAGTGTGAGTAAGAAACAATTACGCTAAACATGTACATATAAGGAAATAATACTAACTATACAAAAACGCATTAATCGTTTCAATTCTTTATTTAAACATATGTTTTACATATACGTATGCATATAACAAAATTCACCATATTTCACAACCATAAATGTAAATGTACAAAAAATAATAATTCTTAACATCAAATATGAGTTCACGATTGGTTTTTCGTAAAGAAGCTGTCCAATTTCGTAAAGAAGCTGTCCAATTTTGAACGGTATGCTGACGTTTTTGGCATATCATATCAGCTACAAGAGTTTTGGCTTGATATAGAGGAATCAACAGTTTCGGGCATTTTTCTTTAGCAAAACGATTTGTAATTTTATCCAACATTTCAGAAACTTCTTCTTCAGTTAATGTAGGTTCGCCTTCTTGTAAAACTGTTGAAATTTCAATACCGCAATTACTATCATCACTTTTATTAGGATCATTTTGTGCAACATTCTCATTCAGAACTGAATTAAATATTTCAGAGGGATTAATATGTTCCCAGACCGCTGTATCTTTATCACACTCAATGAAATCAATAATAATATATCGAATGATTCTACAGAAGGTAACATAATTTCCTCTTCAATTTCTTCCAGATCATTACTTGAATTTTGTTCGTTGTTGCTAGTAAATCCAGCTTTAACAAAACACTTTGATATAGTTTGTGCTATTACCTTGTTCCACGCTTCTGATATCCATAGGACGGCATCAAGAACATTAATTTTTGATGCCACATGCGAAACCGATTGAAGCGTAGTTATATCCGAATCCGATTTTGAGATTATATTCGTCAAAAGTAGTTTTCTGTAAAATTGACAGTTATCGATTGTCATTAGTATGTGGCGCCGCTCTTTTTTCATTTTTTTGTTCATAATTTGTAACCACTCAGTAAATAATTCTGAGGTCATCCAAGCGGTTTTATTTGCTCTCCATAAAATAGGTAGGTTATTGCAGGTAATGTTTTTAAAGCATCTAGGTTTTTTCGATTTCCCTGTTACCAATGGTGTTAATTTTTCGCCTGCTGCACTTGCTGCAAGCAGAATTGTAAGTCGTTCTTTGGATTGTTTGCCACTTTTACATGGGTCGCCTTTCATAACGTGTGCCCAGTCAGGCATTGCTCTATAAAACAAACCACATTCATCTGCATTAAAAATATTATCCAATGTTAATCCGGCTGAAAATTCTGAAAACCGATTACAAAAATTAATAACAGTCTCTTCATTAATTTCGTAAATCTCTTGATAATATTTTCTGAGAAATTTGGTTCCGTTTCTTAAGACTATCTAGCCAGCCGGATGATGCTTTGAAATGGGTTAGTCTCAATTCTCTTGCAAACTTTAAAGCAATTTCCTGCAACATTGGTCCAGAAATTCGAGCATTCAAACCTCGCATTTTTCTAAACCAGTTTAAAGTCAGAACTTTAATTTCGTCGAATTCTGTTGCTCGTCCTTTGCGAGAAAGCTCCATTGATTCGTGTTCGATACGGTTAAGAATATCGTTTTTCCTTTTTTTTATATTATTGACAGTGGTTTTACTCACTCCGAACTTATCCCAGTTTGACGCTCGCTATGTATTTCTAAAAACTTCAATAATTCAACTTTTTCTTGAAGATCAAGTTCTTTATATTTTTTACTCGTTGGTGCCATCTACAAATCGTTATAAAATTAAATAATAAAGTATTGCAGTGTAAAAAAAGTTACACATATTAATTGGTGGCATAGTTACCTTACGATTTGATGCCATAAATTGTAAACAAATGTTAGTTAATGTAATTTCTTTTTAATTTAACCTTTAACTATAGTGCATCCGTAGACCTGTACTTATGTATGGGGTGAGCGTGTGGTGGCCAGCTCTTGATAAAATAACATACAGGAAAAGGATTGAGAAGGTGCATAGAACGGCCTGCATGCTTATAAGCGGGGCACTGAGGACAACACCTACAAGTACCATAGAGGTCTTGTTTCACCTTCTCCCCGTGGACATTTATGGTAAGCAGATGGCGGCGATTACGGCCACTCGACTATCAGCCACATCTCAGTGGAAATGTCTTCAAATAGGACACTCGACGATAGTCAGATCGCTGAGGAAAGAACTGGCGAATCTTGACTATGTTACACCGACTCTGTGCCTCGAGAAAAGGTTCGGAACCACCTGCCCTTCAAGGGAATCCTGGAGGAGCGGGTTGGCAGCTGAAACGGGAGCATTGCAGTTCTTTACGGGTGGCTCCAAGCTAGACGGTAAAGTAGGAGCTGGAGTCTTCTGTGATAAACTAGAGGTAGATATAGCAGTTCGCCTCCCTGATCACTGCAGTGTGTACCAGGCAGAAGTGATAGCGATTGAAGAGGTCCTGAACTGGTTGAAACATTATGTGGACAGTCAGGCGGAAATGAAGTCGCTGGGTTCTGTTTCTCTAACGTCTAGAGTGGCGTTGGGTTGCCGCTCGTCTCTTAATGAGATGAGTGAGCATTTCAACATCCAGGTAGTCTGGGTGCCCGGCCACTCAGACGTTATGGGAAACTGCAGGGCGGACGAACTAGCGAGGCACGGTACAACTCTCCAACTGCTACCGGAAAGGGCGAAGTTGGGGAGACCCATTAACGCACTAAGGACTGTGCTTAAAAAGGAGGCGGAAGCCTCTGCGAACAATAGGTGGACGAACACCCTCTCATGTAGAGTGGCAAGACAAGTCTGGCCAAAGCTGAACTTGAAACGCTCAAAGGCACTTATCTCCCTGCGAAGACGTGAACTTAAAACGATCGTGGGGATACTCACAAGACACTGCCTTCTTGGAGAACATGCGAGAAGGCTTGGTCTGGAAGTAAATGACTTTTGCAGAAGCTGTAGGGACGAGGAGGAGGAAGAGACGTTAGTCCACCTCCTATGCTCATGCCCGGCTTTGGCACACAAAAGACATGCATACGTTTTTAATGGACTGCCTTTCCGATCTCGAAAACTGTAATGTGTGAGACTTATTACGCTACGTAAGCAGCTCTAACTGGTTCTCATAGGGGTAAAAGGGGAGTAAGATCCTGTGGTATCACAACGGACCGTTGCCGGTCTAAGTGTGCTGTAGCAGCCACTCAACCTAACCTAACCTAACCTATAGTGCACGTTGCAATACTACTGTTCTGTACAATAAATTGTGATAAACTAAAGTAAAATGTAAAACAGAACTACAAAAAGAGACAAAATAAAAAATCGAATATTGGGATTCCCCAATGACCATGATGTTTTTGGTCACTTTAAGGGATATATATTCCTTTTAAATAAATGAAATAGTTGTTCAGAAAGTGGTCAATGGTCACAATAGGCAAATGGTCACCTTATACGAAAAAAATTTATATAATTATGAACGATTTTATCAAGACTTTTTAAATTTGGTCAATTTACGGAAGTGGTAATTTTAACCAGGTGGTTACTTGTACAGGTTTTACTGTATATATATATATATATATATATATATATATATATATATATATATAAATATATATATATATATATATATATATATATATATATATATATATATATATATATATATATATATATATATATATATATATATATATATATATATATATATATATATAAACCTTGGAATTTGAAAAAACCAATTATCTCCAATAAAGTATTTGTACATATTGGAGCTTTCCCTGTTTATATGTGAATACTAAATAAAACAAGTTTTTCGTATCGTTTGTATTGATATGCGCATTCAAATTAGTGAGTAAAAACCTCTGTAAACTGTAGATGTACAGTCGAAGTGTTTGAAAATGTCGCCTAAAATAGTTAAGCGAAGAAAAGCAGAGTTAAACGAAAGTGTAAAGGAAATAATAATTTATCATTATAAAAAAGGAAATAGTTTAAGACAGATTGGTCTAAAAAGGTACACACTACTGTACGATATTTTATTAAGAAATACGAAGAATGCAATATTGTTAAAAATAAGCAAACAGGAAGACCAAAAATACTTAGCGTGTGTCAAGAAGTGAGGGTTAATCCCCAGATTGGTGCACAAAGTTTGGTGTCAAATATCACAACAATTTCTTCACAATTTGCATGCACTGAAACTGTAAAAAAGTAATACGTTCCGTGGGATATCCACCCTTAAAAAACCATTTATTAATGTGGTTAGTGTAAAAAAAAGTCTAATCTTTTATTCATTATGAAACATAATTTTATCTGATGAAAGCAAGTTTAAATTTGGTTCAGATGGACGACGGACTATAGCGAAAAAAATATTGAGTTAGATAAAGAAAATAAATACCAAACCATACAGTACAGAGGAGGCAGTGTGATGATAGTTTGGGATTGTTTTTCTTACAATGAAGTAGAAAAGTTACATTTTGTATAGATGGTAACATAAACGTACGTATGTATTTGGAAATATTGTGGCATAATTAACGAGCTAGTGCTCAGCACCTTGTGATCGAGGATAGCTTTCTGTTTTAACAGAACAATGATCCAAAACATACGGTACTTGATAAGCACACAAAACGGAATGGGTAAATAATTCTGTCGGAAAAACAAAAAACTTAATGAAATCTAGGCCTAGGCAATTGCGGGCTGTAGTAGAAGCAAAAGGAATGCATATAAAATATTAAATGAGAAAATAGAAAGGAGAATTAAAAAACTACAAATAAAAATTAGATTCAAAACCAAGTGTTCAAATACTTTATGAGACTTAATTTTTATCTAATTGTTGAATAATCTCACCTATAAATTTATAATTAATTTTATTCCATAAAAAAAAATTTGTCGAGTTATCGACACAATTTGTTAGGTGTTCAAATACTTAATTGACCCACTGTAAGTCAACGGAATCGATTAAAATTGGCTTCTATTATATTCTCATGTATAAGTTCAAAAGAAAATACATCATGTTTCCGGTATCTCAAAGGCAATTTTAAAACATCATAGTGGGAACCATTTTGACAATTATTGTTACTCTGAATAATATCCGACTTTGTTTATATCGTATACGACTCGTAAACCATCAGCGTCAAGAATAGTTACTGTTACAATATTTTTCTTTATATGATGACAGTAAGCAAAATAACACAAGGTGCATTTCTGAATTTTTTATTGAGCTTTTCCTATAAAAATTATAAATTTAGAGATAGAAATATGACTCTGATCGAGGATGTCGTTATGGAGAGCAAGTAAAGTCCCATTAAATGAAACATAAACCATCTAAACTGAGTCCACGAAACCAAACAAGTTTTTAAGACCTGTCCCAAAAGCATTGTTGTTCTGAAAAGAGAAGATCCAAGTTCATCTTTGACACAGTTTTCTTTATTACATCATCTGAGCTTTTCTGAGGAGCTTAAAACATTAATATATTATCGATTGAGTATCACACACATTCTGAGAAAAAAACTTCTTCTCTCATTTCTATAATGAGCTAATCTTATAATGGGATCAATTTCCCAAAATAACAAATTTAAAACAACTTTGTTACATAACATTATATTTCTATTTGAAGGTGAAAAAGTGCTTGGTTAATACATAATACCATATACATAATGAAATGGCCCCCTTATAGCCCAGTTATGAACCCAATTGAATATTTTGGGCTGTTATGAAGCATAAACTCCGTCAAAGTAATCCAGAAACCGTTCAGCAACTGAAGCACCAAATACAAATTGCGTGGGATGATATTAATCATGACGTGATTCAAAATTTGATTCACTCCATGAGCAACAGGTGTCCAGCGGTATTTAAGAAAGAAAATTGGCGGTCAAACCAAATATTAAATCTATATAGTTTAGTGGATAATTTATACATTTTATATTTTTAAATATGCCTTAATACGAAATTAATATATTTTTATTTTAATAAATTCAAAAGAAATATATTTTTTTTGAATTTCAAATAGTGAAAAATATGGCAATTTTTCACTATTTTCGCAAATTCGAACAAATTATTTTATTAAGATCATGAAATTGTCAAATAACACTTTGAATAATTAATAAAAAAATGCTAGCTGTCCGGATTTTTTTTCACAGTACAAAGAATATGGATTCTTTTGTATATAGTTAATGTGCAACGTAGTGTGGTTATAGTATAGGGTGTAACACCATCGTCTTGGTTATTCGGATGTTAATCTTAAGCTAGATTCGATAGTAATGATACTGCTTCCTGCATGCCACGACACCAGTACCCGGATACATATTAGTTCATGTATTTTATTGAGAGGGTTATCCTATTTCGAGGATCGTTATTTTCAAAACTTCGATGGTGTAGCGTTTGACATTGTATAAATAATTCAGTTATATTCGTCGGTTCGGGCATCCCTCTTATTCCTCCGCATCTCAATCACACATCAGTGATTTACATTATTTTAATTAGTGGCAAACGACAGGAACATACATTAGTGATTTATTTGTGTATACGCGAGTAGATTACATTACCCACCCACCCCAATGAGTTAATTATACATTTTTTCAGGTCATTTAATTAATAATTTTTTTTATTATCAATTTTAATGGGAAACTAAATATCACCCTCAACAAAAAAAATAAAATTTAAATTTACAAAATAATAATTAAATAATTGACACAATTAATTTAATTTTTTTATTAATTAAGTAATAACTGTTTGTTTACTTTTTTGTATTTAATTTACAATCAGTTTTATTGTTTTTTATGTAAAATGAATAAAACAATTATAAAAATATGCTTTTAGGTGTACACCAACAACAACTTGTTTATACTTTTATAATTGGTCTTCATTAAGCATTCATACCCAAAAGCTCGTGAATACACTTTTATCGATCGCTTAATGGTATAGAAATTCCAGTGAGATGTTTTACAACTATCGGTTAGTGATTTAATTTATTCAGGTTGGTCAATTAGCAACATTGTTTGTTTCATTGTTTCAACATTGTTCGTATTCCAAAGCATCGGAAAAGTTTCGAGTATGGAGTAATCAGCAATATTAAAAATTATAGATTAATTTAGAGAATAATTGATTTGAGGTTGATTTTTAGAAACGAGACAATAAAATGTGTTAGTTTTAGACTAGACGATATAGTTCTGTCAATATAAGATCTTGACCAAAAACACTGGAGTTAACTGTGCATAAACCATTAACAAAAGAGATTAAATCAACAGGCAATTTGTGGCTGGATTAGTGGAGAAGGGTCTTAGCGACTTTATCTTACATAATATGGACCACATGTTTATTTCAGATAAGGATAATCCACATTTCAATATATATATATATATATATATATATATATATATATATATATATATATATATATATATATATATATATATATATATATATATATATATATATATATATATATATATGAATATATATATGTATATATATATATATATATATATGTATATATATATATATATATATATATATATATATATATATATATATATATATATATATATATATATATATTTATATATATATACGAATAGTGATTTAATTTATTTCTGTCAGCTATCAGTCAAAAAATTAGAAACATTTAGCGTTTATCGCGGGATAGTGTTGTAATCAGTAATGTTAAAGATTATCGATTTATTAAGAGAAACTAATCGAAACAAGAAATTTTCCAGTTTTAGACTAATTCTGTAAATAAGATGGATTTAATTGTGAACAAACCATTTACAAACCAAGATTGAATTAATAGTCAATTTGCGGCTGGATTAGTGGAGGAGGAGGAGGTATTTTATAAAAAGTAGTTTCTGATCCGCACGATTCAGGTTAAATGCTCACTTCCTGCTCATCCAACAGGACTCCAATTCCGGCTTCTTTGAAGCAATTAAAAATCTTTTCTGGTGACCATGGACATGCATTTAAATGAATTGATTTGTTTTGCTAACTCCACTGTAGCTCCACTTGCTTCGTCAATAGCCAAAAACAAATGATTCATTAGTAGCTTGCGATAGAGGGCTTTTCAATTTTTAAAGATCCCCTGCATCCATTCTTCGAATATAGTCAATGCATCCAAGCTGTTTAATGGAATCGCCAAATAATATTGTATTTGTTTTCAATATGCATTTTTTTAAAGCCTTAATTTCTCTACACATTTATCGTGCTTTAATTTTAACGAGATAGCGTTGCTTGAAAACAAAATCTAATAGACAGGTCGACAATTCTTAGAGCTTTTGACAAAAATGTGTTAGTTTTAGACTAGTCTATATAGTTCTGTCAATATAAGATCTTGACCAAAAACACTGAATTTAATTGTGTGCATAAACCATTAACAAAAGAGATTAAATCAACAGGCAATTTGTGGCTGGATTAGTGGAGAAGGGTCTTAGCGACTTTATCTTAAACAATATGACCCACGATATTTATTTCAGATAAGGATAGTCCACATTTCAATATACATATATATATATATATATATATATATATATATATATATATATATATATATATATATATATATATATATATATATATATATATATTTATATATATATATATATATATATATATATATATATATATATATATATATATATATATATATATATATGTATATATATATATATATATATATATATATATATATATATATATATATATATGTATATATATATATATATATATATATATATATATATATATATATATTTATATATATATATATATATATATATATAGCGTTCCAGATATCGGCAAATTTTTCAACCGAGCCATCGAAAATCCATTACATTTTATAGAATTGATCTTCCAATGCTCCATATATGGTGCAGAAAGATATTCTTTTCTGTTTAGAGGCCCAAAATTATCGATCGTCGATGTAATTGACTCTTTGTTTACTAATATTCGTTGAATTTTCGTTTAAGTGGTCTTCAATTTTTTACTTAACTGTCTTTGAGCTAATTTTTCTGACACATATTTACTCCTTATTCCACATTTCATAATTCCTTTTTGCCTTTCTATCTTATACCGTTGCTAGCCAAATCAGACATATTATAAGAGGTGCGATTATAGTGCTACATAAGTCATGAAAGATTGGTGCGGAGAAACGAGGATTAAGCTTCCATAGAACTATATACTATACCATACAATTTATAAGCTTTACTATGATGGTGGAACAGTTCCCTCTAACCAACATAAGTATATGGTTATTCTTGATAACATTGCTTGATGGCAAATTTTTTTTTCTTTATTTTTAATATGAAAATGCGTGCTTTAAGCATGAGTTAACACACTGAAACCAAAATGATATCGAATATACGGACTAAAGGAAAGTCATTTACCTGTAATTGATTGAGTTATCTTAGAGCTTTATTATATTATAAGGGCTGTTGAACTTGATCCTTTTTTAACTAATATCGTGTTTATAAAAATAATTTAAACGATTTTAATAAAACGACAGTCAACTTAACTGTGTACAAAATTGAGAATTAGAAAGATATTGTGACTTGTGATGTTAAGCTTTTAAAGTTTTTAATATTGTAAGTGTTCTTAAAAAAATGTTTGATATCTGGTTAAAGACAGATAGCTAACCATTGTTTAAAGCATATATTTTCCGAGCTGATCTTTCGTAAAAGCGAGTCACTTTTAGGTCTAAAAAGTAGAGAATAATCCGATATATTTGATTATTTTCAACCAAGCGAGTTCGGTTATAATGGAGTCAAATTTTTTGCATAAAAAGTACGAAGAACCCTTCGTAATAATAATGATGCTATAATAATAATATAGTTTTGAATGTATACATACCGCTGGTAGTGCAAAAAATGATATTCCTAATAATGCACAAAAGGATGCTATTAATTTTCCCTGCCATGTTTCCGGTACCATATCACCATATCCAACTGTACACAGTGTTATCTATAAAAGTAAAAATTATTTCTACGTTAAGTTCTGCTAGGCTTATATATAAAAGTATATTAAATACTTACAACACCCCACCATAAGGCTTGAGCAAAATTACTAAATTTTTTATTTACATCTTTTTCCATTAAATAAACTAGAAACGATGCAAATATAAGGCCAAGAAATCCTATATACAATGTAGTTATTAATTCCTGCAAGTAAAAAATATTATAAAAATCCGTTAATATATAACGAATTGGGATTTTCTCGTTCATTCGTTCGTTAATCAAACATAGAAGGAAAATTAAATGAAAATCAACATATTTTCCTTTCATTTATCTCATCATTATTAAATGGCAGATGAAACAAATAAAAAAGATTTCTGAGAAATAATATAAAGCAACAAAATGCGACCCATCTCTTTCGGCATTTTAACAAAATCTACAGATGAAACGTTCGTATAACGAGCGAGCTTTTATTTTTCTTCATTTATACTGTACCGAGTACATGGGAAGTTAACGTTAAGTGGAAAATTAAAATTTATTTTTTGCCTCATAAAATGAAGGGAAGAGGTTTATTAAAAGAAACCGGTCCCAAGTTACCAACTCCCAACGAATGGGGATAAAAATTGGTTGGTGTATTAAAGTTTAGATTGAATCAATCAATTTTCGATATATAAGGGATGATAAATGATATTTTGATTGATGTGTAATTTGTGTTTATATAAGTTTTTGGGGGCAAAAACATGGTGAAGGTGTACGATGGGTGTGTTTGTAAACACATACATACTCGAATCGGTATATAAGGAAACACATAATTATATGAGGGTTAAAAAGAGTTGCCGAGCAGAATATCAAATTTTAATGAAATGTGATATAAATCATACGTCATAAAATGATATTTCAATAAAATTGATTATATTCGATATAGAGGTCTGCATAACTATATACTTACTTGTCTATGTGCATATACAACACTTCCTAATAATTTCCATGTACCACCACGACGATCCATTCTTACCATCCTTAATATTTGAAAAAACCGTAAACCTCTTAATGCACTTGTAGCAAATACTTGCCCTGATGTTCCCATACCTAGTACAACTAATGATGCAGCAATTGTAACTATATCTGAAAATTGTAAATATTCGACGTATAAATCGATTCAACTATGTATATACCCCATTCTACCAATCATATCGAAACTTACCTATAATACAAAATGGTCTTTTGAGAAATTTTAGTCGCCCTATTGGATCCTGGTATCGGGAACGACATCCCGACGACCATAATCTGTAATTAAATAAAAATAAAATCAATTTAAAACGTTTTATATACTAACGGATATTGTTATTGTCGCACTACAATCTCCGATGGGTTTAACTAATCACACGTATCCATATAGATACTTGTATGTTTCTCTATTAGATTAAAAAAAGCTTTCTCCCTACATATCTATGTTTTTGTTGTGTACTTCATATTTTTTATTTTATAAATTTTTATGCTGTGTACTAGCTCGATGGTTATTTTCTTGGTTAAATACATAATCATAACTATACATAGTTAAAGTGGAAATAAAATATTATTATGTGCGGGTAAATATGAGGATAAACATTATGTATTATATACTATGATACAGTAAAGTAAACAACATCTGCAACATAAAAGCTATCTGTATAATTTGTTTGGGTAGGTTGTATCATAGTATAATCTCGCTAGTCGCAAGTTCGGATTTACTCATGCGAATAGCATATAGTTTATAGTTTTGGTAAATAAAATATAATTAGATAAAATTACAAAGAAATTCTACTATACGAAAAAGTACAGGGGTTCTCTGAAGTATCCGGTCTAATTGCAATTACCTACCTGGGATGCTATATTAAATTATTTCCAAAACCAGAACACCACAAGTTATGTGCAATCTCTATAATTGGAGGCTCATTTCTTAGTCTGTTCAGTAGTCTCACAGGACCAATTGTCAACCCTCTATGTCACGTAGAACGATGTGAATGCAACAAACTTACTAAAAGTTTATTTTTATATATATATTGTTCACACAAATAGACATTAGAGGCATAATCAAATATCTGTATACTGGAAAGGAAAATTTGAAAACAATTCTGCATTTCATCATCCCTGGTTTTAGAGCAAAGGCAATTAATCAGAATCTTTCGGTTTTGAGAATGAGTATGAGTCATCTGAATACTGGATAGATCAAATTTTTATATTCTGCAGTGTCTGAAAGTTTCAAATACAAAATAAGGAAGGCTTGTGATGCTCATAAAGAGACGATTTTCAATAAATCAAAACTATAATGATGGAAATTCCAAAAAATATCATTTTCATTATGACGAACTTAAAACGAAGAATTTAGTTGTGTTTTAAACTATTCGATCATCCCACTCCCCTTTGACAGTTGGCGGGCAGTGGTATATAAATTTTAAGGGTGCCAAATTGGGATATAAGATCTGTCTAATAACAATGTTCGCCTTTAAGCCAAAAGTACTAACCGGGAATATGGCGTACCAGAAGCATGTGCCATCTGTCACATTCGAATGTAAGGTCTTTAAATTTCACTATATTTCACAGTATACAAAATTGGTGCGTCCTACTATTTCAAATTATCTCCAACAACCAGAACGCCATAAGTAATGCGCAATCTCTTTAATTGTAGGCTCATTTCTTAGTCTTTTCAGTAGTCTCTCGAGCTTTCGAGAATAGACATTAGAGGCTAAATTAAGCCAGTAAAATATCTGAATCTTGCAAAGAGAAATCTGTAAACAGCTCTGCATTTCATCATTGTGAGATACACAGAGCAAAAGAAATATATAATATATCCATTTGTCTGTTTCAATCTTTCCCAACTGTTCTGGGGCTCAAGACTCTCCCAACTCTTTCACGGTTTAGGTTCGTTTTACGTAGGACCATCTGTGGATCAAAATGATTACTGCTATAAACTCACAAATCTAATTTATGATGTCAATGTTCGACTTTAGATCTAACCTAAAGTACTAACCAGGAATGTAGTTTTCGAGTAGCATGCATCATCTAGGACATTGGAACGGAAGGTCGATGAACTTATTTATATACTTTAGCATACAAAGTTGCTTATTTTACGGTGCTTAACATAAAAGTCTCAAAAAATTAATGAGTTCAAGAAAAGTTTCATAATATTAATTTCCGTTTTAGGAATTTGATCATAAATAACCTGTCATTATACTTGGAGCATTAAGGACTAAGCCTTAATGACTGTTAATCTAAAGCACAATTTTGCTAAATGAATTTTATTTAAGTGAAGTTATTATATATACGTATCCTATAAACCTAATTATCTCCACAAATTATGCGTAGTCTTTTTCACTAGGCTTATTTCGTAGTCTGTAGTCTCACACGACCAATTGTCAACATACATTCAAGTTTTGGAAAGCCGATCACATTTGCTACGTCAAGCTGGAGAATGATGTGAATGAAATAATAATCTACTGTACAATTTAGCTAAATTGTCCTGTTGAAAAACTTAGATAAACTTAGAGTTAAAAAGTTGAAAACTGAACTAATACAAACTTTCTCAGTTTCAGTCTTCTACTCTGAATGAAGTTGGTTGAAAGATCAAAATAAATGAAATTCTTCTTTCAAACTTAATTCTTCTTTCAAACCTTACAAAATACATTTGTCAAACGGTATTTGTAACCAACCACAAGATTAGAAAAAAGCTTAGTTTTATTCTCTGGAGAAAAGCCATATCTAATTAACAAACGAAATTAAAACGTCACCGTCTCATGTATCAGTCTGACACAATTTTTCGAGATGCTTCTAACTAACATTTCATGGAAAATTATACAATAAAGCTTAATCATCAGATCAAAGCTCTTTTTCATCTCATGAAACTAGATGGCTGTTCGCCTGTCAACATACGTTATATTTCAATGCTATATAGGTCATTTCAATATTACGCATATTATAAAGCGGATGGTTTCAAAGTGTATGGTGGCCAACTTTTAACCGAGACTTTGTGCTTAAAGTGCAGAGACTGATATGTGGACATAGATAAAAGCCAAAGTTCGGTATATTCATTGAGAATGAGTTTTTTTTAAATTGAGACATTTTGTGAAGATGTATTATTCATAATCGTCTTATAATCAACAAAAATGTGTTCGTTAGCACAAATTGTTGCGTATAATTTAATTTTCATTTTGTGTAAATTTTCGTATGTATTCGACATAATTTTCCTTACTTCATAAATTTTAATTAAATTTTTGAATAATTTAAACGCACATATGTACTCGAAAAAATACTATTTTCCGCGAAGACTCGATAAGATATTCACATATACATATGTACATATATATATAGAGCTAAGCTTTCGTTTTATAGCACTTTTGTGTGATTATTACGTGTCGAGTTTATACATATACATTATTTATTCTTCGTTAGGTGTTATTGTTATGTTGATATGTAATAATAGCATTGATGCTTGAATCTATTGATGGTGACATGTTCTTCTATATGTTAAATTAAGTCATACCGTAAATCGTAATACGTTATATTTCCGCCTTTTTTACACATAATTTTCACAGTGAATAAATTCGCATTAAAAGTATCTTGCGCTGTATATATACTGTGTATATATATTATCTCACACTACATCTTATTATTTTATATCACGCTATTGTTCAGAATCTTAATTAGCATTTTTGTTTTCGTTTTAATTTTTTATTCTGTGCGCTTCGCAAGTTATCATCTTTAATCGGATTTTATATTTGTATACATTTCTATTTTCGGTTAAATTAGAATAACCATAAAGCAACTTATTATAAATTATCCATTTTCTTTCGATTTCTTTTTACCGTTTATGTTTTATGATTTCCATAAAGCTCAATTGAAAAACTGTAAAAAAAAATCCATTCACTGCCGGGAAATAAAGGGAATTTTTTTTTGGTTTCATTATTGCATACAATTTATGTATAAGAATCAAACAAAAGAAAGGATAACGTAAACTATTTATAGGAGCAGCCAACGATGGAAGGAGGCAGACAAGAGCAGCACACTTTTGTAACACAACGAATCGTACTTTTCTTTTTGTATCTTTACCCGACATAAACGATGTCTACACTATTTATGTATATTAACTTTTCGCTCATAAAACGAAAGAAAATTGAGATGATAGCAAAAAATGTATTTGGTGCATAATTTATGTTAATAAGGATTTTATTTCCTCCGCAATACAATAACCATATATGTTTGTATAAAACAGAATTTAAAAAGCTCTACGCGTAGTCATGGTTACTTTAATTTTTCAGAATCAATTTTATTGGACTATATATAAATTGTGGTTGCTCTTTTCGGGTGAACTAAATCTAATTTAGTGAAGGAGCTGAAAAAAGGTTTTGCCGCATGATCTCAATTTTCCACTAGTAATTGTGTGAATTACTCTAAATATGTTTCAGAAGTCTATTTAAATGTGCTGTTGAAGAAGTTACTCTCGATACCGTTCACCAAATAACTGTTAGGAATGAAGTCGATGGGAATGAAAAAAACTGTGGTTGTATATGTAAAGCTCACAAAACTTAATTTCTATTGTTTATAAAGTAGTTTTTTCGACCGGATAGAAGTTTGCGGATAAAAGGATATGAGTAAGAGAATGAAACCGACTAAATGGTGAAGTGGTTTTAGCAGTGGAAGTTGGAGTGGCAGGTAGGGGGATCGATAGGAGCAGGATGGAAATTTACGATCGATGGTGTGAACTGTCCCCTGTTAGAGGAGACAATTAATAGATCAACCCATGTTACATGTCAGTACTATAAGCTGGCATGAAATTATGCATTATGTAAATGGTTCTATATGTAAATCGGAACTATAGTCGTACGTCCTCAGGTAGTCTTGAATAAAAGAAGACTATCGATAAAGAAGGAAAGCAAAGGCTTTAAATAGACCAAAAAATTCACAGCTACATGTTCAGTTATAATAAATATAATTCTATATCATCATTTGAAACATCTCCCAGTTATAGTTGGGATAAGACAGTCTACAAGAAAATGTCTTTATACAGTTAAAGCACATATCCACCTCAACATTATTACTATTAATAAGCAAAACGTCCGAATTTGGATTAATGAAAATAGTATAACTATTCAAAATATGATGCATCGATAAAAGAGAATATTAATGGTGAAAAATTTGAGCACAAGGTGTGGTTGGGCCATTTATGCCGAAGTTATGATGGGTGGCCAACGGTATCGAAATTTGTTAACAATACAAGACGACTAGATTTTATATATAGAATGGTCCAGTCTGATACTATAAACAATCGTTTTGTAAAAATCTTTCATGTCACAAATGTCTGATTAAATAATTCCAGGCGAGAAACGTAAAACGAATGATAACAAACCAGATACGATAAAGGTTCCAAACAATAACTTTGAAGTTAAAATATGAACCTGCAGAAACCCAATCTTTAAAATCGTATTCCCTAGATTAATCCATTCATTTAACTCAAGTGTCAACAACAACTAATAACATTTCGGATTTGATATAACTTTTTGAGCGTGAATTTTTTTTCGCACCACCGAAAAGTGATATACATCAACAAGCACATTTATCACAAATTCGAGATTTTCATTTCGACAGAAATAAACAAATAAACAGCTAACAAGGGATATTATAAAGTCGATTCGATTTTCATCATATCCATAACATTTTTATATTTTATACAATTTTACAAGCTTCCGAAACAACGAACCAAAACATAATCGTACAAATAATAATATTCAGTTCACGTTTTGGAAATCATTTTTCTTTGGTACATAAAATATTTTGATATACTCGCGAGTATATAGTTGGATGAGATAAAACTGATTAATAACGTTCGTACATTTATATGTAGATCACTAAAATATGTATATATGTTTATATACCAAAAACATATAGGTAAAGTTCATAAAAATCAATCTGAAGAATATGATAAACGTTAGCACGTGATACTTTAACATTTTCATCTAGAATTTAAGAAAAAAAAATATGTTATATGAAAAATTGATTCAGATGGGATGTTAAAAATGAAAATTTTATAAACACACAGACGACGTATGGCGGAATAGGGGTTGGGGGGAAAGAAAGCTTTTCAATTGAATTTGTATACATATTCAGATGAAAAAAGCATGTAAATTTGGGGATTTTATTATGTTTGTTTTCGGGTTGTCTCATGAGATTAGAGACGAAAGCTTTTTTATACTTTTCAACTGACATTAATACAAACACAAAACGATATTTGTTTATCGAGTTTGAAAGTTGAGTAATTAAAAGTATGCTCAAGGTATGGTATGCTTAAAGGTATGCTCTACAGATACTTACATATATATATATATATATATATATATATATATATATATATATATATATATATATATATATATATATATATATATGCATATATATATATATATATATATATATATATATATATATATATAATATATATATATATATATATATATATATATATATATATATATATATATATATATATATATATATATATATATATATATATATCAATAAAAAGCGGTTAAGCCTGCACTAGTCACTCATATTCATTCTGAGATAGCAAACTATTAAAGCCATGAAGAGTGCGTACGGTACCAAGGAGAGAATAAAATTGGACTTAAATAAAAATGTCCAGCAACAAATAATAAATTAATACAGCAGTAATAAATTAATACAGCAGTAACAACAGCAATAAATATTTTTATCTATTCGATTAATCTGGGATCGCGAACATTTAGGACTGGACTGAAAACTATGGTCAAAACTATGTTTACGAACGAATTGAAATTTATTTGAGCCGGATGGTACTGTAAGGATCAGGCGAAAAAGAAGAGAACTCTCTAGTGGAAAAAGTAAACTTTCCACTTTCCAGCATTCTCCTAGCTTATGTTATGGTCTGGGATTGCTTTACATTCAATGTAGTTGGCAATATAATATTACTTAAAGGTTCAGGTAAGGTTCAGTTATTGGCGCGAAGTACATTAATGGTGTTGAATCAACTATTAAAAAAGGTTTTAGTGAAGTGGATATGTGTGTCATTTCAAGATAATTCTGATCCATGTCATAGAGCTAAAATATGAAATTCATGATTCAGGATATTTTTTATATTATTATGATCAGTTTTGTAGTAAAGGTGAATAAACACATACAGAATTTCAGAATTTCCTCGTTGGAATGCCCAGAGAATATTCCAGATCTCAATCCGATTGAGAATTTATGGTTTTTAATGGGTATAAAACGAATTAAATAAAAGTAACCTCAATCAGTAAAATGCTAAGATAAGTAATTAAATGTCTGGGAGAATAGTATAAGAAAAGAATACTTTTAAAATTT
Source organism: Tipula lateralis (assembly GCA_963932295.1). NCBI lineage: Eukaryota > Metazoa > Arthropoda > Insecta > Diptera > Tipulidae > Tipula > Tipula lateralis. The sequence continues at coordinate 44,169,763 of OZ010738.1, forward strand.
TTATAAATCTTACATTGTCGTGTTGTCGAAATATTAGTTTAGAAAAAATTGAAAATCTCCTAGCAATATGAACTGAAGATCTCAATCCAAAAATGATCCCTGTTGACACAGCCACGATTAAAGAATAGGCCATTGGTATATTTCAGTACAACAGTACAGTACATCATCTGTACAACAGTAAACTACGCCGGTCAGCGGAGAATGGTTCTCTACATTTATAAGCTGACATGGATTTAATTATTTGAAGAAGAAATTGCATCCGCTGAAGTAAAAGTTCAATTCAACTCAGATGAAACCACGCCTTTCTAGAAACGACTGTCAATCCAGACATACGTATCTAAGACTCAGAAATTTTAAGGTGGCTTTAAGGTAGCAAATGAGCGTGTAACATTTTTACTATCCAGTAATATTTCCGGACATCGAATGCTTACACTTTTTCCTAAACAAAAACCTTAAGTCAAGAGCACTAAGGTTAGAATTTATTTCTTCGAGACATGTTTTGTACCAAAGGTGGCGCGGTCTCTAACGTAAAAATAATTTTCCTGCTACCTTAAACCACATCAATTATACAACCAACAAATGAATTATATCAACATTCAAGTTTTACTATACTTGAAAACAGCTTTTCAGTGCATTTTGGAAAAAATGGAGAATGACGATAATTGGAATTTAGTAATGCTTGTAACCAAATTTCTATTATGGAGTTAAAAGCATGTTGGAAGCAATTATGGCTAGCTTGTATTGTAGCTGGAGCAGGTTTACCAGATAATATGAAGATTTACGATGAAATAATCAGTTAAGCGTGTTCTGTGGATGGAAAAGTGTTCGAAGATATGATGCGTAGAGATCTTGACGCGTGAAGATCTTAAGAATGATTTAATTGAAATTGCTTCCATAAATGTCGAATCATCAAACAGCAGTGACAAAGTAGCAGAGAAACCATTAAAGATGGATTAAAACTTACAATACAGCTAGAGAACTATTTTCTCGAAAATGGTCCGAATATCGAGCGAGCACGAAATTTCAACATGAACTCTTTATAAGGATGAGCTACAACCACCTGTAAGAAATGATTTGAACCGAAAATCAAAGATGCATTAACTTTGTTGTGAAGTGAAACTCTAGCTCAATAGAACAACAAAAAAATCTATTTTCGAAATGATATATGGTAAATATATATATATATATATATATATATATATATATATATATATATATATATATTTATATATATATATATATATATATATATATATATACATGTATATAAATATATATATATATATATATATATATATATATATATATATATATATATATATATATATATATATATATATATATTATATATATATATATTGGATGTCGAGACAAAATCATTTAATGTTTAATGTCCATAGTTTGTTGCATTTTTCCTCACACTTATAAATATATACCAAACCACTGACAGGATAATGAATTAAATGCAATACGGAAATGGTTATTTATTGCTTGCCGGGTGAAATTTATATCCAAATCAAACATTATAGAAAGTCCACCAACCAATGAATGTATCCATATAAAATAGTTGTATATATGTATATATATACGGTATATATATATATTATATATATATATATATATATATATATATATATATATATATATATATATATATATATATATATATATATATATATATACGGTACGCTGGCACATTTATATGTAAAGGGAGGGAAATGAACATAAATAAATAGAGGAAAATTGTAAATTTTCCCGCTGCATGTTGAAAATGCATTTGTTTTGCTCATTTAAATACGTTTAGTTATTTTTAAACAATTTAATTCACGCAAACTTTACGGTTATGACGTTTTATGTGAGGGACAGGAAGTGAAATGTTATATGTAATAAACGACATGAATTTTTGCCATAATGGACAATATAGTTTATAGTTAGTATTATGTTCGAGTAGTTCATGCTAAGGAACATATATTTTTAAAACACAAAGGAGGGGGTTTATAACTAGTTTATTCAAGCTTACAAAATCACAAATTTTACAAAAAAAAAACTTCATTTACGGTTGACTAAATATTGAAATTTAACTACTGAATTAATTTGATATTATGATTATGATATGTAGTCGTATGTGTATAAATTATCTATACTTGGAATTATGTTAAATTATAAAATCAGAATACATTTCAGAATATCTTTTTTTGTTATTTAACATTTGTTTAAAATAATCAATTAAAGGAGTTTTTCCACATCACCTGTGTGGTTTAAATTTATAACCGCAATATAAATTATATGAATTTTCAATTCAATTTTATTTTTGAAAATTCCAATATTTCGAAAACTTATTAGACTCATTAAATTATTCTAATTGTTCTATTATACTTTATTACACTTATTCTGTAGATATAATATATATATGTTCACATTAATCAATTGACTAACGCTTACGATACCTATTAAAACGCGATGTAGTATGAGGAGACATCCACTTTTTACTAAGCTTCAGTAAAATTTAACGATTTACACGATTGAATTCAGTGATGAGTAAAATGGTAGAAATGCAATAATTTCGTAAACAATACTTAATCCGAGAATGGTTGTAATTTATATTTTGTTGCGACCGTCGACTTTGTATGTATATATATATATATATATATATATATATATATATATATATATATATATATATATGTATATATATATATATATATATATATATATATTTATATATATATATATATATATATATATATATATATATATATATATATATATATATATATATGTATATATATATATATATATAAATATATATATGTATGTATATATGTATATATATATATATATATATATATATACATATATTTATATATATATATATATATATATATATATATATATATATATATATATATATATATATATATATATATATATATGTATAGTTGCCGGTTGGAATGAAAGTTTCTCATCACGCCGAGGTCTCGAAAAAAAATGTCTGAGTAAAAAAATTCGTTCGGCTGACCACCTACAATGTGCACCAATCTTTAAAATAAGTTCGTTAGGTCTCATTTGAGACGCGGGCCGTTATATATATATATATATATATATATATATATATATATATATATATATATATATATATATATTTATATATGGCAAGAATGATAAGAGAACATAGAGTTTGCGACGTGGATAAGACAACTGATTCCCAGAGACAAAGAGAGAACGGAGCAGGACCATGGTAAAATCAAATTCCACCTAACGCAATTCCTATCCGACCATGGCTGTTGCAACAACTATTTCTTTGAAAGCACCTGAAAGAGAGACTTTGTTGTTTCTACTGTGACGAACAAGATTTTTTTCAAAGTTGGAAGTAGCAACACCGGCAGTGTGCTGATCGAGTAGGCCAGTTGACAACGGAAAATTACCACTATTACGCCAAAACATGAAAAGCCAGCATATGGGATTAACAACATTAATTTAAGGAGAAAAACCGATAAGAAAATGGACACCCAACGCCTGGAGTTATGCAAATTTTGCGTTCCCGATGACTATCATTGTTAAAATCACAACTTGGCAAATTTTACATTAAGTAATTCTCTTTTATATCACCCTGTTTCCAATTTTTTATTATTTACATTATATATGTTTGTTAGAAGAAACAAGTGTATTCAAGATAATCCTAAAATTTCAACCTTCCCAGAAATTTATTTGTTCTTGATTCGGAAAACTCTATAAGGAAATAAGATATGATTTCATAAAGATAAAGAAAACAATACCAAGATTTATTCATTATTTAGCAAAGTTACCCATTTCTTATGGTATATAAGCTTAAATCATGATATACCACTTTGAGGAAAAAGCAGATACAATATGATTGTATAACTTGAGTTAATACTGAAAATTGACTTCTTAAAGTTAAACAGTGACGGAAGGTTATACATAAGAGTAACGTCTCGTCAACAACTAATCACAAAAGTAAAATATTGATTCACTGTTTGGCGTCACATATGGGCTTGTAAGATAAGGATGTCTTTAATTGAGATACGTTTTTATTCACGACCAATTTAAGACATTTGAGTAAATTGTATAATGTGATGAATGTTCCTTACATCATAATGGAATATCTTGCGCCATATCACGAGCACACTTACGTGATACACTTTTCAATATTTCTTTTTCATCATATGCTGCAACATGATCGGACATTTTGAAATATAGGTAGTTAATAAGCAGCACATAATTGTACACTGAAAGTTATGGCACGAAGATTATTACCAAATTAAATTTTAATTTAGATAGCACCAATTTTAATTAAGAGTAAAATGGAATTTAAGCATCAATTCGCAAATGACCTAACCGCCTGTAGAAGTATTACAACTGAAAATGTTGTTACTGCAATCAGCGCCAATAGAGGTTGATGTTAGTGCTTTTAGTCCTTTGGCCGCAACGGTGATCATTAAACAAAATAATAGTGATTTCGTTTCATTAGTTTCGATTCCCAGCAGAAAGATGACCAAACATTCATTTTATTGAGTAATTTATTTAGTTTTGGTATATGCAGAAGGGATTATTATCAATAACATTGCTATTGTCCTCTTAAGATTATCGGTCTCTATCGTTCACTCAGTAATAACTATCTTTTTATGGCAATAGGAGGGTTTCTAATAGGAATGATACAATTTATAGGTTATAACATTGCATATCATTTTTGACGTTTCTCATATCATTTGTTTTCATTGGGTTATGCCATTTAATCATGGTTTAATCATAATCAGTGCACATTCGTGAATACTGAGAGATTTAACACCTTGAACGTGGTATTGATTAAATATAGCCAAAAGTGAGAAAGTCATGAGTGACGATGGTCACTTAAAAAATTTCTTTCGTCTTAATGAGCCTCTACAGTTAAGCTCAGTACATTTTTCATTGTTTTTGGAATCAACTAAGATAAAACGGTGATCGGCACAGTTAAAATAGAGCTTTCAAATCGGAACAAAAATCGTAAAGTTTAAAAGTTTAAATAAAACAAATGTCAATTTTGTATACAACCTATTTATGTATTTTAATTATAATTAAACTACCGAGATTAAATCATAAAGGTTCCCACAAAAACCCCTATAAAATATTATTTTGTTTTAATTATTTGAAATAAATGTTTTTACATTTTATCAATTTTATTATATAATATTTAATAATTAAAAATATAAAACCAATTTAATTATAACAGATAAAATGAAATATTTTTAATTATTATAAAAAAAAATTAAATAATATATATTAAACTATAAAATTATATCAATTAATTGGCACTATAAATTATGTTTGATAATTTTTTTTATTGCTCTACAATTTCATAAAGTTAAATAGACCAATTATAAACCGACGAAATTTGTTTTTGTTATAAAGGCTTCACAATGCCATTTAAACTCTAAATTAAACCAATTAACATAAATAACCAAAAAATATATAATCTTTAACTTTATTCTTTATAATCTACTTGTATATTATACACTCAAAAGCTTAACAAAAAAATATATCCGCATAATTTCCCGCGACTTTATATCAGACCCACACTACATCGCACATAAATACAAATACACAAATTGTTGGGCTATTTATTACCTTGCATGATATCCCTCCTTAGAATTGTTTTTATTATAAAATTTCACTGTAAATTGTGGAGTAGTACATGCACGAGCTTTTTACTATCGAAATGTACGTGTGACTCATTCCTCATTGTTATTAAAGTGACAATTATTTTATGTTACTAATTTTAAGGGTGAAAAAGTCTTTTTTCTAAATATTAATTAACAATCACACTAAAAACCGACCTTTTTGAAACTAAAAGTGAAACAAACGTTTCGATCTGGTGTCGTGAAACAATAAATATAAACTGAATTAAAATACATGAAAAACTATATAATATGGAAACTGAAGAAAATGTTTTAAAACAAAACTAAAATAAATAATGTACAACCGATGGAAATCATACAATTTCCACAAACAAAAAAACTATGCCAAACACCATATAGGTATAGTGTTTATATACGTATGATATTTTTTTTTGTACATGGTTGAAAAATTTAAAAGCTCAGTATAATTTTTATAACTCCACGTACATTGTATAAATAATCACACATATACACACTATTTTCGATTAATTATTCAAATTTCAAAATTTTGTATACTGCATATGAATTTGAATATGGGTGTGGAATTTTCACATTTTATTTCCATTTCAACGTGCGATCGTATCTACTATACAACATAAAAAAAAGCTACCCATCACACAATATACTCATAATAGTGTATGCACTTTTTCCAAACAATGGTTTAAAAATTTCAATTTTTGTTTCTTAATTTGTATCTGATTAAAATTTGATCGGATATAAGCTCGCTGTTGTGAGCTTTATATTTTTTTTAATATTTAAGTTTGGTCTGCGCGAAAATTTGCTGGTTTATTATTTTATTGAATGGATACATGTTCATTCTGGTTCATTTTAATCCTTCAAAATAACATTAATTGAATTTAATATTTTAAAACATGAAAACAAATGTGAACATGTATGAGAAATAGGTGCTTCACTGAATATTTCCTATATACATATATTATAACGATTTGACTTTTGCCATATATACGAGGGATGTAACAAAAGTTCGCTCTGTTGACCATAAAATGAAACAAAAAATACTTTTCGTTACTCTGCATAATCGGGGTTGATTTCAATCCATTTCTTAAGCCATTAAAACAGTCGTCGAAATCATGATTTTTCAGCAGTGTGAGCTGCTGCGATGTCATGATGTTAAAAGTAGCGCCGTAAATCCTATTTCTTCTGGTTTTTCCAACTTTATTTTTAACATTCTGGCAAGCAGTCGTTGGTATACCTTTTTGCAGTTACGGATGGGTTGGGCTCCATACTTATACTGCTGTTTAGCTTCCGAAACGTACAAACCAAGATTAATCACCAGAAACGACTATACAAAAGTTGCAAAACTGCCCATTTTCGAATGTATGCAGCCAAAATTTTGCAAAATACACTCGTACCTCTTTTTAGGCCTCATTCAAAATTCGTTGAACCCTTCGGGCAGATTTCTAAGCTAATTCATCAACAACAATTTCTTATCAATCGTGGCTCTTCATCAACTTTGGACTTCACCAGAGCCACATTATCGTTATAAGTGAAAAATTGTGGTTAACCTTCTCGGTGTGGTTTTACTCTACGCCAAAATGGAATTTCGACTGATGCATCTTCGGCTATTTTTATAAGAGGTCTGATTATGCAATTGCAATAGATTTATTTTCCATGGATTGAAAGAGAACTTTTGTTACTCCCCTCGTACACACATATGCATACACATATATATTTATATGCTTGTAAATTTTTCACTGCAAAATAAACTATACACAACATCAATATAATATTGCATTCAATTTCAATTAAAATAGTTATGATGTGCATATACTCAGAATGTAATTCAATACAGCAATGTGATCGAATACAACAATCGATAAAAAAAATCGTTTTATATTTATGAAATGTGAATGGAAAATCATAAAATATCCCATTATAATAAACCAAAATCATATATAATTTTTTTATTATAGATTGCAACTAAATTGTTTAAATTTATAGATTTACCGCATCACACACAAACCACTTCAATTTTCAGCCTTTATGGATTTTGGCTAATATCAGCAATAAATATAAAAATTGTCTAACCAACCAACATATATAAATTGTTCATTTAAATCACATTTAGAGTGAACAATATATATAGTTTGGCGAATATAATAACAACAAAAGAAATTAAATTAAACCGAAAACCATATGTGATGTATAGCTTAACCTCAAACAAGAAAGCTTCTCGTACTTCTATATATGCTAATGCAATTTTCATAAGAATTTAAATATTTTTTTTTTTTTGGTGTTTTCACGTTACCTTATACAAATTTTTCCGTACTCTGGCAAACCCTTATCTTTAGTTCGAATAAAACCCACGACGGTAATGCTACTATTATACAATACGAGTGTATACATAACACTAAACAACATGCAGAGCGATTTATGAAAATTAATGTTCGGTTACAAAGCTATAAACTTGAAATTTTTCCTTTTCGTAATATCGGTACACATGGCTACGTATAGTTTTGTGCTGTCATTATATATATTGTGTATTAAATATTGTCTGCACACAAAGTATGCGTTCAGAGCTTTTGTGCGCTATTTTACCGTTTTAATGAAATATATATTTACGAGTGTGAGCCAAATATAGATTATTGCATGTCAAAAGGTTATTTACTAATGCCAATATTATTTTTTTTATAAATAAAATATTTATGAATTTTTATTAACTTCATTTAAATATTTCTGAATGAATAATTAACAATTATTATAATTATTACAATTATTATTTGTTGTTGTACTTCTAGGTATATAGATAAAATTTAGGTTATTATATTTATTTGCCTGCTAAAAGTAAAGCTTGTTAAAGCTATACAGTATAAAAATAATTTAAATGGGTGGATATAATCATAATACGAAGTGTATAATGGAAGAAATGCTTAAAATAGGATTCACTAGAGCTTTAGTTGAGTGATATTTATGTATATAGGTATCATTGTTGTAAAAATTTTATTTTTAAAAACATAGGGTTTATATTCCAGTTAAATGTACATGCATCTATGGTAACAATAAAATCAAGAAGCAAATTATAAATTTATATTCGTCACATTCCTAGAAAAACAAATTTTTAAGTGTCTTAAACGAGCGTCTGCTGCTATCTTATTTTTTGTTGTAGGCCATTTACCAAATTAATAATTTAAATAATAAAATAAATTAAAAGCAAAACAACTCGGCTTTGTTACATGTGTTTCAAAACACCTTAAAATAGGTTTAATAACATCAAGAGTAGGATTATCCAGAAATATTATATAGAGACGTAATGGAACTTATAAATAAAATACAAAATAATATTTGACACGTTTTATGACTGGTAACAACGACTTAAGTATAACAATAAGAGTACTATTTATCAATAAATACAAATAATCGAGATACGCAACACAGAGATAGTTAGACCCACTATAGGCTATCAAACAATGGTTGCGCTACATACAACCATATGTAGTAAATGGCCAAGAGAGGTATTTAAAACTAAATCTATAAAAACTAACAGTCCTCAACTTAAGACGAGCCACCGTTCCAGAACGCCCGTCGTAAATCGAAACAGTCGAGAATTCTTCGATTTATTGATTGCACCGTTTTTTAATTAAGGTGGTTGAAATCGTCGAATGACTAAATCCAAAAATCTCGAGCACGTAGATTATGTTTCATCTCAGACTTCAGAGTCAGTGTTTTTCAAGAGTGGAAAGAACGTGCGCGGTTGTAATAACTGCTCTTTATATGAAAGAGGACCACGATTTACGGCAAACGGAGAACCATTGAATATTATCCACTCAGACTATAAGAACTGCGCCGTGAAACGAACGAAGTCTATTGATAGGATTTTCTGGTTGAATATGGCACTGAAGACAGTTAGGAGAAAAATAAGAAGTCTGTTCAATAGGACTTTACGCACCGAAGGTTGGCCAATAAGGGGCATTCCTTATGGAATACAACCCCGAACTAAGAGGATCTAAACTACATAGAAAAGTCTTTGTGAGATAATCGATGAACTCTTTTGGTACATTAGTAAAGAAAAAATAGATTCGATCTATTTTCAAGTGCAAGAAAATCATGCATTAAGGCCGTGAAGGGGATGTTTTATCTTTTTTATTATGGTTCCTTGTGATTGACGAGCATGTCTCTAGATTCAGCAAACTCGGTTTAAATGGTAGTAGTTGAACAGACCACAAACATTTTAATGTGCTATGTCGTAATCAGGATGAGTGGATCCGAGGAGAACCCTCATTGGAACAGGTTTATTTGGTATGGTATATAATGGGTCAAAAACAGGCAGATGAACAGAGATATATGATTTTCGAGTGGTATCGGAATAGTTTGAGATAAATTTAATTTGGGATTTGGGTTAGCTCATCCGCTTGAATCTGAATACTATTCATACTTCATAGAGATTCAAGTTAATTGTTTCTCCTTTTTCCTTATCTTTTATTATTTATTTGGTTCCCAGTACTTCTCGACCGTTTGTGAATGGTTTTACTCGGCCTAGGTTTATTATAATCGCAAAATCGAAATAAAAACGTGTTTTTTCGCCGAGCTCTGGAAATGTTGGAAAAAGGTGACCAATTTCATCGCAAAATCATATTCAGTGATGAAGCGGATTTTTGGCAAAACGGTTTTGTCAATAAAACAGAACATTGATCAGGTGAAAATCCTCATGTATATTAAGAAATGGTCTTATCGATTGGCCACCTAGATCCTGTTTTTTAATATCTATTTGCGCTATAAGAGGAGCTCATAGCCAATATAAAACGGGAGATGCCGGTCGTTGCCGGTTACATTACATTATTTCCACCATTATTTACATGTAAATACATAATTGTATTTTTACACAAAGTGTTAATAATAGTGACATCTATGCGTAAAAATAGAAACACATCATAGGCATTTTTTCTATACAACCATTGATAAATTTATTTATTGTATTCTGAAATTTAAATTAAACACACACGTTAAAAATATTTACGCTTTGGAGTTTATATTTTTGTGTACATATTCTGATACCTAGTTTACATCGATTTTTTAATGAATCGTGGCTGAGGACTTTAGAATGTTGAATATGTGTATGCCACAGGCAATAGCGCATTGTACATATCCAATATGATGTGTTGACTTGGATCGTGCTGGATGAATTTTAAGTAGTATCAGCCATTTAAAAGTAGCATCATGCATGCATTATATAGCTCAAATGCTACGACCATGATGGTTAGTGTCAGTTCTCATCATAAATTTATTGATAAATTTTTGATATTGTAACTCATTCAAATAAGCTCGAAAAGTTGAAATTGTTATATTGAGCATACACAGAGCCTACTATACACTATCGTTCCTGCAGCGTTGGCTTTAATTGATCTATTTGTTTGTTTAATATGTTTTGTAATCGATGTAATCGATATATATTTTTTGGACCTTAATTCTTTTAAAAATGTTTGCTTTGAACTCAAACTTAAAATTTCTATATAAAAAAAAGTTAGTTTTGAATTTAGTAATTATACTATGGATGCAATTGCGAATGGGGTTAATTGAATATTTGATTTATACAACGTATTACGATAAAGAAGGTACTTTTTATTTTTTTTTTTGCTGTTTTTTCTATCTTTGTATTTTTTTGGATGTTATAGGCAGTCCTAACTAGTTCGCGCTTCGCTTATTTACGTCCTTCTTTACGCCATTACATAGCCCAATTTACATAAAACCAGTATATATGTAGATCTGAAACGAAATTAAACACTTTAACCGTAAGTCATAACAATCATCGTATCATATGCTGAAAATTTATTTTAGATTGTGCCTCTATCGGGAACACTGTTAGAAAACCCTTTACTATATAATGTTAGTCGAGAATTTGACGATACCAAAATACACCTAGTTCCAAAGCTTTCGTTGTGTTTTAATTATTAGTTTTATTTTTAAAAACATAGGGTTTATATACCAATTCAATGTATGTATATAGGCAACTATGGTAACAATAAAATCAAGAAGCTAATTATAAATTTATATTCGTCAGATTCCTAGAAAACCAAGTTTTTTTGGCGTCTAGAATGGGCGTATGCTTCTATCTTATTTTGTGCTGTAGGCCATTTAATTATAAAACAAAAATAATAGTTTAAATAATAAAATGAAAATAAGGCAAAAATATATTTTGAAAAATAAAGAAAGTGGGCCTGTTACGAAAGAACTCGGCTCTGTTACATGTATCGGGTTTTTCAATAAGAGCATTTCAACTTTTTTTTTTAATAAAACACAAACTGTTCGACTTTTGAACTAACTTTTTTTTATTAACGAATTTGAACATATACATTTAAGTATAAAACTCAATTTCTTTTGCATGACAACCGCGTGCACGTTTTACGAAGTCCAATCTTTGAACTCAACTTTCGACCACTCTTTCGCAGAAATCGGCCGAAATTCCAGCAATTTCTCGTTCAATATTGGATTTGCTGAGCTCTTGCAACGTCACCGGCTTATTGGCATAGACCAATGACTTCACATAACCCCAAAGAAAATAAACTAGAGTTGTCAAATCACGGCCAAAAAAACTCGTTTATCATATCGCGGTATCGATTTATTAAAAAACAGTAACTTTTTCGGGATGCAACGGTGCTTCATGAATCACGTGTGGGTTGCTTCCTGCCCAGTAACGCATATTTTGCTTGTTGACAAATCCATTTAGCCAAAACTGAGCCTCATCGCTGAAGATGATTTTTAGGTGAAAATCTGCATCATTTTCCTTCGCAGCCTTCTTACTGGATTTGTTTTTGCTCTTGAGCCCAATTGAGCCTTGAATCGGCGTCGCTTCGAATGGTCAACCGGCTTTAGTTGTTGTGTCAGCTTGATCTTATACGGATGTAGGCCAAGATTTTTGGGTATGAATGAAGACACATTCGCGTCTTCTTGAACTGAAGCCCTGGAACTGCGATGTTTTTAACACTTCGAGCACTTCTTGCTCTCGAGGGCACCAGAACATTATGTAGCGAAAACGTAGACTCAAATTTCGCCACTATACGGTCGATTGTCGAACTTGTTAAATGGACCGTAAAATGGCTGTAATGCTCTTAAAGTAGCAGCAACAGAACGATTATTTTGATAAAAAATGTGCACGATTTGCAATCGTTGTTTGCGTGTGTAGCGTGTCATGATGAAATGTATACTAATGAACCAAATGACAAAAGAACAATAAAAAATATGGCGCCGTTCGCCGTCCCTATCGGAAAAAAGTTGAAGCGCACCTGTTGAAACACCCGTTATTTCAAAACCTCTTAAAATAGATTTAATAATATCAAGACTAGGAATATCCAGATATATGATAGAGGCGTAATGGAACTTATTAATAAAATACATCAAATGACACGTTGATGAGTGATAACAACGGCCTGAGTATAAGAAGCGGCCTAATTTATCAATAAAAAAATCGAGATACATAACATAGAGATAGTTGCTTTATATAGAAACATTCTAGAAAGACACGAACTAAATTAGCCAACTCATACATTGTCTATAATGTCAACCATTATCTTAAAATTTCATACCAAAGCACCAACCTATATAAGTGATAAAATAACCAAAGGATCTGCGAAAATAAAGGCCGTCAAACAATGGTTGCGCACATAAAACAGTAGGCAGTAAATAGTCAAACAAACAATAATTAAGAGATAGACAGGTATTTAAAAATAAATATACAGGGTGTCCCCGATTGGGATGCTGATCCGTTACGGGCTGATTCCTTGGTTCATTTCATGAAAAAAATCGTATGGCAGGGGGGGTCAATTTTTGATATTCTTTGAGATACAGCGCGTTTAAAAAATTTGGTTCGGAAAAAAAGTACAAGCGGATATTAAGCTGTAACTTACAAAATTTTTATTGGACAGCAACTAACAAAGTCTCATTTGACGGACAATTAAATAGGCTATATTTAAGATCTCATTGGCTATCTCGCATCTGTATCCATTTAAGAGCTATGGCGTTTTAAAGTTAAAAAAGTAAAAAAAAATGATATTTTTTTTCATAAATTTGAGTTTTTCTCAAAAAAATGCCATAATAATTTTTTTGTTTTTTACTTAATGTTAATCCGCTATGATCTCCTCTACAATCCCTCAATACATTATTTGTACCCATGTGTTATAGTTTTTTACTTATGAGACGAAGAATGAAAACACGACACACAAATATTAAAATCGTCGCCTCTTATTTTACTAACGAAAAAAAATTGTTACAATTTTTACACTACTATCTTTTAACAGAAAATATTTGTGGGTAGTGTGTTCATTCTTCGTCTCATAAGTAAAAAACTATAACACATGGGTACAAATAATGTATTGAGGGATTGTAGAGGAGATCATAGCGGATTAAAATTAAGTAAAAAAAATAAATTTATTAGGGCATTTTTTTGAGAAAAACTCAATTTTATGAAAAAAAATATCATTTTTTTTTATTTTTTTAACTTTAAAACGCCATAGCTCTTAAATGGATACAGATGCGAGATAGCCAATGAGATCTTAAATATAGCCTATTTAGTTTTCCGTCAAATGAGACTTTGTTAGTTGCTGTCCGATAAAAATTTTGTAAGTTACAGCTTAATATCCGCTTGTACTTTTTTTCCGAACCAAATTTTTTAAACGCGCTGTATCTCAAAGAATATCAAAAATTGACCCCCCCCTGCCATACGATTTTTTTCATGAAATGAACCAAGGAATCAGCCCGTAACGGATCAGCATCCCAATCGGGGACACCCTGTATATTACATCTAACACATGTGTCAAACAATAATACATCTAAATTTTCATTACGAAAGATAGTTGAAGGAATAAAAAGGGCTATAATCTATGATATAGTTTCCAATTTGAATTATATTGAAGTGGAAGCTGGCCTGAACAAGCTGAAAAATTTGAAGAAAATTTTTCTGTCGAATCATTCATCAAATTTAAAATTTCACTCTTAAACAAATAACCAGATAACACTCAGTAACAATAACATTTTCACCATGGTAAAGTACACGAATGAAGTACGTTTACAAAAAATTGAAATTTACTACACAGTAAAAAATTTTCATTGAAAATTTGAATTTGAAGTGGGCATATTTGCCGTACTTTTTCACGTATAAATGCATAACCTGTTAAAATTACATTTTTATGTTATATTAAATTTTTTAGACCGTAAATTTACAAGTAAAGTCATGTATCTGCTTACATGAACAAATTTGTAATTTTCCAGGATATACATATAATTATTTAAAAGAAAGACCTGTAATATTTAAGTTACAAAACTTACAATTTTGCAAGAAATTTGCAGATTTATGGTTAAAAGAATGTTATTTAGCATTAAACCCTTGTAATATTGAAAACTATTGCTTAAATTTAATAAATCTAACCCTATAAAAGAATTTGCCTGAAAAATACTTCTGTGAATATGGAGGCACACAGCTTCCACATTTCCCACTGCCCAGCCAAACAAGCCTTTGTATGTGGTTCTCCAGACATTTCTCTACGATCATGCTTATTATTTTATATGCCGTAGATATATCCGACAAATTAGATTTTGGCTTTGATAATAATACTTTATAATAACGTTGTAATAGACTAGCAAAGTTTATCGCGACAAATAAAATCACTTAATTGTGGTTTTGGGTTGTAAACTTACGGAATTCAAACAATTTTACATGAAATAGTTCTTGGTTACATTAATTTCTCTTAAATTTAAAGAAAAATAGGAATAATAATAGAATAGGTATGTAATTTTACTATAAATATCTTCCAATTTTAAAATCCTTTTGAATAATACAAGAATAATATATTTTACATTAGAATGTGTGTAAAAATACTATTATCTTGCTTTACTATATTTGCTTCAAAGTCACCAAAATTTCTATTGAAAATTCAATTTATTTTTTACTGTGTACAAAACTTCCGAGTCGGTTGCACCTTCAAAAGCTCCAAGTTTTGGTCACATAATTATTGTACCAGTAGACAAGTAACTGATATAGTCTATAGAGAAAATATTAAGGTCTTAATATTTGCTACTGTATGTTAACCTGCCATTGAAACAAGCGTCCGTCACAAGTAAACCAACACTGTCGATTCCATGACGTTCACAAGAATTGGGCATCGCTTAGATTATGTGAAAGGTTCTTGGCTTGTATCCTTATAAGATTCTGTAAACACAAAAAGCCATTCAATTATTTGAAGCGACGCACATTACCGAATTGGGCTCTGCAAATTGTTAGAAGATGACGAAAGGCTCAGAGCCAATATTGAACGAGGGATAGCGGCCGTTTCCGTCGAAATGTATTTCCGAGTCATTGAAAATTAGGTTCAACGAATCTTCAAACCAATAATAAAATTTCCAAAATATCTTAAATGGTTTGCGTTTTATTAAAAAAAAAGGAGTCAAGCTCCTGATAAAGCTAAGCATGGCGGTTTGAAAAACAAATGTTTTTCTCAAGCTTAAAAAAACTTTTTTTTTTTTTAAATTATTTATTTATTAAAACTGATTTACAAATCATCTAGTAATTTATCTTGCATTAGTAGTTAAATTCACGATTGAAGGATTATAGCCCTTAGGCTAGTATCTTTTACGTAATTTTATTATATTTTTTAGCCGATCCAGGTTGGATCTAGAAGATCAAGTGGTTTCTCCCTTCGCAGCCTTCTTACTGGATTTGTGTCATTCAACATTCCGCGAATTTCAGAATTTTTATGTTGACTAATCCGTTGCATGTGTTGTCTTGCGTATTTATTTATTTCTATACGCTAACGAAATCCATTTTCAAATCTCTATGGATGTTGTCATTTCTCACGTACCACGGTGCATTTACTATTCCACGTAGGGCTTTGATATTGACATTTGTTTGCTTTGTACAGCCCCAGAGCTGAATACCGTAAGTCCATACAGGCTTAAGAATTTGACGGTATACAATAGCAATTTATTATGTAAAGTAAGCTCAGAACTTCTCAAGATCCAATTCATTTTTCTGTATCAAATGTATGTTTAATTTTGTCTTTTTTCTTTTTGACATGCTCTTTCCATTTTAGTTTCGCGTCAAGAGTCATGCCTAAGTATTTTGCTGTGTTTGCATATGGAATTTGCTGGGAGTTTAGTTCTACTGGTATCCAATCAACCTTTTTATTGGTGAAATTTACATGAACAGATTTTGCTTCATTCAGTTTTATTCGCCACCTTTTCGTCCAAGTGTTAACCATATTAGTCGCTCTTTACAATTTGCTTGTGGATTCTTCATTGTTATCAACAACTGCTGTCATCGGCAAACGTTGCTATAGTTGTATCTTCTATCGTTGTCAGATCAGAGGTATATCGTACATATAAAGTTGATCCCAGAACGCTACCTTGTGGTACTCCTGCTGATATTTTCTTCATTTCCGAGTATTCACTATCTAGTCAAACACGAAAGTGCCGGTTAGCTATGTAAAATTAAGTATTTCATAGAATTGCTTTGGTAAATCTCGTTTTAATTTGTATTCCATACCCTTTATGCCGAACTTTATCGAAAGCTTGTGCTACATCCAAAAAAGGACTAGAAAAAACTTCCCTTTTTTTTCAAGTACATCCTCAATTATGGTTGTAATCCGATGCACTTGCTCGATTGTTGAATGATTTTCTCTAAAGCCAAATTAATGAGGTGCAATAAGATTTCTTTCTTCAATTATTGGTTTGAGTCGCTTAAGCAGTAGTTTCTCGAATATTTTTGAAATTATTGGAAGTAAGGAAATCGGTCTATACGAATTTTTGTCATTTAATGTTTTGTTTGGTTTGGGTAACATGATTACTTCAGCGACTTTCCATTGATTTGGAACGTGTTTAAGTCTGAATACTGTATTAATTATTTGGAGTAGCTTTCGTATTTCTTTGTCAGGTAGGGCTTTTATTATTTGTCCTGTAATTAAGTCATATCATGGAGATTTCTTTGCATTTTAGTTAGTTTTGATTTCATCTTTTAATTCTTGCACTGTGACAGCAGCTATATTATAGTTGTCCACTTTATAAACTGGTGGTATGTTTTCACCTACTGTTTGTGTAGGTAGAGCCTGGAACATGTTTTCAAGATGAGTTACAAACAATGTTACTTTCTGCTTTGCGCTTATAGGCCAAATTCCATCATCATTTCTAACTGGAGGCATTTGAAGTTTAGGTCGTTTTTACATTTTTGTTGCTTTCCAAAAGGATTACTCGGTATCTTTTTTCCCAGGCAGGCTACTAAGGTATTTATTAATAAATTATTTTTTTAATTAGCAGCTTTAGTTTGTTGGACAAAAAGTTTAGAGTAGTTTTATATTCAGGTGCTCGATTCATTTGCCAAGCTTTTCTTGCTTTTCGTTTTGCTGCTACCAATTCCCTAACTTCCAAGGGATAAATAACATTCTTACGTGTTTCTGTTGTATTTGATAATGTACTACTCCACGCCGCTTGTTGTATGACCCTGTTAAATTGTTCTATTTCTTCTTCTTGCTGTATCGGATTTGTAATTGGCACTTGGGGATTAATATTATCCTCAATTATTTTCTGAAATTTTTCCCAGCAGGTTTTGTTGTTTGTTAGCCATGGTGGACTTGTTTTCTTAACAATCGTTGCACTGATCGTCATAATAGCAGGTGGTATATGTAATTATCGTCTGTGGTATATGTAATTATCGGTGGTATATGTAATTATACCTTTGGTGACAAATGAGTATATAAGATCGGGTAATTTGTTTCTATCCGTAAATCAATATGTTAAAAAAACTGAACAACAAATTATTATATGTGACTAGGATATGAACAAATCACTCAGACAGTGATTTGCTACAGAATTGACCGCTGAAAGTCGGTCTCAGACTGAAGCTCTATTTATTATCAGACAACGGATAAACAATTCAGTACTGCTAGTAGAGTATTAGCATTGAAAGGATTATAGTTTATATGTGGTAGTTAATATATGTTAAACCTTAGAATGGAATGAGATCTAGTAGGAATGGAAGTTAGGAATCACAATATTTATTTTTACTATAAGGACAAAATGTTTTGAACTGCTTCATTACTGTAGCAGACACTAATTTTCCACGTGTTTATTTTTTTAAAAGTGCATAGCATGAAACGTTACTGACAAGTTAAAGTTAGAAAAACCTGACTATATAAATACCGTAGCCTAGAAAGTATTCGAATTGAACTTGAACATAAATCAACACTGTACACTAGCTTTCGGTTATTAAATATTTGGACGCCCATTTCCTTGTTTCAAAAATCTAATATAGAAACATTGAACGAATGCAGAAACAGTGCTATTAAGGGATTGGAAAATTTGTGTTTTTACTTTTCCTATTTTAGAATCGATGCCATAGGTAGATGGTATTGTATGTAGCAAAAATATATAAAATCCGGATGACGGATGTTTCATACATGACAAAATAAATTTTGATGAATAAATAAATAAAAAACGTTTTATATCCAATTTTTATTTTCAAACCATAAAAAACTTATTTTAAACTTTCGGATATTAAATTGAAGATTTTTTATTTTTTATTCCATTTTGACTTTTCAAATGACAAAACATGTTAACGAAATCCAATTTATTTTCGTAAAATGTATGTACATTATTCGTTATAATTTCCAATATCAGCAATCCCGACCAATTATTAAACTACATTGATCATTTTCTATTCGGCTCTTTAATTTTGTATCGAACTTAGATCCGCACCAAGCGGGTATAATGTCAAATTTCCGAAACACAGGCAAATGAGAATAATCTGAAATTGTACAGAGTGTTGATCAGACCCGTATAGACCTTGACGCATAAGTACAAAATATGGATTCTATCATTCGAGAGAAGAATTATGCTTGTAATATATAGCCCAAAACGCAAGGTTAATTGCACATGCCGAGTTCATGAAATTAAAGGATAGCGAGTACGCTGGCTTCAGATCCGAACCGAATGATACATTGATTTTTGAAGGGAAAGCCAATAGTATGAAGAGCTGGCTCGAATCGAAACCTATGGTGTAAGATTATTAACACAGTGCGGGCCAACAATAGCCTGTAAAAGCCATAAAAAAAAGGATATGGATTGCTGAAAAAAGGATATGGATTGCGGAGTTCGAAATATTTTGTTTTGTCATATTTAGAAGATTTTTAACGGCGTAAACAGGTGGTAATGTAGTACTATAGATGACTTTAGATTTTTAAGATTTGGAGAAAGCCCAACTGTGAATTATAATTTATATTAAGTCTGTCGAACTTAAATGAAAGCTTATCTATCAACTGTTGTTGTTTGCGTGATTTTGAGTACAGACGTCATGTCATATTATGAAAATGATAATTAAACTTTATTTTATAACTTGAAAATTCTAAACACGATAGATTAAATTGAACAATTTCAATTAAAACTTAATAAAGACAAAATTATATACTTTTACAAAATTGTATCACGACCCAGTTAAAGCGTTGCCTACTAAATTGAGCATTATTGTCAAAGCTTTGTCATTTGCTGCAGGAGTTAACAGATAGGAGTGCAAAAATTGTTTACATCGTCAGTTCAATGCCTGGAGGAAAGAATGCAAAAGCCATATTATCTCCTCAATTCCATCTATTTTGGGGTTCAAAGCTCTGCCAACTGTTTCGCGATTTGCTTTATTACGTCCTACTTTACGCTACCATATAGTCATGGAGATATGCATATTGCATAGTTCCATACTAGCCAATAGTAAATTCTGCACCCCAACAGGGAGTCATAGATATGTTCATTCACATCACTTATCGAAATTAGATGGTGGAAATCTCTTTGACATCCTGCTTCTATCAGGATTCAAACCCGGTACCTTAAAAAGGCACCTCAATTGCCAACTTCAAATGATTTGTAAATGTTTCGGCTCCTTTAGAAAATCATTTGTTATTTATTTTATCAACATAACATGATAATTCCGTCAAGAATAAGATGACAATATTCACAATAATGTATTCTGTATAAGATAAACAAACATGCGATTGACATACTATTATCAAAAACTTTACCACAATCTTTTGCTTTTGGTAGTATAGTTATTTAACATAAAATGCTCTTAAAATTGATTTCGATTCATCAGAAAAATAAAATCCAATCAATTTATAACATCAAAGAAACCACTTTTTAATTACTGTCAATCAGCGACTTATCAGAGCTGCTTTCGTTTGCTCTAACAAGAGGTCATAGATGTGTTCATTTACACAACCGATCGTAATCAGATGGTGAAAAAACTCTTTTGCATATTGCCCCTATCAGGATTCGAAACCGGCCTCAATTTTCGCAGCTTTAATCACTGCGGCAAAACAAATTTCTCTAAGTATATAAAAGCTAATGAAAATAATAAATCATATGCTTTCTGATACCCAAGAAATATTTTATCAACATTGCAACTCTGTTGTCAAATAAGATTCTAACACTATATACTTAATAGATTTTTGGATAACGAACCAGTTATTTCTAGAAGAAACACATGTAGTTTTCCTTATATTTATATGTGACATGTCTTCCAGTCTACACACTAGCAAAGTAGGTATTTCGTAACATTCATCTTTAGTTGTCGCATTCATAGAGAAACATCATCATGATTGAAGCTCGATTCATAACCGTAACAATTATGGTGAAATTTAATCCAGCCAAGTTTAATGTTCGCCTTTTTTTATTGAAAGTCATTACTATACCCAAAATGTTGACATTTCATATTAAAAAGAGGTAAGCAAACGTTTTCTCATTTGTCTGGTGTCGATATTTGTTTTAGTGTTACACACCAGCGATATGGCTTATAAGCCATTAAATGTATTAAATTTACCACAATTTTAAAGTCAACTCAATATTTTTTCCCTAGAATAACATCCATGTTGAACAAAATCCAAATAACCAAAACAATCGATTGCGGTTTCGTTAATTTTTCGCCTGTTGCGAAGTACATTCACTTATATACATACATCATCGTCACGTGACATCATTTATTCAGTCAAATACCCGTTGTATTATGTTGTTTTTGTAATATCATAACAACAAAATTATTTTCTCATGTACACATAAACAAGCCAACAACAAAATCTATTTAAGCTTGAAAACCCACCAATAATTTTCCTCATCTCCGCGCACACCCATAAATTACATTGCCTCATTCCGATTCCCACGAACATCATTAATTTATACAACAAAAAAATTTTTTTTGTGCGCTGCTCGTTTCGTTCGTTCCTGTTTCATATTATTTTATATATATGTTTTGAACTTAACTCAAGTCAACCGACTGTAACAGAGTGGAAAATAAAAACCCGGTGAACATACGAGTATGTATGTAGCAGATAGGATAGTGTAGAGTAGTCGGGATCGATTTTAAAATGTTACTTTTTAGCGAGTTTATTTTTTTGTTGTTTTACAATCAAAGACAATTTTTCCTTTTCATGTTAGTTTTTATGTTTGAAAAAGTTAATTTTTTATGTTCATTTGGAGTACAGTAGTATAGTATAAGAAAACAACAGAAGTAAGAAAAAATAAGCTCTCAAACTTTTTTTTGATATGTTTACATTATTGTGTTGCATTTCATATTTTTTTGTTGTTGTTTGTGTAGTGTACACTAACCCTCCTGTTTACCGTATTTGTTCAACTCTATAAAACTTTACCTCACGCTCGGATAGCGAAATGTAATCAAGTCACGAGATTTCTATTGCATATACATCAGTGTATAATTAAGAATTTTTGTTGAAATTAAAAATAAATTAAAAGCTCTGAAGTATTTTTTTCTGTGTCTGTAAATTTTACATATGTATGTTATTTATGTTGATACATAGTATGACATTTTGTATGCACTGCAGTTTTTCGTTGAAATCAAAGGTTTATAAATAATGTTGTGTATATACGCAAGAGGAGATTTATGTAAATAAAAGCTTAAAATGCACTTACCGTAAAAAAAATTCTATTGTAAACCATATTACTACAATTATTTCCATAACGAATAGTGCAGCAACAGCTTGTTGTTCATATTCATTTATTGTAGAAAAAACACTTAAGGCTAAGCATGTGAACACCATTAGAAATCTGAAAATATAAATAAAAGTTTTATTTTTAATTATGTTAAAAGCTTTAGTGTCCTAATAAAAAACACATATTTCGTTCATTCTCATTTCAGTAGAGATTTCAAATGTGCATGAATGTTATTCTAGAACATTAACGTGTGCATTTATTTCAAGAAAATAAACTTTCAAAAACTACAAGGTTAATCAATTATGACCAATAATAATTATCATATTGCTCAATCTCCATACGTAATGTGTATGAAGTTTAAAATTATTTCCAACGATTTAATTTAAGTACCCCTGCGGCATTGAAAATATGGTAAGAGCTGGTATCAATTTAATAATAAAAATATGTATTTAAGATTTTTTTCTAAGAATAAGTTGAATTCATGTATCATACTTGCACAGTGTACAAGAAAGATTGTTGTTGAATATTGTGAATAAAATCTAAGAAAGGTTCATTGATTTTTGTTATAATAATAATTATACCTTTAAGGCTGTAATCGAACCGTAAAATGCTTCACCTTATATATGACTGAACTTATCATATGAATATGTAGAGAAAGATAACGAAAGTTTAATAACACATTGATCCCTGTGCGTTGATTTTAAATAATAGAAAAAACTGTAATACAATATTTTTAATTCTGAAATGCTTTTCCAATTGTCGAACCATGAAATTAAAAATATCAAGCTGTCGGGAAAAAGCGGAGACATTAAACCAAACATGACAGTTTGGAATGAGCAGTCTACAAAAAGAAGCTCGATGTTTGAGTGGCACATAAATTAATGCAAATAATTTTGATGAACCGAATGCCATCAGTTAATGCTGCTGAAACGCAACGATAACGAATCATTACACTGGAGATCAAAAATGGATGAAATACGAGAATATCAAACGTAAGCGGTCATGATCAAAGGGTGCGGTGATCCTCCGCAAACGACTTTAAAGCCTCGATTGACGGTTTAAAAGATCATATTAGTATGAAATCAAACACATCTACGATGACTTGTAACCAATTGACTGAATTTGGTTGGGAACTTTTGATGCATCCATATAATGAAGCCTAGACCTAGCACCATCTAACTACCATTTGTTATGATCTCTGCGAAATTCTCTTTTAATGGTAAAAAATTGAGAGACCGAAACGAAGCGCCGCTGAAATAACCACCCTATGTCCTATTATAAAATAAAGAACTCAATATAAACTAGTGCATTCTGTGCTGGGCAGCATACAAATTAAAACTAAAAAGTTCAATTAACCTTTGATAGTAGATTTCACTATCGGTAAACTGATAAATTGATAAAAACACAAAATAACTCTTTCAAGTGAGGTTCAACTTCGGATAGTTGAAGCGAATGGTTTGAATTCCGATGAGAACAAAATGATATAACGAGATTACCTGCTGTTGGACTGATGAACTCATATGTGGTAGAATTGTATCGTACATAAGCTCCTACGTTTTCTATATTTGACTTCAATGGTTATAAAATTTGATACATCTATCAAAAATATTGAAGTGAAATATGATAAGTGTCTGTAGTGCTACATTTGGTGAAATATATCTTCTTAGCCACATCTACCAAACCATCAGTTTGGATAAACTTGAACCAACCATCGTCTAACACAGGTTCTATAATGTGCTGGACATCCATGCTCCTGAGATGTGAAATTATTTTTTGTCTCTTTTGTAAAATTGACCAGTAGGCCGTGTAAAACATTCCTGACGAAATCTTCATAGTTGGGTCCATTTAATTGCGGTCAAATTGTTTTGTCGTAAATAACGCCCATCCAGACATTAACGAAGAATCTTCGCTGGAATGTTGTTTCTTTAATTTTTTTTTGGATTTCCCTCAGCGTTTTCCGACCAGTAGCGTAAGTTATGGTAATGCCGTCTTTAAGAAATTTTGACTCATCTGCCCACAAAATGTCATTTGCTCTTTCAGCATCGACATTCAACATGATACGGCATAATTCTAACCGCATTGTATTATCCAATGTATGTACAGATTGATAATGACATGGGTGTCGCCTTGATAGTTGAACGACAGATCAAACCTTCCACTAACGCATGCTAAGCTGACACGTTACAATGTTGGTCAACGTGTTAAGCTCATCAGTAAAATATTGAAGTATCACTTTCACATCATGAGCCGTAAACCTGCGCGATCTGCCAGTAAAATGTCGTTTTTTTACGGTACCTGTTTCAAAAATGCGACGGTCGGTATAAATCCAAATACACCTACATGAGTTAGTTGACAAGTATAGGGAAACGTCGCAGATATATTCTCTTCGAGTTTTGACGGAGTTTCCAGCACAGAGTCCTTAACAATGCATGATATCAATATATTTCATATTTTCGAATTTTTAATGATTGACAGAGATCTCATTAGCTATAGTAAAACCTTAAGTGTAGAACATTTGCTGGCTCAATTTGTTGTATTTTAACCGTATAACAACGTCCTGCAAGAAATACGTGGAGTTTTTAGTAACTCAGTATATATATATATATATATATATATATATATATATATATATATATATATATATATATATATATATATATATATATATATATATATATATATATATATATATATATATATATATATATATATATTACGTAGATCAAGCAGTTTCCAACTACTCACTAAGTCACAAGTCTTCCCGTTAAATCAAACCTCCTTACCTTCACAAACAATAATCTAAGTAACGTTCACGTAATTCTAACAGTTTATGTCCAAACAATGATATATCTATAAATAATATATGACATCTCGATATCAACACAATAGAATAAATCGAACTCATAATTATTAACAAACTCATCGTCTACTGCACTCACTTTTTACTGATTTATTCATCGGTACTTTCCAGATGCTCGTTCTTATGCAAATATCTTAATAGATAGCGTGCCGATAGTCGGATTCTTAGACACCAGTGCTAGCATTAATATACTCGATAAAGGAGCAAATCAAATTATATAACATGCCGGCGTCTCGGGTTCGATTCCCAGGGTGGTGACGATTCAACAATCACGATTGGGTGTTTTTAATCTGTATGTGTATGTGGGTTGAATCGTGGACCGTTAGTGGCATTAAGTTCTGGAATTATTTCCGCCTTCTGTTAGTTATTATTATATTACCGATCCATTCTATCAATTTCCACGATTCAACCCGATCGAAAGAACAATGTATTGGTGACATCAGCAGAACTGTTACTTATCCCAGTGTAACAAATAAATTTAAGTTATTAATCGTGCCAACTCTTTCGCAAGCGTTATATTTGGAAATTGTCCGAATGCCTCTAAACGAAGAACAATCATTACTCTTGGCGAAAACTATTGAGCAAATTCCAGATTCCAGAGTAGTAGGTTTAGATCGAACGGGTTTGATTAGACATGCCGCATGAACCTCAATGCATGTACAAAAAAGATATTTGTCCCTTTCCGCTTATCGAAAGCTTAATCACATGCTCAGATAAAACTGAATTCATATCTAGCTTTGATTCAAAATCCCGCTAGATCGAGAATCTCAATTAGACAAAACAGGTTTTGCAGAGCCTGGAAGACCATTTTACCATTTCGTTGTAAGGCCAATTGGGGTTTGCAACGCCCTTCAAAGGATTTGCAAGCTTATGCAAAAAATCCATTCCGTTCCACTTATGAGATCGAGTTTTCAAATTTTTAGATGATCTTCCGATTGCTTCGGATTCTTTTGAAGACCATGTGTCTTTTCTTGAAGATTGTGCAACCGTCTTAAAAATGCTGGGTCATATAGAAAAAGTAATCTTTGTAAGTATTGGTTGTGTATCAGTTAATAAAGGACCGTATGCAAGCCATCACTAGTTTTCTCTTACCTAACACTGTGCGTCAGAAATGCATATATATATATATATATATATATATATATATATATATATATATATATATATATATATATATATATATATATTTGTACTATTTGAACAACTCCTATAGTAGACACACATCAAAGCTTTAACACCTGCATCCACCAGTCGTTGATATTATCATCCATGTAAATCGAAATCACTATGCCATACACTATATCTGAGGTAAATCGTTAAATGTAAATGTAAAGATATATACCATGACCTCTTTGACGTAAAGTCATCTACTTATCGTTATGTATAGTAATTACTATTATATTTTGAAGCTTTAACTAATGATTGTTTGTACTCAAAATTACCATTTCAGCTCACGTTCGTTTTAATCTCTTTAGTATGAGAAAACGATCAACTTTTCCATTAAATAATCGTTTAAACCACTCATAAACTTTAAGTACCAGGCATAATAAACACACAATTGTAAAAACAAAAGATTATATTCCGAAACGTAACAATCAAAAAAATTGAGTCATCTAATCGAATAATTCTCACCATAAATCTCGATTACTGTTTATTTATACATCTTGTTATATGTCAAAGCTTAATGTGATTTTATATGCAAATTAAATTATGTGTTCGTTTATTTCTTCGAAACAATAAAACTTAAAGACTTTTCTATTCAACTTATTTTCTATTAAGTGCTGCTGCGTGCCATACGGTAATAATTATAAACTCTCTATGCAAATTTTCTTTTTTCATATATTTACAAAAACAAGCTTTTTAATTTTGTATTATGTTTGACCAATTTAAAAACAACACAAAAAAGTTAATCAAATTAATTAAAAAATAATATTTAACGATTTAGATTACAATCACGTTTACATATACGAGGCATCTTCTCATGTACATAGAGCATATATACTAATCGATTATTCTTGTACATATTTTTCAACCAAATCTCCGGGGAAGAATTTCTTATTTCATTAGAATTGATTTTTATGTTATATGTTTATACATATGGTGAAGCTCGTTTTCTGCATAAACATAACATATATAATACATATATCGATATATGGCAGTGATATTTTATTTAAAATTTATAAATAAAATTAATTTCAATAGCCCGGAACCATATACACTATATATGGCTGGTTTATGACGTTTTATTATCCTACACTTAGCTACTCGTGTATGTACAATGTACACGAATAAATAGCAAAATGATGTGAAGAAGCAAAATATGAATTATGAAAATTTTGTTTATATTTTCATTCCTATACATAAAAAAGCTCGTTCGGTTATAAAATCTTTGATGTTTATGTATACATATGGGATGAAATTCATAAGAATAATGTAAAATCCTGTTTTCTCATTCATTTGCAAAATGATAAACGTTTTTCCGGAAATATTTTTATTTAACATTCAATTTCATAAAAAAAAATGATTTGGCAGATTGACAGAAAATGAGTGAACTTTTTTTATGTGTGGTAAAAGAAATGGTATTTTGTTCAAGAAAATATATCAAACAATAATAAACGAGTTCACGGGTCTGTATAAACAATTTGGCTCACCAAATTTTGAACCAACAACAAATTTTGAACCGAAGGTATTGTTATCGATATATGATACGGAGAATTCCTTTTTCAAATATACATGTTAAGGTTCAACTTTCACACCAATACAAGATAATTTTTTCGATCCGATAAAGGATCAATAGTATCAAAATTATTGAGTAACTGTCCAAATCAACAGTCAGGCCCTAAAATTGTTAACATCATGTACATCATGTATGAGGTAAGTTTTGGAAACAAATAAAAAACGAAAAGAATCTAGAGATCTCAGTCTCCTGTTTTTGACAGGGAATTTTTATTCATTGCTGAAACTATGTATACATAGTTTGATGTTGCAATGTACCATGGCGCACCATCTTGTTGAACCCAGTAATTGTCAAATCTTTTTCATGCATTTTCGGGCAGACATAATAAGCCAACTCCATTGGAGTCAAAAAAATATGGCTAAATGATAGTTTTGGCGTAAACGTTGTCACAAAAAATAGTTTTTGTCATTTATTGAAGTTTCATGAATGAACCTAATAATAGAAAGTAGAGACCATATACCGGATCACCAATTGGATTCAGATGCAAACATTTCAACAATTGATCAGGTTAGAATTGCAGATAATATTTATAAAGAAGATATTAAAATATAACCAATTGGTTCGATCTTATTTCCAAATGTGGCAGCAACTTTCAATAAAGTATGGCACGAGAATTTTATATATTGATCTTTTGAGATCGTATTTATCTAAAATGCTTTTTAGAGTAAGACAAGAATGAGTATTCTGGACTAAGAGAGTTACTCTGCAATACTAGCTAGCAATAGGGCAAACTGTGGAAGAGGCGGCGAATAAACTACAATGTACAAGTGAAGAAATTCACCAGTGAACCAAGCAATGGAAAATCAAACTTAATGAATTAAAGTCTGCCCATGTCAACTTTACGACCAAACCATTGGTTAATCCGTCACCAATCAGCTTAAACGTTGGGTCTGTACGTGAGCTCCAATAAATACTGACACAGGATGTTAAGATAAAATGGTAAGAGCATGTGAAGAAAACAGTGTGATCTTAAATATTGACAAATGTACTGGCTATAATTGAACGAAGATCAAAATTAAGTATATACAGCAAACTTCTGATTTACAATCATATCCAAAAGCCGATCTGGCTATAAGGCATTCAAGTTTGGGGCTGTACTAAGAATACTAACATCAAACTTATACAAAACTTTCAGAATAACGTCCTTCGGAGTATAGTCAATGCACCCTGGTACATTTGGAGATTCCTGATATAAAACATGAAATAAAAAGATTTCCCACCAAACATGTATCAAGGCTAATAGAATAATATGTCAATGCGAAAACCTCTCAGCTACTGGATAATAACCATTTGGTTAGGAGAGTAAAAGGAACTAAGTCCTTCGAGCTCGTTAGTATGTGAGTAGTTTCATAGACCTTTCATGAATAGTGTTTTGTGGAAATTCCGTTTACCAATTGCAACAATTTTGCTTATTAACGGCACCAGAGAGTATGAACTTGCTCTCATCGGTCATCAAAATTTGCTATCAGGTTCAGTATCAAGCATCCGAGCGACTGCCGTATTTTAAGGAATGTGGAGGGTCTATCAGGAATATTGTTTGTGTAAATTGCATTTTATACGAAAACATATGCATATCATCCTTCAAAATGCGCTGCAAACGTACTAACACTTTCAAATTGACGATATCTTAGTGTTTCAACCAAATTCGACACCAAACGACAAATAGTTTTGCCTGACGATTCATGTTGAGTAAGATATTTTCGACTGTATGTACGTTGAAATAACACAATTGAACGACTATTTTAATGTACAGCGGCACTATTTCGGTATGATGAATCGAAATTTCAAAAACATGAAAACGAGACATAAAAGATGACGCTCTCGTTACGTAGCGTAATTACTCCATTATCTACACGTGTGTCGTTCACCTATATAACTACATTATGGATATATCACTTGGATCTTTTTACATGGTATAGGAACCATTACTCAGAGGTTGTATTAGGGACAATGAATCTCTTTGTCGAACAACACTTGTCATCAGCATTTCCTTAAACAATAAAAAGTTTAAATTGCGAAAAATGTGTATCCTAAATACACGACAATACAGGTAAAGAGTTTTAATTCTCTAATTTATGCAACTATATGCGATCTATTACATAACTATTTCTTATGCGATCTATAGTTTTTGATTGAAGCATACGAAGCCGTATCAAGTCTGTTATATTGTTAACGCTTGCTTATTTTTTTCGTACGCAAACAATCACATAAAAATATCAATCTTACAGTGTTGGTACACGAAAAGTCCATATTATAAAAATTCAAAATAACTCGTTTCACACTAATACTACTTAGGGTCTTTTTCAAAAATGACGCACACTACTAAAGATTTAGTAATCAATAATACTTTGATGTTTGTTTATTTTTTCAATCCTTTATTCACAAGTGTGTACGATCGTTTACCAGTGGCACGAGCGGTTTAAAAGTGGTCGTGAGACGAAGATCATGAACACATTGACAGACCATCGACATCGGAAACCGACAAAAACATTGATAAAGTAAAAGAAGTGTTGGTCAATAACCGCAAATTAAAGATCAAAGATATAGCGGAGGACTTGAGCATTGCCTATGGATTCGTCCAAGATATTTTGGTTAATGATTTGGGTTTCCGTCGTGTAGCAACAAAGTTGGTGCCAAAAGACCTCAATTTCATGCAAAAAAGAGACCGTGTTGACGTCGCAAAAGACGTACGACACGCAATCCAGACATCGGGCAAGTGAATGGCATTCACCAAATGAGCCGAGACCAAAAAAACCACATCGATTCCAGTCAAAAACGAAGGCAATGCTCACGGTTTTCATGGATTACAAACGGTGTAGTGTATCATGAATTTTTTTTAGAAGGCAAGATTATTATTTGAGCGTTATGAGACGTTTGGGTGAAGCAATTAGCCGAAAGAGATCAGAATTGTGGGCAGAAAACATTATTCGTAATTTTTTGGCAAAAAATGCAACACATACCAACAGCCACCGAATTCACCTGATCTGGATCACTAAGACTTTTTTCCGTTGAATTAAGTTAAAAAACCATTACAGCGAACGCATTTCAGCAGACGAGAGGAAATAATGAAAAATCGCAGGAAGCACTGATAGCTATACCGAAAACCGAACATAAAAATGTTTCGAGGGTTGGATTAAGCGCTGGCATAAGTGTGTTGTAGTCGAAGGGGATTACTTTGAAGGAGGCAATATAAATTCAGATTAATAAACTTGTATTTTTAATTTTCTGAATAAATTCCGGGAAATTTTTGATCAAGGTGGTTTATATATATATATATATATATATATATATATATATATATATATTTTTTTTTTTTTTTTTTTTTGTTGTAAGCAGTTGGAAGATGCCAGATCGCTCTCTACGCCGTGGAGCCATCGTCGCCGACAGCGACCTCTTCGCCTACCGAAAGGCGGTTCTCCCTTCAAAGATCGCTGTATCATTCGTTTTGGATCAGCACGCAGAACGTGACCGAGCCAGCGTATACGCTGTCCTTTGATTACATGCACGATATCAGGAATTTGCATTAAATTCCTGATCTCGTGATTGAATATAACTCGGTATGTGCCATCAACGTCGCGTTTTGGGCCATATATCACACGCATGATTCTTCTCTCGAATGTTAGAAGCCATCTTTCGTACTCATCCGTCAAGGTCCAACTCTCACATCCATACATGACAACGGGTCTGATCAACACTCTGTATACAGCTTCAGCTTATCTGTATTTGCAAGATATTTTGATTTCAGCAGTGGACGTAGAGGATACAAAGCCCGATTGCCAGCGGCAAGGCGAACCTTGATATCCTCTCCCACACTATGTTCGTGAGTGATGAGAGATCCAAGATACTTGAATCTCATCACTCCTTCAAACGTGTGGTTTCCACTACTGAAATCACTTGCGTCTTGGTCTCGAAAACCAGAGATCAGATATTTGGTTTTGGACTAATTGATTTTGAGACCAACGGAAGCTGAAAACTGTTCCAGTGGATCAAGTATCTCTTTCACTCCGTTGCCATTAAATCCAATCACACAGATATCATCTGCATACGCAAGAAGTTGATTGGATTGTCAGAATAAGATATTGTCCTGAGGTGTTGCACTTTTACGAAGGATGTATTCCAACATGAGATTAAAAAGTATCGGGAACAGCGCATCTCCTTGTCGAACACCAGAAGTAATTGCAAAAATTCTCGATTGCCTGTTCTCAACTTTGACACAGCATTGTGACTGCGTTACTGTCATTTTACACAGATGTACATATTTTTGTGGTATTCCTAAATATTCAAGCGCATACCATAGCCTTTCTCGATTGATCGAGTCATAGGCTTGCTTGAAATCTAGGAATACCTGGTGTACATCGCAAAATGTTTCGTAGTACTTGGAAAGAATCATCCGCAGCGAAAAAACTTGATCAGTGACTGACCGATTTGGATGGAATCCTCCTTGGTAGTCACTATACCGCGATAATTCTCGCATTTCATGCGATCACCCTTTTTGAATATTGGGCATAACGCGGCCACTTTCCATTCGTCAGGCATAACTTCATTTCGCCATACCAATCGAATAAGGTCGAAAAGACAGTTCCACAAAGTTAGCCCTCCGAATATCAAGAGCTCTGAATTAATGCAATCAACCCCTGGTGAACGATTTTTCTTTAATCTTTGCATGGCCATTGTGAATTCCTCACAGGATGGATCCTCAATGAACATCTCCGCGGTCTGTATTTGAGGGTATTCAAATACAGCTTGTGCTACATGTGGAACATTAAGTAGATCGGAAAAATGTTCACGCCATGTATCGAGTACCGCATCGACGTTAACACAGAGGTTTCCATCCTGGTCCCGAATGGCAGTTGACCGAGTGTCTAAAATCCACTTGATTTTAGTAATTTGTAATTAAAGTTGTTATGATGTATCGCTTTAAAGATTGAGTTGTGTATCACTTAAAGGTCTCTTCCCAAAAAGCAAGAAAAATATTTATTACAAAATAAAGTTTGACAAAATTAATCGATGGTACATAATTAAGCTAATAGGAGGCTATCATACATTTAACATAAATTTGATTAAGCATTAAACGCTCTTATTGTAATCTAATACATTACACTTAACTGCTTTGCTGTGCCACCTGTGGATTTATTAATTTAACGAACTATGATATGCACACACATAGCAGATATTCACACCAAATTCGAATCGTTAAACAGGCTTATTCGATTATATTTATTTCGGGCAGTATGCAAATTAAAATAAATATCGAATATAATGATGTTCCGTTGGTATGTATACTAAATTCGATAACAACAAATTTATGTCAAATTAAAATTGTGAAAATTGTGTTTGTCAACAGGAAAGTTTTTTCTTACATTACCAAATCCACTCTACTTTTCAGATATGCAACTTTTTTCTTTTTCTCCCTTGATAAGTGATCATTGTTGTTTGATGACATTTTAACACCGAGATCTTAAGGTATGGTGCAATTCGGTGGTTCCTTTAAAGAAACCACGCGAATTGTGCTCATTGCTGAGTTGTTGTACTCTTAAGACCTTGGCCTTCCACCATTCGCGCTTCTTCTGTCTACAAATGCGTTTAGCCGTCCTCCTACCAAGAACTGCCTTGATTTTCCTTGCAATTGTAAACCGAGTCTGCGCTTCATTGTGGGCTATATTGCGTTGCTCAACAGCAAGACGACACTCCTCATCAAACCAATCATTTTGGGGCTTAG